>CM038670.1:431063326-431810876 GCA_021605145.1 Aegilops bicornis | reverse complement strand
TAACGGGACTGAACTGAATCCGACTTCTTGGTAGCCCAGTGGCTTTTGGTCCCCATCGGAAAGTGCTGAATGGATTGCTCCTTGCCCAACGACAAAAAGAAAGAAATTTAGGAGACGAATGATAGGTTAAAGCATTAAGGTCTGGACGCTCTTATGGATACCTGTGAGCTAGAGTCGGGAATCGAAAAGGAGACAACGGAAGCCGTACAGATCTAGTTGGGAATGCTGTTCATGCAGTGGAGAGCGTATGCAGATCTTCTTGAAGGTCCAGCCACGTCTCTAGCGCAGCAGCTGGCCAGCCAACTTGACACCGCATGCCCCATCGGCATGGACACGTGTCGAGACGGGGCGGGGCGGCAAAGGACGGGACTGGCTCTCTCCCCGTCCCCGATAAAGCTAGAGGGCACGTAAGTGGCGCATTTAATGCGTTTGTCCTTAGATGACCCAGATAAGCATGTATACTGTAGCGGTTCGCAGCTCCTGCAGACACGATAGTTACTTTACACCTCTTGTATGCCACTGTGGCAGCCCCTTGGTCATATAAAAGGAGGCCCACGACGTACTGGGGAAGGATTCGGCTTTTTGGACCTCTCGGCCCAACCTGCATGCGTAGCAACGAGCCGAAGCTCAAGAACACTGAATACACAATCAAGCAGGACTAGGGTTTTACGCATCTCTGCGGCCCAAACCTGGGTAAAGACCTGTGGTGTTGATCACTAGATCTGCTCTTTGCTTAGCCCCTGTCCCCTGCCAAACCGTAGAAGGGACCCTCGGTGGTCTCATAGGTGTCGTTCCCCGACAAATACAGGTTGGGTAAATAATAAGGACTATTTGTCCTCAGAATAACCAGCATGGAGAGATCGGCCTAGTGGTTGTGTTCGAAATTGACCGCACAGGTAGTCAGAGTTAGAATCCTGGCTTTACCACATTTCTGCGTATCTTTTGCGGTCTAACAACATCGCTGCGCCTCGCTCCGTTTCTTGTGCCAGCCCAATTCGCGACCCAAGAATCCTGGCTTTACCACAGGCTACAGCTTTGGTGGAGTTCATTGCAGAATGGACCTCAACGCCCGACGAAGAAATTCAAGAGACCACTCTCCCCGGCAAGGAAGCAAGCCGCGACTGAGTTATGTACTTTGATGGGGCTTTCTCGCTGCATGGCGCCGGTGCCGGCGTGCTGCTTGTCGTGCCCACCGGAGAGCACCTCAAGTACGTAGTCCAAATGCATTTTCCCTGGGAGAAATCAACGAACAACACCGCGGAGTATGAGGGGCTGCTCTCCGGTCTTAGGATCGCGGCAGACCTTGGGATCAGAAAGCTGATCGTCCGTGGGGATTCGCAACTCGTGGTGAAGCAAGTGAACAAGGATTATAAGAGCCCGCCGATGGAAGCTTATGTAGATGAAGTGAGAAAGTTGGAAGAGCGTTTTGACGGCCTACAAGCAGAGCATGTTCCTCGAGCAGAGAACAACATTGCTGACGACATGTCGAAACATGCTGCCCTCAAGTTACCTGTGGAAATTGGGACCTTTGTGACCCAACCGACTGAGCCATCCGTAGAACCATCGGCAGGGCAGAATAAGCGAAGAAAATCAGGCCCCGGCAAGTACTTTCCCGCCGAGCTCCCAGGAGCCATCGGCAAGGATGTTGTCGGGAACGCCAAGCTTGTCGAGAAGCAACAGGCTCCGGCGGGGCCTCAAGCCCTTCCCGTAGAGACAACCGCTCCCACGGCAGAAGACATGCCTTTGGTCCTTGCCGTCGAGCCTCATGCTCCGTCATGGGCGCATCACACCATTCAGTTCGTCCAAACAGGGGAACTCCCCGAAGAACAGGAAGAAGCGGAGAAAGTATCCCGTTGGTCTGCCATGTACCAGTTTGTGGACGATGTCCTGTACAGGAAAATACCGAACGACGTGAAATTGAAATGTATTCCCCGGGGGGACGGACTGGAGCTATTGGCAGAGATACATGGAGGCATATGTGGCTCTCACATAGGATCAAGGGCCCTTGCCGCCAAGGCGTTCCGCCAAGGTTTCTTCTGGCCCACTGCTCTCTAGGATGCAGCTGCACTAGTAACCAGGTGTGAAGCGTGTCAGTTCCATTCAAAGAAACTCCATCAACCAGCTCAGCCTCTTCAGACAATCCCTCTTTCCTAGCCATTTTCAGTCTCGGGGCCCGACATATTGGGCCCCTTTCCCCGTGCTGTCGGGGGCTTTGAGTACTTGTACGTTGCAATTGACAAGTTCACAAAGTGGCCAGAAGTGGAGGCGGTGAGAAAGGTGACAACACAGTCAGCCATCAAGTTCTTCAAAGGGCTAGTTTGCCGTTTTGGTGTGCCAAACAGAGTCATCACCGACAACGGCACGCAGTTCACAAGCCGCGCCTTCATGAAATACGCCCAAGACCTCGACAGCAAGATATGTTTTGCTTCTGTTGCGCACCCACAAAGCAACGGCCAGGCGGAGAGGGCAAATGCTGAGGTGTTGCGAGGCCTTAGGACGAGGACTTTCGACAGGCTGCACAAGTGCGGAAGACGCTGGATTGACGAGTGGCCGGCGGTTCTTTGGTCAATCTAAACAATGCGAAATCGAGCCACCGGCCAGACACCCTTCTCCCTCGTGTACGGGGTAGAAGCAGTTCTCCCCACGGAACTCACATACGGATCACCTCGAGTGCTCGCTTATGATGAGCTTGAGGAAGAGCAGTTACGGCAAGATGACGCCACGCTCCTTGATGAAGATCGTCTTCGGGCTGCTATGCGAGCTGCGCGCTACCAGCAAGCCTTGCGCCGCTACCATAGCCGCAAGGTTCATGCCCGAAGCTTTGAGGAAGGCGACCTTGTTCTTCGGCGCGTTTAGTCGGCCAAGAACTCCAACAAGTTGACGCCAAAGTGGGAAGGCCCTTATCGAGTAATACGGGTCACCAGGCCTGGCACGGTCCGCCTGGAGACCGAAAACGGTATCCCAGTGAACAACTCCTAGAACATCGAACATCTTCGCAAGTTTTACCCGTAAGGCGTGGCTGCCGGGCCCCCCGGCAGGCCACCTTTTGTACAAGCCTTGCCGGCAAGGCATGTGACCCTTTGTACAAAGCCAGTTGCAGACCCTGAGCAATAGATGAATAAACGAAGCGTTGGCGCCCTAAGAATTAGCATGCATGTTAGATTGAGTTTCTCTCTGGTAGGGTTGATAGTGCTTAGCGGCAACTAACCCCTAGCATAGAGGTCGAGTGTGTGTGCCTTTTTGTCTCTTCCAGTCCTCTTTGGTTCGCAGGCTGCACGGGCGCTTCGGAGGAACTTTTTGAAGGAAAGGAGACGAATTGGCACCCCGGCCCCGGCAAGCCAAGGCTGCCGGGGGCAGCAGATTCAGATAATTCTTCTCTCCCCAGCTGCGTACTTCCGTATGAAACTTGAACGTACGAAACTTCGCCCTATCTCATGCCACCGTGCTCCCTCTTCCCTGTGCCTAAAATCCCCTTTTGGGCCAGGAGTTGGTTGTAGTTGTGGTGAAAAGGGAATGGGCGAAGGGCCTAATCCTACTTTGCCCCTACCTCCGCCAAGGGTGTGAGCGTAGTCAAGGTGTGAAGCGGGAGAACGACAAGGTCTTTTGCCGGGATGACGTTGTTTAATGAATAATAACAAGGACATGTTCCTTGGTGTGAGCCTCGCTTACGCACAAATGAACCCGTCAAGCACCCTTTTTCTTCATCAATACATTAATTTAACAAATACAATTCATACAGAATGTAAGCATAAGCTAGGGGTTACAGAGTTCAAATTCAACAAGTGCCCGCAGGCTTAAGATCTAAAAAAGGTAAGATGCCCGTAATCCCTTTCTTGTTCCTCTCCTCAGGAAGCGGACCAAGATAGCAGGAGGGCAAAAGGAGCGCCTAGGTGAAGTACATGACGATGAAGACACCAAGAGAACACCACAGCAGCCGTCCGGAAGAAGGCTGGTGATAGCGATCTTAGGGAGAGAAGCCGAAAGATGAGGCAGCAGGCTGGCAATACACGATGAAGGTGTCGGTGCCATCATACTCCGACTTGACGGCCTGCCACCCGCCTTCTTCGTCTTCTCCGGCCTTCCAGCACCGGCCGCTGGAAGCGGCGGCCCCGAGAAGTTCAAGGAGCTGGCTTGGGAGGCCACCGCCAAGAACCACCCCCAGCAAATCGCTCTGCCGGGGAGAAGGCCAGGTGCGAATGATGGTGCTGCCGGCGTCGCCTAGGAACGGGGCGCCCGACATCTAGTCGGGCCCGTCCCCGTCGTCCTCCCCACCGGCCTCCTCCTCGTCACTGTTGCTCGAGGAGGAGCTTTCATCATCAGTTGAGCTCTCCGCGCAGCACCCTAGCCGGATTCCCGAGCGCCCAAAAACCTTGATGGAGAGTAGGTCAGCCTCCACTAATTTGAAGCGGAGGACGTGCCCCTTCATCAAGCAGTGGGCGCATGCGAAGGTTTTCCAACCACGATGAAGAAGCATTACATGAGGGACGAGGGACTTTACGTTCGCCCACATGTCGCCATTGCAACATCCCTTCATGCGAAGCCTCAACCTCGATGGCTGGTCAACCTCCAGCACCCTCGTGAACGCCTCGTGAAGACGGAGGCGGCTACGCGGCGGTTCGCGCAGCTGCAGGATAAACTCTAGCACCGTGTCTCCAACATGGGCACTTGACGAAGCAGGGGGAGATGGTGGTGGAGACGGTGG
Organism: Aegilops bicornis; assembly: GCA_021605145.1. Lineage (NCBI taxonomy): Eukaryota > Viridiplantae > Streptophyta > Magnoliopsida > Poales > Poaceae > Aegilops > Aegilops bicornis. The sequence goes on along the minus strand of CM038670.1, from coordinate 431,806,174 downwards.
CGCCACAGGTGCCCCCTTCCATGTCCACCTCTGCCTCGCCCACCTCGCCGACCGCGGCCCTGTCCAGCACCTTCGCCTTGGGCGTCTGGCTCTTCCTTAACCGCCGCGGCTCTCTGGCGAGAGGAAGATCTAGTCGCCTCCGCAGAAGCGGCCGCGACTGCGCCCTCTCGGCATGATGGTGGATGAAGAGCGGGGAAGAAGAAGACGCGAGGGTATGCCCCCCTTCTCCTCCCAATCCCCTTTTTATAGCAAAGCAGGGAGGGCTGGGGGCTGGCTCTACACCTCCTCGGAAGAGTCCTTTAAAGTTCGGCTCATTAAAGCCATTGGCAACGAGCAAGGCCGTCGACCGCCCTCCCCGCGCCAATCAAAGGCGCATGGGTATCCGCCATGGCACGCCCTCCCGTATCCCGCGCATCCGCCACCTACCCTGCGCCATGCATGCGGCGTATGTGGCGAAAAAGGCAGGCGTAGTGGGAAGCGTGGAATAGCGATTACCGCCCCATGAATAAAGGCTGTTCACGGGCCACCGCAAGCGCAAACAAGGAGAATATTACGGCAGTTATTCCCTGCCACACATGCCCGCGCACTGTTTGGGCCTGGCCCAATGACGCCTCGCATCCGTGCATTGCCCAGGCCCGGGGCTCCTGTCGGTGTACTAAAGTTTGGGTTCTTTAGCACCCCAAACTTGTGCACTGGCAGTCATAGCCACCTCCGCGGCAAGGCATGAAGAGGGAGAGCGGGACAAATACAAGACTTAGAAAAATAGCCAAGTCAGAGAACAGAGGACGAGTTGGACCCCCGACAAGATCCTTGCTGGGGCAGCTTGCAAGACCCCGGCAAGGTCCTTGCCGAGACAGCTTATAGGGCACCAACTAGAGCACCTCCCTTGTGGTTGGGAGCTCTGACACCATCGACAATGTTAAGACCAGAATCCAAGGGCGCGCGTAGTGGCGTGCGGATCTTTGTGAAGGCCAGAAGACGAGACGCCAACAAGATCCCTGCCGAGGACGCCCACGAGGCCCCGACAAGATCCTTGTCGAGGACACCCACGAGGCCTGGCAAGATCCTTGACGAGGACATCGGCAAGACCGCGGCTAGACTCAGCTGCCCAGTCACCACTCCAGTACGGGGGGCTGACCTATCAGCCTGGCAGGCGCCCGCGTGGTGGCATGCAGATCTTCGTGAAGGCCCTGCCACCTCTCAACGCAGCAGCTGGCCAGCCAACTTGACACTGCATGCCCCGTCGGCATGGACGCGTCACTACTGTAGGATGCTGCTAACGCGACACTACGATCAGAGACCCTTCGAGAAACTGTGTGCGATGCCATAATCGCAAACGGTGGTGTATGAAAACCGTCAGAAATGTATAAAACGTTTGCGATGAATGATGCATCAAACACGGTTCAGGTTTTAGTTGCGTGTGCGATGAAGGGCATAAGGTTCAATTCAATTAACTGTTTGCGATGAGGAGGAACAAAACAAACGGGTAGCCAGATGAAGGTCGATATACAGCATACAGTTCACTTGGATGAACTGTTTGTGATTAGGCAACACAAAATAAACGGGCAGCCAGAAGAAGGTGTGTGCGATATACATCATACGGTTGACTCGGATGAACTGTTTGTGATTAGGCAACACAAAAGAAACGGTCATCCAGATCAAGTTGTGTGCGATATAAGGCATGCGGTTCACTCGTATGAACTGTTTGCATTGACACAAGAGAACAGAAACAGTTCAACTTAACAAGACGTCTGTGTTGTGCGATGGGATTGCATGCGGTTCACTCGGCCCTTGTCGGCAGTGTGTGACCTCTGTGGCAACCGTTCGCTCCCCAGGCACCTCTTCGTGTACCGTGGCAACTGTCCACCGACTCTTCACCTTTCCCTCTCGATTTGGAACTGCTGTCGCATGCTAGCTCTTCCTCCCTCCTCCATTTGCCTTCACCCTTCCTTCTGCCATTGTTTGATCGTCTTCTCCATGGAGGGAACAAGCCGGAAACGACCCCGTTATTCTTGCCCCGGTCTGAATGATGACGCGGTGGAGGAACTCATTGATCGATGAGACGTCATCACCTCGGCTAGCATGGCAGGTTCGTTCAAGACCATTCTCGACTCAACTAGTAACATCATTACAAGGAACCCAAGGGTCCAGGAGCGGTTTGATCTCCCTTATCTTCTTTGCTATAAGCCTGTTCGCATGGGCGCGGACGACGGAGGCCTCGCCTTGTGCAAGTTGATGCCGCTTGATAACGGTACGTGTGATGTCAAGATGCCATCGCCTGTGGTAAGGTCTGGGCTGGCACAAATGGAGATTGGGTTGTTTATATTGGGTACAATTGCGAGTGGGAACTTGTGAATGTGTACACTCGTCGCCAGATTCCACTTCCAAAAATCTCGAGTGCCACGAGGTTGAGCACACAGATGATCTACGTACGTTCAAATACGATCATGGTGACTGTCGTCTACGGAAGATAACAATTTGTCGAGTTCCCAACCGCTCTTGGAATTACAAGAACTATGAAGTTTTTGCTATCTTCGACAAGCTTGTTGCCGTCGTTACCGATTCCATGTTTCGTCCATGGATATTGCTCAAAAATCAGTTTCTGTACACGGATGAGTATTGTGATGCAATTGAATACGAGGATCTTGTGTTTGCTGCCACCACTCGTGGCACTGTTTTTGCATGGGATCCTCGTAGTTTCCGTATGTTTGTCTTGCACCATAATTATAATTGTTTCATCCACATGCATGCGGGTTAGCAAGTTTCCCTTTACTAATTAACCTTCTTCTTGTGTTTCCAAGGTCCTGTGAACATTCCACCACCTATACTTGAAAAATTTTATAACCAAGGGGGAGATGATGATGGTGATGATCACGAACATGAGGACAAGCAGAACTTATATACTCAGTGGCGCCTGGCAACTAATTCCGATGGATCACCTCTTCTTGTCTCAGACACAAAGGTAATTGAGATTGTTACTCTTGAGGAGCACTGTTGTCTCCCATGGTCGCCCTCTCCGGACCTATTCCAACACCCGCCAGGTGGTATTCGGGATGGATACTAGTGTGCTAAGCGCCAACACCTTCTCCACGGTTCAAGATTGATAGTCTTGGAGAAAACTCGCTCTTCCTTGGACCAAACTATCCAATGATGGTGAAAGGCGATCCAACTACTGTTGACACAACGTTACTACCATTTATGAGAAGCAACTGTATCTATACCTCGGACATTGCGGTGGTTCCCTACCCTGGTCCTGATATATGCCGCTTCAGCCTGGATGATCAGTCCTGCGTTGCTCTCGATATTGACAATAGCTGGCCCTTCGCAGAGCACCTATGGTTCAAAGCAAGTGTTTCCAACGCCGAGGATTGGTTGAGTTGAAGTTCATTTCATCGCTTTGTTATTTGTTGTGTGAGAAAAACTTTACTAGAATGTTTTGTTGGAAATGATCTATAATCCTACGTGTATCCTCGTTGTCGTTGTGGGTCGATGACTTGTTGTATGTAATCAATGGTACATTTGCATGTGCGTCCATGAACTCACCGCTAGTGGTGTCCATATGAACAGTGCTAGTGATTTTAGTTGCAAAAATTAGATAGTGCTAGTGATTTGTAGTTGCATATTTTGACAAATCGCAGTGTTACAAGGTTGACAAATGGCAATGTTACTAGATAAAAAATGTCAATCTTTCCAGTTTGAGAAATGGCAACATACCCAAAATGACAGATATGCAAATCTTACCCAATTGTTTGTACGTGGTTGCACACGGGTCATGGAAAACAACCGTTTGCGTTGAAGGGATGCAGAAATCCTGCTCGGCACATTTTCTGTTGGTTTCCTGGGGAAGCTGTCGGTTTGCATACGGGAGTTCTAACTAAAACGTTTGTGATGAGTGTTTTATATTTAAAAACGGTTGATTTTTTTCAAAAGAAAATCGTTTGATTTTTTTTCAAAAGAAAATCGTTTGATAAGCCTGTACATTAAGAGAGAAAAATGCAAGTTCGTTGAAACCATATCTTTCATTCAGTCACACTGCGAATTTATATTCATATGATCGAGAATTCGAGATACAGTATTACACCCCTAAAAAATTATTTTCGGCGGTGGCGGAGGTGGCATGTCGCGCCGTCATTGTCGTTGTCGTCCTCCAGGACTCCATTGTTGAAGTCTTCAAGGCAGCACAAAATGTTCTTCACTTGTAAATTAAACATCATGTCGTCACGCGATCGACAGGCGGGGCGCGGGAGGACGGCAACTGGCGCCGCTGAAAGGTAGCGGTCGATGGTAGGGTCCCATGCCGCTGGGGGGGGGGGGGCGCACGGGCACAAGCGCGGTGGGTGTGATACGTCTCCATCGTATCTACTTTTCCAAACGCTTTTGCCCTTGTTTTGGACTCTAACTTGCATGATTTAAATGGAACTAACCCGGACTGACGCTGTTTTTAGCAGAATTGCCATGGTGTTATTTTTGTGCAGAAATAAAAGTTCTCGGAATGACCTGAAACTTCACGGAGATTATTTTTGGAAATAATAAAAAATACTAGTGAAAGAATTAAGGCCAGGGGCCCACACCCTGTCCACGAGGGTGGGGGCGCCCCCTGCCTCGTGGGCCCCCCTGGAGCTCCACCGACCTCAACTCCAACTCTATATATTCACGTTCGGGGAGAAAAAAAATCAGAGAGAAGGATTCATCGCGTTTTACGATATGGAGCCGCCACCAAGCCCTAATCTCTCTTGGGAGGGCTGATCTGGAGTCCGTTTGGGGCTCTGGAGAGGGGAATCCGTCGCCATCGTCAGCATCAACCTTCCTCCATCACCAATTTCATGATGCTCACCGCCGTGCGTGAGTAATTCCATCGTAGGCTTGCTGGACGGTGATGGGTTGGATGAGATTTATCATGTAATCGAGTTAGTTTTGTTAGGGTTTGATCCCTAGTATCCACTATGTTCTGAGATTGATGTTGCTATAACTTTGCTATGCTTAATGCTTGTCACTAGGGCCCAAGTGTCATGATTTCAGATCTGAACCTATTATGTTTTCATGAATATATGTGAGTTCTTGATCCTATCTTGAAAGTCTAGTCACCTATTATGTGTTATGATCCGTTAACCCCGAAGTGACAATAATCGGGACCATTACCGGTGATGACCGTAGTTTGAGGAGTTCATGTATTCACTAAGTGTTAATGCTTTGGTCCAGTACTCTATTAAAAGGAGGCCTTAATATCCCTTAGTTTCCAATAGGACCCCGCTGCCACAGGAGGGTAGGACAAAAGATGTCATGCAAGTTCTTTTCCATAAGCACGTATGACTATATTCGGAATACATGCCTACATTACATTGATGAATTGGAGCTAGTTCTGTTTCACCCTATGTTATAACTATTGCATGAATAATCGCATCTGGCATAATTCTCCATCACCGATCCAATGCCTATGAGCTTTTCATATATTGTTCTTTGCTTATTTACTTTTCCGTTGCTACTGTTACAATCACTACAAAACTATTACTGTTACTTTTGCCACCGTTACCGTTACTTCCATACTACTTGCTACTAAATACTTTGCTGCAGATACTAAGTTATCCAGGTGTGGTTGAATTGACAACTCAACTGCTAAAACTTGAGAATATTCTTTGGCTCCCCTTGTGTCGAATCAATAAATTTGTGTTGAATACTCTACCCTTGAAAACTGTTGCGATCACCTATACTTGTGGGTTATCAAGACTATTTTCTGGCGCCGTTGCCGGGGAGCATAGCTCTATTCTTTGAGTCACTTGGGATTCATATCAGCTGGTCACTATGAGGAAGTTGAAAGACGAAAGAAATAAGATTTTCCCCTCAACTACGAGGGGAGGTAAGGAATTGCCATCTAGCTCTGCACTTGATTCACCTTCTGTTTTGAGTAAGCTTGCGACACCTAAACCTGCTTCTGCTATTAATTTTGATATGTCGCATGTTATTGATGATGCCACATCTGCTATGCATGATACTTATGATGAAACTACTTCTATGCTTGATACTACTGTGCCACTAGGTGAATTTCTTGACGAACAACTTGCTAGGGCTAGAGAGAATGAAATTATAGAAACTGATAATATTGATGAAAGTGATGATGAAGATTCTCCACCTAGATATGAATTGCCTGTTGTGCCTGAGGGTTATGGTATGGATGAAGAAACTGCTAGAGACTTTCTTGCTTGCAATGATAGGAGTGATCTTAAGAAATTATTAGCTAAGCTTAAAGAAAAATCTCTGAATGCTAGAATGAAATATGACCCTGCTTTTGCTACTTCACCTATCTTTATTACTGATAAGGATTATGATTTCTTTGTTGATACTGAGATAATTACTTTGGTTGAATCCGATCCTTTTTATGGCTATGAATCAAAGCTGTTGTGGCACATCTTACTAAATTAAATGATATAGCCACCTGTTCACTAATGATGAGAAGACTCGCTACTACTATATCCTTAAATTATTTCCGTTCTCATTAAAGGGTGATGCTAAGATATGGTTTAATTCTCTTGATCTTGGTTGTGTGCGTAGTCCCCAGGATATGATTTATTACTTCTTTGCTAAATATTTCCCTGCTCATAAGAAACAAGCTGCTTTAAGAGAAATATATAATTTTGTGCAAGTTGAAGAAGAGAGTCTCCCACAAGCTTGGGGGAGGCTTCCCAAATTAGTTAATGCTTTGCCTGATCATCCTCTCAAGAAAAATGAAATACTTGATATCTTTTATAATGGACTAACTGATGCTTCCAGGGACCACCTGGATAGTTGTGCTGGTTGTGTTTCCAGGGAGAGAACTGTTGATCAAGCTGAGTTGCTATTGAATAATATGTTGACTAATGAAAATAATTGGACACTTCCTGAACCAACTCCTAAGTCAACTCCGAAGAAAAGGGGTATTCTATTTCTCACTCCTGAAGATATGCAAGAGGCAAAGAAATCTATGAAAGAAAAAGGTATTAAAGCTGAATATGTTAAGAATTTACCACCTATTGAAGAAATACATGGTCTTAATTTGCCGCCTGTTGAAGAAATACATGGTCTTGATAACCCGACACAGGTAGTAAAGGTAATTTTCTCTCCATAGATTTGATGAAGGTGATATTCCTTGTTATAAGTCTGCTAGCCAATGCTTAGATGAGTTTGATAATTTTATTGTTAAACAAGAAAACTTCAATGCTTATGTTGGTAGACAATTGAAACGCAATGCTTATATGATTGAACACTTGGGTGATTATATGTCTAGTGTTAAAGGTGAACTTAAACTCATTAGTAAACATGCTTCTATGGTTACCACTCAAGTAGAACAAGTACTTAAAGCTCAAAATGATTTGCTCAATGAATTAAATAATAAGAAAAATGATAGGACTTTGCATGCTTCTAGTGAACCTGTTGTTGACACACGAGAATCCCAATGATATTTCTATTTCTGATGCTGAAACACAATCTGGTAATGAGCATGGACCTAGTGATAATGTTAATGATGATGCTCATGTTGATGCTCAACCTAGTAATGACAATGATGTAGAGATTGAACCTGCTGTTGATCCTGATAACCCACAATCAAAGAATCAACGTTATGATAAGAGAGACTTCGTTGCTAGGAAGCACGGTAAAGAAAGAGAACCATGGGTTCAGAAACCCATGCCTTTTCCTCCTAAACCATCCAAGAAAAAGGATGATGAGGATTTTGAGCACTTTGCTGAAATGATTAGACCTATCTTCTTGCATATGCGTTTTACTGATATGATTAAAATGAATCCTTATGCTAAGTATATGAAGGATATTGTTACAAATAAAAGAAAGACACCGGAAGCTGAAATTTCCACCATGCTTGCTAATTATACTTTTAAGGGTGGAATACCAAAGAAACTTGGAGATCCAGGAGTACCAACTATACCATGCTCCATTAAAAGAAACTATGTTAGAACTGCTTTATGTGATCTTGGAGCCGGTGTTACTATTATGCCTCTCACTTTATATCGTAGACTTGATTTGAATAAGTTGACACCTACTGAAATATCTTTTCAAATGGCCAATAAATCAACTGCTATACCTGTCGGTATTTGTGAGGATGTGCCTGTTGTGGTTGCAAACATTACTATTTTAACGAACTTTGTTATTCTTGATATTCCCGAGGACGATAGTATGTCTATTATTCTTGGAAGACCCTTTTTGAATACTGCAGGGGCTGCTATTGATTGCAACAAAGGCAATGTCACTTTTCATGTTAATGGTAATGAGCATACGGTACACTTTCCGAGGAAACAACCTCAAGTCCACAGTATCAATTCTATTGGAAAATTTTCATCGATTATTTTTGGAGGTTTTGAATTTCCTCCTCCTACCATCAAGAAGAAATATGATATTCTTATTGTTGGGGATGTGCATATCCCCGTTGAGGTAACCTAGTGTTATTCGAAATTTCTCCGGTTCCATGTCATTCGAAATGAGTTTGTTAACAAGACTTGATCAACCTTGTTAGTGGACTCCTTTTGATGAACATGAGATGGATGAAGTTAGAAAGCACAACCTTCTGTACCCTCATTTTACTTTCTGTTATTTATGTTAAATAAAGCAAAAATAGTATTTTCTGTTAGTTTTCTGAATTATTCGTGCAATAAAAAATACCCCAAAAATAAAAGTTCTCCAAATGCCTCGAAATTGAAATATGATTTTTTCTGGAATAATTGAGAATATCTGGCACTGAGAACACAGCAGGGGGAGCAAGCACCTGGCCACGAGGGTCCAGGCGCCCACCCCCTGGCGCGCCTCACCTCGTGGGCCCATGGTGGCTCCCTCCACTTATTACAGCTACCACACACTCCTTCCTCCCAAAAAATCACCAACCAGCTCAAGCACGAGTTCTAGCTCATTTTGCTGCGATTTTCGATCTCCTTGCTCAAAGCTCCACTCACAAAACTGCTTTGGGGGATTGTTCTTCGGTATGTGACTCCTCCATGGTCCAATTAGTTTTTATTCTAGTGCTTTATTCATTGCAAAAAATTTCTGCCTAGGTGACCAGTTCTTGAGCTTGCATGTCAAATTTATATGGTCCCAAGTAGTTCTAATGCATGATATTGTCTCTAGGCACTTATGGGAGTAGTTGCTATCAATTTTGCTGAGTTTGGTTCACTTCTATTTTAAGTTACTAAAAATTTCAGAAATTTTCATAAAATGATGAATAGATTTTTGAGGGGCTCTTCGAGCCGAAGCTCGAAGGATAAGCAAAGTGAAGAAGATAAGAGGCCCAAATATAATCTCCCTCGCACTGTGGAGGTTCGGCCGTGTGAATGGCCTCATGAATGCAGGCCTTACCAACTTCCTCCGTGACCAACGTGAACAGTATCTCCTACTCACTAATATCTTTGTGCAAAATTTTCATTTTCATGCCAGGAGGTCACCGCCTTTGGTGAATTTTTATTTATATGATGAGTATAAGGAGATGCCCCTTCATGAATTTTGCAAGGTTTGCAAGTTGCCCTTTTCGGGCAGCGTAGAGGAACCACATCGTAGCGATGTGGAAGGGTTCATTGATATAATTGTTGTAGGGAAGCGGGAAAGTTTCCGATGCAAGAATTACTAGCATACAGTTTCCTGTTCTACGTTATTTTGCAATATTTGCTAGTAGATGTTTAATTGGTCATGGAAACTGTGGCAACCTTAGTGCCCCTGATATTATCATTTTGTGCCATGCCTTGTTCCGTGATAACACTTTTAGTATGGGCGCTATTGTTGTCAAGCGGTTAAATCTGAACCGTACTAAAGGTCCCATCTTGGGAGGTATCTTCGCCTCGCGCCTCGTTGCACACTTTAACATACCAATTAGGCATTATGAGGAAGAAGAAAAGTTGCTGCCTTATGTTTTTCTAGACTATAAGAGTATGGTAGCACATGATTTTACTGTTAAGAACAAGAAAAAGGAGCTTAAATACAGACTGCTATTTGATAAAAATCACCCTAAGACTATTACTTTGCCTGCTCCTTCTTTGTTTAACTTATCTTCAGGCAAGTATCTTGTTCAGTTGGAGGCATTACATGCCTACCAGAACCCCATATCAGTTACAGAGCTAGAGCCGGAACCACAACTTGATCCTCCACGACAGTCTGTTTACCAGTGGGATCCGGAGGAGGTTTCCAGACAATGGCACCCCGAGGCTCCTTCTCAGTACGACCCCAACTACAACTTTGGATACCCGCCAGGCCATCCATGGGCCTAGACCAACTTAGGCCAAAGGCCTAAGCTTGGGGGAGTACGTATTTCTCACCGACATTACATTCATGTTCACACACTCATGCTAGTTGTCGGTGCTCATACTTTTTCATTGTACTATCCATGCTAGTTTATTTTCTTTTCTTGCTTTCTTCTTGTGTGTTTGAAAAACCTTAAGAAAAACAAAAAAAATTAGTTGTAGCTTTTAGCTAGTTTACTTTGCCTGCTAGTAGTAATAATTAAAAGAAAACCCAAAAATATTTTTCGTTCTTCTTTTGCTTGTTGGGAGCTTTCCCGTGTAAATATTTTTATTTTATTTCTTTTCTTTGGGGGTCGAGAGGAGAAGACCATAATTAAAATGCTGAAGTGGCTCTTATATGCATTATTGTTGATTTAACCAAGAGCCCATATTACCTTGTCTTCTCCTTTGTATCAGATGCTCACAGATTCCAGCTTAGTCCAATGCACGTGCACTATATTATTATTCACATCGTTCGGTCGTGCAAGTGAAAGGCTATAATGACGATATATGATGAACTGATTGAGATGAGAGAAGTGGTATGAACTCGACCTCTCTTGTTTTTGTAAATATGATTAGTTCATCGTTCCTGATTCAGCGTATCATGAATAAACATGTTTGCAATGACAATTAGAGATTATAGTTGCTTATGCCATGCTTAATTAGCTAGGAGTTTATAATGGTTTACCTTGCGTGCCAACATGCTATTAAAATGGTTGTGATGTGGTATGATAGGGTGGTATCCTCCTTTGAATGATTCGAGTGACTCGACTTGGCACATGTTCACGCATGTAGTTGAAACAAAATCAACATAGCCTTCACGATATTTATGTTCATGGTGGATTATATCCTACTCATGCTTGCACTCAATGTTCATTAATTTTAATGCATGTTCATGACTGTTGTTGCTCTCTAGTTGGTCGCTTCCTAGTCTTTTTCTAGCATTCACTTGTACTAAGCGGGAATACTGCTTGTGCATCCACTTCCATAAACCCCAAAGTTATTCCATATGAGTCCGCTATACCTTCCTATATGCGGTATCTACCTGCCGTTCCAAGTAAATTTGTATGTGCAAAACTCTAAACCTTCAAATGAAATCCTGTTTTTTAATGCTCGAATAGCTCATGTATCAACTAGGGCTGTCTGTATCTTCCATGCTAGGCAGGTTATTCTCAAGAGGAGTGGACTCCGCTCCTCACTCATGAGAAAATGGCTGGTCACCGGGATGCCCAGTCCCATGCTTTATGCAAATCAAATCGAAATAATTGCAAACAAAACTCCCCCGGGACTCTTGTTAGTTGGAGGCACTCGTTGTTTCGAGCAAGCCATGGATTGATGCTTGTTGGTGGAGGGGGAGTATAAACTTTACCATTCTTCTTGGGAACCGCCTATAATGTGTGTAGCATGGAAGATATCGAGATCTCTCGGTTGTTATGTTGACAATGAAAGTATGCCGCTCAACTTATTATTCATATCTATTTCAAAAATCGAGCTCTGGCACCTCTACAAATCCCTACTTCCCTCTGCGAAGGGACTATCTATTTACTTTTATGTTGAGTCATCACCCTCTTATTAAAAAGCACCAGTTGGAGAGCACCGCTGTCATTTGCATCTATTATTATTAATTTATATTGAGTATGACTGGATCTCTTTTACCATGAATTACAATGTTTAGTCAGTCCTTGATCTTCAGAGGTGCTCTACATTTATGTTTTGCAGTCTCAGAAAGGGCTAGCGAGATACCATCTTGTTATATCATATTATGATTGTTTTGAGAAAGTTTTTGTCATCCGAGATTTATTATTATTGCTTGCTAGTTGATTATGCCATTTGATATGAGTAAATATGAGACCAAAGTGTTATTGTGAATATGGTTAGTTCATAATCTTTGCTGAAAACTTGAATGCTGGCTTTACATATTTACAACAACAAGAGCAAACAGAGTTTGTAAAAGTTTTCTTTATCACTTTCAGTTTATCAACTGAATTGCTTGAGGACAAGCAAAGGTTTAAGCTTGGGGGAGTTGATACGTCTCCATCGTATCTACTTTTCCAAACACTTTTGTCCTTGTTTTGGACTCTAACTTGCATGATTTGAATGGAACTAACCTATACTGACGCTGTTTTCAGCAGAATTGCCATGGTGTTATTTTTGTGCAGAAATAAAAGTGCTCGGAATGACCTGAAACTTCACGGAGATTATTTTTGGAAATAATAAAATACTGGCAAAAGAATCAAGGCCAGGGGCCCCACACAATGTCCACGAGGGTGGGGGCGCGCCCCCCTGCCTCGTGGGCCCCTTGGAGCTCCACCGACCTCAACTCCAACTCTATATATTCACGTTCAGGGAGAAAAAAATCAGAGAGAAGGATTCATCGCGTTTTACGATACGGAGCCGCCGCCAAGCCCTAATCTCTCTCGGGAGGGCTGATCTGGAGTCCGTTCGGGGCTCCGGAGAGGAATCTGTCGCCATCGTCATCATCAACCTTCCTCCATCACCAATTTCATGATGCTCACCGCCGCGTGAGTAATTTCATCGTGAAGCTTTTTGGGCGGTGATGGGTTGGATGAGATTTATCATGTAATTGAGTTAGTTTTGTTAGGGTTTGATCCCTAGTATCCACTATGTTACGAGATTGATGTTGCTATGACTTTGCTATGCTTAATGCTTGTCACTAGGGCCCGAGTGTCATGATTTCAGATCTGAACCTATTATGTTTTCATGAATATATGTGAGTTCTTGATCCTATCTTGCAAGTCTATAGTCACCTATTATGTGTTATGATCCTTTAACCCCGAAGTGACAATAATCGGAACCATTACCGGTGATGACCGTAGTTTGAGGAGTTCATGTATTCACTAAGTGTTAATGCTTTGGTCCGGTACTCTATTAAAAGGAGGCCTTAATATCCCTTAGTTTCCAATAGGACCCCGCTGCCACGGGAGGGTAGGACAAAATATGTCATGCAAGTTCTTTTCCATAAGCACGTATGACTATATTCGGAATACATGCCTACATTACATTGATGAATTGGAGCTAGTTCTGTGTCACCCTATGTTATAACTATTGCATGAATAATCGCATCCGGCATAATTCTCCATCACCAATCCAATGCCTACGAGCTTTTCATATATTGTTATTTGCTTATTTACTTTTCCGTTGCTACTGTTACAATCACTACAAAACTATTACTGTTACTTTTGCCACCGTTACCGTTACTTCCATACTAATTGCTACTAAATACTTTGCTGCAGATACTAAGTTATCTAGGTGTGGTTGAATTGACAACTCAACTGCTAATACTTGAGAATATTCTTTGGCTCCCCTTGCGTCGAATCAATAAATTTGGGTTGAATACTCTACCCTCAAAAACTGTAGCGATCCCCTATACTTGTGGGTTATCAGGGTGCAGCCAAACGCATGGGGACCGGCATCACGGTGGGTGGAGGGGCGCGCACGGGCGCGACAGGTGCAGCCAAACGCACGAGGGCCGGCGGCACGGTGGGTGGAGGGGCGCGCACGGGCATGGACGCTGGCGCTGGCATGTACACGAGCTCGCGCGGGTCCGTGGAGACCTCGCTGACGCCCGTGGCTTCCAGCTCTGTGATAGTGCTCGGCGACCAGCCCGTCAATGTTATGGGGATGGTCGCAGGCGCGCGCGCATGGATGGGAGCTGGGATGGGAGCGGGGGCAGAAACCACCGCGACTAGCTTGTTCTGGGCCATGTCCATGAGGCCCCATTCCTCCTTATTTTCTATCTCCTCCGGCTCGGAGTCGACTTCACCAAACTTGAAGACTAGTGGCAGATGATCATTCTGCGCCATGGCGATGGAGGTCTGCGGGGGGTGAGGGGGAGGGGAATGAGAGGCAAACAGTAAGGCCGCCCGTATTAAACAGCGGCTCGGGCGCCATTAATGGAGATGAAGGTGGGCGGCCATGGAAGTCAAAGGGCTTGCTTCCCAGTGAGCCTGCGCAGCATAAAGCTCACACGCTTCCCGGTGAGCCTGCGCATTGGAGGACAGCTTGCATGCCTCCCGTTCAGTCAAGGTCAAGCAACTGTCCGCACGGCACCTCCTACAGCCATTAAAACCAAGACACGTGATGTCACATGAATGGTTAACAGAACACAGACGTTTTGAATTATACAAACGTTTGAGATATTAAGTGGCGGCTATTTTTTCAAAATGCCTTTGTTGGATGTCATTATTCGAGTGCGCCTTCTCTCAAAATGGACACGAAAAATACCACATCATGTCGGGCGCAATTCCATGATAGCATGCCAACTTTCATGAATTTCAGACAAGTTTTGGATTTACTAGAATTTAAAAACCAGGCATCTCAATGTTTTGTCGGCAATCAACGGTGCCCTAGTATTTGAAATTCATTCCCATTTATTGCATGGGACCTAAGCATGCACCCAAGGACACAATATTGATTTTTCAACTAATTTATATGCGCTGGAGCATGTGCATGTAGTTCAAATTTGAATTATGCACATAAATGCATTGAAAACTCAGTTAATGCATAAAAACGTCCAAAAGAACCCCGAAAAATCACAATATTGACACAACACTCCTGTTGTTCTATGTTGACATGAGAAAAATTTTGGAAGCAATAAGAGGTAGTGGATATCGTTTCGTCCCCAAAGGTGGGACGTTCCCTACCGAAACCATGATGCTTGTTGTGTGAAGCTCTGGTTTGTGAGAAGCATATACCCAGACCTGCCCCAAACGGGACAAAAAATTTACCATGGCATGTTGATGCTGCTCCACGAAAGCATGCCAAGTTTCATGAATTTCAGACGAGTTTTGGGTTTACTAGAATTTAAAAACGAGGCATCTCAATGTTTCGCCGGCAATCAACGGTGCCCCGGTGTTTGAAATTCATTCTCATTTCTTGCATGGGATCTAAGCATGCACCCAAGGACACATATTTGATTTTTCAACCAATTTATATGCACTGGAGCATGTGCATGTAGTTCAAATTTGAATTATGCACATAAATGCATTGAAAGCTCAATTAATGCATAAAAATGTCCAAACGAACGCCGAAAAATCCCAAAAATAGACACAACACTCCTGTTGTTCTATGTTGACATGAGAAAAATTTTGAAAGCAATAAGAGGCAATGGATATCGTTTCGTCCCCAAAGGTGGGACGTTCCCTACCGAAACCATCATGCTTGTTGTGAGAAGCTCTGGTTTGTGAGAAGCATATAGCCGAACCTGCCCCAAATGGGACAAATTTTTAACACGACATGTTGATGCCGCTCCATGATAGCATGCCAAGTTTCATGAATTTCAGACGAGTTTTGGATTTACTAGAATTTAAAAACCAGGCATCTCAATGTTTTGTCGGCAATCAACAGTGCCCTGGTGTTTGAATTTCATTCCCATCTCTTGCATGGGACCTATAAATTCACCCAAGGACACATATTAGATTTTTCAACCAACCTTAGTGCATTGGAGCATGTGCTTGTAGTTCAAATTTATATTATGAACAAAAAATGCCTAGAAAACCAAGTTAATGCATAAAAATGTCCAAACGAACCCCGAAAAATCACAAAAATTGGCACAACACTCCTGTTGTTCTATGTTGACACTAGAAAATGTTTGAAAGCAATAAGAGGCAATGGATATCGTTTCGTCCCCAAAGGTGGGACGTTCCCTATCGAAACCATCATGCTTGTTGTGAGAAGCTCTGGTTTGTGAGAAGCTTATACCTGAACCTGCCCCAAATGGGACAAAATTTTCACCGCGGCATGTCGATGCCGCTCCATGATGCACGCCAAGTTTCATGAATTTCAGACGAGTTTTGGATTTACTAGAATTTAAAAACCAGGCATTGATACGTCTCCGTCGTATCTATAATTTTTTATTGTTCCATGCAAATATTATTCAACTTTCATATACTTTTTGGCAACTTTTTATATTATTTTTGGGACTAACATATTGATCCAGTGCCCAGTGCCAGTTCCTGTCTGCTGCATGTTTTTGGTTTCGCAGAATATCCATATCAAACGGAGTCCAAACGGGATAAAAACGGATGGATATACTTTTTGGAATACTTGTAAAATCTGGAGGAAAAATCAAAGCGAACTAGTGTCCTAGGTGGGCACGAGGTAGGGGGGCACGCCCCCCCTAGGGCGTGCCCCTGACCCTCGTGACCCACCTGTAAGGCGGTTGACGCCCTTCTTCGGCCGCAAGAAAGCTAATTTTCGGGAAAAATCACGTGAAGGTTTCACTCCAATCGGAGTTACGGATCTCCGGATATAAAAGAAACGGTGATAGGGCAGCAGAACAGAACGCAGAAACAGAGAGACAGATCCAATCTCGGAGGGCTCTCGCCCCTCCCACGCCATGGAGGCCAAGGACGGAGGAAACCCTTCTCCCATCTAGGGAGGAGGTCAAGGAAGAAGAAGACGAAGGGGCCCCCTCTCCCTTCTCTTACGGTGGCGCTGAGCAGCATTGTGGCCATCATCATCACCGCAATCTTCACCAACAACTTCACCGCCATCATCACCAACTCTTCCCCCCTCTATGCAGCGGTGTAACCTTTCTCTTAACCGCTGTAATCTCTACTTAAACATGGTGCTCAACGCTATATATTATTTCCCAATGATGTATGGCTATCCTATGATGTTTGAGTAGATCTGTTTTGTCCTATGGGTTATTTGATGATCAAGATTGGTTTGAGTTTCATGTTTTATTTTTGGTGCTGTCCTATGGTGCTCTCCGTGTCGCGCAAGCGTGAGGGATACCCATTGTAGGGTTTGCAATATGTTCATGATTTGCTTATGGTGGGTGGCGTGAGTGTGAAGCCTGAGACCCGAGTAAGTAGGTTGTTTGCGTATGGGATAAAGGGGACTTGATGCTTTAATGCTATGGTTGGGTTTTACCTTAATGATCTTTAGTAGTTGCGGATGCTTGCTAGAGTTCCAATCATAAGTGCATATGATCCAAGTAGAGAAAGTATGTTAGCTTATGCCTCTCCCTCAAATAAAATTGCAATAATGATTACCGGTCTAGTTATCGATTGCCTAGGGACAAATAACTTTCTCGTAACAAAAAGCTCTCTACTAAAACTAATTTAGTTGTGTCTTTATCTAAACAGCCCCTAGTTTTTATTGACGCGCTCTTTATCTTCTTGCAAACCTATCCAAAAACACCTACAAAGTATTTCTAGTTTCATACTTGTTTCCTAGTTAACGTCAAGTGTGCGTAGAGAGTTGTATCGGTGGTCGATAGAACTTGAGGAATATTTGTTCTAACTTTAGCTCCTCGTTGGGTTCGACACTCTTACTTATCGAAAGAGGCTACAATTGATCCCCTATACTTGTGGGTTATCAAGACCTTTTTGGCGCCGTTCTTTGAGGAGTTATAACATGGGGTGAATATTCTCGTGTGTGCTTGTTTGCTTTATCACTAAGTAATTTTTATTTGCTGTTCTTAGTTATTCTCTATCTTTAGTTATGGATATGGAACATGAAATACCAAAAAAATTAGGTGTACTTGCTACTCATGGAGATGAGGAACCTCCTAAAACCCTCGATGCTCGTTATGTGACAGATATTATGTACTACTTTAATAATCACGAAAACCCCATTCAATTATGTAATGGGAGTAACGTTGGATCAACGTGAATACTTTAGGGATTATCGCTTAACACAAAAATGGAAATTATTATGGGATCAAATTCATATATTGAAGTGGTATGCTTGGCAACTATGCGTGAGTTATGATTATACTTGTTGCTCTAGGATGAAGGCTCCACACCTTCCCTTTTCATGCAAATTTAATGATAATAAAACCTTAGCTTCTTATGCTAATGGTATATATGATTACTATGATGTGGAACAAATAGAAGAATTTGTTGCTTTTATGGGTGCTTATGAAATTGAATCTATGTGTAAAGAGTTTGAAGATTTTGATGATGCTGTTTATAGATCTGAAAATTTAGCTATCCTCAAATATTGCTATGAGAATTATGAATACAATTCCGATATTAATGCACTTATTGAGAAAGTATCCGCTGTCCAAGAAGAGATTAATATTTTGCAGGAATCTATGGAAGAAGAAATTGATGAAACTGTGAGCTCATTGGATGAAAAAGATGAGGAGGAGAGCGAAGAACAAAAGGAGGAAGAGCGGATTGATCACCCGTGCCCACCTTCTAATGAGAGTAACCCTTCAACTCATACATTGTTTAATTCCCCTTCGTGCTTACCGAAGGATGATTGCTATGATGACTATTATGATCCCATTAATTCTCTTGAAGTATCCCTTTTTGATGATGCTTGCTATGCTTATGGCCAAGATGCCAATATGAATTATGCTTATGGAGATGAACTTGCTATAGTTCCTTATGTTAAACATGAAATTGTTGCTATTGCACCCACGCATGATAATCCTATTATCTTTTTGAATTCTCCTGATTATTCTATATCGGAGAAGTTTGCACTTATTAAGGATTATATTGATGGGTTGCCTTCTACCGTTGCACATGATGATTTTGATAGATATAATATGCATGTGCTTGCTGCTCCTACTTGCAATTATTATGAGAGAGGAACTATATCTCCACCTCTCTATGTTTCCAATACAATAAAATTGCAAGAAACTGTTTATACTATGCATTGGCCTTTACTATGTGTGCATGAATTGTTCTTTTATGACATGTCGATGCATAGGAAGAGAGTTAGACTTCATCATTACATGATATATGTTACTTTGTGCTCACTACTAAATTACAAATCATTGCTAATTAAAATTGGCTTTGATATACCTTGGGATCCGGTGGATTCACTACTTGAGCACTATATGCCTAGCTTAATGGCTTTAAAGAAAGCGCTGCCAGGAGACAACCGGAAGTTTTAGAGAGTCATTTATTTCTGTTGATTGCTTCCATATAGTTTAAAAACAACAAAAATAAAGAGGGGAACCCAAAACTTTTTCAAAAAGGAAAGTGAAAGTGAGAAAGACAAGCATTGTTGAAGTGGGAGCTAGCCTTGAACTTTGTTCATGCTCACGGGAACTTTGTGAATCTTGATTACAGAAACTTTTCAATAAAAATAATTATCCCCTTGTACAATTCCATTGTATTATAAAAGTAATGTGCCAAGGTTTGCCTTTAGGATGTTTACAATGCTTGTTGGTTTGTGCGGTGCAGGACAGAAACTTTGGCTGTAGTGCACGAATTTTAATTTTTTACTGGAACGTCAAATGGTTATGATTCTTTTTGCACTATCTTTATATAATAATTCTTTATTTTTCCTAAGTTTGGCAGAATTTTTCAAGTATCATAAGTATGGTTAATGTTCATATTGCTACAGACTGTTCTGTTTTAGACAGATTCTGTTTTTGATGCATAGTTTGCTTGTTTTGATGAAACTATCGATTCATATCAGTGGATTAAGCCATGAAAAAGCTATATTAAAGTAGACAAAATGCAAAAACAAAATATGAATTGGTTTGCAACAGTACTTAGAGTAGTGATTTGCTTTATTATACTAACGGATCTTACCGAGTTTTCTGTTGGAGTTTTGTGTGGATGAAGTGTTCGATGATCGAAAAGGTCTCAACGTGAGAAGAAGGAAGAGAGGCAAGAGCTCAATCTTGGGGATTCCCGAGGCAACCCAAGTAAATATTCAAGGAGACTCAAGCGTCTAAGCTTGGGGATGCCCCGGAAGGCATCCCCTCTTTCTTCAACAAATATCGGTATGTTTTCGGATTCGTTTCATTCATGTGATATGTGTAAATCTTGGAGCGTCTTCTGCATTTAGTTTTCATTTTTCTTTTATGCACCATGCTGGTATGAGATAGTCCTTGGTTGATTTATAGAATGATCTTTGCACTTCACTTATATTCTTTGAGTATGGCTTTATAGAATGCTTCATGTGCTTCACCTATATCATTTGAAGTTTGGATTGCCTGTTTCTCTTCACATAGACAACCGCCATTTGTAGAATGCACTTTTGCTTCACTTATATCTGTTAGAGCACGGGCATATCTTTTGTAGAAAGAATTAAACTCTCTTGCTTCACTTATATCCATTTAGAGAGATGACAGGAACTGGTCATTCACATGGTTAGTCATAAAACCCTACATAAAACTTGTAGATCACTGAATATGATATGTTTGATTCCTTGCAATAGTTTTGTGATATAAAGGTGGTGATATTAGATATGCTAGTCGAGTAATTGTGAAATTGAGAAATACTTGTGTTGAGGTTTGCAAGTCCCGTAGCATGCACGTATGGTGAACCGTTATGTAACGAAGTCGGAGCATGAGGTGTTTATTGATTGTCTTCCTTATGAGTGGCGGTCGGGGATGAGCGATGGTGTTTTCCTACCAATCTATCCCCCTAGGAGCATGCGCGTAGTACTTTGTTTCGATGACTAATAGATTTTTGCAATAAGTATGTGAGTTCTTTATGACTAATGTTGAGTCCATGGATTATACGCACTCTCACCCTTCCATCATTGCTAGCCTCTTGATGCGTGCATTGCCCTTTCTCACCTCGAGAGTTGGTGCATACTTTGCGGTGCATCCAAACCCCGTGATACGATCGCTCTATCACACATAAACCTCCTTATATCTTCCTCAAAACAGCCACCATACCTACCTATTATGGCATTTCCATAGCCATTCCGAGATATATTGCCATGCAACTTCCATCATCATCATATACATGACTTGAGCATTTATTGTCATATTGCTTTGCATGATCGTTAGATAGCTAGCATGATATTTTCATGGCTTGTCCGTTTTTTGATGTCATTGCTACGCTAGATCATTGCACATCCCGATACACCGCCGGAGGCATTCATATAGAGTCATATCTTTGTTCTAGATATCGAGTTGTAATATTGAGTTGTAAGTAAATAAAAGTGTGATGATCATTGTCGGTGTAAAAACCGGCGGATCTCGGGTAGGGGGTCCCGAACTGTGCGTCTAGGCGGATGGTAACAGGAGACAAGGGACACGATGTTTTTACCCAGGTTCGGGCCCTCTCGATGGAGATAATACCCTACTCCTGCTTGATTAATATTGATGATATGGGTAGTACAAGAGTATATCTACCATGAGATCAAGGAGGCTAAACCCTAGAAGCTAGCCTATGGTATGATTGTTGTTCGTCCTACGGACTAAAACCCTTCGGTTTATATACCTGTTCAAGAATTCATCCGACTAACCAGTTAACTTGCCGATTAATCCCTACTCGTAGGGTCACCGAGTAGCCGATAAACCGAAAAATCGTCCGATTAATTGATTAAATGGCCAATTAACTTGCCGATTAGCCAATTAATCCCCTACTCGCTAGCCAACCGAGCAGCTACCAGTGAACGATTTCCTCAACAATGGTTTATATAGACACCAAATAGGGTTAGGGTTACACAGAGTCGGTTACAATGGTAGGAGATCTACATATCTGTATCGCCAAGCTTGCCTTCCACGCCAAGGAAAGTCCCATCCGGACACGGGACGAAGTCTTCAATCTTGTATCTTCATATTCCAGGAGTCCGGCCAATGGTGATAGTTCGGCTATCCGGACACCCCCTAATCCAGGACTCCCTCAAGAGCTCCCTGAACCAGGCTTCAATGACGCATTTAGTCCGGCGCGCATTTTGTCTTCGGCATTGCAAAGGCGGGTTCCTCTTCCGAATACTTCATAGAAGATGTTGAACACAAGGATAGTGTCCGGCTCGCAAAACAAGTTCCACATACCACCGTAGAGAGAATAAATTTTGCACAGATCTGTTGGCGTATTCATGGCGTGACATCACACCATGGCCGTGCCTTTATACGAATCGTTTTCTTGTTCCACCTCGGTAGCGTTTAGCGAGGCGGTTTCCTTGGCACGTCTTATCAAAGCGGAGATCGTGCCCCCCTTATTCCGGGATTCCCATCAATACGGACGTGGGTAACCCATCCGCGCCATTGATTACGGCGCTTGGGAGATAAGCGAGTTTTTACCAGGCTGGCGGGGGACGCATAGCTTCGTCCGTCCATATAAGGGGATAAGGATCCACCTTTGCACCTACGCCTTCTTCCTCCTTTGCTCATCCATTTCTGACTTTTCGAGCTCCAGCGCCCAAGTCCGCACATCCCACCTCAACCTTCTCCAACTATGTCCGGAGCAGGAGGCAAGTGGATGGCCTCCTCCGTCACGGAGGGGCACATCAAAAGCTGCGGAAGGCGGATACTTGTCCGACAACATCGCGCATCGGCTCCCCAACGAGGGCAGCTCATTCCCACCCCGGGCCCCATGAGAGGGTGGTGTTCCTCACCCACTTCCTCCATGGACTAGGTTTTCCACTTCACCCATTTGTCCGGGGCTCATGTTCTACTACGGCACGGATTTCCACGATCTGGCCCCGAACTTCATCCTCAACATCTCGGCGTTTATCGTCAGGGTGCGAGGCCTTCCTTCGCATCCAGCCCCACTTCGCTTATGGTCAAGACCTTCAATGTCAAGCCGAAGGTAGTCGTGACCACAAAGCGGAGTGCGGAGGTGCCATGGTTGGCAAGATGGCCAAAGTCCTATGGCTCGAGGGCTCCTTTGTGGAGACCATAAAGGTGGCAATCGGGGTGGTTCTACATCACCGAGCAGCGACTCTCAATGGGCGGCCCCTGAATTCGATCTGGCTTCCC
The DNA here is from genome assembly GCA_021605145.1 of Aegilops bicornis. Taxonomy (NCBI): domain Eukaryota; kingdom Viridiplantae; phylum Streptophyta; class Magnoliopsida; order Poales; family Poaceae; genus Aegilops; species Aegilops bicornis. The sequence continues at coordinate 431,783,278 of CM038670.1, read as the reverse complement.
CACATGGCTCACATCATGGAAAGAGGCGGGCTGGCGTGGGGGATTCGGACGAGCTGTCCGGGCTCCAAACTGCGTCCGAAACACGGTGGACAAGAATCTCGGGCTTGTCAACGTAATCCGGTGATGCTCATCCGCGGATTCTCCCATGCGAACAACGGGCCTTCAAATTGTGGGAGTTCGATCCGCACTGACACCCAACTCTGAAAAGGCTCTTCGACACTACGTGCGAAGATGCCCGGAAGGTGTCTTGTTCAAGGGCGCCGAGGCTCCCACATCCGCTACCGAAGATTGCGGATTCAGCTCGTAGCGTCAAGCCAGCGAGGTAAGTTATTTTACCCTCTATGGGACTCTTTTTTCATAGTTTGACTCTATGCGGGATCTAAAACTCCCTAACCTTTGACAGGACTGGCTGAAGACGTCCGGACAGATTAATTGTCCGGCCCCTTTGCCAGAAGACCCAGCGGACGCCCGATTGACGCGGCTGCTGACTCCGGCACCTCACGTGGTGCCGGAGAAGAAGGCCCAGAAGAAGGCCACGGGAACTCGAAGGAGCTCCTGGCGCCAGGTGCTGTCGGACTCATCGCCCGACAACCCTGAGGCGGAATCCTCCTCTGAGGAAGAGGAGGAGGAAAAAGCCTCTCCCCGGTGAGAGAGAAAAAGGAAGGCCGCCCCAAGCGGGAGGACGGAGGGTCCAAGAAAGGGAGGACCCTTCCTCCGACTTCTCCACCAACGCCGGCAACGACGAGGAGGAGTGGCCAACAAGGGCCAAGCCCCTGGCGAGATCGTAAGTGTCCGGACTCCGGAATAGTTCATGACTTTTTATTTGTCGCATAGTGTCTTCTAATGCCGAATATGACCATGCAGCCCGCCCGAGGACGAGCTCGCCGCTTCGTCGAGCGGCTCCCTGGGTTCGTCGGATGTGAATAGCACTTCACTTCCGACCGCCTCCTCTCCTCGTGTGTCGGCCAGCGACACCGCGGTGGAAGTCCCAAAAGGGGCCCAGCCAGGAGGAGGTGGTCTGAGGCGCCAAGAAGGCGACCTCCCGGACTCGGCGCAAAGGGGGCGAAGCCTCAGAGGGCTCTAAGTCCGGCCTGTCTTGGGACTCCGTCTCGGAACCTTGAGTGGTTCGAAGTCCGATAAGCGGCTCCTTCGTAAGAAGGGCAAGACTATGACGCCCGGTGAGCTCCGTCCATCCGGAGGCACCGGATAGCTTGCTGGAGGCGCTTAACGGCGCCTCCATCGACGAGGAGCACCGCACCGTTATGAGTGTGGTGATCCAGAAAGTTCAGTCCGCCAAGAGCGGGCTGACTGAAGCCTGTACCAGCCTTCTAACAGGCTTTGAGGTAAGTTTAGAATATGTTAAAATATTACCACATAGGCGGTAGCCTGATGCTTAGTTTGGTGTTGGAAAGAAAAGCGGACTAAGGATCTAAAAAGATATACACAGGAGTCTAACATAAATATGTCAATATGCGATTGCAGGCTTTCTTGACCTCTGCCAAGACCGATCATGGAGGTCAATGCATTGAAGAAGAGCCTCGGCGGTCCGAGAACGAGCTTCGGCCTTGCCAAGAAGCAGCTCGAGGACAGGGAAGGTAAGCAATACCTTATTAAAGAAATACCTTATAGAAAGGATTCGGTCAAAAATGACAGGAATAACGTGGGTATTGTAGGGGCCCACGAACGAGGTGGCGACCTGAAGGAAGCGGTGTCCGCAGCCAAGCAAAGCGGCGGAGCGCACCGAGCGAGAGAAGCAGGAGGAGGCGGGTGGCGGAGGTGCGGCAAGAGCTCCGGGCTCTCGTGGAAAAACACGAGAGTTTGGGCGTGACTCAAGACTCGAGAGTCCGAGCTCGCCTCGGCTCTTGAGAGTGCCAAAGCCGCTAAGGCGAAGCCCAAAAAGCCCTCCAAGAAATTGAATCATTAAAGAAGATAGCGGCGGGTAAGGCATTCTTTATGCAAAGCAAGCATGTGAAAGTGAATTACCTATTACTTACCCAGTTCGAGACTCTCCGGGAGCATTCACAGATCTGCCCGTGGTGTAATGTCGATGCTGCGTTCTACCGCGCCAAGGAGGGAGATCGACGGAGAAGGTGTTACGGTCTCGATATCTTTGAGGCCGAGCGTCTGGTGCCCTGAGCGACCGGTGAAGCGGTTGGTCGAGCTCCACAAGGTCGCCGAACAGGCCATGAAGGGCCTCATAGTTCGGTGTGGCCATTGGAAGCCATGCACAGGAGCTACTTCGGGCTAGTGCAGCGGTGGTGGGCCTTTGTCCATGGATTTAAGTCATCAAGCGCTCCGTCTGCATTGAAGGTGCCCGTCGGGCCTTGCCCGTGCTAAAGTGCATTGGGGAAGCTGGATGCGGAGAAGCTTGTGACAGACGACGGGCCACCGAAGGGCAAGGAGCATCATAAGCCGAAATGTACTATGAGGGCGTCTGAAGGGTGCCCGCCGTATAAGCGGATGAGTGCTCCAAAGATGTAATTTTTAATAGACTCGCATTTGTTATCACATCTGTTTGAAAACTTGATATGCGCTAAGCAACGCTTGTTAATTTAAAATATTACCTTACAATGCGGCCGTTTATCAAATTTGAGAGATGGCAAGTCGTTGGCTTTAGCCCCCATGCCACAGTCTTTGGGGTGTTCGGGATAAACTTGAGCGCTCTTGTTCCCATTCTTGGGTCCGTCGAGGGAGGCGCTCAACGCAACGAACAAGGCAACCGGACTTATAGTGCTTGAACACTCTCACTTAGCCATAGAATTCTATAATTTTAAATTTCAGCAAAGCCCCTAGTATTCGGAAGACCGAGTTTGGGGCGCTATCCATGCCTTGGCCGCACAATGCCGGTTCCTCGCTCTAAGCGGCATAAGTCTTTAGGGACTCGAAGAAACCTCTCGAACAGCGACCGGCTCTTGCCTTATCATGACGGTCAGTTTTAGCTTTCTCCACTGAGGTGCTCAACCCAGCTCAACCGGGGCACAATCGCAGTGGTTCTCCCAGCGCTACCTTAGCCGATATAACGGAACGTAAGGTACCAAAACATGGGAGCCGGGCAAACCCAACTATTGACCCAAGACATGATTCGTAGCCGATGCATATAATGCTATAAGTTCGGTGCCGCACTTGTGAAAGTGTTCGGACTTGTCACACCATGTTTTTGGGGTACATAAGCCCTGGTGTATTGGCCGTACCAAATTATGCAGTTGCGCAATGTCATAAATGAACATATATAATGGGAAAGAATGCAATAATAGGCAAGAGCTATATATTGGTTATTAAAAAGAAACCGCAAATAAAAGCGAGCGATACAAATTGTGCGATAAGCAAGGTACGTGACTTTTGACATGTCCCCTTCGAGGTAAGTTTGCGTTGTGGTATGTAAAAGCAATTATCTTGCCGTAATAGAGACCACTGGACACTGACGCAGTTTTACGCTTCCACTGGCTGTTGCATCGTGTATTCGGCGCGAATGCGGACAGGGCTTACGGAGAACAGAGTCACGAAAGTAAAGGAAGAAAAAAAGGAATGACACAAACGGGAGCCCCTAGTGCGGTCTAGCCGCATTCTGGGCGTGTCGTGGTCGTGGCGTGTCCCCTATGCCCATGGTGCTTCAGAGCGCAATTACATGCGCGTAGTACTGGCTTCGCGAGTTCGCGAGGGCTGGGGTTGGGGCTGCATTACTACACTTGTTCGGAACGTGCCAGGCGGTCTTGCTGTATGTTACTCCAGGCGCGCTTGACAGTGTCCGATTGTTTCTTGGCCGGACTGGAGAATTGCCTTAAGAGGCTGTTACGCATCACGCCGCAAGGGCGGCCATATGCTCCTCCGTTCGGAGGGAGCGTTCGTGTTTCCATTGACCGTGATTACGCCTCGAGGGCCTGGCATCTTGAGTTTGAGGTGCAGCGTAGTGCGGCACCGCATTGAATTTTGCGAATGCGGTTAGTCCGGCGATGCGTGATAGCCGCTGAACGGGACTATGTCGAAGATTAACTCTTCGCCGGAAGTTATCCGGGGATCCGAAGACCACTTAGAGTGTGGCGAGCCTGTACAATTGGCCTCTACACGGTATGGCGCCTTTAAAGGTCGTCTTTGTGGGTTTAATCCTTGAGGGTCTATGCCCATTTTGCGCCTTTGTATCTGATAAAGCAGGTTCAGTTTATTGCCGTCCATCGAGGACTCTAGTGAGGTGAAATCCGTCGATGATTGGGTCAAGAACCAATGCGCGAATCCGCCGTGACGGATGCTAGTGGGGTGGCCCCTTGATCAAAGGTGATCGGGCGGGAGGACCATGGGTTGAACTTCGGGCGTGGCTCCATCGCATATACGTCCCTTTAGCGCCGCGCTTCCGCTCCCTTTTGGGTATGTGGGTTGCGTATATCATGTTCACCGTCCGCACTTGTGTGGGAAAGCCCTTCATCCTCTATTGTTCGTGGCCGGGGCTCTTCCTCGTCATCGCTATGCAGCCCCTTGTTGTTGTTTTCGGCGCTTAGCTTGCTCGCTTGCTTGAACACCCAACAATCCCTGTTGGTGTGGTTGGCTGGTTTTTAGGGTGCCATGTATCGCACAAGCGATCGAGTATTCGGTCCAAGTTGGGCCAGGCCTGGTATTTCTTTTGAATGGCTTCTTCCGTGACCGGGTTTAGAGCCTCTGAATCCGGCATTCTTGTCGTATCTTGACATTATCACCGTTAATCGCGGCGTTTATGCTTATTGCGACCACGACCGCCATTGCTGTCCTTGGTATTGAACTACCGGGTGTTTGGCCAAGTTGTTGCTTCGAGCTAGCCAGCTGTCCTCTCCGCAAAGCGGGTCATGAGTGTGGTGAGGGCTGCCATGGATTTCGCTTTTCTGTCCTAGGTGCCGGGCTAGCCACTCGTCGCGGATGTTGTGTTTGAAGGCTGCTAAGCGCCTGCATCCGGACGGTCGACGATCTGATTTTTCTTTGTTAGGAACCGCGTCCAGAATTGTGCGGCGATTCTTACGGCTGATGAATTATATGGCTAAGGTCATCGGCGTCTGGTGGTCGCACATATGTGCCCTGGAATATCAAGGAATGCGGCTTCCAGGTCCTCCCAACAACTGATTGACTCTTCTGGCAAGCTGTTGAGCCAATGCCAAGCTGGTCCTTTAAGCTTGAGTGGGAGGTATTTGATGGCATGTAGATCATCACCACGGGCCATGTGGATATGGAGGAGATAGTCCTCGATCCAGACCGCAGGATCTGTGGTACCATCGTATGATTCAATGTTTACGGGTTTGAAGCCCTTAGGGATCTGATGATCCATTACTTCATCTGTGAAGCATAGTGGGTGTGCGGCGCCTCTGTATTAGGCTATATCACGACGTAGCTCGTATGAGCTTTGTCTACTGTGTTCGGCCTGGCCGGGTTTGCTGTATCCGGCGTGACGGTAATCATCCCGAGTCGTTGGGCGCCCACGCGATCTGTAGATCGATCTTGTATGCTTTGCCTTATCCTCCAATATATCTCGCAAGTCCGGTAGCGTTTTCCCGTGCCTTGGTACTTTTGAGCGGCGTCGGGCGTGGCTTGAGCGGAGGGCCGAGAGGCTTCTGTCATGACCCGCAGGGTGGCAGTCTGCCATGTCGTCGCGCTGGTGACATGGGTGCTTCCTCCTCTGATCGAGGCAACGGCCTGTGTTTGGGGTAGCTTTTGGAGGCGTTCGAGTTCATACTCTTGGCTGCAAGGACTTGATCCATCATCGACTAGCAGGTCTTGGTCGACTCTAAGCTGTTGCTGCTTTCTTGAGGCTGCTTGTCGTGGCCATGAGCCTGCGTTTAAAAACGCTCTTGTTCGACAGGTCCTCGGCATGAAGAATTAAATCGTCGTCGAGGCTTGCCTCGTCTTGGGCGCATAATTATCGTCCTCTACCTCTCTTTCTGCCGCACTGTCATGCAGACTTGCTTCTCCCTCCTCCTGCGCTGAGTCCTGCTGGAGGGGGTCGTCTTCAACCTTGTCCGGGTACTATTGTCTCCGTGCGGAATCACCGTTTTCTTGTGGCGGGATTTAGAGCGGCGCCCGGCGGCGTCGGCGCTTGGGTTGTTTCTTGGAGGGCTCATCCTCCGCGTTCCATCACCATTCCCATCTTTTGGGATGTCCACCATGTATATGTCATATGACGAGGTGGCCTTCCGATTGCCCGTGGGCGCGGCTCTTGATCGTCTCCGGCACCGTCGTCCATACCGTCGATGTCTTGAGTCGAAGTCGAGCATGTCGGTTAAATCATCGGCAGTGGCTACAAAGTGGGTGGTGGGTGGGCGTTGAATTTCTTCGTCGTCCGAATCCCAACCTTCACGACCGTAGTTCGGCCAGGGCTCCCCGACAAAGAGAGAGACTTTAATGAGTTCAGGATATCGCCAAAGGGCGAGTCTTTGAAAGATGTCATGGCGGTGAACTCCATAACGGCACCAGTCGGATTCGTTGGCGGTATGAGGAGGTTCGGAGTTCGGAAAGAGTCCGGCACACAGGAGTCACGAGCTTTGCAAAGGACAGGGATGGTGTTGGCTCAATCGCCGTAGAGATTTCAGCCCGGCGGTGTCCAACCAACCGTCCTCGATCGTGAAACCGGCTCCGGATTAAGGGTCGGGCCGGGCATCTGACCTCCGTGCCTTGTTCGGCCAGCGAGCTAGATCGTACCCATCGAGGCGGTCACGGCATGCTCGGTACGTGGCTCGAATCCGTCGAAGATCAAGTCTCCGCGGGCATCGGCGATATAGTTCAAGCTTCCAAATCCGACTGATGGCTGGGGCGTAGCTTCGATCTGCTCCAGATGGCCTAGCGAATTGGCAGCCGCAAAGCCGCCGAATCACGAAGATCTGTCCGGGAAAAGTCTCACCGGACTGCGTCGTTCTTGATGATTGAAGGAGCCATCGGGCCTATAGGTGACGCATACGAATAACTCTCAATGAAAGCACCAATGTCGGTGTCAAAACCGGCGGATCTCGGGTAGGGGGTCCCGAACTGTGCGTCTAGGCGGATGGTAACAGGAGACAAGGGACACGATGTTTTTACCCAGGTTCGGGCCCTCTCGATGGAGGTATACCCTACTCCTGCTTGATTAATATTGATGATATGGGTAGTACAAGAGTAGATCTACCACGAGATCAAGGAGGCTAAACCCTAGAAGCTAGCCTATGGTATGATTTTTGTTCGTCCTACGGACTAAAACTCTTCGGTTTATATAGACACCGAATAGGGTTAGGATTACACAGAGTCGGTTACAATGGTAGGAGATCTACATATCCGTATCGCCAAGCTTGCCTTCCACGCCAAGGAAAGTCCCATCCGGACACGGGACGAAGTCTTCAATCTTGTATCTTCATAGTCCAGGAGTCCGGCCAACGGTGATAGTTCGGCTATCCGGACACCCCCTAATCCAGGACTCCCTCAATCATCATTATTAGAGCATTGCCCCAGTGAGGAAAGGATGATGGAGACTATGATTCCCCCACAAGTCAGGATGAGACTCCGGACGAAAAAAATAAAAAATAATAATAATAATAAAAAAAAGAGAAAGGGCAAAAAAAACGAGAAGGCCCAAAAAAAGAGAAAAAAGAGAAAACAAAAAAAAGAGAGAAAAAGAGAGAAGGGGCAATGTTACTATCCTTTTACCACACTTGTGCTTTAAAGTAGCACCATGTTCTTCATATAGAGAGTCTCTTGAGTTATCACTTTCATATACTAGTGGGAATTTTCATTATAGAACTTGGCTTGTATATTCCAATGATGGGCTTCCTCAAACGCCCAGGTCTTCATGAGCAAGCAAGTTGGATGCACACCCACTTAGTTTCCAGTTTGAGCTTTCATACACTTATAGCTCTAGTGCATCCGTTGCATGGCAATCCCTACTCACTTACATTGATATCTATTGATGGGCATCTCCATAGCCCATTGATACTATTGTTTTTATGTCAAAGGATAGACTATTGCTTTGAATCACTCGTGTCTTAATATTCATGCCATGATTAGACATATGATCAAGATTATGCTAGGTAGCATTTGACATCAAAAATTATCTTTTTTATCATTTACCTACTCGAGGACGAGCCGGAATTAAGCTTGTGGATGCTGATACTTCACCGTCGTATCTATAATATTTTATTGTTCAATGCCAACATTATTCTACTTTCATATACTTTTTGGCAAATTTTTATATTATTTTTGGGACTAACATATTGATCAGATTGCTCAGTTCAGTTCACTGCATTTGCATGTTTTTGGTTTCGCAGAATATCCATATCAAACGGAGTCCAAACGGGGAAAAACGAACAGAGATACTTTTTGGAATATTTGGAAAATCTGCAGGAAAAATCAATGCGAACCAGTGTCCGAGGTGGGCACGAGGTAGGGGGCGCCCCCCTAGGGCGCGCCCTGACCCTCGTGACCCACCTGTAAGGCGGTTGACGCCCTTCTTCGGCCGCAAGAAAGCTAATTTTCGGAAATAAATCATGGCGAAGGTTTCGTTCCAATCGGAGTTACGGATCTCCGGATATAAAAGAAATGGTGAAAGGGCAGCAGAACAGAACGTAGAACCAGAGAGAAACAGAGAGACAGATCCAATCTCGGAGGGGCTCTCACCCCTCCCATGCCATGGAGGCCAAGGACCAGAGGGGAAACCCTTCTCCCATCTAGGAAGGAGGTCAAGGAAGAAGAAGACGAAGGGGCCCCCTCTCCCCTTCTCTTCCGGTGGCGCCGGAACACCGCCGTGGCCATCATCATCACCGCAATCTTCACCAACAACTTCACCGCCATCATCACCAACTCTTCCCCCCTCTATGCAGCGGTGTAACCTCTCTCTTACCTGCTGTAATCTCTACTTAAACATGGTGCTCAATGCTATATATTATTTCCCAATGATGTATGGCTATCCTATGATGTTTGAGTAGATCTGTTTTGTCCTATGGGTTATTTGATGATCAAGATTGGTTTGAGTTGCATGTTTTATTATTGGTGCTGTCCTATGGTGCTCTCCGTGTCGCGCAAGTGTGAGTGATACCCGTTGTAGGGTTTGCAATATGTTCATGATTTGCTTATGGTGGGTGGCGTGAGTGACAGAAGCACAGACCCGAGTAAGTAGGTTGTTTCATGTATGGGATAAAGGGACTTGATGCTTTAATGCTATGGTTGGGTTTTACCTTAATGATCTTTAGTAGTTGCGGATGCTTGCTAGAGTTCCAATCATAAGTGCATATGATCCAAGTAGAGAAAGTATGTTAGCCTATGCCTCTCCCTCAAATAAAATTGCAATAATGATTACCGGTCTAGTTATCGATTGCCTAGGGACAAATAACTTTCTCGTAACAAAAAGCTCTCTACTAAAACTAATTTAGTTGTGTCTTTATCTAAACAGCTCCTAGTTTTTATTTATGCTCTCTTTATCTTCTTGCAAACCTATCCAAAAACACCTACAAAGTACTTCTAGTTTCATACTTGTTTCCGGTAAAGCGAACGTCAAGTATGCGTAGAGTTGTATCGGTGGTCGATAGAACTTGAGGGAATATTTGTTCTACATTTAGCTCCTCGTTGGGTTCGACACTCTTACTTATCGAAAGAGGCTACAATTGATCCCCTATACTTGTGGATTATCAGGCATCTCAACGTTTTGCCGGCAATCAACAGTGCCATGGTGTTTGAATTTCATTCCCATCTCTTGCATGGGACCTATAAATTCACCCTAGGACACACATGTGATTTTTCAACCAACTTTGGTGCATTGCAGCATGTGCTTGTAGTTCAAATTTTAATTATGCACATAAAATGCCTAGAAAACCAAGTTAATGTATAAAAAAGGCTAGACGAACCCCGTAAAATTCCAAGATTGAACACAATACTCCTGTTGTTCTATGTTCACACTAGAAAATTTTATAAAGCAATAAGAGGCAATGGATATCGTCTCGTCCCCAAAGGTGGTACGTTCCCTATCGAAACCATCATGCTTGTTGTGAGAAGTTCTGATTTATGAGAAGCTTATTCCCAAACCTGCCCCAAATGGGACAAAAATTTTACCACGGCATGTCGGGTGCCCTTCCATGATAGCATGCCAAGTTTCATGAATTTCAGACGAGTTTTGGATTTACTAGAATTTAAAAACCAGGCATCTCAATGTTTTGCCGGCAATCAACAGTGCCCTGGTGTTTGAAATTCATTCCCATTTCTTGCATGGGACCTAAGCATGCACCCAAGGACACAGATTTGACTTTTCGACCAATTTATATGCACTGGAGCATCTGCATGTAGTTCAAATTTGAATTATGCACATAAATGCATTGAAAACCAAGCTAATGCATAAAAATGTCCAAACGAACCCGAAAAATTACAAAAATTCACACAACACTCCTGTTGTTCTATGTTGACACGAGGACAAATTTCAAAGCAATAAGAGGCAATGGATATCGTTTCGTCCCCAAAGGTGGAACGTTCCCTACCGAAAACCATCAGGCTTGTTGTGAGAAGCTCTGGTTTGTGAGAAGCATATACCCAAACCTGCCCCAAATGGGATAAAATTTCTATCACGGCATGTTGATGCCGCTTCATGATAGCATGCCAAGTTTCATGAATTTCAGACGATTTTTGGATTTACTAGAATTTAAAAACCAGGCATCTCAATGTTTTCCCGGCAATCAACGGTGCCATGGTGTTTGAAATTCATTACCATTTCTTGCATTGGGACCTAAGCATGCACCCAAGGACAAATATTTGATTTTTCAACGAATTTATATGCACTGGAGCATGCACATGTAGTTCAAATTTGAATTATGCACATAAATGCATTGAAAACTCACTTAATGCATAAAAATGTCCAAACAAACCCCGAAAAATCACAAAAATTCACACAACACTCCTGTTATTCTATGTTGACACGAGAAAAAAAACTTGAAAGCAATAAGAGGCAATGGATATCATTTCGTCCCCAAAGGTGGGACGTTCCCTACCGAAAACCATCATGCTTGTTGTGAGAAGCTCCGGTTTGTGAGAAGCATATACCCAAACCTGCCCCAAATGGGACAAAATTTGTACCACGGCATGTTGATGCCGCTCCATGATAGGTTGACAAGTTTCATGAATTTCAGACGAGTTTTGGATTTACTAGAATTTAAAAACCAGGCATCTCAATGTTTTGCCGACAATCAACGGTGCCCTGGTGTTCGAAATTCATTCCTATTTCTTGCATGGGACGTAAGCATGCACCCTAGGACAAAGATTTGATTTTTCAACCAATTTATATGCCTTTGGAGCATGCATGTAGTTCAAATTTGAATTATGCACATAAATGCATTGAAAACTCACTTAATGCATAAAAATGTCCAAACGAACCCCGAAAAATCACAAAAATTCACACAACACTCCTGTTGTTCTATGTTGATACGAGGAAAAAACTTGAAAGCAATAAGAGGCAATGGATATCGTTTCGTCCCCAAAGGTGGGACGTTCCCTACCGAAAACCATCATGCTTGTTGTGAGAAGCTCTTGTTTGTGAGAAGCATATACCCAAACCTGCCCCAAATGGGACAAAATTTCTATCACGGCATGTTGATGCCGCTTCATGATAGCATGCCAAGTTTTATGAATTTCAGACGATTTTTGGATTTACTAGAATTTAAAAACCAGGCATCTCAATGTTTTCCCGGCAATCAACGGTGCCATGGTGTTTGAAATTCATTACCATTTCTTGCATGGGACCTAAGCATGCACCCAAGGACAAATATTTGATTTTTCAACGAATTTATATGCCTTTGGAGCATGCGCATGTAGTTCAAATTTGAATTATGCACATAAATGCATTGAAAACTCACTTAATGCATAAAAATGTCCAAACAAACCCGAAAAATCACAAAAATTCACACAACACTCCTGTTATTCTATGTTGACACGAGAAAAAAAACTTGAAAGCAATAAGAGGCAATGGATATCATTTAGGTCCCCAAAGGTGGGACGTTCCCTACCGAAAACCATCATGCTTGTTGTGAGAAGCTCCGGTTTGTGAGAAGCATATACCCAAACCTGCCCCAAATGGGGCAAAATTTGTACCACGACATGTTGATGCCGCTCCATGATAGCTTGACAAGTTTCATGAATTTCAGACGAGTTTTGGATTTACTAGAATTCAAAAACCAAGCATCTCAATGTTTTGCCGGCAATCAACGGTGCCATGGTGTTTGAAATTCATTCCCATTTCTTGCATGGGACCTAAGCATGCACCCAAGGACAAAGATTTGATTTTTCAACGAATTTATATGCACTGGAGCATGCGCATGTAGTTCAAATTTGAATTATGCACATAAATGCATTGAAAACTCACTTAATGCATAAAAATGTCCAAACGAACCCTGAATAATTCTAATTCTTTTATGATCACTGCAGATAAAAGGTCTAGCAATTCAAACACCGTCCATGGCTGCTGTGACCCCATTATGTAATTCAAATCAAGATGAAAAATCAAGTAGATCCCTCACAGTTTATTATAACCGGCCGTGTGAGATGCAACACAAAATATCTTCGGACCATGTCTGAATAAGACACTTGTCTGATGACACTTTGCGTGCCAGTTTTTTGGCTGAAGCGATTCCAAATGTTTGGCTTTCGAGGAAATATCTACCTCCCCGCCCCCTCTCCCTTACCAAAAGCCACATTTCTCCTCTTTTCGCCTTCCTTTCCAAGTTGAAACCTTCACTCCTTGCTTGCAGCGCCGGCGCCTCCTCGCTGCGACCCTCCTTCATGCTGCTCGGCCTCGCCTATCCAGGCAGGTAATCCACACCCGACCCCCATCCTCCTCCTCCTTCCACATCCCACATGCCCTGACCGCCGGCGCGTGCGCGACATCTTCCACCAAAATCACCGACCCCTCCACCAAATAAGCGCCGGCCTAAGCCATGGTGCAAGAAGTATAGCCAGGACCTCAAGGAGCATTTGGCGGCGGAGAAGAAAATCACGGCCGCACGCGCGGATGAGGTCGCGATGGCTGCCATTCGTGTCGACCCCCAGGTCTTGGAGGATCACCTCGCCGTCGAGGCCTGATTGAAGCCTCATGGCGCCCGAAAGCATGACAGCGGTTGGCTGCTTTAAACGACAGTTCGTGGCGTTTTCTCGAGGCCACCGTCGGTGCCTTCGATGAAGACTACAAGGTGTTTTCTCAGCGTGCACGTGCTTACCTCATCTCGAGAGCCAGCAGGTTGGTGCCCGGAGCGGCTCAGGCAACTCACCATTAAAACGAGGGCACCCACGATGCGGAGGCCTCGCCCTCTTCCATGTACAAGGAGCCAATCATCATCGATATCTCCGACAATGAGGAGTAGCTTCTCTTATTAGCTCACTATAAGGACCCATGTTCACTTTGCTAGCTACTTCCTTTCCTTAACAAATTCTAGTGAATTGTGCTATCTACTTTTACCATGCAATATTCTGCTATAGTGTATATGTTCTATATGTCGTGCAATGTGGTGTTCAATTAACTGCTTGGTTCAATTCTGCAAATGTGATGTTCAATTCTTCAGGGTGCAATATTCCCAAGTTGTTAAGCATGCTTGGTTTGGTTAACTGTCTGATCTTCTATTAGGAGTATGTTATATATTTCAATTGGTGTTTAGTTAACTTCTTGGTTCATTTGTTGTGGCTTGGTTCACTTGTTGTGGTGTTTAGTTAACTGCTTGGTTCACTTCTGCAATGCGATGTTCAATTGTTGTGGGTGTGCATTTTGTTATTGTATACCATGTGAGGAATAAATCGAATTTGGCTGTACTAAATACATGAGAAACTAGTACAATTGCTATATATCCAAGTTGTTAAGCATGCTTGGTTTGGTTAACTGTATGATCTTCTATTAGGAGTATGTTATATTGTGCAATGTGGTGCTCAGTTAACATTTGATTCAATTTTTGTGGTGTTTAGTTAACTGCTTGGTTCAATTATGCAATATGATGTTCAATTGTTGTGGCTGCATTCTGTTATTGTATACCATGTGAGGAATAAATTGAATTTGGCTGCACTTAATACATGAGGGACATATACAAGTGTTATATTTCCTAGTTCTTAATCATGCTTGGTTTGGATAAATGGGTTTTCCATGTGGCTTGAATTAATCTGATTAATCTGATGAATCTGCAAAGGTTTACAAGATGGTACTAACTATTATACCTTGCCTTTTTGTATTCCTTTGCCCCATTTCCAATATAGAGAAGATATTTATGCACATCCTTGTTTTTACGCTTCACTGATGATCACCTCTCAAACCACCTCTGTGGTCAGGAGGCGAGGAAAGTTTTCATACAACACCCACGGTTCAATATTGAAGTGTTCCTGAAGAGGTCGAAGGACGGACGGTCAATCATCCACAGGCACTGGCCTAAAGTTGCGAAGACCTTCAACATGAATGAAGGCTCAATATTCGCCTTCCGCTTTAGCAGCTTTCCAGATGAGATGCATCTCTCTATGTACCGTCTATGATGCTAATTTTGAAAGGTTCTAGATGTTGCATGTGAAACTTGCTGCTGGTGCAGTTGTGTAATGGGGTAGCTGAGTGGTGAAGCTATATCATGTTGTACTCCGATGTATTTCAATTATGAAATCCTGCTTCCATAAAATGGAAATGGAATATATTATGTTCTTAATATGAATGTCAATTAGATTAGTAAATGGATTATTAATAATAGGGCAATTAGCCTGCTAATGGTGAATTGACCTGCTAATTGGGTTTTGATATTGCAAACGGTTATTGAAAAAATACCATGGGCGATGACCTCAGGCAACGCACACAGTTTCTAGGAATAAACCGTGTTGGATCAATAAACAATCACACACGGCTTTCTCTTGAAAACTGTTTGCGTTAGGCCACCTTGCGCAAACGTTTACCACATAATAACTGTGTGTCATGGATAGCCTTTGCCACACAGTTTCTTCTACGGACCGTGTGTGCTACATTCAATAACGCAAACGATTTAAAGGGAAATATTGTATGTGATGTACCTGTGAACAGAAACGTTTTCCTTGGAGCGACTGTGTGGGATGTGCATACGAACGAAAACGTTTAGCGGGGACTGACTGTATGGGATGTACTTGCGACCGGAAACAACTTTGCAGTATAATTGTATGTTTTTAGCTCTACTGTACGTATTTCCGTATTTGAGTGCTCGCCAGTCGCACACGACCTCATTTTGCCGAACGTGTGTGCCAGGAGGGCATATCCCCAACGGTTTCTGGGTCATGTGGGAAGGACCCCCCTATCACCCACACTCACTTGGCGACGGTTCCAAATGCCGTCGCGGAAAGGGGTAAAAACCGTTTGTTTAGGACCGACACGCACCAGTGCGTGTCGAGATGGGGCGGGGCGGCAACGGACGGGACGGGCTCTCTCCCCGTCACCGATAAAGCTAGAGGGCACGTAAGTGGCGCATTTAATGCGTTTGTCCTTAGATGACCCAGATAAGCATGTATACCGTAGCGGTTCACAGCTCCTGCATACACGATAGTTACTTTACACCTCCTGTATGCCACTGTGGCAGCCCCTTGGTCATATAAAAGGAGACCCATGGCGTACTGGAGGAGGATTCGGCTTTTTGGACCTCTCGACCCAACCTGCATGCGTAGCAACGAGCTGAAGCTCAAGAACACTAAATACACAATCAAGTAGGACTAGGGTTTTACGCATCTCTACGGCCCGAACCTGGGTAAAGACATGTGGTGTTGATCACTAGATCTGCTCTTTGCTTAGCCCCTATCCCCTGCCAAACCATAGAAGGGACCCCCGGTGGTCTCATAGGTGTCGTTCCCCGACAAATACAGGTTGGGTAAATAATAAGTACGATTTGTCCTCAGAATAACCCGCGTGGAGAGATCGGCCTAGTGGTTGTGTTCGAAATTGTAGTCAGAGTTCGAATCCTGGCTTTACCACATTTTCAGATATTTTTTGCAGTCTAACAACATCGCTGTACCTCGCTCCGTTTCTTGGGACGACCCCATTCGCGACCCTACAGGCGCCAGTGGCGCCAATCGGCGCTTGCAGCGTTGTATAGGAGCTCAGGTTTTCCTATTTGCCACTCACTGCGGCAAATTACCGAAGCGACGCACCGGGGAAATCAACGAGTGTTCGAGATGGGCTGGCCTGTTAAATGTTTCAGCGATTCTGGTTTTGGGAACTTTCTAGCTGGTTCCCAGCCGGGTTTCTCCGGTTTTGGAACCTTCTACGAGGTTCTTGAACCTTTTTTTCTTCTTTTCTTCTTTTTTATTTTTCCTATTTCATTTTTGTTTTTCTAGTTCTTTTTCTTTCTTTTTCATTATTTTGTTTGACCTTTTTCTGTTTTAAGTTTGATTCTTGTTTTTCAAAAAACATTTGTGTTGGTCACAAATTGTTCAAAAATTCACAAAATTTCTTGTTTTCAAATTTGTTTCCTGAATTAAGAAAATGTTCACAAGTTCAAAAAAGGTTCCTTTTAAATATTTGTTCAAAATTATAAAAATGTTCTTGACTTCAAAAATTGTTCACACTTTTGAAAAAATGTTTTCATTTTCGAAATTTAGTTTGGGTGTTTCAAAAATTTGTTCTGAAGTTCAAAAAAATACCGAAGCGATGCACAGGGGAAATCAACGAGCGTTCGAGATGGCCTGGCCCGTTAAATGTTTCAGCAATTCTGGTTTGGGAACTTTCTAGCTGGTTCCCAACCAGGTTTCTCCGGTTTTGGGAACCTTCTAGGAGGTTCTTGAAGCTTTTTTTCTTTTTTTTGTTTTCCTATTTCATTTTTGTTTTTCTATTTCTTTTTCCTTCTTTTTCATTATTTTGTTTGACCTTTTCTATTTTAAGTTTATTTCTTGTTTTTCAAAAAACGTTTGTGTTGCTCACAAATTGTTCAAAACTTCACAAAATGTTCTTGTTTTTTATATTGTTTCCTGAATTAAGAAAATGTTCACACTTTCAAAAAATTGTTCACAAGTTCAAAAAAGGTTCCATTTAAATATTTGTTCAAATTTGAAAAAATGTTTTCAATTTCCAAATTTTGTTTGGGTGTTTCAAAATTTGTTCTGAAGTTCAAAAAATGCTCGCAATTTTGAAAAATACTTGTTTTTCCTAAATTTTGCTCGGGTTTCAAAATTGTGCAGAAGTTGATAAATGTTCCTGGTTTTTCAAAAAAAATTGCAAATTCAAAAAATTGTTCTTTTCAAACTTTTATTCAAAGTTTCAATAAACGTTCCATTTTTTCAAAAAAATTCATTTTTTGAAAGAGCTAACGTTTTCAAATTTGTTCAAGAATGTCCCCTTTTTCTAAAAAAATATCAAGATTGAAAAATGTTTGACTTTTCCATAAATGTTCTCCTTTTGAAATGATTTTCCAATTTTTAGAATTTGTTCACAAATTTGAAATGTTTTTGTTTCAATAAATATTCCCTTTCCTAAATAAAAACGGGTTCAAAATTCCAAATAATATTTAGATCTGTCACCGATCACAGTTCTTATAAACCACGCTGCAATATTTAGACACCAAAATAATGTATTCCATTGGTTATGTACCGCTGGGTACTTCCAGGAGGTGCCGAGTACGAATCCTCGCTAGTCCATCCTTTTTAAGAATTTTATGCTAGTCCAGCTACTTAAAAACATTACGGTGCTTATTATTCAGAAATGTTGTTCAGCTTAAGGCTTCCTTTGATTCATAGGGTAGGAAAATCGTAGAAATAGAAAAATAATAAGAAATGAGATGACATGTATCTCAAATCCCGTAAGTAGGAATAGGAAGGGAGATGCCCTTTGATTCACAGGATTTTTTCCCATTGAGTATAGGCTAATGTTTATTTTCTTATGAAATGTGAAGGATAGGAAGAATTCCTCCATAGGAATAGGATTCCATTCCTACAAACCAAAGGGCTCTAAAGAAAGTTTTTCTGTAGAAATCATATCGTATGAAATTCCTACAAGACTCCTCTAAACCAAAGAAGGCCTAAGCGGCTTGGTTTAGGAAATGGGAGACACGCGTCATGAGTTCGAACCCAGCTTCCATCCTTTTTGCTGTTTTTAATCAAATTGCGGGGTTCGCTACCTAGGTCGGCCTATTAGTTCGGCGCCTATGCGAATCCCTGCCAGTCTGCCGCATAATGTGCCACATAGGAGGTCCCTTACACTTACATGGAAGCCAAGAATATCCTATTTGACACTCTCTTAGTCAAT
This sequence comes from Aegilops bicornis, assembly GCA_021605145.1. NCBI lineage: Eukaryota > Viridiplantae > Streptophyta > Magnoliopsida > Poales > Poaceae > Aegilops > Aegilops bicornis. The sequence goes on along the minus strand of CM038670.1, from coordinate 431,765,115 downwards.
CGACCTTTCGCATAGAGCTGGCGATCGAGCGTTACCAGGGGCCGGCCCATTAACGTTTTCCAGCGTCTTTGGTTTTGGAACCTTCTAGAGATTCTGAACCGGTTTGGGAACCTTCCAGAAGTTTCCCTGACACGGTTTTCCTGTTTTCCTGGTTTATTTGTTTTTCTCGTTTTTTCATTAATTTTTCTTCTTTCTTTTTCTTTCCTTTTGCTTTTCTGTTTCTTTTTCCAAAAGGTTCGTGTTTTAAAAATTGTTTGGAAAATTAAAAAATTGTTCGTGCTTTTATAAAACGGCCATTTAAAAAAAACCATCATGTTTTCGCAAATTGTTCATAAATTTGAATTTTTTTCACATTTTTAGAAAATAGTTCGGGAATTTAAGAAAAAATTCCATTTTCACCGGATTATTTTTGCTTGTTTTTTAAGAAATTTGTAAATAATTACAGGGATTTCAAAAAATGTTCCTGTTTTTAAAAATTGTTCAAAAATTTCTAAAAATGTTCTTATTTAAAAAAACACGTATTAAAAAATTATCCGCATTTCAAACTTGTTTGGGATTTTCAAAATTGTTCTCCATTTCAAAATTTGTTCTAAAAATTCAAAATTTGTTCGTTATTTTAAAAATTGTTCCTGATTCAAAATTTTGTTCGAAAATTCAGAAAATTTTCATGTTTACAAAAAAAGTTTAGAAATTTCAAAATGTGCTTGCCATTTCAGAAAATTGTCCGGGTTTGTTAATAATTGTTCGTAAGTTCAGAGAATAACTCAAAATTTGGTTTATTTATTCGGGATTCTTTCAAATATTGTTAAGTCTGCTAGGGTTTTATTTTTTAACTCTCGTGATGTATTTCTATCACGAGTGAGCAGGTTATTGCGGGTTTGATTTGCAGCAAATGCGATCTAGCGTTTTTGCGATTTTTCACCACCCCAGTCACTGCGCAACGCAATGGCCCGGCCCAGGACGGACCCCTGTGCGATGGTCATGTGTTTTGCCCGGCCCAGTCGGACGTACCCCTTTGCGATGGCCATGTATTTGCCGCAGAATGCGGTGCATAGGAGCTCCCTGGGTAGGGAGGCTTGGATGTCTACAAATGCTATATCTGGCTTATAGCGAGTATAGTATTTCTCTTGTTTGAAGCGCGCGCATATAGGGCCGGCCCATTAGCTTAGGTCGCTCGCTCTTTCTCCGGTCGATATATTGGCCTTGTCCATTTGTGCGGGTTTTTTGTCATTCTTTTATTATTTTCTTTTGATTTTTTGTTTCTTCCTTGGTTTTCTTTGGCTTTCAATTTTCTTTGGGTTTTCACTGCTTTTCTTCGCTTCTTTCATGGTTTTACTGGGTTTTTCTTTTCTTCTTCGTTTTTCTTTGCCTCTTTCTCGGATTTCATCGGGTTTTTTTGCTTTTCTTTCTTTGATTTTCTATGTTTTTATCTCGTTTTCATTGTTTCCTACTCGGGTTTCACTCTTTCCATTCTTTTGCATTGGTTTTCTTCAGCTTTGTCTTTTTTCTTTCCCTTTTGTGTTTTATTGGTTTTCTTTGTTTTCCTTTGTTTATTTGTCAATTTTCATCGGTTTCTTTTTTGTTCAACACATGTCATCTTGTTTTGAATACACATTCAACGTTTTTCATATACATCAAGAAGACTTTATATTTGCACATTTAACATTATCCAAATACATGATTAACATTTTTAAAAACTTATCTTTTTATGTCTACTTTATCCTGTACACATTGTATATTTTGTGGATACATCAAGAACATTTTTATATAAACATTTAACATTTTCAACTACATGATTAACATTCTTTTAACTTATAGTTTTTATGTCTACTTTCCATAAACATTTCACATAACAGAAATTTAGCAGCAACATAGAAAATTTTATACACATGTCATCATTAAGCCCTCCATAAAAGAAATTTAGCACCAACCAGGATGGTAATTTATGACGAGGGAAATCACTAAGGAAAGAACAATACCTCATATATGCCTTTACAAGCCTCTCACCTGGTTTCTAATTAAAATTGATGATCATACGCCTGCTACATAAGATTTCTTCTCTGAATAAAAATGCCCCAAGAATACACTACATATTTTTTCTCACATGTCGAAGGTACCTACGGATGAGAAAATAATCATTCCTTTGCCTTGGCAGTTAGTGTCTGCCCAAATAATTTTAATTTCATCTCATCATAGGTAAAGGCATTTAGTTTAAATGTCTCTCATATCTCACCAAATAGCTGCACAAGTTGGTACGTTGATCTCGTAAGTTTCACCATTAGGTATCCGGCCCAAGGAAGTGAAGATTTCTTTAATTGACCGAACTCGGCCATGGTGCGTTGAACCTGCAAAATAACTTAGTACACAAAATTAACCAAAACTTAAAACAAAGACTAAAAGTACTTAGCTCCCCGGCAACGGCACCAGAAAACCTTGATGATCTGCAAGTGGCACATAGTTTAGTTGTAGATTTTTTTGAACTAAGAATATCGATCCCACAAAGAAGACTGGTGGTCTATGACTCTTGTAAGGATTTACATAAAGTGTGCACGTAAGTAAGTTACAGCACAAAGTAAAGAGAAAGAGAAAGTTGAATATGTTGCAAATGATTCGTTATTGAAAGTAAAGTGGGAGATTAAATAAAAGAACAATAGAGAGTAAATGGTGGTGATGAAAACAATAGGGTAAGGCTTTCTCAAGGAGTCCAGATTCCCCGCTAGTATGTGTCTAACAAAACTTATGCAAAAGCGCAATTCTAGATTCAGATAACTAAGCCACTATGTATGTTTCTATAAGTGGGCATATCCAAGTACAATTATGTGCGCATACACGTCGCATCCAAATATCACATACGGCACCATCGTTCCTCCACACATGCAGGTTATGACAATTGTGGTTAAGGGTATCCCTATGGACGTAGCTAAAGGCAGTCTTAAGTAATCCCCCATCAAGTGGCTAGGGAAGAACAGACATAACTTCTGTCACCGCAATACCTCCACAAACCCGGCATCACACCAATAGTAATAAACATTATGTCCCAAGGATCAAATGTTGAGTGGTTAACTTCACCCAAAATTGGAAAGATTATTACCATAAACATACAAAGGATATCGAATCCTATCGCGTTCAACACCTAAACATACTAGGTTTCCTTCATATCCCTGAGAAATAGGGGTTTTGCTTGGGTATAGAGACAACAAGCATCAAAGTGATACTCATGGTAATGATGGATGAATGATTAAAGTACTACATATAGGAATCCACATAGGGTGTGGTATTTCAAAGAGATGAATAAGGGGATGGTGATGATTGATGTCGGAGTCTCCTTGATCGAGGTGATGGCTTGGTGGAGCCCTTATATTGATTCCCCCTTTGGATCATATCCAGAGGTTCTGGCGTTGTTTTTATCTCCCCATGGCACTGATTTGTGTTTCAAAGCCACCTAGGATAAAATAGTCGACCAGGGGGAGGCGATGCTGCTACTTGTGATAGTGTTGGTGTTGGGGAACGTAGTATTTCAAAAATTTAGCCTATGATCACGCAAGATCTATCTAGGAGAAGCATAGCAACGAGCGGGGAGAGTGTGTCCATGTACCCTCGTAGAGTGAAAGCGGAAGCGTTTAGTGACGTGGTTGATGTAGTCGAACGTCTTCGCGATCCAACTGATCAAGTACCGAACGCACGACACCTCCGCGATCTGCACACGTACAGCTCGGTGACGTCCCTCGAACTCTTGATCCAGCTGAGGCCGAGGGAAATTTTCGTCAGCACGACGGCATGGTGATGGTGATGATGAAGTTACCGGCGCAGGGCTTCGCCTAAGCACTACGATGATATGACCGAGGTGTGTTTCTGTGGAGGGGGCACCGCACACGGCTAAGAGAAACTTTGGTGTTCCCTCCTCCCACATATATAAAGGGGGGGAGGGAGGAGGAGGCCGGCCAAGGGGAGGAGGCGCGCCAAGGCGGGTAATCCTACTCCAAGTAGGATTCAGCCCCCCCTTTCCTATTCCAACAAGGAGAAGGGGGAAGGAGAGGGAGGAGAGAAGGAAAGGGGGGCCGCCCCCCTAGTCCAATTCGGTTTGGGATAGCGGGGCGCGCGCCCTACCTTGGCCTGCCTCCTCTCTTCCACCAATAGGCCCATGAGGCCCAATAACCCCCCAGGGGGTTCCGGTAACCCCCCGGTACTCCGGAAAATACCCGATACACCTCGGAACTATTCCGGTGTCCGAATATTACCTTCCAATATATCAATCTTCATGTCTCGAACATTTTGAGACTCCTCGTCATGTCCGTGATCTCATCCGGGACTCTTAACTACCTTCGGTACATCAAAACACATAAACTCATAATACCGATCGTCATTGAACGTTAAGCGTGTGGACCCTACGGGTTCGAGAACTATGTAGACATGACTGAGACTCATCTCCGGTCAATAACCAATAGCGGAACCTGGATGCTTATATTGGCTCCCACATACTCTACGAAGATCTTTATCGGTCAAACCGCATAACAACATATGTTGTTCCCTTTGTCATCGATATGTTACTTGCCCGAGATTTGATCGTCGGTATCATCATACCTAGCTCAATCTCGTTACCGGCAAGTCTCTTTACTCGTTCCATAATGCACCATCCCGCAACTAACTCATTAGTCACATTGCTTGCAAGGCTTATAGTGATGTGCATTACCGAGAGGGCCCAGAGATACCTCTCCGACAATCGGAGTGACAAATCCTAATCTCGATCTATGACAACTCAACAAAAACCATCGGAGACACCTGTAGAGCAGTCCCTTTGCAGTAGAAGCACTTAGTCTCAGGCTTAGGTCCATACTTGGGCTTCTTCACTTGAGCAGCAACTTGCTTGCCGCTCTTCTTGAAGTTCCCCTTCTTCCCTTTACCCTTTTTTCTTGAAACTAGTGGTCTTGTTGACCATCAACACTTGATGCTCCTTCTTGATTTCTACCTCCACAGCCTTTAGCATCGCGAAGAGCTCGGGAATTGTCTTACCCATCCCTTGCATATTATAGTACATCACGAAGCTTTTGTAGCTTGGTGGCAGTGATTGAAGAACTCTGTCAATGACGCTATCAACTGGAAGATTAACTGCCAGTTGAGTCAAGTGATTGTGGTACCCAGACACTCTGAGTATATGCTCACTAACAGAACTATTCTCCTCCATTTTGCAGCTGTAGAACTTATTGGAGACTTCATATCTCTCAATCCTGGCATTTGCTTGAAATATTAACTTCGACTCCTAGAACATCTCATATGCTCCATGACGTTCAAAACGTCGTTGAGGTCCCGGTTCTAAGCCGTAAAGCATGGCACACTGAACTATCGAGTAGTCATCAGCTTTGCTCTGCCAGACGTTCACAACGTACGACGTTGCTCCTTAGCTGGTCTTGCACCTAGCGGTGCTTCCGGGATGTAATTCTTACGTGCGACAATGAGGATAATCCTCAAATTACGGACCCAATCTGTAGTTGCTACCATCATCTTTCAACTTAGCTTTCTCTAGGAACGCATTAAAATTCAAAGGAGCGATGCTTACGGGCAATTGATCTACAACAACATAGACATGCAAAATACTATCGGTACTAAGTTCATGATAAATTAAAGTTCAATTAATCATATTACTTAAGAACTCCCACTTAGAGAGACATCCCTCTAATCAGCCAAGTGATCACGTGATCCAAATCAACTAAACCATGTCCGATCATCATGTGAGATGGCGTAGTTTTCAATGGTGAACATCACTATGTTGATCATATCTACTATATGATTCACTTTTACAAAATATGATCATCTCATACAACAATTTATATATCATCACGTCTTGACCATATCACATCATAGCAAGCCCTGCAAAAACAAGTTAGACGTCCTATACTTTGTTGTTGCAAATTCTACGTGGCTGCTACAGGCTTAGCAAGAACCGTTCTTACCTACGCATCAAAACCACAACGATTTTTCGTCAAGTGTGCTGTTTGAACCTTCAACAAGGACCTAGAGTAGTCACACTCAATTCAACTAAAGTTGAAGAAACAGACACCCACTAGCCACACAATGCGAAGCATGGCGGTAGAACCGGTCTCATGAACACCGTCATGTAATGTCGGTCTAGGCCGCTTCATCCAACAATACCACCGAATCAAAGTATGACATGCTGGTAAGCAGTATGACTATTATCGCCCACAACTCTTTGTGTTCTACTCGTGCATATAACATCTACGCATAGACCTGGCTCGGATGCCACTGTTGGGGAACGTAGTATTTCAAAAAATTTGCCTACGATCACACAAGATCTATCTAGGAGAAGCATAGCAACGAGCGGGGAGAGTGTGTCCACGTACCCTCGTAGACTGAAAGTGGAAGCGTTTAGTAACGCGGTTGATGTAGTCGAATGTCTTTGCGATCCAACCGATCAAGTACCGAACGCACGGCACCTCTGCGATCTGCACACGTACATCTCGGTGACATCCCTTGAACTCTTCATCCAGCTGAGGCCGAGGGAGAGTTTTGTCAGCACGACGACGTGGTGACGGTGATGATGAAGTTACAGGCGCAGGGCTTCGCCTAAGCACTACGACGATATGACCGAGGTGTGTTTCTATGGAGGGGGCACCGCACACGGCTAAGAGAAACTTTGGCGTGCCTTTCGGGTACCCCCCTCCCACGTATATAAAGGGGGGAGGGAGGAGGAGGCCGGCCAAGGGGAGGAGGCGCGCCAAGGGGGGTAATCCTACTCCAAGTAGGATTAGCCCCCCCTTTCCTATTCCAACAAGGAGAAGGGGGAAGGAGAGGGAGGAGAGAAGGAAAGGGGGCCGCCCCCCTAGTCCAATTCGGTTTGGGCTAGGGGGGGGGGGCACGCGCCCTATCTTGGCCTGCCTCCTCTCTTCCACCAATAGGCCCATGAGGCCCAATAACCCCCCGGGGGTACCGGGTAACCCCCCGGTACTCCAGAAAATACCCGATACACCTCAGAACTATTCTGGTGTCCGAATATTACCTTCCGATATATCAATCTTCATGTCTCGACCATTTCGAGACTCCTCGTGATGTCGTGATCTCATCTGGGACTCGAAACTACCTTCGGTACATCAAAACACACAAACTCATAATACCGATCATCACCGAACGTTAAGCGTGCGGACCCTACGGGTTCGAGAACTATGTAGACATGACCGAGACTCATCTCCGGTCAATAACCAATAGCGGAACCTGGATGCTCATATTGGCTCCCACATATTCTACAAAGATCTTTATCGGTCAAACCGCATAACAACATACGTTGTTCCCTTTGTCATCGGTATGTTAGTTGCCGAGATTCGATCGTCGGTATCATCATACCTAGTTCAATCTCGTTACCGGCAAGTCTCTTTACTCGTTCCGTAATGCATCATCCTGCAACTAACTCATTAGTCACATTGCTTGCAAGGCTTATAGTGATGTGCATTACTGAGAGGGCCCAGAGATACCTCTCGACAATCTGAGTGACAAATCCTAATCTTGATCTATGCCAACTCAACAAACACCATTGGAGACACCTGTAGAGCATCTTTATAATCACCCAGTTACGTTGTGATGTTTGATAGCACACTAAGTGTTCCTCCGGTATTCGGGAGTTGCATAATGTCATAGTCATAGGAACATGTATAAGTCATGAAGAAAGCAATAGCAATAAACTAAACAATCATAGTGCTAAGCTAATGGATGGGTCATGTCCATCACATCATTCTCTAATGATGTGATCATGTTCATCAAATGACAACTCGTGTCTATGGCTAGGAAACTTAACCATCTTTGATTAACGAGCTAGTCTAGTAGAGGCATACTAGGGACACTCTGTTTGTCTATGTATTCACACATGTACTAAGTTTCCGGTTAATATAATTCTAGCATGAATAATAAACATTTATCATGATATAAGGAAATATAAATAACAACTTTATTATTGCCTCTAGGGCATATTTCCTTCAGTCTCCCACTTACACTAGAGTCAGTAATCTAGATTACACAGTAATGATTCTAACACCCATGGAGTCTTGGTGTTGATCATGTTTTGCTCATGAGAGAGGCTTAGTCAACAGCTCTGCAACATTCAGATCCGTGTGTATCTTGCAAATCTCTATGTCCCCTTCCGACACTTGATGACGGATGGAATTGAAGCATCTTTTGATGTGCTTGGTTTTCTTGTGAAATCTGGATTCCTTTGCCAAGGCAATTGCACCAGTATTGTCACAAAAGATTTTCATTGGACCCGATGCACTAGGTATGACACCTAGATTGGATATGAACTCCTTCATCCAGACTCCTTCATTTGCTGCTTCTGAAGCAGCTATGTACTCCGCTTCACACGTAGATCCCGCCACGACGCTCTGTTTGGAATTTCACCAACTGACAGCTCCACCATTCAATATAAATACGTACCTGCTTTGTGACTTAGAGTCATCCAAATTAGTGTCAAAACTTGCATCGACGTAACCATTTACGACGAGCTCTTTGTCACATCCATAAACGAGAAACATATCCTTAGTCCTTTTCAGGTATTTCAAGATGCTCTTGACCGCTGTCCAGTGATCCACTCCTGGATTACTTTGGTACCTCCCTACTATACTTATAGCAAGGCACACATCAGGTCTGGTACACAACATTGCATACATGATAGAACCTATGGCTGAGGCATAGGGAATGACTCTCATTTTCTCTCTATCTTTTGCAGTGGTCGAGCATTGAGTCTCACTCAACTTCACACCCTGTAACACAGGCAAGAACCCTTTCTTTGACTGATCCATTTTGAACTTCTTCAAAATCTTATCAAGGTATGTGCTTTGTGAAAGTCCAATTAAGCGTCTTGATCTATCTCTATAGATCTTGATGCCCAATATGTAAGCAGCTTCACCGAGGTCTTTCATAGAAAAAATATTATTCAAGTATCTTTTTATGCTATCCAGAAATTCTATATCATTTCCAATCAACAATACGTCATCCACATATAATATTAGAAATGCTACAGAGCTCCCACTCACTTTCTTGTAAATACAGGCTTCTCCAAAAGTCTGTATAAAACCATATGCTTTGATCACACTATCAAAACGTTTATTCCAACTCCGAGAGTCTTGCACCAGTCCATAAATGGATCGCTGGAGCTTGCACACTTTGTTAGCACCCTTTGGATCAACAAAACCTTCTGGTTACATCATATACAACTCTTCTTTTAGAAATCCATTCAGGAATGCAGTTTTGATGTCCATTTGCCAAATTTCATAATCATAAAATGCGGCAATTGCTAACATGATTCGGATAGACTTAAGCATCGCTACGGGTGAGAAAGTCTCATCGTAGTTAACTCTTTGAACTTGTCGAAAACCTTTTGCAACAAGTCGAGCTTTGTAGACAGTAACATTACCGTCAGTGTCAGTCTTCTTCTTGAAGATCCATTTATTCTCTATGGCTTTCTGATCATCGGGCAAGTCAACCAAAGTCCACACTTTGTTTTCATACATGGATCCCATCTCAGATTTCATGGCCTCAAGCCATTTCGTGGAATTTGGGCTCATCATCGCTTCCTCATAGTTCGTAGGTTCGTCATGCTCAAGTAACATGACCTCCAGAACAGGACTACCGTACCACTGGTGTGGATCTTACTCTGGTTGACCTACAAGGTTCAGTAGTAACTTGATCAGAAGCTCCATGATCATCATCATTAGCTTCCTCACTAATTGGTGTAGGAATCACTGGAACTGATTTCTGTGATGAACTACTTTCCAATAAGGGAGCAGGGACAATTACCTCATCAAGTTCTACTTTCCTCCTACTCACTTCTTTCGAGAGAAACTCCTTCTCTAGAAAGGATCCATTCTTAGCAACGAATATTTTTCCTTCGGATCTGTGATAGAAGGTGTACCCATGATCTCCTTTGGGTATCCTATGAAGACACATTTTCCGATTTGGGTTCGAGCTTATCGGGTTGAAGATTTTTCACATAAGCATCGCAACCCCAAACTTTAAGAAACGACAACCGGGTTTCTTGCCAAACCACGATTCATATGGTGTCGTCTCAACGGATTTAGATGGTGCCCTATTTAACGTGAATGCAGCCGTCTCTAAAGCATAACCCCAAAATGATAGCGGTAAATCAGTAAGAGACATCATAGATCGAACCATATCTAATAAAGTGCGGTTACGACGTTCGGACACACCATTACGCTGTGGTGTTCCGGGTGGCATGAGTTAAACTATTCCGCATTGTTTCAAATGAAGGCCAAACTCGTAACTCAAATATTCTCCTCCATGATCAGATAGCAGAAACTTTATTTTCTTGTTACAATGATTTTTCACTTCACTCTGAAATTCTTTGAACTTTTCAAATGTTTTAGGACTTATGTTTCATCAAGTAGATATACCCATATCTGCTCAAATCATCTGTGAAGGTCAGAAAATAACGATACCCGCCGCGAGCCTCAACACTCATCGGACCGCATACATCAGTTTCTTCATGCGCTTTACACCAATATGACCTAAACGGCAGTGCCACAAATAAGTTGCACTATCATTTATTAAACTTTTAGCTTTTGGCTTCAATACTATTAATATGTGTATCACTACTATCGAGATTCAACAAAAATAGACCACTCATCAAGGGTGCTTGACCATAAAAGATATTACTCATATAAATAGAACAACCATTATTATTTGATTTAAATGAATAACCGTCTCGCATCAAACAAGATCTAGATATAATGTTCATGCTTAAAGCTGGCACCAAATAACATTTATTCAGGTCTAAAACTAACCCCAAAGGTAGATGTAGAGGTAGCGTGCCGACGAAGATCACATCGATTTTGGAACCATTTCCCACGTGCATCGTCACCTCGTCATTAGCCAATCTTCGCTTAATCCGTAGCCCTGCTTTGAGTTGCAAATATGAGCAATGTAACCAAAGATATCAAATACCCAGGCGCTACTACAAGCATTAGTAAGGTACACATCAATAACATGTATATCAAATATACCTTTCACTTTGCCATCCTTCTTATACGCCAAATACTTGGGGCAGTTTCGCTTCCAATGACCAGTCCCTTTGCAGTAGAAGCAATCAGTCTCAGGCTTAGGTCCAGACTTGGGCTTCTTCACTTGAGCAGCAACTTGCTTGCCGTTCTTCTTGAAGTTCCCCTCCTTCCCTTTATCCTTTTTCTTGAAACTAGTGGTCTTGTTAACCATCAACACTTGATGCTCCTTCTTGATTTCTACCTCTGCAACCTTTAGCATCACGAAGAGCTCGGGAATTGTCTTATCCACCCCTTGCATATTATAGTTCATCACGAAGCTTTTGTAGCTTGGTGGCAGTGATTGAAGAACTCTGCCAATGACACTATCAACCAGAAGATTTACTCCCAGTTGAGTCAAGTGATTATGATACCCATACATTTTGAGTATATGTTCACTGACAGAACTATTCTCCTCCATTTTCCAGCTATAGAACTTATTGAAGACTTCATATCTCTCAATCCGGGCATTTGCTTGAAATAGTAACTTCAACTCCTGGAACATCTCATATGCTCCATGACGTTCAAAACGTCGTTGAAGTCCCGTTTCTAAGCCGTAAAGCATGACACACTGAACTATCGAGTAGTCATCAGCTTTGCTCTACCAGGAGTTCACAACGTCTGGTGTTGTTCCTGCAGCGGGTCTTGCACCTAGCGGTGCTTCCAGGACGTAATTCTTCTGTGCAGCAATGAGGATAATCCTCAAGTCACGGACCCAATCCGTGTAGTTGCTACCATCATCTTTCAACTTAGCTTTCTCTAGGAACGCATTAAAATTCAAAGGAATGCTACCTCTTGAGCATGAGTTGGTTTTCCCTTGAAGAGGAAAGGGTGATGCAGCAAAGTACCGTAAGTATTTCCCTCAGTTTTTAAGAACCAAGGTATCAATCCAGTAGGAGACTACACGCAAGTCGCCTCGTACCTACACAAACAAATAAGAACCTTGCAACCAACGCGATAAAGGGGTTGTCAATCCCTTAACGGCCACTTGCAAAAGTGAGATCTGATAGAGATAATAAGATAAATATTTTTGGTATTTTTTATGATATATATTGGAAAGTAAAGATTGCAAAATAAAATAGATCAGAAACTTATATGATGGAAAATAGACCCGGGGGCCATAGGTTTCACTAGTGGCTTCTCTCAAGATAGCACAAGTATTATGGTGGGTGAACAAATTACTGTCGAGCAATTGATAGAAAAGTGCATAGTTATGAGAATATCTATGCATGGTCATGTATATAGGCATCACGTCCGACATAAGTAGACCGAAATGATTACGCATCTACTACTATTACTCCACACATCGACCGCTATCCAAAGATGCATCTAGAGTATTAAGTTCATAAGAACAGAGTAATGCATTAGGCAAGATGACATGATGTAGAGGGATAAACTCAAGAAATATGATAAAAACCCCATCTTTTATCCTCGTTGGCAACAATACAATACGTGCCTTGCTGCCCCTGTTGTCACTGGGAAAGGACGCCGCAAGATTGAACCCAAAGCTAAGCACTTCTCCCATTGCAAGAAAGATCAATCTAGTAGACCAAACCAAACTGATAATTCGAAGAGACTTGCAAAGATAACAAATTATACAAAAAAGAATTCAGAGAAGATTCAAATATTTTTCACAGGTAATCTTGATCATAAACCCACAATTCATCGGATCTCGACAAACACACCGCAAAAAGAACTACATCGAATAGATCTCCAAGAAGATTGAGGAGAACTTTGTATTGAGATCCAAAGAGAGAAAAGAAGCCATCTAGCTAATAACTATGGACCCGAAGGTCTGTGGTAAACTGCTCACACATCATCGGAGAGGCTATGGTGTTGATGTAGAAGTCCTTCGTGATCGATTCCCCCTCCGGCGGAGCGTCGGAAAAGGCCCCAAGATGGGATCTCACAGGTACAGAACATTGCGGTGGTGGAAATACGGTTTCGTGGTGCTCTCGAATGTTTTCGGGGTATATGAGTATATATAGGCGAAAGAAGTCGGTCAGGGGAGCCACGAGGGGCCCATGAGGGTGGGGGGTGTGCCTACCCCCTGGGCGCGCCCTCCTGCCTCGTGGCCTCCTTGTTTCTTTCTTGACGTCCACTCCAAGTCTCCTGGATTGCGTTTGTTCCCAAAATCACTCTCTCGAAGGATTCATTCCGTTTGGATTCCGTTTGATATTCCTTTTCTGTGAAACACTGAAATAGGCAAAAAAAACATCAATTTTCACTGGGCCTTTGGTTAGTAGGTTACTCCCAAAAATAATGTAAAAGTGTATAATAAAGCCCATTAAACATCCAAAACAGATAATATAATAGCATGGAACAATGAAAAAATATAGATATGTTGGAGACATATCAAGCATCCCCAAGCTTAATTCCTGCTCGTCCTCGAGTAGGTAAATGATAAAAACAGAATTTTTGATGTGGAATGCTTCCTAACATAATTTTCAATGTAATTTTCTTTATTGTGGCATTAATGTTTAGATCCGAAAGATTCAAGATAAAAGTCTAATGTTGACATAAAAATAATAATACTTCAAGCATTCTAACTAAGCAATTATGTCTTCTCAAAATAACATGGCCAAAGAAAGGTCATCCCTACAAAATCATATAGTTTGGTCATGCTCCATTTTCACACACAAGAATGCTCTCATCATGCACAACCCCGATGACAAGCCAAGCAACTGTTTCATACTTTAGTAATCTCAAACCTTTTCAACCTTCACGCAATACATGAGCGTGAGACATGGATATAGCACTATGGATGGAATAGAGTATAATGATGGGGGTTATGAGGAGAAGACAAAAAAGGAGAAAGTCTCACATTGACGTGGCTAATCAACGGGCTAGGGAGATGCCCATCCATTGATGTCAATGCAAGGAGTAGGGATTGCCATGCAACAGATGTACTAGAGCTATAAATGTATGAAAGCTCAACAAAAGAAACTAAGTGGGTGTGCATCCAACTTCCTTACTCACGAAGACCTAGGGCATTTGAGGAAGCCCATTGTTGGAATATACAAGCCAAGTTCTATAATGAAAAATTCCCACTAGTATATGAAAGTGACAAAACAAGAGACTCTCTATCATAAAGATCATGGTGCTACTTTGAAGCGCAAGTGTGGAAAAAGGATAGTAGCATTGTCCCTTTTTATTTATTTTCTCCTTTTTGGGTCCTTTTTTGGCCTTTCTTCTTTTTTTGGGACAATGCTCTATTAATGATGATCATCACACTTCTATTTATTTACATCTCAATGATTACAACTCGATACTAGAACAAAATATGACTATATGAGTGCCTCCGGCGGTGTACCGGGATGGGCAGTGAATCAAGAGTGACATGTATGATAAGTTATGCATGGTGGCTTTGCCACAAATATGATGTCAACTGCATGATCATGCAAGGCAATATGACAATGATGAAGCGTGTCATAATAAATGAAACGGTGGAAAGTTGCATGGCAATATATCTCGGAATGGCTATGGAAATGCCATAATAGGTAGGTATGGTGGCTGTTTTGAGGAAGATATAAGGAGGTTTATGTGTGATAGAGCGTATCATATCACGGGGTTCGGATGCACCGGTGAAGTTTGCACCAACTCTCAAGGTGAGAAAGGGCAATGCACGGTACCGAAGAGGCTAGCAATGATGGAAAGGTGAGAGTGCGTATAATCCATGGACTCAACGTTAGTCATAAAGAACTCACATACTTATTGCAAAAATCTACAAGTCATAAAAAACCAAGCATTACGCGCATGCTCCTAGGGGATAGATTGGTAGGAAAAGACCATCGTCATTCCCCGACCACCACTCATAAGGATGACAATCAAAGAACACCTCATGCTTCAAATTTGTTACACAACGTTTACCATACATGCATGCTACGGGACTTGCAAACCTCAACACAAGTATTTATCAAATTCACAACTACTCAACTAGCACAACTATAATATTACCATCTTCATATCTCAAAACAATCATCAAGTATCAAACTTCTCATAGTATTCAATGCACTTTTATGAAAGTTTTTATTATACCAATCTTGGATGCCTATCATATTAGGACTAATTTTATAGCCAAAGCAAATTACCATGCTGTTCTAAAGGACTCTCAAAATAATATAAGTGAAGCATGAGAGATCAATAATTTCTATAAAATAAAACCACCACCGTCCTCTAAGAGATATAAGTGAAGCACTAGAGCAAAATTATCTATCTCAAGAGATATAAGTGAAGCACATAGAGTATTCTAATAAATTCTGATTCATGTGTATCTCTCCCAAAAGGTGTGTACAGCAAGGATGATTGTGGTAAACTAAAAAGCAAAGACTCAAATCATACAAGACGCTCCAAGCAAAATACATATCATGTGGTGAATAAAAATATAGCATCAAGTAAAGTTAGATGGACGAAGACGAAAGAGGGGATGCCTTCCGGGGCATCCCCAAGCTTAGGCTTTTGATTGTCCTTGAATTTTACCTTGGGGTGCCTTGGGCATCCCCAAGATTAGGCTCTTGCCACTCCTTATTCCATAATCCATCAAATCTTTACCCAAAACTTGAAAACTTCACAACACAAAACTCAACAGAAAATCTCATGAGCTCCGTTAGCGAAATAAAACAAACCACCACTTTAAGGTACTGTAATGAACTCATTATTTATCTATATTGGTATTAAACCTACTGTATTCCAACTTCTCTATGGTTCATACCCCCCGATACTAGCCATAGATTCATCAAAATAAGCAAACAACACACGAAAAACAGAATCTGTCGAAAACAGACAGTCTGTAGTAATCTGTATCAAACGCAAAGTTTCTGTAACTCAAAAATTCTACCAAAATAGGAAGACCTAAATAATTTGTTTATTGATCTACTGCAATTGGATTAAGTATTTTATCACGTTCTGGTGATTTTTAACAATTGTTTTCGTGAGCAGAAAGTTTTTGACTTTTTCAGCAAGATCAAATAACTATCATCCAAGAAAATCCTATAGGTTTTACTTGGCACAAACACTAATTAAAACATAAAAAACACATCTAAACAGAATATGGATGAATTATTTATTACTAAACGGAAACAAAAGGCAAGAAACAAAAATAAAATTGGGTTGCCTCCCAACATGCTATATCGTTTAACGCCCCTAGCTAGGCATTGATAATTCTCACACGAAAGATAATAATTGAAACACAAAGAGAGCATCATGAAACATGTGACAAACACATCTAAGTCTAACATACTTCATATGCATAGGAATCTTATAGGCAAACAAATTATCAAGGCAAGCAAAAACTAGCATATGCAAGGAAGCGGAAAGAAACAATAGCAATCTCAACATAACGAGAGGTAATTTAGTAACATGAAAATTTCTACAACCATATTTTCCTCTCTCATAATAATTACATGTAGGATAATATTCAAATTCAACAATATATCTCTCACATAAAGTTTTCTCTACATGATCCACATGCATGCAAAGTTGACACTCTTCCAAAATAGTGGGAATATCATTAACTAAAGTCATGACCTCTCCAAACCCACTTTTATCAAAAAATTCATAAGATTGAACATACTCCAAATATGTGGGATCTAAAGTTTAAACTCTTCCAAACCCACTATCAATATTATTGCAAACACTATTATCAATCTCATATTCATCATGGATCTTAGATAAATTTTAAATATCATAAGAAGAATCACCCCAATCATGATCATTACAACAAGTAGTAGACATAGCAAAACTAGCATCCACAAGCTTAGGGTTTTGCATATTATTAGCACAATTGACATCAAGAGAATTTATAGTAAAATTATTGCAATCATGCTTTTCATCGAAGGAACTATCAAGTATGGGTGCAACAGCAATGATCTCACGTTTAACATAAGGTACTATAGCAAATTCATCTTCATAAATATTGGCATCATAGCCACAAGAATAGCAAGCATCATGTTCATCAAGGGAAATTTCAATAAAATCATCGGAATCATAATTATCAATGCATATCATTATTTTCTTCCGAAGCAACGGTCATTCTCTCAATAAATTCTTTGACATAGACATTATGAGCATAGTTTTCATAGCAATATTTAAGTATGTCAAAAATTTCAGATTCGTAGAGAGTAATATCATTCTTTTCAATCAAAGAAGCAACTTCATAAGCACCCTTAAAAGCAACAAATTCTTCAATTTGTTTGATATCATAGTAACTATAAACACCCTTTGCATAAGAAGATAAGATTTCATTTTCATTAAACTCACATAGGTAGGGAAGGTGTTTTTAGGGTTCTTAGAGCAACAAGTAAAATCATGAATTTCACAAAGATTCCAAGCATAACACAACAATCGGTTTATTTGATCCCATAAGAGTCTCCCTTTTCGGACAAATCATGACAAGACAAAATGAGCATGCTCATCGAAAGATTTCCCATCAACTAGGCTAGTTGGGGTTTCAGCACGAGCACATAAGGATCAAAGATGATCCAAGTAGAACACTTTAAGTGGATCCATATCAATAGATTTTTAGCAAGCGAAGATGCAAGCATATAGAAGGCACATGGTAACACAAGCAAACAATAGATCTGGCGAGAAAAAGACAAACAAAAAAGAAGGCGAATAAAACGGCAAGGCTGAAGTGGGGGAGAGGAAATCGAGAGGCAAATGTCAAATAATGTAATGGGAGGGATAAGAGTTTGTGATGGGTACTTGGTATGTATTGACTTGTGCGTAGATCTCCCCAGCAATGGTGCCAGAAATCCTTCTTTCTACCTCTTGACCATGCGTTGGTTTTCCCTTGAAGAGGAAAGGGTGATGCAGCAAAGTAGATTAAGTATTTCCCTCAATTTTTGAGAACCAAGGTATCAATCCAGTAGGAGACTACACGCAAGTCGCCTCATACCTACACAAACAAATAAGAACCTTGCAACCAACGCGATAAAGAGGTTGTCAATCCCTTCACGGCCACTTGCAAAAGTGAGATCTGATAGAGATAATAAGATAAATATTTTTGGTCTTTTTTATGATACAGATTGGAAAGTAAAGATTGCAAAATAAAATAGATCAGAAACTTATATGATGGAAAATAGACCCGGGGGCCATAGGTTTCACTAGTGGCTTCTCTCAAGATAGCATAAGTATTATGGTGTGTGAACAAATTCTTGTCGAGCAATTGATAGAAAAGTGCATAGTTATGAGAATATCTAGGCATGATCATGTATATAGGCATCACGTCCGCGACAAGTAGACCGAAACTATTCTGCATCTACTACTATTACTCCACACATCGACCGCTATCCAACATGCATCTAGAGTATTAAGTTCATAAGAACAGAGTAACACATTAGGCAAGATGACATGATGTAGAGGGATAAACTCAAGCAATATGATATAAACCCCATCTTTTATGCTCGATGGCAACAATACAATACGTGACTTGCTGCCTCGTTGTCACCGGGAAAGGACACCGCAAGATTGAACCCAAAGCTAAGCACTTCTCCCATTGCAAGAAAGATCAATCTAGTAGGCCAAACCAAACTGATAATTCGAAGAGACTTGCAAAGATAACAAATCATACATAAAAGAATTCAGAGAAGATCCAAATATTGTTCATAGATAATCTTGATCATAAACCCACAATTCATCGGATCTCGACAAACACAGCGCAAAAAGAATTGCATCGAATAGATCTCCAAGAAGATCAAGGAGAACTTTGTATTGAGATCCAAAGAGAGAGAAGAAGCCATCTAGCTAATAATATGGACCCGAAGGTCTATGGTAAACTACTCACACATCATCGGAGAGGCTATGGTGTTGATGTAGAAGCCCTCCGTGATCAATTCCCCCTCGGTAGGAGCGCGGAAAAGGCCCCAAGATGGGATCTCACGGCATGTAAGGTTGCGGCGGTGGAAATAGGGTTTCGTGGTGCTCTCGGATGTTTTTGGGGTATATGAGTATATATAGGCGAAAGAAGTCGGTCAGGGGAGCCACGAGGGGCCCATGAGGGTGGGGGGCGCGCCTACCCCCCTGGGCGCGCCCTCCTGCCTCGTGGCATCCTCGTTTCTTTCTTGACATCTACTTCAAGTCTCCTGGATTGCGTTTGTTCCAAAAATTACTCTCCCGAAGGTTTAATTCCGTTTGGATTCCGTTTGATATTCATTTTCTGCGAAACACTGAAATAGGCAAAAAAACAGCAATTTGCGCTGGGCCTTTGGTTAGTAGGTTAGTCCCAAAAATAATATAAAAGTGTATAATAAAGCCCATTAAACATCCAAAACAGATAATATAATAGCATGGAGCAATAAAAAATTATAGATACGTTGGAGACGTATCAAGGAACAGTAGCACGGGCCATTTATCTACAACAACATAGATATGCAAAATACTATCAGGTACTAAGTTCATGATAAATTAAAGTTTAATTAATCATATTACTTAAGAACTCCCACTTAGACAGATATCCCTCTAGTCATCTGAGTGATCACGTGATCCATTTCAACTAAACCATGTCCGATCATCACGTGAGATGGAGTAGTTTTCAATGGTGAACATCACTATGTTGATCATATCTACTATATGGTTCACGCTCGATCTTTCGATCTCAGTGTTCTGAGGCCATATCTGCATATGCTAGGCTTGTCAAGTTTAACCCGAGTATTCTGCGTGTGCAAAACTGGCTTGCACCCATTTTATTTGAACGTAGAGCTTATCATACCTGATCATCACGTGGTGTCTCGACACGACGAACTGTCACAATGGTGCATACTCAGGGAGAACACTTGTACCTTGAAATTTAGTGAGAGATCATCTTATAATGCTACCGTCGTACTAAGCAAAATAAGATGCATAAAAGATAAACATCACATGCAATCAAAATAAGTGATATGATATGGCCATCATCACCTTGTGCCTTTGGTCTCCGTCTCCAAAGCACCGTCATGATCACCATCGTCACCGGCTTGACACCTTGATCTCCATCGTAGCATCGTTGTCGTCTCACCAGCTATTGCTTCTACGGCTATCGCTACCGCTTAGTGATAAAGTAAAGCAATTACATGGCGATTGCATTTCATCCAATAAAGCGACAACCATAAGGCTCCTGCCAGTTGCCGATAACTTATACAAAACATGATCGTTTCATACAACAATTTATATGTCATCACGTCTTGACCATATCACATCACAGCAAGCCCTGCAAAAACAACTTAGACGTCCTCTACTTTGTTGTTGCAAATTTTACGTGGCTGCTACGGGCTTCTAGCAAGAACTGTTTCTTACCTACGCATCAAAACCACAACGATTTTTTGTCAAGTGTGTTGTTTTAACCTTCAACAAGGACTGGGCGTAGTCAAACTCGATTCAACTAAAGTTGGAGAAACAGACACCCACTAGCCACCTATGTGCAAAGCACGGCGGTAGAACCGGTCTCATGAACGCGGTCATGTAATGTCGGTCTGGGCCGCTTCATCCAACAATACCGCCGAATCAAAGTATGACATGCTGGTAAGCAATATGACTATTATCGCCCACAACTCTTTGTGTTCTACTCGTGCATATAACATCTACGCATAGACCTGGCTCGGATGCCTTTGTTGGGCAACGTAGTATTTCAAAAAATTCCTACGATCACGCAAGATCTATCTAGGAGAAGCATAGCAACGAAGCGGGAGAGTGTGTCCGCACCCTCGTAGACCGAAAGCAGAAGCGTTTAGTAACGCGGTTGATTTAGTCGAACGTCTTCGCGATCCAACCGATCCAAGTACTGAACGTACGGCACCTCCGTGATCTGCACACGTTCAGCTCGGTGACGTCCCTCGAACTCTTGATCCAGTTGAGGCCGAGGGAGAGTTTATTCAGCACGACGGCGTGGTGACGGTGATGATGAAGTTACCGGCGCATGGCTTCGCCTAAGCACTATGATGATATGACCGAAGTGTGTAACTGTGGAGGGGGCACCGCACACGGCTAAAAGATCAACTTGTGTGTTCTAGGGTGCCCCCCTCCCCACGTATATAAAGGAGGGGGAGGAGGATGCCGGCCAAGGGGGGGGCGCCATGGGGGGAGCCCTACTAGGATTCCAAACCTAGTAGGATTGCCCCCCCTTTCCTATGCCAAGTGGGAGAAGGGGGGGAGGAGGAGGAGAGAAGGAAGAGAGGCGCCTCCTCCCTTGTCCACCCGGATTGGGACAAGGGGGCGCGCGCCACCTCCTGGACTGCCCTCTCTCTTCTCCACTAAGGCCCATGAGGCCCAATAGCTTCCTAGGGGGGAGGGTTCCGGTAACCCCTAGTACTCCGAAACTTATCCGAAACGACCCGAACCATTCCGGTGTCCGAATATAACCTTCCAATATATGAATATTTATGTCTCGACCATTTCGAGACTCCTCGTCACGTCCGTGATCTCATCTGGGACTCCGAACAACCTTCGGTCATCAAATCACATAAACTCATAATACAAATCGTCATCGAACGTTAAGCGTGCGGACCCTACGGGTTCGAGAACTAGGTAGACATGACCGAGACACATCTCCGATGAATAATCAATAGAGGAACCTGGATGCTCATATTGGCTCCTACATATTCTACGAAGATCTTTATCGGTCAAACCGCAAAACAACATACGTTGTTCCCTTTGTCATCGGTATGTTACTTGCCCGAGATTCGATCGTCGGTATCACCATACCTAGTTCAATCTTGTTACCGGCAAGTCTCTTTACTCATTCCGTAATGCATCTTCCCGCAACTAACTCATTAGTCACATTGTTGCAAGGCTTATAGTGATGTGCATTACCGAGAGGGCCCAGAGATACCTCTTCGACAATCGGAGTGACAAATCCTAATCTCGATCTATGCCAACTCAACAAACACCATCAGAGACACCTGTAGAGCATCTTTATAATCACCCAATTACGTTGTGATGTTTGATAGCACACCAAGTGTTCCTCCTGAAAGTACATGTAGTCCCCATGTGTGGTTTTGGTAATTAATTAATGACAATCCTTATGGACTAATGTTTGCATTGAGATATACATTTGAAGATTAGTCCCATTGGAAAATGATTGAAGAATAATGGAAGAAAACTCCTTTGAAGCAACAATTACATCGAGATGATCAAAATGGAGTTCATTGGAGTATCTTAAGGGTTTCCATGCTTAGAGCTATGGTTTGAGCCATAATGGACCAAGATCTTAAAGAGGATGATTTGAATGATGAATTCTAGGATGGCTCAAAGATATGATCATAATGGACTCATGTGTTGAGTCATGATTGAGCAAGCTATTCAAGTGAAGAATTCAATATATCCTTCATGACGTCAAGATTAAACATGGAGTAGAGATATAGGTTGACCAAGATGAAGCTCAAAGATCGAACTCTAAATGGTCAACACACGAGCGCAAATGATGCACCACATAGGATCTTGTGGTATGATAAGAAATTACAAATTGCACTCTATGTACTAACCCATACTATGTGTTGTCTATGTTTTTGAGGGTTAGGTGATTCTCATGGGCTCGCATCGAGAAAGAGATTTCAAGTGTCTATGAGAGGATGACATCAAGTGTTGGTGATCATGGTTGACAAGGGCAAGTTCAAGATAACCATCCCAAAAGGATTACATGCTTGAAGCTTGTGGATGATCACATGATGGGCAAGTGAAGATGAATACAAAGCAAAGCTTTCCCACATTGTGTATGAGGGAGAGACTTGAAGACTTCACCAATGTCTTGCCTTCATCTTGAGCCAAGAAGAAACATCAACATCAAGCTCAAGTGAACGGCTCATGTCAAAGGTATTAGTTCCTTTGACGTTAGTGTTGTGGAGTGATGACCACCAAAGAAACATATACACTCAAGAATGGATTCTTGATAGCTATGTAGTGTAGCTATTTTTATGATTCTTGAGTTATAGGGATCCAGCACTATTAAGAGGGGATCAAAGGGGTTTGTGATGGATTTGCTCAAGTCAACATCTTCTATACACAATTCCACTCATATCCTATATACCAAAGAAAAGCCAAAGCCAAATAGTTTCCCAAAATATATGATCTAACCTTTGCATAATTTGAACCCTCAATTTTGGTTTATTTTGGGTGGTTCTCTATCTGAGGACTTGGAGCTTTTCCATAGCTTCAAAACGAGCCCAAGATCATCAAAATCGGAGTCTCGATGTGAAAGTTATGCATGTTTTAGTTTTGGGGTTCCTGCTGTTATTTTGGCCGGACGTCCGGTAACGCCCGGAAATCCGGTGCGCCAATCCAGAATCAAACGGACGGAAATCCGGTAAGTTCCGGACGTCCGGAAAATGTCGGACGTCCGTCAAACCTGTTTCGCAAATATCCTGATACATTCGTCTGGTGGCGTACAGTTGTCGGACGTCCGGTGTTCCACCGGACGTCCGGTGCTTTACATCGGACGTCCGTAATCCACCGGACGCTCGACACTTTCCTGAGCAGAATTCCCCCCCCAACGGCCAGATTTGTGCCCATGCTATAAATATCCCTTCACCACATCGTGGAGGGGCTGAGCAACACAACTATCTTGACCCACACTTGAAGAAAAGCTCCCTCTCCCTTCTCCTACCTCAAATCTTAGATCCCAGAGAGATTTGTGAGAGTTCTTGTGAGAGATTCCAATCAAGTGATAGATCCACTCCCTCTCCTTCTCTTGACCAAAGGAATTCGTGATTTGAGCAAGTCTTGAGCATTTCCCCCTTGATCTTGTTACTCTTGGAGGTTGGAGACTCCTAGGCGGTAGGAGTGCTCCGGTGAGGAATCAACTTGTGATTTGTCCCCCGTAAAGTTTGTGAAGGTTTGGAGGCCACCTCAAGGTCTTCCACTAGTGGTTGGGAATCTCCTTCGTGGTGATATCTCAAGGAGAATAGGGTGAGCCTTCGTGGCGTTGGTGTGCCTTCGTGGTAACATCCACCTCTCTAACGGTGACTAGCTTCCCTCCAAGGAAGTGAACATTGGGATACATCATCGTCTCCGTGACTTCGGTTATCCCTAACCCTAACTCCTTACTTGTGGTTTACCTTGGTAACTTAACCGCGCATTCACTATTCTTGTTGTCCTCATTATATTGTGTTGGTTACCATATCGTAGAGATTATTTAGGCCAACACTTTATAGTCCGCAATTCATATTTCCTACTATTGTTCTATCTTGTGTTTAGTGTGAATTGCTAGCTTGCAACATATCTTGTGTAAGCTTGTAATGCTTACTTGAGTTTGCTTGTATCATTCAATTCCATATATTGTGATACAATTTGTGTAAGCTTGTATTGCCTACTTGTGGGTGTGTGTATTATTCATTTCCATATCTCGTGATATACATTGAGTAAGTTTGTGTAACTTACTTGTGCTTACTCATATCCTTGTTGTTCTCATCTTGTTTATGCTAAGTTGTTGGTGCACTTAGTGAGCCTAGTATATTTAGGATTTGTGCTTGAAAAGTATCTTCTTAGTTTATTTCCGCATTAGGATATAGCCAAATCCGTAAAGGATTTTAAAATGCCTATTCACCCCCCTCTAGGCGACATCGTGGTCCTTTCAATTGGTATCAGAGCTAGGTCTCTCCTTATTAGGCTTAACCGCCTAGAGAGTAACGGTGTCGACTAGTGAACTAGTGCATGATGACACATTTTGTTTTAATGGCACAAATTACATTATGTGGAGATTACGCATGCTTTGTCACTTTCGGGCCATGGGTCCAAATGCTTTGCGGATTGTGGTTGTAGGGAATTCAAATCTAAAGGATGGACAATCTCCGTCACTTGGTGATATGCATCTTGATAGTGAAGCTTTAAGTATCATTCACCAAGCTATAAGCTTCGAGGTGTTCAAGTCAATTTCGTCTTGTTCGTTGGCTCATGATGCTTGGACCAAAATTGAATATATATATGGTGGGTCCAATCTTCATGAAGACAATATTCTTTTTGGGGAGTTAATGGAGGATTTCTCCACATTTTTAAATCATGAAGAGCTCTCTATTGCTTCCACCTCCGATTACTTGCATACCTCAGCATCTTTCACTTCACCAACATGTGGCATACCACAAGAGGAAATCAATAAAGATGAGGCATGCTTGATTGATGAAGAATCCTCCTCTTCAAAAGAATCATCATCAACCCCTTGTGTTCACATGTGCCTCATGGCAAGAGGTAATGACGAGGTATCATCTTCTCTTAATGATAATGATGATAGTTGTAATGAGGAAGATGATGAAGTCTTGACTCAAAATCTCTATGAGATTGGGAAAACTCTTCAGAGAGCTAAAAATAACACTTATAAAAGGTTCCAAGATGTTCTTGCTTGCTTTGAAAACGTAATGATTTATTTCTCAATGAGGAAGCTAAAAGTGAACAGCTTGAACATGAACTTGCTAAGGCTCATGAAACGCTTAGTGACTTGAGGTCTTCAAAAGAAGAGATTAACGTTACTC
Organism: Aegilops bicornis; assembly: GCA_021605145.1. Classification (NCBI taxonomy): domain Eukaryota; kingdom Viridiplantae; phylum Streptophyta; class Magnoliopsida; order Poales; family Poaceae; genus Aegilops; species Aegilops bicornis. Next base: position 431,739,635 of record CM038670.1, on the reverse strand, counting down.
ATTGTAAGCTTAAAGAGGATTTTGAGCTCCTTCTCCTTGAATGCAATAGTGTCAAGGGAGAGCTCATAAAACTCTTTAAGTCTCATGAGGAGCTTCAATCAACTCATGAGAAGTCACTAAGTTCTACTTGCTCCTCTCATATTGATAATGATGTTTGTGCTACTAACTCGATTTCATGTGAAGCATCAATTTTGAAGGAGAATGTTGAGCTATGTGCTCAACTTGCTTTGCTAACAAGAAATTATGGGAAATTGGGAGAAAGTCATAAAAGCTCTCAGGCACTCATGATGATCTTCTAATCTCTCATGATGAGTTAAAGTTAGCTCATGAGGCTATGTTCACCAAGGTAAAATCATGTGAGTCTCATGTGGATATTAGCACATCTTCTACTCGAAATGCCTTATTGTCATGTGCTAGTCCTTGCAATTCCTCTCTACATGATATTGGTACATCTTGTAATGAATTGCTCACCATGCCTTGTTTCTCTAACAATTAAGCTTCTACTTCCTCTAGTTCTTTTGTTAATACTAACCTTGTAGAGGAAAATAAAGAGCTCAAGGCCCAAGTCACTAGTTTGAAGAAATACTTGGAAAAATGTTGTGATAATATATTGAGTGTGCAAAAGGACCCTCAAGACAAAATAGGACTTGATTTCATCTCCAACAAGAAGAAGTCCAAGAACAAGAATAAGGAACAAGATAAATTCAAGAATTAGGCCAACATTACTTGCTTATTGTGCAAGAATGTTGGACACCATGTGAGATCATGTCCATTGAAGAAGAAGGCTTCAAATGTGAAGCATCAAGGGAAGTGGCCTCAAGTTCAATATCAAGATAATGAAAGGCCTCTTCCCATGCCTAACCAAGATAATGCTCTCCAAGTTGAAAAGGTAAAGAAGAAGAGAAAGGGGAGCACATGTTGCTATATTTGCCGTAAGAAGGGACACATAGCTTCATCTTGTCCCAATGGTAACATATCTAAGCCTCCTATAGTCAATACTCATTATTCGCTAAGGAAGGATATTGTTGGCAATGTGTTTGCCAAGTTTGTGGGTTCCCAAAGAAGTTTGAAAGTGGACAAGACCATTTGGGTTGCCAAGCCTATTGTTACTAACTTCTTAGGACCCAACTTGGTTGGGGACCATCAAGCTCAAACTTGATCAATAGGTGTGTGGAGGGCATTGTAGACTTGGCTACTTCATGAATAAAAACTATTTTCACCATATGTTATGGTTAATGCCAAGTCAAGTGGATTATCATCATATCTATCAATCCAATGCTCCTCTTTATGTAACTTGTACTTGCATTGTTTACATTGAAAGTTACTATGTCCCTTGCATGTTTAGGTTTTGTACCTAGCATGTGCTTTTATAGTTGTGCTTCCTAGTATGCTTGATTTGTGTTATCTAGCATGTGTAGGTCGTAATGCACTTCATATATTTGTGTGTGTGGTTTCAAGCCTTTATTGCTTCATTAGTTGAATCTTACTTGGCTCTTTTGAGATATTAATGGATCATCACATTATGGGGGAGTGCTATGTTTTACGCATTTCACAAACCTTAAATGTGTATGTATGTGGGATACCACCTAGTATTGTTAGTGCAATATTATCTAGTTACTATGTGGTATGTAAAGCTCATTTGAAACTCAAATTCTAATCCATTAATTATCCTTAGTTGGGTTTCATTTGCTTCTTGTGGATAATACATGGATCATCATATTGTGGGGGAGTGATATGCTTTGTGCATACCACAATCCCTGTTAATATGAACAATTGAGGGATGCCACTTAGAATTTATATTTGAGATTATCTTATATCTCCGTGGCATGCAATGTCTTGTTTACGTATGGCATTCTTGTGCGGTTTTTCTCATAGTTATCTTTAAAATCATATTTGGAAAATCATTTGATTAAAGCTATTCCAATTATTGCTTTGCATAATGATCTATCTAGTTGGAATGTTAATATTATTCTATCCAAGCATTGTGTTTATTTCTAAATTATCATGTTATGCTTGTGTTAGTATAGATGATCATGTACTTATTTGGTTTCTACACCGAATGATAACCCGAAATACCATTTTGTTTGAATTCATCTTATTGCTCTATATGAGAGTTTGTTATCTCATTGTTTATAGTGTCCTATATCTATTTGAGTGAGATATTCCTATGAGTATGTGTGCAATGCATATCTTATATGCTCATTGTTTCTTTTGTTCATATGTTGAACTTTGGGTGCTATCATATGTTGATTTGTCACTTTGATTCATTTTGGTCAATATTGGAAGTATTAACAGTTATGTGGTCATTTGTCCAATTTGTATCTCCCTGGATTTTGGTAGACTTGTGCATGCATATTTACTATGTGTAAATTCACATGCCTTGTTTGCCTTATTTGATCCAATATATATATGGTAAATCCATCAAATTCTTAATAGCTATGATGTGCATGAAATCCAAATTCATATCAATAGGCACATATTTAAGTGGTTTTACCCTATGTGTTGTAGTTATGCTAACTACTTGGACCCAATAAGTTTGGGGACCATATTGTACTTAAAATGTTTTAGGTACATTTGAGAAGCATTGGGTGCTTGGTTTATTCATGAAGGTGGTGGAACTATGAGGAAATTAGAGCCAAGCTTGGACATTTTATTGATCTACAACTTCATACCAATGCTATCTCGGTAACAAGTATTTACTTCATGCATATATATAGAAATGAGGTCAACCTTGTGTAGGTTGCATCATGGCAAGAATTTCTTGACTCATTCCTGTGATACTTGTTTCCTTTCTCAAAGCATCCCAACAATGATCTCTTGTTGCTAGTTGTGATGTCTTTGATGGTTGTGTGTTTGGAGTTCATTAATATACAATAATATTATATTAAGCCATGTGCCATGCTTTCAAGCAAAGATCTCATTGGTATATTTTATGACTCCCGTTTGGATATCTTATTCCTTCCTTTTGCAACTATTTTATGTGTACATCCTTCTTTGTGGATATCATCTACCTAGTATCTTATACACGTGAGAGAAGTTACATCTCTAGTTGATATCCCTATTCTTTCATGTCCACCATTTCATTCACTTTTTATATCTTTTTTGTGGCTCCATGGAAGCATTTGTTGAATGAGTTCATGTCTTACCTCTTTGCATCTTAGTGCACTCATGTTTGGTGAAGATTTGTGTCCTCATGCCTGTCTTGACAAGCCTATTATTTCCTATCTTCATCATGGGTTGTCACAAGCTTTGATTTTTAGGTTGCTATTAGTGAGCTTGTGAACCCATTTGCTTGATGTGTGTGTGTGACCTTCTTAACTTCGTGTGTGTGGGAAGGACATGTCTTGCACCTTGTATCTCATTTACTCAAGGCTATGTTGATGCTTAATTCTCATCCTTATACTAGTCTTCTCAAGTGTTTTTACGTGTCTCACACACATCATTTTGGTTGTGCCTATTCTTAGATTGCCTCATGTACATGTTGCTCAACCATATGTTTGTTGCAAATGCTAGGCTTCTTTTCTTATCTATGTTTGCTTGCAATTGTTGTGTGTTCCTATTGATTTTGGGGGAGTGATGATCCTATTTTGTGCACTCGTATCCAAATAATAAAAAAAATCTAAATTGTGCACAAATCATGGGGAGCTTCTCTATTTTTCTTAGAACACTCCTTTACCCAAATCGTAATATTCTTTTTATCCTTTTGGCTCGTCGAATCTTTTGATTGCTTGCTTCACTTTGTGTTATGCAAATGAGATCAATTTGTGCCATGTACCTTGCTATTATGACTAGGCTCAAGTTGTATAATAGTTGATTCACTTGTGGATATCATGTTCTTATCAATTGCAACCTTTCTTTTTGTGTATATGAGTTTCGTTATGGATACATAGCATGATTATTATTGGTCACTTCGAAATTTTTATACATGAAAACGTTCATATCTTTGTATCTGATTGCATTCTATAGATTCCGAGCTCCTTTAATTGTTCATCATTGAATATGTGCATTTGTTTTCACTCACATGTTGGGATATGCACACATCAAGGACGAACTGCATACTATATTGGTCTGCTAGATGTTTTGTCTTCCATTTTGGCATTTGGTGCCAATGGGGGAGAAGTTTAGAGGGTTTAAGATAAATATCTTTTGTAATTCTTGTTGTCACTCATGCATATCTACCCTTGTTATATATTCTTATTGCATGAATGAGCACTTAGAAATTTTTATACATGAAAACGTTCATATCTTTGTATCTGATTGCATTCTATAGATTCCGAGCTCGTTTAATTGTTCATCATTGAATATGTGCATTTGTTTTCACTCACATGTTGGGATATGCACACATCAAGGACGAACTTCGTACTATATTGGTGCGCTAGATGTTTTGTCTTCCATTTTGGCATTTGGTGCCAATAGGGGAGAAGTTTAGAGGGTTTAAGATAAATATCTTTTGTAATTCTTGTTGTCACTCATGCATATCTACCCTTGTTATATATTCTTATTGCATCAATGAGCATTGTATATAGTGAAATCTCCTCCTAGTTTATGTCAACCGATATATGCAATGACATTCCAAGTTCATTCACACATGCATATATTGTGGGGGAGTTTGCTCTATATACTATGGCTGTACTATCATCAAATGCTTGTGTAGTGTCTTGATGATAGTACAACCATCCCAAGTATACAACTTATTCATTATATAAACCCTCTTGTTGAGATTGTCATCAATTACCAAAATGGGGGAGATTGAAAGTACATGTAGTCCCCATGTGTGGTTTTGGTAATTAATTAATGACAATCCTTATGGACTAATGTTTGCATTGAGATATACATTTGAAGATTAGTCCCATTGGAAAATGATTGAAGAATAATGGAAGAAAACTCCTTTGAAGCAACAATTACATCGAGATGATCAAAATGGAGTTCATTGGAGTATCTTAAGGGTTTCCATGCTTAGAGCTATGGTTTGAGCCATAATGGATCAAGATCTTAAAGGGATGATTTGAATGATGAATTCTAGGATGGCTCAAAGATATGATCATAATGGACTCATGTGTTGAGTCATGATTGAGCAAGCTATTCAAGTGAAGAATTCAATATATCCTTCATGACGTCAAGATTAAACATGGAGTAGAGATATAGGTTGACCAAGATGAAGCTCAAAGATCGAACTCTAAATGGTCAACACACGAGCGCAAATGATGCACCACATAGGATCTTGTGGTATGATAAGAAATTACAAATTGCACTCTGTGTACTAACCCATACTATGTGTTGTCTATGTTTTTGAGGGTTGGGTGATTCTCATGGGCTCGCATCGAGAAAGAGATTTCAAGTGTCTATGAGAGGATGACATCAAGTGTTGGTGATCATGGTTGACAAGGGCAAGTTCAAGATAACCATCCCAAAAAGATTACATGCTTGAAGCTTGTGGATGATCACATGATGGGCAAGTGAAGATGAATACAAAGCAAAGCTTTCCCACATTGTGTATGAGGGAGAGACTTGAAGACTTCACCAATGTCTTGCCTTCATCTTGAGCCAAGAAGAAACATCAACATCAAGCTCAAGTGAACGGCTCGTGTCAAAGGTATTAGTTCCTTTGACGTTAGTGTTGTGGAGTGATGACCACCAAAGAAACATATACACTCAAGAATGGATTCTTGATAGCTATGTAGTGTAGCTATTTTTATGATTCTTGAGTTATAGGGATCCCGCACTATTAAGAGGGGATCAAAGGGGTTTGTGATGGATTTGCTCAAGTCAACATCTTCTATACACAATTCCACTCATATCCTATATACCAAAGAAAAGCCAAAGCCAAATAGTATCCCAAAATATATGATCTAACCTTTGCATAATTTGAACCCTCCATTTTGGTTTATTTTGGGTGGTTCTCTATCTGAGGACTTGGAGCTTTTCCATAGCTTCAAAACGAGCCCAAGATCATCAAAATCGGAGTCCGGATGTGAAAGTTATGCATGTTTTAGTTTTGGGGTTCCTGCTGTTATTTTGGCCGGACGTCCGGTAACGTCCGGAAATCCGGTTCGCCAATCCAGAATCAAACGGACGGAAATCCGGTAAGTTCCGGACGTCCGGTCTCTGGACGTCCGGAAAATGTCGGACGTCCGTCAAACCTGTTTCGCAAATATCCTGATACATTCGTCTGATGGCGTGCTACAGCCGTCGGACGTCCGGTGTTCCACCGGACGTCCGGTGCTATTGCCTCCGGACGTCCGGTAATCCACTGGACGTCCGACACTTTCCTGAGCAGAATTCCCCCCCCAACGGCCAGATTTGTGCCCATGCTATAAATATCCCTTCACCACATCGTGGAGGGGCTGAGCAACACAACTATCTTGACCCACACTTGAAGAAAAGCTCCCTCTCCCTTCTCCTACCTCAAATCTTAGATCCGGAGAGATTTGTGAGAGTTCTTGTGAGAGATTCCAATCAAGTGATAGATCCACTCCCTCTCCTTCTCTTGACCAAAGGAATTCGTGATTTGAGCAAGTCTTGAGCATTTCCCCTTGATCTTGTTACTCTTGGAGGTTGGAGACTCCTAGGCGGTAGGAGTGCTCCGGTGAGGAATCAACTTGTGATTTGTCCCCCGGAAAGTTTGTGAAGGTTTGGAGGCCACCTCAAGGTCTTCCACTAGTGGTTGGGAATCGCCTTCGTGGTGATATCTCAAGGAGAATAGGGTGAGCCTTCGTGGCGTTGGTGTGCCTTCGTGGTAACATCCACCTCTCTAACGGTGACTAGCTTCCCTCCAAGGAAGTGAACATCGGGATACATCATCGTCTCCGTGACTTCGGTTATCCCTAACCCTAACTCCTTACTTGTGGTTTACCTTGGTAACTTAACCGCACATTCACTATTCTTGTTGTCCTCATTATATTGTGTTGGTTACCATATTGTAGAGATTATTTAGGCCAACACTTTATAGTCCGCAATTCATACTTCCTACTATTGTTCTATCTTGTGTTTAGTGTGAATTGCTAGCTTGCAACATATCTTGTGTAAGCTTGTAATGCTTACTTGAGTTTGCTTGTATCTTTCAATTCCATATATTGTGATACAATTTGTGTAAGCTTGTATTGCCTACTTGTGGGTGTGTGTATTATTCATTTCCATATCTCGTGATATACATTGAGTAAGTTTGTGTAACTTACTTGTGCTTACTCATATCCTTGTTGTTCTCATCTTGTTTATGCTAAGTTGTTGGTGCACTTAGTGAGCCTAGTATATTTAGGATTTGTGCTTGAAAAGTATCTTCTTAGTTTATTTCCGCATTAGGATATAGCCAAATCCGTAAAGGATTTTAAAATGCCTATTCACCCCCCCTCTAGGCGACATCGTGGTCCTTTCACCTCCGGTATTCGGAGTTGCATAATCTCATAGTCATAGGAACATGTATAAGTCATGAAGAAAGCAATAGCAATAAACTAAACGATCATATTGCTAATCTAACGGATGGTTCTTGTCCATCACATCATTCTCTAATGATGTGATCCCGTTTATCAAATGACAACACATGTCTATGGCTAGGAAACTTAACCATCTTTGATTAACGAGCTAGTCTAGTAGAGGCATACTAGGGACACTCTGTTTGTCTATGTATTCACACATGTACTAAGTTTCCGGTTAATACAATTCTAGCATGAATAATAAACATTTATCATGATATAAGGAAATATAAATAACAACTTTAGTATTGCCTCGAGGGCCTATTTCCTTCATCCATGTCACTAGAATCTCCATCTCGGTGATCCCATCCTTGATGAGTCGATGCACTTTCTAGTCCAGGATCTCCATGCCACATAGCTTGGTGTCGGATGACGTCTTCCTCCAAGATTGGTGTGGAATTTGAGTACGCTGGAAGTACCTCTTGACTGGTGTACGTCAAGGCAGTAGAACTAGTTCTACCATCATTTCTTTATATACTCGAATATCCCCAAGTTGAATTATTTCACTTACAGCTTCAGTTGGATGTTGGCTCCGCCGTGCTCGTAGAGCTCATCGTCGTTCCTCAAAGACCAAGACATGGAATTATTTCCTCCACATTCGAACTAGGGTTGGGTCTGAATAAGGATTCACACATCACAATGAAGAAATCAATGTGGATCACTCCATTGAGTGTGAGGTGTCGAGTTCGATGTCATGTGGGGGCAGCGATAACCCTCCCCCTATTACACAAACTTTGTCAGCAACACCCCTCGCACGAATGTGACAACAAGGCGACCTTTAAGGTCGACACACCCTCCTAGACTGCCCCCCCCCCCCCAATTCACATCCTCATGCCTTAGAACGAAGCCAAGAATATCAAGCCTCTCCAGCTGCTCTTCTTGATTGCAGACGACGTCTACCGCCCATAGGGGTGTTGGTGATGGCCGCCCCAATCAGCAGCACCTCCCTAGGCGCCAACTTCCCTATTCGGCTCAATCCATGATACATCTCCAACGTATCTACTTTTCCAAATACTTTTGCTCTTGTTTTGGACTCTATTTTGCATGGTTTGAATGAAACTAACCCGGACCGAGGGTGTTTTCAGCAGAAATACCTTGCTGTAGTTCTGTGCATAAATAAAAGTTATCGGAATTGGACAAAACTTCACGGGAATTTTTTATGGAATAAATAAAAATACTGGAGCAAAGAACTAGCGAAGGGGGGCCACCATCAGGCCATAAGCCTGGGGGCATGCCCTGTGAGCTTGTGGGTCCCACGAGCCCCCGTCTGACCTAATTCCAGGCATATATATTCAGCCTTTTCAAGAAGTAAAACAGAGAGAAAGTTTTATCGCGATTTACAATACAGAGCCTTCGCCACCTCCTGTTCTTCATCGGGAGCCCTAATCTCGAGTCCGTCGAGGCTCTGAAAAGAGGGATTCGTTGGCGTCGACATCATCAACCTTTTATGTAATCAAGTCAATTTGTTAGGGCATGATCCCTAGTATCCAATATGTTCTGAGATAGATGTTGTTATGACTTTGCTATGCCTAATGCTTGTAATTAGGGCCCGAGTGCCATGATTTCAGATATGAACACTTATGCTTTTCATGATTATATACTTGAGATGTTGATCTTACCTGCAAGTTATATGCACCTATTATTGTTCCGAACTGTAGACCCCAAAGTTACAATAATTGGGATACTCTTTGGGAACGACTGTAGTTCATGTATTCACTATTTATTAATGCTTTGTTCCAGTTCTCCACTAAAAGGAGCACCTTAATTACCCTTATTTTCCATTAGGATCCCGCTGCCATGGGAGGTGTCGGTGTCAAAACCGGCGGATCTCGGGTAGGGGGTCCCGAACTGTGCGTCTAGGCGGATGGTAATAGGAGACAAGGGACACGATGTTTTTACCCAGGTTCGGGCCCTCTCGATGGAGGTAATACCCTACTCCGCTTGATTAATATTGATGATATGGGTAGCACAAGAGTAGATCTACCACGAGATCGAGAGGCTAAACCCTAGAAGCTAGCCTATGGTATGATTGTTGTTCGTCCTACGGACTAAAACCCTTCGGTTTATATAGACACCGAATAGGGTTAGGGTTACACATAGTCGGTTACAATGGTAGGAAATCTACATATCCGTATCGCCAAGCTTGCCTTCGACGCCAAGGAAAGTCCTATCCGGACAAGGGACGAAGTCTTCAATCTTGTATCTTCATAGTCTAGGAGTCCGACCAAAGATGATAGTTCGCTATCCGGACACCCCTAGTCCAGACTCCTCAGAGTCTTTAACCAGGCTTCAACGATTTACTTAGTCCGGGCGCAAGATATTGTCTTCGGCATTGCAAGGCGGGTTCCTCCTCCGAATACTTAGAAGGTTTTGAACACAAGGATAGTGTCCGGCTCGCAAAACAAGTTCCACATACCACCGTAGAGAGAATAATTTTGCACAGATTCTGGCGACGCATTCCGCGGCGTGACATCACACCACGGCCAAGCCTTTATTCGAATCGCTTTTTTTATCGCCCACCTCAGCGTTTAGCGAGGCGGTTTCCTTGGCACGCCTTATCAAAGCGTAGATCGTGCCCCCTTATTCCGGATTCTCATCAATACGCACGTGGGTAACCGCCGTGCCCGTTGGCACGCCTCCTCTATCGAAGGCGAGTCCCAATCGACCACGGGGAGGGCTCTTGGTATTCAACCTCTTTATAATGAGATCAAGGCCCTCTTCTTTTTTCCATCCTCCATCGAATTCGCCTCGCGCTTCGAGTTCTAACACCCAAAGCTTCAGATTTAGGCGCTTCAGACCTTCGATGATGTCCGGCTCCGACCAGCTCGGCCGATGGATGTCTTCTTCCGTCACAGAAGAAGATGTGATAAAGCTGCGAGACGCTGTATCTAACCGCGAGATTTCGTGATAGGCTGCCTCGCCTGTGGCAGGTCATTCCCACTCCGAGCCCGGCGAGAGCGTGGTGTTCGTGTCTCACTTCCTTCGGGGTTTAGGCTTCCCGACGAATCCCTTTGTGCGGGGGCTCATGTTTTATTACGGGCTGGATTTCCATGACTTGAATCCGGAGTCCATCCTCCATATCTCGTCATTCATTGTCGTATGAGGCCTTCCTCCATATTACCCCTCACTTTGGATTGTGGCTCAAGACCTTCAAGGTGGAGCCGAAGATGATCGAGGGGCAACAAGCAGAGTGCGGAGGGGCGGTCATAAGCAAGTGTGCTGATGCTCCGTGGCCCGAGGGATCTTTTCAAGAGGAGCTTGGTTTGTGGCAACTAGAGTGGTTTTATATCACCGCTCCCAGGGGCACCAAATGGGTGGCGCCACCCGCCTTCCGCTCAGGTCCACCACAGCGGCTGGCATCATGGGTCAACCGGGGGCTCGACTGGGGGCCGTCCAAGGACGTTCCTCTGTTGCAGGGCCGTATTCGAGACCTCCAAGAAAGAGAGATCAATCTGGTCGTGGCGGCGCAGGTTATGCTGATTCGGCGCCCTCGCCTCAAGAACGCCGCCCCCTCCGTCTGTGGGAGTTTAATCCGGAGGGACCACGAGCTCTCCAACATTTTATGGGCGCGACGCCCAAGGAGATGTACAAACTGTTCTTCAGATCACAAGAGAAGTGTCCGGACTCGACCGAGGACGCATGTCTAAGCTGCAATCACCCAGATACTCAAGTAAGTAAACTCAGAATCGGACAGGCTGTTCATTCATTTATCATATATATGCCCTTTAAGGAGTCGTTTCTTGAACAGAGTGGATAGCCAAGGCAAAGTTGATAAGGTGTCCGGCTCCTCCCGGAGACCACGCCGGATCCCATCTTGACCAAGATGTTGAAGGCCGCGCCTTTTAAAGAAGGTGAAGGGGGAGCAGGAAGCAATCGCCTCCGCCAAGGAGGCTTTCAAGGAAGAGGGGATCAGGGATCCTCCTCCAAGGGAGAAGAGGACCGCTCAAGACCCGGAAGCCAAGGCCTCAAACGGGAAAGAAGTCTTCGTCGAGAAAGTCGTGCACCGGAAGCACCCCACCGCACTATTTCCCCAAGGGATCAGCCTCCAATGAGCCGTAAGTAAAAAGAAGGGGTCCCGTGAATAAAGAACATCCCTGTATTTATTTCTGAAGATAACCGAAATTGTACCTTGTAGTTCGGATCTCAGCCCTTCTCAGCAGAGCTCGTCTTCGGGGGATCTTCGTCCGGAGATGATAGAGAGCGAAACGCCTCCACCTATCACGCCTTCGTGCGAGGCGGGCGACCTCAAGTGTCGCCACGGAGAGTTTCCCGAGTCCGGCGGGCCGACGGTCCGCACCAACCGGGCGTGCGGTCGGAGGAGTCAAGGACCTGCTCGGGCGGCGTATATCTCGAGAAGATCACCGTGCGCTAATGGCTACGGTAATTGAAAGAGTTGCATCCGCCGAGAGCGGATTGCATGAAGCCACCGTAAGTTTATCGACGGGTTTGAGGTACGAAAAAATGATGTACCTTCTAACAGTTATGCATATAGAATGCGCCTGTATAGATAGTAGCCTCGAGACTCGGTATCTTGTCACAACCGACAACGCGTCGAGGATCATAATCTCAAGATTAACATGTCGCCATTCCTATGTAGGTGGCGGGCGTCCGGTGGCTAGCCGGATCGATGAATTTGCCGAACTAAAGCGGCAACTTGACGAGGCGGATTCGGACATCGCTACCGGTCAATAAACGGTTTGACGAGTCACAAGGTATGTGACTTCTCCGCGACACCGGTAAGGGAGCTTGACGCCCATGCCTTACTACTTGTATGCTTTGATGCAGACGGGCGCCGCTGCTGTGGAGAGGTCAGGCGGAACTTGGCCGAGCTAAAGAGCAAGCTCGAAAGAGTAATGCGACCGCTTTAAAGGCGGCCAAGAGCTGAAATTTAACGGGCTGCTCACCGCCAAGCAAAGAGGAAATGGCCGATTTGGCCTCAAACTGAAGAATACTACCGACCGCTGCGAGGTTCTTGAAAAAGAACGTCAAGCGGAAAAAGAGGACCTAAAAAAGGTCACCGCCGAATCCAAGGATGCCTGTTCCGCTATGAGAGCTGCCAAGGAGGAGCTGAGTCGGCCGGGATATTGCGGTGGAAAACCGTTTACGCTGCGGAGGAAATATCTGGATCTGAAGTATGCTCGGTTGGACAAGCTGTGGAGTTCGGAGGATGCTTATCCGGACTTAGCGGCGAGCCTCGCGGACGCGATTGAGCACTTCCGAGGCTAGAAGGGGCACGAAGGAAGAGCTATTTTGGTCGCAATTCCATAGTCCGGGCGTCCTCTTCCGCTGATCGATCGGTTGTCCGAATGGTCCGAGCTGAATCGATTATCCGGACTTGCCATGAAGCATGTCATGACTCATTTGTGGCCAGGCGGACCCCAGCCGAAGAGTTATTTTGGCTTAGTGCAGCAGTTCCTTGGTGCGGTACCGCGTATCGACGCAATGAAGCAGTCGGCGTGTATTGAGGGGGCACGGATGGCTCTTGCCCGTGTCAAGGCATACTGGGCTGAGATGAAGGCCACCGATATTGCGTCCCCAGATTCGGACAACAGCCGAGTACCAATCGAGCGCTATTTTGAGGAAGTTCTTCCGGGCGCTCGTTTAATAGAGACGCAGTGCTCGAAGGATGTTATGTTTGAATGACATGTATAATTTTATGAAACAACATTTCAATTTAATTTAAGAGCTTTTTATACTTGTGCCTTCAAGTAGCAAACTACCTCTGCGGTTGTTGATGTATATATGTATATAACTTTGAAAGATGGCGTCTTGGCTTCAGCCCCCACGCACATAGTGTGGGGTGTTTGCAAAGAAGTCGGCGCTTTCACACTTAATCCAACGTCTTGGTCCTATAAAGGAGGTGGTAGCGTAGCAAACTAGGCAACCGGACTATAATGCTTTATCACTTTCACTTAGCCATAGGAGTTCGATGGTGGGGCTACTTTATAGCCCCTGGGGGCACCGCACTCTCCCGAATTCGGAGTGCGTATGTGCCTGACCGGAAAACGGTCCTTCGTTAATGCGGAGGAATTCTAAACATTCCCGTGAGTCATCGAGTGGTTGACCAGTCTCTCGCTATATCATGACGATCGGTTTGGCTTTCTCTCTTGAGGTGCTTTCGCCCGGCGAACCGGGGCACAATCGCGATAGTTCTCACGGTGCCGCGTTAGCCGATAGAACGGGCGTAAGGCAGCAAAACACAGGAGCAGGCAAACCCAACATTTGACCAAAGACATGATTCGAGCTGATGCATATAAGGCCTAACTCTCGAGATGCGAACACTCCCTAAGGTATTCGGTCTTTTATAAAGCGGGCGAACAATGCCCTTGGTAACAAGCCCCCGGTGTCCAGTGCGTGCAAACTTCGGCGGCCGATGCCAAAACGCCACCTCCTCCTCGGTTATAATAAGAGACCGGGGATGAGTAACAACAAGAGACAGTGAAAAAAGGTTTACGCAGGTCTTAATCTGAAAAGAATCCTTGCAACGGGTCCTGCTGCCGCGTCTGGCGTGTGTCTCCGTTGTAGCCGTATCCTCGACGGGTATAGCACGGCGTTCATCCGTAAAGAGAGGAACTTAGTTTGAAAAAGATCGCGCTAAAATGTAATTGGAAATAAAATAGAGTATGATTAAAAAATGAGTAAAATTGAGCTTTATTGTCTCTTGTTGTACATGCGTGGAGCCCCTTGTAAGGGGGGTACGCGGCTAGTAAGCATCATGTTTATTTATGCCAGACTCGCCTAACCGTGTCCGGGGTCTGAATGACCTGCTTTAGACGCTTTTGGCCAGCAAGGCCATACTAGTGTGAGGCTGTTAAGGCAGTCTCACATTCTTTCCTTGAGGGACACGCGCAACTTCCCTTTAATGAGATGATGCCTCGTGGACCGGGCATTTTAAGTTTAAGAGATGCATAATGCGGTATTGCGTTAAAGCGGGCGAAAGCTTCGCATCCCAGTAGTGCTTGATGGCTACTTTTAAATGGGGCGATGTGGAAGACCAACTTTTCCGACGGAAGTTGTCGGGTGAGCCAACATAACTTCCAATAGTAGGGAGCCCGTACAATGGGCATATGTGCCTGGCATTATTCCTTGGAAGGAAGTGTTGCTATGGCTAATCCTGTTTGGGTTTATCCCCATGTTGCGGATTGTGTCCTGATATAGCAGGTTTAAATCACTGTCGCTGTCCATTAGGACTTGCGTAAATTGAAGACCGTCGATTATAGGTTCTAGTATCAAGGCAGTCCATCCTGCGTTCCGGATACTTTCGGAGTAGTCCTGATGGTCGAAGGTAATTGGTTTTTACAACCAGTGTTGGGACTCATTTGGGGTAGATTGTGCGGTGCGTAATTCAATGGGTGCCGCTCTGTTTTCCCCTTTTGTTACTTGAAGTAAGTTTACTGTTTTGACCTCTTGTGGGAAATTCTTTTGTTTTCCGGGGCTCTGCTTGTGGTGCTCGTCATCATCCTCACTTGGTGTGTCGAGCCTCGTGTTCGGCGTTGGGTCTGCCGGACTGCTTGAAGACCCAACAATCTCTGTGGGTATGGTTTGCAGGCTTCCCGGGAGTGCTGTGGATTTGGCATATCTTGTCCAAGATTTTGTTTAAGTTGGATAGCTCATCGCTATTGTCCTTAAGGGGCAGTTTTTTATTGTTCTGCCGTGAGCTTTTGAATCCGGCGTTGACTTCCGCGCTCTTTGGACCATTCCCCTTAATCCGGCGCTGGTCCTTGCTGCGTCGTGGTTTCCCATTCCCATCCACGACTTGGATGTACTTGGGTTGTCGGTATCGCATCTTGCTAGCCACTATCCTCTCCAGCAAAAAGCGGGTCATGAGGCTTGTTAGTGCGGCCATTGTTCTTGGCTTCTCCGGCCAAGGTGTCTCAAGCGAGCCATTCGTCTCGGACGTTGTGTTTAAAAGCTGCTAAGGCTTGACGGACAGTCGACTATTTGGTTCTTTTTGGTGAGGAACCTGTTCCAGAATTTTCGAGCTGACTCTCCGGTCTATTGGGTTATGTGACTTATATCGTCTGCGTCCGGAGGTCGGACATAGGTTCCCTGGAAATTGGCCCGAAAAGCATCCTCAAGCTCTTCCCAACTACCAATCGTGTTTTTGGGGAGGCTTTTAAACCAATGCCGGGCTGGCCCTTTGAGCTTGAGGGGTAGGTATTTTATGGCGTGGAGATCATCTCCTCTGGCCATGTGTATGTGGAGGATATAATCCTCAATCCAGACTCCAGGGTCTGTCGTTCCGTTGTATGCCTCTATGTTTACGGGCTTGAATCCCGCTGGAAATTCATGATCCAGCACCTCATCGGTGAAACATAGAGGGTGCACGGCGCCCCTGTATTTGGGTGTGCCGTGATGTTCGGATATTTGACGTGTTGTATTGCTCGCCAGAACTTGTTTCCTTGGCCCGTAGATAGATCTAACTGGGCCATCCTTTTGGTGCGAATCCTTATGCGGATCGCGTGCCGGCTTGTGTGTGGCGCCGCTTGCCGCTCTACGTTTGCCATGTGGTCGTCTATCCGACCCGGCGACCTCTTTGTTTTCTGATCGTGGGGGCTCTACGGCTTCCTCATCGAATTCGGGCAGTAATTTGCGCTTTGGGTAGCTCTTTGCTTGGCGGCTGTCGCCATATTTGTCTGCAGTGTTGAGTAATTTACTCCATCTCATTCGGAGTGCGTCTTCCGCTATTCTAAGCCTCTGTTTATGCTTTTTCAAGCTACGCGCAGTAGCGAGGAGCTCTTTGTGGAGGTTCTTCTGATCCAATGACATGTCCGGCGTGAGATCGTCCGGACTGTTGTCCTTGCCGGGGACGGGTTGTTTGTCCAAGTTGGCCTGTTCGGATGGTTGCTCAATGGCATGTTCGTCGTCGGCCGGCTCACCCTGCTCTATGGCTGGGTCTATGTGGGCGCTATCTTTGTCGAGGTGGGGTTTTGAGCGGCGCTTACGCCGCCGCTTTGACTGCTTCCCGAGGGAATTTTCTTTCGCAGCGTCTCGTCGTTCCTCGTTATCGCTTCCCTTAGGTGTGTCCACCATATATATATCGTAAGTTGAGGTGGCCATCCAGTGCCCTGTGGGCGCTGGTTCTTGGTTGTCTCCGGCGTCGTCGTCCATATCGTCGATGTCCTCGGAGTCGAAGTCGAGCATGTCTGTTAAGTCATCGACAGTGCCTACAAAGTGGGTGGTGGGTGGGTGTTGAATTTCTTCGTCGTGTGAATCCCAACCTTCCTGACCGTAGTTCGGCCAGGGTTCCCATGTCAAAGAGAGAGACTTTAATGAGTTCAGGATATCGCCAAAGGGCGAGTGCTGAAAGATGTCCGCGGCGGTGAACTCCATAACCGGCGCCTGACCGGATTCGACCGCGGGGCGCTGGAGGTTCGGAGTCCGGAAAGGAGTCCGGCACACTGGAGTCACGAGCTTTACAAAGGACATGGATGGTGGTCGGCTCAATCGCCAGAGAGATTTCAGCCCCGAGGCGGTGTCCAACCAACTGTCCTCGATCGTGAAACCGGCTCCGGATTAAGGGTCGGAGCGGGCATCGTGCGGCCTCCGTGGCACTGTTGGCAGAGCTAGATCGTACCCATCGAGACAAGGCGGCACGCTCGTGGCTCGAATCCGTCGAAGATCAAGTCTCCGCGGACATCGGCCGTATAGTTCAAGCTTCCAAATCTGACCCGATGGCGGGGCGTAGCTTTCGATCCGCTTCCAGATGGCCTAGCGAATTGGCCCGCATGCAAAGCCGCCGAATCTGAAGATCTGTCCGGGGAGAAAAGTCTCACCGGACTGCGTCGTTCTTGATGATTGAAGGAGCCATCGGGCCTATAGGTGACGACACGGTGGAACTCTCAATGAAAGCACCAACGCCGGTGTCAAAACCGGCGGATCTTGGGTAGGGGTCCCGAACTGTGCGTCTAGGCGGATGGTAACAGGAGACAAGGGACACGATGTTTTTACCAGGTTCGGGCCCTCTCGATGGAGGTAATACCCTACTCTGCTTGATTAATATTGAAGAAATGGGTAGTACAAGAGTAGATCTACCACGAGATCAGAAAGGCTAAACCCTAGAAGCTATCCTATGGTATGATTGTTGTTCGTCCTACGGACTAAAACCCTTCGGTTTATATAGACACCGAATAGGGTTAGGGTTACACATAGTCGGTTACAATGGTAGGAAATCTACATATCCGTATCGCCAAGCTTGCCTTCCACGCCAAGGAAAGTCCTATCCGGACAAGGGACGAAGTCTTCAATCTTGTATCTTCATAGTCTAGGAGTCCGGCCAAAGATGATAGTTCGGCTATCCAGACACCCCCTAGTCCAGGACTCCCTCAGGAGGGTAGGACAAAAGATGCCATACAAGTTCTTCACCGGATCCCGCACCGCTCTATGCCCCCCATTTAACCAGTCTAGACCCAAATTGATAGACACATAAACCTCTCTCTCGACAAATGAGCGAGGCCAGACCTAACCCTATTCATACATGACATCATGGATGACCTCATCAAGTATTCACGCTGCTTTATGATCACATCAGCCGGCTGATACTGTTGTTCCTGCCTTCAGGGAACAATGATGGATATACTTGTTTTTAAGGAGTTCCATGAGTCCATTAGGACCAATCTTCTAGTCCAAGAGGGTGCGCCGAGTTCATATTCCACCTAGACGCAACTAAGCACATGAAGGACTTGGGGGCTACTAATGATGCCATGCCTAGGGGTGCACTAGCGGGTCGAGAGTCAGTCCACCAGGCCATGGGGCGTCCCAAGCCAATGTCCCACCACTGATGTACACAAAGGCGCATGATAAACTTGACTTATAAGATAAGAATACCCGAGGATCTTAGAGTATCCGGTTAGGATAGAGCTAGATCGTACCAACCCAGGAATCATGTAACCTAGCACCTAACCCCTATATAGAGTCAATTACAAAAGAAATGCCACAATTGGCGGCCCTGAATGGAAAACCACCACCTTTTTGTAGAGCACCAAAACGGCCACCAGAGTGGATCGACGTGGAATGCATGGTGGCGGCGATGAAAAAATTCTTGATAATTCTTTTCGGGGGCCTTGGGAGAATATAAAGGCGCTGGCGTCGAGAGGTAGTGGAACAAAGGGTCGGGGGCGGCCTGACCTCAGGGCGCCTCTTTGCCGTGACCAGGGGCACATGAGGCTCCCCCTGATGGCCTCCAGTGCCTCTGGCTTCATCTTGTCATGAAACTTCAAAGATTTTCCCCTGATTTTTTTGTCCACGAAACAGTGGTTTCCTTGAAAGTCCAAAAACATGCAGAAAACAACAACTAGCACGGTGCACTAGATTAATAGATTAGCCCAATAAATCAATAAAATATGATACCAAAGTGATCAAGTGATGATATATGCACATGAACACAACAAGGATTATAAATACGTCTGAGACATATCATGCACCGAGTCATGATTGCGGAGGCTACATCTAGGGGGGGAGGGGGGAGGGGGGAGGGGGGAAGGCCGGTACCCCAGAGGACAAATTGGATCCATATGGATCGGGCCGACCAATGGGACACTGTGAGAAGGGCCGAACCTAGAGGGGGTGTGTTTGAAGGGTGGCGTCGAGTCATCATCCAGTGAGGAAACTGTGGGGTCCAAGGGAACGATCGATACACCCGACGAGGCAAGAGTGATGCCCCTGCAAATGAGGGCACGGTGAGGATTATCCATTATGTGCCGCTCCAAATCTCTCCTAGCGCACCTCGTGATGTGGCATTGTTTCCATGCATCACCATGTGTGTTGGACGGATAGAGAAGGGTGCGTGATGGAAGGCTAGGGGGTTGGGTGCAGCTGAAACTATGCTGACCGGAGCGGCCACATCGAGTGTAGGAGATGGGGTCACGACAATGCTCGACTAGGTGGTCGTTGGAGAGGCAGTGAGAGAAGCGAGGAGCGCAGCATGGTGTGGCAATTACATGCAAAGTACACACGAGATGTGGGAAGGAAGGGAAGAAGGGGCGATACAGGTTTGACCACTCAAATACTCTCGCCATAGGTTCTAGCGTAGGTGTGACACATATTTTGTGAACCGTGTGGTCGCGATATATGAGAAATATTGCGATGGAGGCGAAGGAGGTGGGGTTGGCGTATGGGCTGGGTTTAAAAAGGAGGGGGTAGGTGGCGAACTTTTTTTACCCTCAAAAGAAAGACTCAACTTTTTGGAACATCCATTAGTCACGATTATGAGAGACACGGGTTAGGCCCTGATTAGGCCTCTCATCTCCATCATATTGTAACCATGGTTGATCAACTGAACTTTCGACGAATAATGATTGCAGATTATTTTCTATTTAATCCAATTTCCACTTTGACCATAATCTTTTTCTGGTGGCTGTTTAAGGATGGTGACATGTCTGCCGCATGCCGTTGAACATGTCAGCTTTGGCCGCTTCTCTGGCTCTCCAGAATAACATCACCTCGCTAACTTGTTTGAACATTCCAGCTCACACGATTCAAAGAGGGCCCTGCTTTCATTCTCCAGTGTTCCATGCCTCCGTCCGGGCGCCCGTTCTATTCCCGAGGAGATCACGTCCATTGAGTCATTCGTGTTATCTCTCTGCAAAAAGAAAATAAAAGGAATCATTTGTGTTACCAACCCTAAAAATAATAATAATCACAATCTCCATGACTTGCTGTAAAAAAAAGTCTCTATGACTTGATCAGATTGTTAATCTGTTTTTCCTATAAATAATACTTAATGGCCTGTTCAAAATTTCATTATAATATCTTTTTATTGTCGGCCTTAATAAGGTAAAAAAAAATGTTGGATAGATCGTCGGCGCAGGTAGTGGCATTGCTGAATGTTGATTGATGGAATCGTTCGTCGCCTGATAATAACCACAAAATTATACAGAACCGAGTTAAAAAAAAGGTGGAAAGGTCAGCTGAATTATTAGTTTAATGAGAAGCTACACAAATATGGAAGTTATCAAATTAGCTACCACGTTGTGTGTTGCTACCTTTCTGGGGCAGAATAATCAAACTAGATATGTGTGTACAAAGTTGATGCCTTTGTCGTATGCTTAACGCTGAAACGTTCTGTGGAGAATGACATTTCCGTTGATTGGAAGTTGTGGACTGCAGCATTCTTCCTCGGCCTACCACGATTCAGTAGAATTCCAACACAGCTCATTGCGTAATGCCTTGTCTATAATTTCATCCGTCACCAGGACGTAGTCGATAACCAGGGAGGTGCTATCCCCGTTCTAATGTGCTAGCTAGAGCTAAAAAATAATTTTAAGGGCTTTAAGAACAACCAGCTTGTATTCGGATACTCTACATCTTTTGGATGAATATGCAACAGTACACAGTTGAAAAATAAAAACATTCTTCCGTAAGTACAATATCTTTCTTGTCATATTATGGAACCGAGCTGTTAACAAAACCTGTACAAAGTTTGATGACTTTTTTCTAATGAGAAAGGGCCCATTTCTCTTCCCCTCTCGCGACGGTGGCGGCAAGGGCACTCATCTTCTCCAAGCTTCATGATGAAGATCATGGATCCACCTTGCCCCGCCAACAGCTCAGGCGACTGGTGGCGGGGAGTGTGATCCTGGTGCCTCGGCTCCGACTAATAGTTTAGGTTAGGGTTTTTTTTTTGCTGGGGCGGGGCAGATGGCAACACTTTGTCTTTGAGCTGGTCTTGTGGACTCATATACTCCTCGAGTTCATTCATCGGGATGGATTCGTCAAAGCTCCGGTGTCGATTCCTGTCGTCTCCTGAGCAGCGAGGTTACGGTTTCTTGCAGGCCGTGCGCAACAACGAGATTATGTGCCATGTACTTCAGATCGATTCAAGGGTTCAATGATGACAATTGCGGCTTTGAGCGATGGTCCTTATGGTAATGTGCATGAAGATTTTCCAAATGTCGTCGACAAGGTCAAGTCGGCTCCGGTAGGGGAGCGGCACATCAACATTTCATTCTAGCGGCAATAGTGGTCATTTGGTGGTATAGGGTCCTCGATGTAAACTTTTTATTATGTTTCGTGTACTTTATACTTCTTATGAAAAATTATAATAGATCTAGGTTATTTTTCCCCTAATTTTTTTAAGCTCGTGTGGCCCTTTAGCCCGAGGCTAGATCTACCTCGAGCTCCATGCAAACATCTATCTAACAAAACTAGCTAAACATACATCATCTATGAATACAAAATCAGGCAAGTGGCATTAGATTAATATTGTTGAGTGAAGGATCAAAGATGTCAACTCGAGTGGGCATGAATAGACGACTACAAGTTTTAATATTTTCTTAGCAAATTAACGGAAGTGCTGATAAAGTAAGTTCTCTTCATGTGCAACTATGTGTAGCACAATATATGAAGCTATTGACGGTGCGAAATACCGCCAGATCCCTCGGTAGGGGACTAAGCGCAGCTGGAAGTCTAGGATTAGAGATCACACGAGGTTTTTACCCAGGTTCGGGCCTTCGTAGAGTAATACCCTACACCCTACTTGTTTTTTTATTCATGGTGGAGGGATACCTCGTGCGAGGGGTTACAATGGTGTATGGTATGCTACCGAGAGTTTCTATCTTAGATTAGATGGTGGTCAAGGTTTCCTGGCCTCCCTTATATAGACGGTGGAGGCCTAGGGTTTACAGGGGTGCAGATGCGATCTCCTCCGCCGCCGCCCTTGCCTTGGTAAACAACTAAGGTATTCAGCGCCGTCCTTGGGGTTTGGCCCTTGTTGTGGGCCTCGTGGGCCCCAAAGGGAATCCAGAGACCAGGATCCCGTCCCATGGGTGAGCCACCCCCGGTGTATGGCACCGTCAGTAGCCCTCGAGCGCGTCAGAGGTCGCAGAAGAGATCTTCGAGAGTTCGGCGGCCTCTTAACTTTCATCGGATATCTTTTCCTTTTGGAGTCCAACTGGGATCCTGATGTAGTCATTTCGTCAGGCCTCTCGAGGCGCAGCCCCCAGGCGAAGCTCTGATCGGATTCAGGAGGTCTGACGTTGTTGGTCTTCGCGAATATTTTTGATGCTCTGTCCTGCAGAGCGTGACTTCAGAGCTCTAATGGAGGCTCTAGCCTTCTTTCTCGTCTTCGACGGGTCGTGCCCCTTGGCCCTATTGTCAATATCAGGCGGGGTCTCGTTATGTATTTTCTCCATCATGACAGACTTACCTGGATTTCCACGCCCACAATTCAAGATGTGATAACTGCAGCGGAAGGTGAAACACCTGGCGCGTCCCGATGCCTCGATTCCCGGCGTGTGTTGTGGTTGGCCATAAGAGAGGCAAAGAGTGGGCAACTCTTTACTCTTCCTCCGTCTTCCTTCTCACGCTCTGACCAATCATGCTCGCCCCTGCTTACCTCATTGCGACATTCATGGTATTTGGTCCCTTGGAGTCCTTCCCGAGCGGGAAGCGATGGCGAGGATGAGCTTCTCTTCCCAAGGACATGGTAGGGGCATCCAGGCTTCCAAGGACGCCGAGAGGAAGTGAAAGAGGGAATCCGCCTCCATCAACGAGTCGCATCAGGCGGCTGGTGCCGATGCTAGTAGGTGGTCGCCCTCCATCATTTTGGATGGGGATGTCCAAAAGCTGAAGGCTGAGGGATCTTTCCCTCCAGCTCTGGCTTATCGGATCCCCCTATTTAGGGAGAGCTTTCCTGCACTACTTCCTGACGAACGAGTTCTCCATTTCGATTTCTTTGGCCGTGGTCTTGACTTCCCCCTGCACCCTTTCTTGTGGGGGCTTCTCCTCCTCTTTGGCTGTCAGCTCCATCTTAGCCCTATGAGCATTATTCATCTTGCGAACTTTATCACGTTCTGCGAGTGCTACCTGGGGATCGCTCCCCATTTAGATTTGTTCTGCCACTTCTTTTGCATCAGGCCACATATGAGCGGCAATAGCATTCACGACCTTGGTGGAGTGAGCATCCAGCTTCGGCCTTCCACCCAATTCTTTCCTATGGAGTTCCCCAAGTCGATGGGGCCCTAGCACAAGAACTGGTTCTATGTGTCAGGCCTGGAAGACAACCTGTCAGCCTTCTTTGGAAGCTCCTAGCGCCTGAACTCTTGGGAGTCCCGGACGACCTCCCAAGTGACGCCCAGATTTTGACGAACACCGTCGTTCGGCTAAAGGAGAGGGGCCTGAAGGGGGTTCACATAGTGCGAACTTGGGTGAAGCGCCGTGTGCTTCCTTTACAGGCCCATGAAGAGTTGATGTGTAGCTATGTAGGCCCGATTGACCCCTATCAGGTCGTGCTGGACGAGCTTGGAGAGGAGGAGGTCCGTTGCCAACTCGCCCTTTTGACCGGGCAAGAGGCCGACAAGGACTCCTTGGAGATTGTGGTGGAGGCCTTCCATCGTGAGGCCTCCCCTGAAGAGGTAACCTCCTTCACCTGGCTCTGCTTAGGGCAAGTGGACCTCCGTGTCACTTACTATGAGATTCTTAAATCTACAGGATTTTGCGGGCTTCGTTGCCCTTTTATCACATCCCCCACTCTCTGGGCAAGAGTTGATTCCGGCCATGCAGGAACTCCTGCGTGTAAGTGCATCTAGTGCCCCTTAGTGATTTTGGTGTATTGAAGACTTATAGGTTAAGGGACTAATGCTTTTGTGAGTGTACACAGGTCTATAAGTCTATAAGGAGTTTGATATTTACAGAGAAAGTCGACCCCTAAAAATGAATGTCTTCAATTGAAGACTTTGGATTTCTGAAGACTTTGAAAGTGAAGAAATTGGTGTGACCCTGAAGACTTGGTATTCATGCGAGGAACATGAAGCATGAAGACTTTTGTTTTCGTAGCTTCATTTTCTCTTTCTTGAGTCATAGGAAACACCGTACTGTTAAAGGGGGTCAAGGAAAAACTAAAGAAAAGTTTCCATGTGATGCTCAACTCAAAATCCTACACCTACCAATCCCTTCGAGTGAAGCCATTGGAAATCTCATACGATTCGGTCAATTTCTTCAAAGATGTGAGACGAAGTTCTTCTGGTCTCTGAGGAATTTGTTCTAACTGAGGAGTTGGGAATTCACCAGTGCGGATTGCCTACATGTGAGGAACATGATAGCCCTGAGGAATTTGAACCTAAAATTTCCGACCATTGCTGTGCTATGCGCCAGCTGTTCCAAAATATCTTATCCACCTAACGGTCATATCATTGAAGGGCATTTATGTCTTATCATGTAGGGCTGCTCCCTAGGCTATAAATAGCCGCCCCCTACAACCACTAGCTGGTTGGATGCTCCGAGAGAAACTAACACTTGTCATTGAGAGCATCCCATCCTCCGAGGACTTTGAGAAAAAAACGTCAAGTGAGGAAAACCCAAACCCAAACACCTACAAACCCAAAGTGATTGAGCATCACTGAAGAGATTGATCCTGTGTGGATCCGACGCTTCTTACCTTTGAAGACTGTGCATCTTACAGACGGTTAGGCGTCATGGTCTAGAGCATCCAAGAGGAAATTGTGGATCGCCGAGTGACCGAGTTTGTGAAGGTTTGGAAGTCACCTGAAGACTTACCACGAGTGATTGGGCGAGGTCTATGTGACCTTAGCTCAAGGAGAATACGGTGATGACTGTGTGTCCGGGACTGTGTGTCCTCAGGTTTAAATACCTAGCCGCTCCATCCAGATGTACAACTGTCACAACATTTGGAACTGGTCTACCAAATCACTGTCTTCACCGAGCTAACAGGTTCTATTTCCTCAACCCTTTCATTTCCTCATTACTGTGTTGTGTACTTGATCGCTACTGTTTGAAGACTTTGACTGAAGACTTTCTCAATTTCCTCAGTTCAATTTCTTGATCAGTTTGTCTTCAGCCTGCTTATCCTGTGTTTACGCTTTCTGTACTCTGTGCTTGTTTTCATTTTATCATGATGACCGTGCTTCTGTTCTGTTATGCTTGCATCTGAGTAATTATTCCGCTGCTAGTCGTTCGTGACTTAGGAATTTCCTCACCCTGAAATTCCTCAGTGACGAATTTATAAAAATCGCCTATTCACCCCCTCTAGTCGACTTAACGCACTTTCAATTGGTATCAGAGCAAGGTACTCCCTTGTTCTGTGTGATTTTGGTTTAACCGCCTGGAGTTTTAGTTATATCGACCGCAGGTATGATCAAGGTCTCTGCTGGGTGTCTTACCTTCGATGGGATGGACGATCCCTACTGGAAGAATAAGATGCGAATGCATCTTGAGGAAATTGACAACGATCTCTGGTACGTTGTGGAAAATGTCATTCCCTCTGTCACTCCTACCATCAATGCTCCTAACATGAAGAGATTCAAGCGACTCGAGTCTCAAGCGAAGAACATCATTTGTGGCCATCTGAGCAAAGGGCAGTATGGCAGAGTGAGTGCTTTGGAGACAGCAAAGCTTATCTGGGATAGGCTGTCCAAGGTCAATGAAGCAGTCTCAACACAGCGTGACTCTCGAGTTGACATTCTTCGACTCGACAATGAAAATGTTCAGCAAACCTTCGATCGCCTCACTGACATTTCAAATGAGCTTCAAGCAGTTGGTGCCACTGACATCACCGACCATGGGGTGGTGAAGAAATTGCTGAGATCGCTTGATTCCTCATTTGACACCCTTGCACTAATGATACAAGAACGTGGTGACTACAAGTCACTTGATCCCGCTGATATCCTCGAGAGGCTAAACACTCATGAGTTCTAGCTTGCTGAGAAGAGAGATCTCTATGGACCAAGCTATGGCAGATCACGCGCTCTGAAGGCCAAGGCGATCTCGAATCTAAAGGTGAGGATTCTGGTAGCAGTCTTGGTGATCCTGAAGAACTGAGCCAGGAGCTAGCAATGCTCGTGAGGAAATTCTAGAAGTTCTCAAGACGTGGTCGCTTTGGTAAATCCTCAAGAAATGATGACATGAGATCAGATTCCGCATCCCATGACTACAAGAAGAGAACTTGCCACAAATGCAAGAAACCTGGTCACTACATCCAAGATTGTCCTTAGTGGGAAAAGGAATCAAAGAAGAAGAAATACAAGGATAACAGTTCTGATGATTCAAAGAAGAAGAAGAAATCTTCAAAGTCCTCATCATCAAAGTCCTCGAAGTCTTCATCTCACAAGAAGAGCAGCTCCAAGAAGGCTCGGGCATTCATTGGCAAGGAAATGGACTCTGAGGCTGAATCTGAGGAAAATGAGGAAGAGGAGGCATTTGAGGAGTCAGAATCTGGTGTGGCGAGCCTAGCCCTCGCCACTGCGTTCGACAACAAGTCCATCTTCAACTCTGAGGAGAATGGCTTCCACAACAAGGCTGATGACGACGACGATGACTACGCTCCACTGGTGCGCGTCGGTCCTAAACAAACGGTTTTTAACCCCTTTCCGCGACGGCATTTGGAACCGTCTCCAAGTGAGTGTGGGCGATAGGGGGTCCTTCCCACACGACCCAGAAACCGTCGAGGATAGGGCCCCTACAATACTCCTACTCGTTTCTGCTCGCATTGCCATTGCAGTCGGTACTCTGTGGTGCTACGTTTACGATGCGCGGCCCATCACAAACGGTTCACTATTATAGAACGTGTATGATGCGCGGCCCATCACAAACGGTTCACCGTTAAGAAGATTAGCTAATCTTCGTACGAGTGTCGGACAGGATTACGAAACGTTGGACCGTCGTAACATCGTTGTACACGACAACTATCGCACACGCTATTCTGTGGTGCAATGCTTATGATGCATACTTCATCAGAAACAGTTCATGGTTGCGAATCGAGTATGATAAGGCAACTAACACAAATGTTTAATTTGCCCGCACCGTTTGTAATATTATGCGACATCGACACGCTTTGCAACGGCAAGCTGTGTGCATGCTTGCACACGTTTCCTCTTTGTGAACCGTCTCGGATTATGGTGGATATCACAAACATCTGTGTTTTACCAACCGTGTGTGCCGTAACAACCTGGAGAGCGTAATTTCACCGTAATTTAATTGCTGCTTTTCCAAATTGTACCAGATTTGGATTTGGATTTGAATTTGAATGTATGCTACAGCTTTATTCATATCCATCAGGTTCAAACAACCAATGCATTATTCGATTCATAGGTACATATGTTCAAGAATTACATAAGAACCAAATAAAGAATGATGAACCACGGTTGTATACTTGTACTATTAAAGACGGTAAAGAAAGAGGCGAAATACATTCTGGTTGCTGAACAAGGCGAAGCGGAATGCCCATATTGTGCCCTCCTCCATGCAGAAGGCACACACGACTCTAGTCCAACCCCTTGTGATAGCCGACCGCCCATCCTTCACGATCTTCATGAAAACATCTAGATAATCATCGTGTTCTAGTAGAAATACTTTAACCTTTGCATGCCCACCAATCATGTAGTTTGAGAGGTAATCTTGAGTAAATTGCTTTGGCAACCACTACAAAGGAAAAAGATTCAGACATTGTCATCTAACACAACTCATTATGGGTAGTAAGAAGAAGGCTGCAGAGTTCTTACTTACCATCCTGCAGTTCGATGTTGTCTTGGATAAAGTGTAAAAAAATAGTTTAATTGCCATCTTTGGACCCATTTTACTAACAATCTTTACCAGCTTCCTCACTTGATGCTGGTTCATCGATATCTCATTGCTCCATTGCGTAAAGGTGAAACGCCGGATCTTTACCAATGACATATGTACCTAAAAGCACCAAGTTAATATTAGAAGCTAAACAACAATTGCACAATGATGTAGTACAACACTCTTTTATAATATGTCTATATACATCCGTATGTGGTAGTCCATTTGAAATCACTAAAAAGATAAATATTTAGGAACAGAGGGAGTATCTTATAACATCCAATATACTCACATATTAGATGAATTAACATCTTATATTATGGTCCGGAAGGAGTTTAGTTCATTCTTACAAATTATTGGCTGATTAACTGATGTTGTATCCATGGGTTACAGTTAGTTTGAGCTAGTCCGGGCTCAAATAGCCCTAAAGTATATCTAAACATGAGGGCTAGTTTGAGCTAGTTGCATCTTTAACCCACCCAAAAAAACTATCCAACCCAACAGGTGCTAATTGGAGCTAGTTCTCCAAGTGCATTTATTGTCAATCTAACCCTGCCATCCAAACAACTCTTTGGATGGAGTTAGTTCAGGGTTAGTAATGAGCAAGAAACTAACTCTAACATCTAGCTAAGTTGATTATCCAAACAGGGCTGTGTTGTTGTTATTGTTGTTGTTGTTGTTGTTGTTGTTGTTGTTGTTGCTGCTGCTGCTGTTCTTCTACGTATATCTAGACATCATTAGAACATTAATGTAACACTCTTCCTTGTTGCTATGTAGCCTAGGATTGCATCTTTAGACATTAAGTACAGTGCAAGTTGCTATGTAGCCTTAGATATATTACATATGGCCCTAGTTAACCTAACAAAAAATGGGTTGCAGATATATTCTGTTAAAAGTCCAATTCACCGATTAGTCCCTTATCGGTCGCCGGCCTATATGGTACCAGCTACCGATATCCTGAACAGTGAACAGATATAAGCCATGGGATGAAACTAACCTCGATGGAAAACATCAGTCGTTCCCAAAATTGTCCTGTGTAGGTACATCAATAAGCATGTTTAGCAGAACAGGCTAAACATCAACCAAAATTATACATGGTAGACAAAATAATCTCCAAAAGATAGCTTCAGTGTGTAGGTTTAAGCATGCTAGTAAAGGAAAACAAGTGGAAAGGTGTGCTAACTGCAACAGGCCTAATATTTAACAACAAGCAAACATAGTCATTCAAACTGGTACTGTGCCGACCTAAGTTCACTGGTTATGGTTAAATAAAAATGGAAAGGCGTGTTAACTACAAGATGCAGCAACCAAATGTAGTCATTCATAGTGGTATTGTTGAAATTGGTATGCGATGAAATTGAACGCACAGTTCATACTTGCACATATAGAGCATCACGTTGTGAATAACTGGAATAAACAAGGCATACTACGAACAACCAAAGATAGCATTTGAAACTGAACATATGCTAACTACAAATGACCGAACAATCAAAAAACTTTAAAAGAGGCATATGCTAGCTATAACAGGCTTAACAACAAGCAAATATATGCATTCCTATCGGTATGTTTAAAACTGGATTGATGAAATGTACTGCACAGTAAATAATTGCACATATAGAGCATCACATTGTGAACAACTGAAATAAACATATCATGGGTTTCCTCACTTTTCACAGATGGGCTCGTTCCCGTGGGAAGAGCACGGACCCTGGATGCGCTCCATGTTGTCGCAGATGGGCTCCTTCCCCTTGAAAGAGCATGCCTGTAGGGTGCCCTCCCTGATGTCGCAGACGGGCGCTTTCCCCTTGGAAGAGCAGATGGGCTCTTTCCCCTTGGAAGAGCCGGATAGGGTGCCCTCCTCGTGGTCGCCCTCGATGGGGTCTGACTTCGAAGGTGTGGATCCCAAGCCAGCGTCGCGGAACGTGTCCTTCAGAAATGACAAAAGGGGCTCGATGGCGATGTAAAATGGCAAATTGTTTATAGCGAGCCAGAGGAGATCAGCGGTGGGGCCATGGATGAGATCGACGGCGATTGAACCCGAGGGGTTGGGGGTGGGCCACTTAACCTATGCCACAGCCCGCCTCAGGGCGACGCTGTCGATGACCTCGATGTCGTAGCCGGCGAACGAGACATGCTCGCATACTCTAGCCTGTTGCTTGAGTGCCTGCCGCCAGTAATGGTCGTCAGCTTGCTCGGCGACGTCGAGAGAAGAGACCGCTATACACCTCTTTTGGGCAGTCGCTCCTCGAGCTCCACGGGAAGCGTAGCCGGGCTTAGGCTGCGATGCTCTGGAGTGGGGGATGGGGATGGGGATGGGGATGGGGATCTGTGGGAAAGAGGGCGTTTGGCAGGCGTCATCTAAGAAACTCAGGGCGGCCTGGGTATGAGATCGGTGGGTAAGCTGCACGGGCAAACCAGCAGGTGTTGACAATGTAGGCCTTGCGGCGGCAGCGGCGGGGACCTTGCTAGGGTTTTGAGCGAGGGAGGGTGTGTGTGTGTGCGCGCGCACACACGCCCGAGGAGGTTTTGGTGTGTGTGTGTGTGTGTGTGCGTGTGTAGAGGAGGCGCGCGGGTTGTTTGAGGAAATGACGGGGGTACTGAAAATTTTACTACGCGGGAGTCGAACGCGGGAGTGAAATGCCGGGCTATTAAATTTTTTGATGATAGTGCATCGCACACGGTCCGGAGATAACAACCGTGTGTTATGAAACAGAAAATCCCTCGAGGCAGGCAGATATTTCCTAGGGATGTAGGCGGGATTGGGAACAAGAAACATCGCACACGGTCCGACGATAACAACCGTGTGTTATGAAACAGAAAAACCCTCGAGGCGGGTAGATATTTTCTAGGGATGCAGGCGGGATTGGGAACAAGAAACATCGCACACGGTCTGGAGATAACAACCGTGTGTTATGAAACAGAAAAACCCTTGAGGCGGGCAGATATTTTTGAGAGGGGGAGCCTCGTGGAGCCCAATGTACTGTGCGGATGTGTGCGTGATAGGTGCGCCGGCGTGGCACACGGTTAGTTTGAGTGAACCGTATCAGTTGCGTCATCCGACTTGTCTAATGTTCATAAATTTGGCAAAAAATGACGCGGGAGAGGGTTAGAACACGAACACACTTGCATGTGGACCAAATTTATGTATCAAAAGGGTGGTTTGATTTTCAAATACCAAATGCAACTTCGATGTGGCACCTCTCTCGCAAAGCGCACAATCTTGCTTGCCCCCACCCCCCCTCGTGTCGGCATGAAGGGAATCCTAAGCTATGAATGCATGCCCCCCCCCCCCCCGAACCAAGGTTCACCTAGCAAAGTGCGAAGTAGCTAGCAGCCCCTCCTCCCTCGTGTCGGCACGAAGGGAGTCCTAAACTATGAATGCATGCCCCCAACCGAGGTTCATTCACCTAGAAAAGTGCGAAGTAGCTAGCAGCCCCCCTCATCCCTCGGGTCGGCACGAATGGAATCCTAAGTTATGAATGCATGCCCCACCTCCGTAGGTTCACCCTAGCAAAGTGCGAAGTAGCGCAGTCCCCCACCCTCGTGTAGGCACGAAGGGAATCCTAAGCTATGAATGCATGCCCCCCCAACCGAGGTTCACCCTAGCAAAGTCTTGAAGTAGCTAGCAGCCCCCTCCCTCGTGTCGGCATGAAGGGAATCCTAAGGTATGAATGCATGCCCCCCCAACCGAGGTTCACCTAGCAAAGTCTTGAAGTAGCTAGCAGCCCCCTCCCTCTTGTCGGCACGAAGGGATTCTGAGCTATGAATGCATGCCCCCAACCGAGGTTCACCTAGCAAAGTCTTGAAGTAGCTAGCAGCCCCTCTCCCTCGTGTCTGCACGAAGGGAATCCTAAGCTATGAATGCATGCCCTCCCCCCCCCCCAACTGAGGTTCACCCTAGCAAAGTGCTAAGTAGCTAGCAGCCACCCCTCCCTCGTGTCGGCATGAAGGGAATCCTAAGCTATAAATGCATGCCCCTCCCCTCAACCGAGGTTCACCTAGCAAAGTGTGAAGTAGCTAGCAGCCCCCCCTCATGTCGGCACGAAGGGAATCCTAGGCTATGAATGCATGCCCCCCTCCCCCCCAACCGAGGTTCACCTAGCAAAGTGCGAAGTAGCTAGCAGCCCCCACCCCCCTCGTGTCGCCACAAAGGGAATCCTAAGCTATGAATGCATGCCCCCACAACCGGGGTTTACCTAGCAGAGTGCGAAGTAGCAACCCCCCCCCCCACACACACACACACTTTCAGTCAGCGGGCCAGAGAGGCATATATCTCACCAACATGGATCATAAAACGGACCAAGAATAATCCACCTTGGTCGTACAACCTCTCTCTTATTGTTGGTCAAAGTGATGGTCGTCCATGCGACCCCAGAGATGGGCTAGCTCACCAATAATCACACAAGTAGCTAGTCCCGAAGACGACCACTGCATGCGTGTGGCCCAAACCTATGTACCGGAGATGTGTGTTTTTGAGTAACAATGGAACGACTTTGATGTGGCACCATGATTTCGAACTAGAAATTCACACACTGAGTGAGGGTTAGGTTGACGATGCATATGTATGTTACACCACACTTCAAGCCAACGACTGGGATTCATGCATGCTTGCGTGCATAGTATATGCGCTCAAACTTAATTAGGTCTGAATCTCACCATGACCTATACTACGATAACACGAACCAAATGAAGAATCCGCCATGGTAACCTATCTTGTTGTTGGTCAAGGTGATCATGGATGTCCACGCGGGCCCACGAATATATAGTCTTGTCACCAATAACCACGCGAGGGGGTGTATCGTTTGAAGGCAACCACTACATGCATATGTATGGAGGTTATGCGTGCATGCATGTTTGAATACACAATATTGATGTGGCGCGTGTGTCAAAAATCGTACACTAGCTCCCCACACAGAGCGAGATCGGTTCATGATGTGTTGTTGTACTAGCCACTTCGACTCGATGGGAGGGATTCATGCATACACATGCATGTGTGTGTGTTCAAACTGTATAATGCATGTCATCCCAAAGCAAAAATAATAATCCCCTCCTAAGTCAAATTAACCTCTCTTGTTGTCAGGAAAAAAGTAGTGATGGACCAAGCGGGCCCACAGATGGAAAGCATCGGTATCACTGATAACCGCTTAAGTGGGTGCGAGAGGACAACCACCACCGCTTTGCATGTGGGCCAAACATATATATGTTGAATACCCAAAATGCACAACTTTGATGTGCCACATGCCTCAAAAACCATAAACCATGCACCCACATGGAGTGAGGTTCATATCAAGCGTACTACATATGGTCCCCTTCCCCCCTCTTCACCGCATACTATATGCTCCTGCCGTAATATATGTACAACCCAAAAGAATCCTCATCGATGGTGAAATTAATTAACCTCTCCTGATGTAGGTCAAAGTGATGCATGCATGCATCGACAATGGCCTCATGGGCCCATAGATGGAAGCGTCACACGTGAGTGTCCTATCTAGGATATGCATGTGGCCCAAAAAGGTGTTGTATGATGTTTGAATAACCAATTTCACAATTTTGATGTGGCACGTGCCTCGGTAACCAAAAATTCCCGACACTGAGTGAGGTGTACTTGTTCACGGACGTGTACGTATAGTATATATGCTAGTCCCCTCCCACCTCTTCGATGCGTACTACATAACACCATAAGACAAACAAAAAAGATTCTACCTTGCTGGTCAAATTAACCTCACCGCTGATTGTTTGTCAAAGTGATGGACGACGACCTCATGAGGCCCTGAGAGAAAGCGTCTGCCTTGAGTATCAGTGTGGTGTAGGACAACCATCGACTGCATGTGGCAAAAACATTTATGTATGAAAGGGTTGTGTAACGTTTTAAAAAATGATTTTCACGACTCTGATGTGGCACCGGCCTGCCTAACAA
The DNA here is from genome assembly GCA_021605145.1 of Aegilops bicornis. Taxonomy (NCBI): domain Eukaryota; kingdom Viridiplantae; phylum Streptophyta; class Magnoliopsida; order Poales; family Poaceae; genus Aegilops; species Aegilops bicornis. Next base: position 431,705,735 of record CM038670.1, on the reverse strand, counting down.
AACGGCCAACCCACACGGTGGCTCACAACTCGTAGTGTACTGCGAGCCACCCGCCACCCCCAGACGCACACACCCACACACACACCGCGAATCCACCGCAACTACGATGCATGTTAAATTATTTATCCCGCGGTTAACATACATGTTACCAAAGGAGGGACGTTTTAATTTCAAAAAAAATCACAGAGATCATTAAGACATTTTAGTACATTGATTGATTAATTTTCTACGAGTATAATATGCAAAAATCAAATTTGAGCTACATGCACACGTGACAGTGCACCTAAATGGATTGCAAAAACACATGTGTCTCACTGGGTGCATGTTTACTCCCCGTGCAACAAATTTCAAACATTGAGAATCTTGATTTTAAATTCTAGTACATCCAAAACTTATTTGAAGTTCATGAAACTTATCGTGTTGTCATATGGACACCAATACAAAGTGGCATTGTACTTTTTTTGTCAAATTTGTGACCAGTTTTGATGTAATCTTTATCTAATTACAGACGGGAGTTTATTAATAATTGGGAACCAATATCCCAAATGGATTATTTATTCGAACCGTGAGCGTTAGACCAACAATGGATACGTGCCATGCTTCGGCTAAGAAATAAAGCGACATCATTAATCATCCAAATAGAAAAACAATATATGTGTCGTCGCGCGACCCGTGTGGCGTGCGAGCAGGCGTGAGTTGACGGGATGCATGCGAGCAGTCCGCCGCGCAGGCAGACGGGGAGGCGTGCGTGCAGGTGTGTGAATTGACGGAGGCGTGCTCGCTGCGCAGTGTCATCGGGAGGCGTGCGAGTAACTATGTGAAACTTTGGGTGGCATGCCAGCATCCGGTCGCGTGAGCTCACCGGGAGGCGAGCCATCGGTTTGACCGCGGCCCGCCTCTCTCCCACAACTCCCACTACTCCATATTAATGGTGCGCCCAAGCGGCCGCACCCCCCATCCTCGCTACGCACACACAATCCTCTCTCTACGCTTGCATCCTCGACGCCGCTCTTAGTTCTCAAAGCCGTCAGTGTATGAGGATGCCGCCGAAGCGCCCCATCGGAGGGAGTGGCGACGCCGGGGCTGCTAAAGCATCGGAGCATGGCGTGGAGATGGAGACAGAGGTTGCCGTCACCGCCGGCGAGTTATCGCTGCACCCTGACGTCGTCGACGGCGTCGAGCTTCCACAGCCGGAGGCGGAGTTCCACACTAGCTCCGACGACCACTCCGGCGACGACTTCGACGATGATGGATAGCTGGTTAGTTATCTATACCCATTTATGTGTCAAATAGATCATAGGGTTTCTCTGGTTACTCCTGCCTCCCCCTTTTTGGAATAGAAATCATGTGGTTATGTTCTCCCAATCCATGAAATCTGAGTAAGTTTCATTAGATCCGTGTAGTGTATCGATTGTTTGAATGGTACACGTGATAAGTGATTAGTTGTTTCATCTGTGCAAATGATTTTTGCTAGTAATCCGACTAGGGTTAGTGTTCGTGCTAATAATTCCTAGCTAGGACTTGACAATTGATTCTGAATGACCTACATATGTTCGTGCCATTATTTTCTTCAAGATTGGTCTGTACATAGGCATTTGTGCTTAAAAATCGAACCATAATCTCTGGATATGTATAAATAAATAGCCATAAATTCCTAATCCTACTTCACGGCATGTAATAAGTGATTTGATGCCAAATTTGTTTTACTATTTGTATAGGTGCTGTCTGACGATGTGGACAGCGAGGATGAAGATGCTCAAAAGAGGTACAAGAGGTGAATCCTGAGGGAGCTTTATGCGGGAATGCATAACAGGTGTATTAGGACCTGGAACGATGGCTATGGATGCCCATTTTGCAACCACAAGCTTCATGACGCGTATCTAAGTGTTCTGGCGCATGCAAGAGGACGGGCCGTTGGCTCCTTCAAGCAGAAGTATTCTCGCAGGGTGGCGCACGTCACGTATGCCGAGTACCTGGAGATGCTTTAGGATCGTGCCGGCCGCATGTGAGATGAGATGTGGGATGGATCGAACTATGTACGCTTGAGTATGCTTAATGACGTTTGAACTATGTACTTATGGTTGAACTATGCTTATGTACGTGTACGCTTATTATCTATGTCTGAGTATGTTAAATATTTGGTCAAAATTTGGTAAAAATTTCAAAGGGGGACCAATAAACCAGGAAACAGAGATAGTACGTCAATCACACACAGTTCCCAAAATTGGAACCGTGTGCAATGGCTTTCATTTTGCCTGTTGCATCAATCACACACGGTTCGCTCTCGCAAACCGTCGCCCCCAAAATTCTTTTTGGGACAGAAAACCCTCACCACTCAATTCAAAAAAGAAAAAAGAAAACCCTCACCATCCCCACGTCACAAAACCCTCACCCCGCCCGCCACCCCCTCCGGTACGGTCCCCATTCACACCTGCACAAGCTCCTCCACGTCTATGCCATGGCACCGCCTATCACGGCGGTAAACACTTAGCTTGACGCCTGCCGCCACCGCCAGGCTTCCGGCAAAGCCCACCGCATTTCGCCACTTCCGCTTACCGCCGCCTATCGCCATCGACTTTCTCGACGCTGCTCGCGGTCGACCCAGCTCTGCTCGGTTGGGGAATCTGCCGTACTGAGGGTTCTTTCTCATGGACGACGAGGTAATTAATTTAACGAGATATTATATCATCTCTTATCCCAGTTCATCTGCCTCCTTTAATCACCCAACGCAAATCACCATGAATTCATTTTTATTCGAGCTAATTTGAGGGTTTTCTTTCATTCATAGAATGTACAGTGCGCCAACACTTTAGGACTTTGTGACCGCCGCCAGAGATTCCATCTCATCGTACTAGATAACTTGAGGACGCGCGCGGTATGTTCAATCTCATCCTAAATCGGTTGGCATGGCCTACTTTCCTGAACATATTCTAAATATTGCTACATCTGGATAAAAGGTGCCACATGCACCATATACGTCAAAGGGGACTTTTCCCCTCTTCTTTCTATATTAGGCAAATTAATGATGTATTGTTCTTTCCATTACTCTCATTTTTCCATGACATCATGTTTACCCTATCTGTTTAATTATAGATTTTTGTCCTTCGATTTCAACTGATGTACAGTTCTTTCAATTTGGGCCCATATTTGCATGTTACCATATTTTATTTAACAATCCTACCATTTCCTGTAGGACATCCCTCACTATGCAACAAATTATGTAGTGCACAATTTTTCCCTTTACATAGATCAAGGCTCCACGAATGTCATACCGCACGCAAACCATTGATTTAGAATCGTTGCTACTGTAACACTTGAGGAATGTGGTGACTCCTATTTTGCCACTGGCTTTTGGAATGAAATTGCAAAGTTTTATGTATTGAAAGCTGGCACTAAAATTGCACTACACATAGAAGGGCCTGGTCATGAGATATATGCTAACTTCCCCGACAAAATCATCCGTCCAGACTTTGTTCGAAGTAAATTTTGTTTTCAACTATCTACATATGTTGACTTACCCAACAATGTCAAATGAATTGTGTAGTATTTAAGCAACCAATTGTTATTCCCTTTTCTTACTATATTCCTATCTAGTAACTTCTAGTTACCAATACACTTTTCTATTGCCCTGTTTGAACTAAATATTCCCTGTACTCCCATTTCTATTAGAAAGCGCTGCTGACAAGGAGACTCCGGAGCTGGAGAACGGGGCTGCCAACAAGCGGAGGCGGGGCAAGCTAGAACCGCAAGCAACTCCAACAGGCCTAGACTTAATCAACAGCCTCCCCGATGATATGTTGAGAGCCAGCATCTCCCTCCTCCCAATCAAATATGGGGCGCGGACAACCCTCCTTTCTCGGTGGTGGCACCCCCTATGGAACTCCAGCCCTCTCGACCTCATCGACACCCACGAGCTCTGCCATGGCTATCACAAAAGCATGGATGCGTTCTCCAAGATCCTCGGCAGTCACCTTGGCTCAACCAAAGGCCTTAGAATGGGCAATTTCTGTTCCAACGGCAAGGACCGAGCCAAGCTTGACGACTAGTTCCGATCCCCCGCCCTAGATCTGCTCGAGGAGCTCACTTTTGATGATGGGCATATGCGGTCGCTGCCAACGTTCGCACTCCGCCTCGCGCCCACGCTCCGCGTCGCCAAGTTCTAGAACTGACATTTCCTACCCCTTAATGACGCGCCTGCTCTTATTCTATCACGACTGAAGCACCTCGAGCTCGTCGTCATCTGCCTCTCAAAGGGTGACATGGAGCACCTGCTCCATGGCTGTACTGCACTTGAATATCTTCGTCTTCAGGCGATCAACGGATTGAGTACCTTCCACATCACCTCGATGACTCTCCGGACTATTTATGTGTGTTGCTGGTGCGCCAGGAACACATCACAAAAGGTGGACCATGGTATGGTCATCCAGGACACACCTGCACTTGAGAGATTACTTGTAGTTGATCAAGAAGGTCCAACAAGAATCAATGTCATTTCTGTGCCGAAATTGACAGTGGTGGGCTACTCATCTAACAAATACTCCAAACTTGTTATTGGATCCACACCCATTCAGGTACAACAGCCACCTTCTACCTCTCCTTCTACAAATTAACATTATTTCTAAGTTTTGAAGATGTTTGTTCGTCTGTCATTCCGAAAATGATTCCGACAAGCTTGACCCCGAAACCGCGCATAGTGAAGGTCTTAGCACTAGAACCTATCGGCCCCGACCTGGAGCAAGTTGTCAGTTTCCTGAGATGCTTTCCGTGCCTGGAGAAGCTATATATCGAGGTGATGTTTCTTTCCTATTAAATGTTAACCACAAGGGAGTTCAATTTGTGACACCTTTTTCCAAGCTTACAATGACAATGTACTACGATTTCTGAAGGTTCTTTTGGAGGATTTCAGTACATACATGTCCCCCCCCCCCAATATTGGTTGCTTGATCCATATGGTTACAATCAATAAGCATTTCTCTTTGGATTCATTTGTACTAGTTTTCTTAGGGAACTTTTCATCCACTCTATCCTCTTGTGAAGAAGGCTACATTTTTCTAGAATGTAATCAAATGCCCATGTTAATCATGTCAGATCAAAGATGGCATTTTAGTGCATTTTACAAATCCTGCAAACCAAACAGCTAGGCCTGTAGTAATGTTCAAAACTGCATGTAGGCACTAACACGTTTTCTTGTTTTGCAGATAGGATTAGGACAAGTGGTGGATAATGTAATACAGTATAACAATCACGTCGAATGCCTAGATCTGCATCTCTCAGAAATTACTTAGAACTCCTACCGAGGGACCTTACCGGAGATTATATTCGCCAGGTTCTTTGTTCTCAGAGCAAGGGTGCTGAAGGCAATGAGGTTTGCGCTAATTTTTTTTGCAAAAATGAATGGTTTGTTGATCAGCGCCGGCGCCTGCGACAGAATGGAGTAGATTCCAAAAATGCTGAATTTCATTTTGGAACTTCAGATGATAGAGTAATCGGAAGTCATCGTGTCAACCCCATACATGACTTCTCAGTGGCTGACCCCTTTGCAAAAAATGTGAGGTTTCAAAGCCAGACTTAGAAGCGGTGATATTAGTTTGAACCTCTCTGATATCCATGTTTAGCAGATCAGCGCGAGCGTTTGCAGCTGATGAGCTGAATTTCATTTCTAATATTAGTTTGAACCTTGTAATCTTCAGATTTGAGCCATATAACTCTGGAATTTGAACCTTGTAACATTTCGAGCTTTTGTGGTACAATCGTTGAAATGGCATCATATGAGACTCGTATATTGCTAGCACTATTTTGACCTTAATATGCAATGGTCTAAGATTTTATTAACCATTCTCGAATCAGTTTACATTGTCGATCTCACAACACACGATCTGTATAGCTAACTCGACTGCGATCTTTGACATTATTGCACACAATTGGTTTCTTCCACCGTGTGCACCGTAGAGCGCAGAATTAATTATCGCACTCGAGTGTCCATCATCACCCTTCTGTGTAACTTAGACCTCATCACCCAAGGGTAAACTTATGATCGAAGTCATTCCACACACTTCGTTTCTACAAAGCTTTTTGCCAATAAACGCCCATGATTTGTCCCTCTTCTAGCCGACGCGTGGCCAAACTAGCCGAGCGGGAAGGTTGCGCGGTAAACAGCGCAGTAGCGCGGGAACATGCTCACTGACGATACATTTGGTGGCTCTTCGAGCCCAAGCGTGCGGTGCATTGTTGTCAAGCGTGCACTGGAATCCTCCGCTATGAACGCCGTGACAAGACGTGACGATTATAGGCCGGCTGGCCCTCATTTATTACAGCAGCCATTTAACCTACCCTTGTGTCTCTTCAACCTTTCGATCGCGCCCCACCATTGCAAGAAGCACACCCACCATGAGAAATTCTTAGAAGGTATCCTACGTGGCTCCAATGGCGCTCTGAGCGGCTGCTGACGACGAGCAGCAGTTCACCAGGCGTGCCGTGGTGGACACCCACAGAAGGTTCACAAACCTCTCGGTGGTGTACACCAACGCCCGGTCTGGGTGGAGCACTCCATCCACATCATGGAGTTGTTGCTTGCCGAGGAGAAGTACAAGGTGGTCGGGTTCGACCTCGAGTACACCCGCGCTCGTGCCTGGTCTCGTCCCAAGGTCGCCGTCGCCCAGATGTGCGTGCGCCACCACGTCCTCGTCTACCACTACTGCCTGGCCACAAGGCCTTGCGAGCGTTTCGCCAGGTTTGTCAACATCCTGCACTACATGTTCGCTACGGTGGACATCACCAACGATGTAAAGGCGCACGAGAATTCGGGCATCGCCTGGCAGAATCTTGTCGACATCCAGGGCCAATACAAGATCTGGGGCAGCAAGGAGTAGGAGAAGGACTCACTGGTTCACCTCGCCGAGGCCATCATTGACCCCTACTACAGAGACATGAAGGATTTGTGCAACAAGGACAAGTGTGCCTGGCACTCGGCCTGGATGGAGAAACTCGACAAAGCTCACGTCGTGTACGCGGCCAAGGAGGCGTACACGAGCTACGACATGTACAGGCGGATCGTTGACATGAGGAAGTGCCTCCTTCCCCAAAACGGCCAGGGATCCAGCCGGAAGCAGAGCAATGGCAAGCGTCGTCGCAACAATAAGTAGATGATTAGATCCTTGTTTCTCCTACTTTAGTATGCATGTAATTCCTTACTTTGGTGTGTGCAAATGTTATGTGTGTAGTCACTTGTGTAATTGTATGCTTAATTTGGTTATGCAATGCTGTCTTTTTAAGTATATATGTTGATGCTCTGTAGACAGAGCATAGATGGTGTGCGGACAAAGAAAATCACATCACACATAGACTAAACAATGGAACCCGTCGATGATGTTTTCATCAATCACTCACAATTGTATACCAGCAATCGTTTGCTCACAACACACACGGCTTGTTAGCAGTAATCGTCTGTGTTCTTATGGGTCTTCGCACACGTTTCCGATTACTGAACCGTTTCTGTTCTCATGTCTCAACGCAAACAGTTCATCCGAGTGAACCGCATGTCGTATATCGCACACACCTTTGATCTGGCTGGCCGTTTCTTTTGTGTTGCATAATCACAAACAGTTCATCGGAGTGAACCATATGTTGTACATCGCACACACCTTCATCTAGCTGCCCATTTCTTTTGTTCCTCCTCTTCGCAAACAGTTAATTGAGCTGAACCGTATGCCCTGCATCGCACACGCAACTAAAATCTGAACCGTGTTTGATGCATCCTCCATCGCAAACGTTTTGCACCTTTTTTGACGGTTTTTTACACCACTGTTTGCGATTATGGCATCGCACACAGTTTCGTCGAAGGGTCTCTGATCATAGTGTCGCGTTAGTAGCATCCTGCAGTAGTGCTCCCACCTATTTGCTTCATGGCAAAGGGCTCCAAGGTACTCAAATATCCATCCTCTGAATCAAGTGAGGATGAATCTAATGAAAACCTCAAGCCTAGCTATTCTAAACTTGCTAAGATTGTTGTAAAACAACAAAAGGCTTTTTAAAAGGTTCAAAATATGCAGACAAGAGCGATGATATGTTGGGTGAAGAAATGGATCGCACCAAAACTTTGACTGAAAATCTTCAGAGACTTCAGTTCAAGTTTGATAACCTTCAGAGTCATCATACCACGCTCTTATCTGACCATGAGAAGCTTTCTTATGAATTTCTTCAAAGAAAGCAAGATCCTGAAAAGCTAAGGGTGAGTTATGAAGATCTTCAGAAGGAGCGTGATTCATTACTTGCTCAACAAATCAGTGCTGCTCAGGAGAATTCATTCCTCCATGTTTGAAGTGCATTGAACGTGAATCTGCTAATTCTTCACCTGAAAGTTCAAATGCTTCTATTGCTGCAAATTCTTCACTTGTCTCTGCAATCACTAATTCCTCATCTGAGGATGTTGCTAGTATCACTGACAATGTAGGGCTGAAGGAATTGTATGTGACAGGCATGTACAAAAGCCTCAAAGGGCATCAGGCACTTTGTGATGTGCTTAAAAAGCAGATCCTCAAGTAACTCAATGCTGATGGAACATACTAGAAGCCAGAGCAGTATCCCAAAACCTCATGGGTTGCTGCAAAGGGACCTCCAGTAGATCCATCCACTTTATTTGGCTTTACATGTGAATCTTCATATTCTTCTGATGAGTCATTTGACTCCAACTATAAACTTTTCAAAAATCAGAATGGTGAAGTATTTGCTAGATATGTTGGCACTAACTGCAGGAATGGTCCCCCTATGAAGAAAATCTGGGTCCCCAAAAGGTGCCTTGAAAGTCTTCAGGTGAATGTCATCATGACACCACCTGTGATGAATAGGAACCCCAGATCAAATTCTTCATATGGACCAAAGTCTTCATATGGATCCAAGTCCTCATACAGACCACATTCCTCACGTGGATCAAATTCCTCAAATGGATCAATGTCCTCATATGAACATCATCGTGCTAACACTTCTGTTTCACAGGGAAGATCTAAGGGCTATGAATATGTGCATTATTCTTCAAATCATCATGTTCATAAGTCCTCAAAAAATTTCTCTACTTATTCATATGCTTACCCTAACCCCTCTTATGTGAAACGAAGTGGATTGGCATCTATGCCACCTTTCTCTTATGGAGCTCACAGAATGATGAACTCTTTGCCACCCCTCCAGATGTGGGTGGTGAAGAAAAAGAACTAATCTCTTATGCAGGGTCAGGTCTCCAGACGAACTTAAACGTCTGAAGAATTTGCTGGAGACCTGAATATGCTTGAAAGAACGCAAGCTAATCATGAAGAAATGAATTTTCATTTCTCACGTCCTCATACTGCTATACCTATTCTCTTGATTGATGAAATTGATCTGATGAATTTGATGTCATATTCTTCACTGATGAAGTATATGAGTTCGTAAGCTGCACTAATTCATCTACAGGATGATCAACCCAAAGCCACTGAGTGGGTCCTCGATAGTGGATGTACAAATCACATGACTGGTGACAAGAACTTATTGATGGACGCTCCCTTATCTCCATCGCATCTGAAGCATATCACCTACGCTGACAAAGGCAAAAGCAAGGTATTGGGTCTAGGTAAGGTTGCGATCTCAAAGGATCGACACATGGACAAAGTCATGCTTGTCGAGTCCTTAGGATTCAACCTCATGTCCGTCTCAATGCTTCAGGATCTTGATATGGTTGTTATCTTTGGAAAGTATCGTTGTGTTGTGATCATGGAAGCTGACCATTCCAAAGTATTCGAAGGCTTTAGGAGAGGAGATCTGTATATTGTTGATTTCTCTACAGGACCACAACCTGCTACATGTCTACTTGCAAAAGCTTCAGAAGGCTGGCTATGGCATCGACGACTTGGTCATGCTGGCATGAGGAACTTGCACACTCTCGCGAAGAAAAAGCATGTCATTGGCATCGAGGATGTCAAATTTCTCATGGATCACCTGTGTGGGGCCTATGAAGCTGGAAAGACGACCAATGCCAAGCATCCCGCAAAGACTATCATGACTACCACTCGTCCATTTGAATTGCTTCACATGGATCTCTTTGGCCCTAATCACTATTCTGCATTCACCAATGAAGCATCTCTATATGGCTTTGTTATTGTTGATGATTATTCTCATTACACATGGGTGCATATAGTCACTTACAAACGCGAAGTGCAGGAAGTGTTCAAACGATTTTCCTCGAGGGCTTCAACCAACTTTGGTGTGAAGATCAAGCACATCAGAAGTGACAATGGAACTGAGTTCAAGAACATTGGTCTTGATGACTATCTTGATGAACTTGGTACTACTCATGAGTTATCTGCTCCTTATACTCCTCAGCAGAACGGAGTCGTGGAGCGCAAGAACCGGACTCTCGTTGAGATGGCTCGCACTATGCTTGACGAATACAAGACGCCTTGTCACTTATGGATTGGGGCAATTGATACTGCATGCCACATCATCAACAGGGTATATCTTCACAAATTCGTCAAAAAGACCTCATATGAACTCCTCATTGAGAAGAAACCCAATGTGAGTTATTTCAAAGTCTTCGGTGCTAAATGTTGGATTAGAGATCCTCATCACAATTCTAAATTTGCACCGAAAGCACATGAAGGTTTTATGCTTGGTTACGGAAAGGACTCGCACACCTACAGAGTCTTCAACAACTTTCATCACAAGGTTGTTGAAACTATAGATGTGCGGTTCGATGAAACTAATGGCTCGCAAAGAGAGCACCTACCTCCTGTGCTAGATGAAAAATCACCTGAGGAAACCATCAAGTTCAAGGCTACTGAGGATGTCATTCCTACTGCAGAATCTGCTGAAGAAGTCATTCCAGATCGAGAAGATCATCATGCTGGTGTACCTGAAGAAAATGGTTGTGAAGAAAATGCTGAGCAAATTCCTCGTCGTCAACCAGCTCATCCTCGCGTCGCAAATGAAGTGCAGATTGAGAAAATCATCAGTGACATCAACGCACTAGGTCCTATCACACGCTCAAAAGCTTCACATTTGTCTAACTTCTGTGGGCACTTTGCTTTCGTCTCTATCACAGAGCCCACCAAGGTAGATGAAGCATTTCTGGAGCTTGAGTGGATTCAAGCTCTGCAAGAGGAATTGCATCAATTCGAGCTCAACAATATCTGGGAACTTGTCAAGCGACCAGACCCTCGCAAGCACAATATCATCGGCACAAAATGGATCTACCGCAAAAAGAAGATGAAAATGGGCTTGTGGTGAGGAATAAGGCACAACTTGTAGCTCAAGGCTACACACAAGTTGAAGGAATTTATTTTGATGAAACTTTTGCACCTATTGCTAGACTTGAGGCTATTCACATATTACTTGCTTATGCTAACCACCACAATATCATCTTATATCAAATGGATGTGAAAAGTGCATTCCTCAATGGTAATCCTGAGGAAGAAGTATATGTTGCTCAACCCCCAGGTTTTGAGGATCCAAAGCGTCCTGACAAAGTCTTCAGACTCAACAAGGCCCTATATGGCCTCAAGCAGGCCCCTCGGGCATGGTATGATACTTTGAAGGAATTCCTCATGAAGAAAGGCTTCAAACCCGGTTCAGTTGACCCAACTCTTTTCACCAAAACCTATGATAATGAATTATTCGTGTGCCAAATATATGTTGATGATATCATCTTTGGCTTTACTGACCAACGTTACAGTGATGAATTTGCCTATATGATCAGTGAAGAATATCAAATGTCTATGATGGGAGAATTGAAATTCTTCTTAGGTCTTCAGATACGTCAACAACGAAACGACATCTTCATATCTCAGAGAAATACCTCAAGGATGTATTGAGGAAATTCGGCATGCAAGATTGCAAAGGCGTCAAAATCCCTATGCCCACAAATGGCCATCTATGCACTGATGAAAATGGTATTGACTTCGATCAAAAGGTATACCGCTCCATGGTTGGCTCTTTATTGTATTTATGTGCATCTAGTCTAGATATTATGCTTAGTGTTTGCATGTGTGCCCACTTTCAAGCTACACTGAAGGAATCACACCATAAGGCTGTGAAGCATATTCTTCGATATCTAGCTCACACTCCAACACTTGGGTTATGGTATCCCAAGGGCTCGGCTTTTGACCTCATTGGATATTCAGACTTTGACTATGCTGGTGATCATGTGGACCGCAAGTCAACATCAGGCACATGCCATTTCCTCGGACGATCCTTGGTATGTTGGTCCTCGAAGAAACAGAACTACGTATCACTGTCAACTGCTGAAACTGAGTACATTGCTGCTGGTTCGTGCTGTGCTCAATTGCTATGGATGAAGCAAACCCTCAAGGACTACGACATCAATGTGAAGAATGTGCCTCTCTACTGTGACAATGAGAGTGCCATCAAGATTGCTCATAACCCAGTTCAGCACTCGAAGACAAAGCACATTCAGATTCGTCATCATTTTCTTTGTGATTATGTGTTGAAGGGTGACATCTCCATCGAGCACGTGAAGACTGAAGAACAACTAGCCGATATCTTCATAGAGCCCTTGGATGAGAAGAGATTTAGCAAGTTGCGGTGTAAGCTAAATATCTTAGAATCTTCGAATGTCCTTTGAAAAGGACACACATCCTAACACTTATGCAAAATTGATGACTTAGATGTGCAACACACGAAGTAACGTTTTTCTTCAATCAATGAAGACTAACCCCCTAAGTGTGAAGAAATTAATGAAGAATTTGATTCTCAGAGCCCTACGACAATTGTACGCGGCGTCTGAAATCATCATTCTTATACCATGGGTTACGCCACCAACAAAAGTTGAATATCTTCAATTTGAGTTTTTCTTCAGTTTTGAAATTCCTCAGTTGTTCAATTTCTTCATCTTTGTAATGTATTCACTCTTTCCGTCGTTGTTCTTCATTGACTATATATATATATGAGTTTAAGTCCTCTGTAGCATTCACTTATTGCTATTTCTTCATGTTGCCTTTTCTGCTAAGTGAATGTGATCGGACCCTTCCCCCTCTATGCTATACTCAATCCAGTCTGTTCACAAATTTTTCATGTGCATTCTATTTGAAACCCATTCAAAATCTTCACTGTGTCCTTGTCAGTTGAAGAATTTGCGAATGAAACGTTATATTCTTATGTGAATTTTCGGCTTTTGCCACTCAAACCGTTCCACATCCCATGATAGGATTTATCTATTCACCCATGATCTCACACGATCACCACCGCTCTGTACGTGGGTGACACATGTCGCTAGGATGAGAAGAGTCAGGGGCACGTTCATCCATTTTCATCGGGCGAGCGGTTTTTCGCCTCGGCTATATATACCCCTCACCCTTCTCAGACTGCATTTACCCCGCTCGACCTCACTTCCCCTCGCTCCAGCTTCCAGACCTAGCGCCGCTGCTACTTCCATCGTTGCCGGTGAGGAAGAGCTTCACTGCCTCGACCTCGTCGCCGTCGTACTCGCGCCGGCCGCGGATTTCTTCTCTCCGCCGCCGCCGTAGCTGTCTTCCTCTGCCAAGTTAGGGCGTGGAAGATCTGGACTGACGAACTTCCAATCTACTATTCCCAGTTTGTCGTGTTCTTCGTCAAGGCTAATTAAAAGCTACTTTTACTGCCCTTGTTGATTCTGATGATTTCTACAAATCTTCAAAAGGTGTTTATTCTTCATCTTCCACACTTTAAACACCTCACACAAGCATCCATTCTTGATCTATTTCTCTTAAGCAACATTTTTCTTCAAGATTCCTCAATTGTGTGGATTCTCAATCTATACAACTCTGGAACCTAAGTCAAAAAGCGCTTAGTGAAATTCCTCAAGATACCACTGGTCAAATTCCTCAAACTTTTTCCTTTTTGCAAAAACTTCTGAGAACGCATATGACCTCTCCAAATTCTTCGCACCTATACTTTGTTCATAGGTACCCAGGTCCACTGCTGACTCTCTAGGTTCTCATCAACTTAAATCATTTGCAGCGTTCCTCGAAGACAAATTGCATACCTCTTCAGAGAACTCAATTGTTCAAAATCCTCAGCTGAAGAATATGGCAGATGGCAAGAAACCTCAGAAGGGAGGCAAGAAACTGGAAGTCAACATAGTGTTTGAGATCCCTGATGACATTTGTGAAGAATATTGTACTCCTGATGAAGCCAAACATGGCAAGGAGAACAAGAATCAGCGCAAGGTGCGCATACAGAGGATAGAGAGGAGATGGGAACGGGAATGGAGGGATTACAGATATGTCTCTCCAAAGTACATGAAGAAATTCGCTCTTCTCCCTCCTTGCCCAAGACCTCCACTGGCACCTGGCCAGATAGCTGATCCCACCAGTCTCAAGCGCGGTGAGGACTATCCTGATGAATGGGCTAAACGGCAAGCAAAGCTAGCCAAAATGGCTAAAGAAGCAGTGAGGAAATTCAATGAAGACTCTGTTGCTGCCGCTGCTGAGGCCTCTGCTAGCAAGCCTAAGAATGCCATGGTCAAGAAGCCAGCGCACAAGCCCAGTTCTTCAACAATGTCTTCACGGGCCAGCTCATCTATGCCCTCACGGCCAATTCCTCAAGCTACTCCAGTTCCTCCTGTTGCAAAATCCTCAGTTGCTCCGAAAAGTCCTCAGCACGTGTGCATCTCGCCTCTTGCCAAAGGACCACAGGCATCTCAATTGCCTCAGGAGCCTCTACAAGTTCTTCAGATCCTCCGCAATCTTCAACTGGCCCCACTCTGCTGTAGACTAAGTCTACTGCTGGACGAGGCTCAAGACCAAGTCCTCACAAGAAGCAGGTTGCCTTTCATGTGTCGTCCAGTGATGATGAAGCTGATGATGAAGAACGCGCTGAAATCATCAGAGACAGACATCAAAGGGCCGCTAGAGCCAAAGGCACGGATGTGCCTCTTCTGTTGGATCCAAAGCTGATCCTTGACTTCATTGATCTCTGGCACAAGGACCCCAACACACCTATGCCTAAATTCAAGCTCACTCCTGGCCAAAGTCACATGCTGACCGCCTTCATAGGCGAAGAAAAATGGAAGTTTGAGAAGGCCAGGCAGTTGAAGAAAGCTCAATACAAGAAGAAGTGCTTTCTGAAGAAGAACGTTGTAAAAATGACAACTGATGAACTTGTAATTGCACAAGCTGAGATCAAAGGACTCAATGATGAATTCCAAGCCTACCGTGCAGATTGGCTTGGAGCCAAAGTCAGATTTGTGAAAATGGCTGAAAGATTCACGTCAAATGTTGCTGCTTCATTGCAACATGAATCTCCTCAGGCTCTGCTCAGCCTGCTGAAGAACATGCCAGCACCGCTGATGACAATCAGGCTGGTGATGAAACTGAATGTACCAGGGCTGATGAAGCTATTCCAGTCGCTGATGAAATTGCCAGGGCAACCACTAGTGTTGCGCCTGAAGAACAAGCCAGGCCAGCTGAAGCCTCTACCGCTGAGCCTGAAAAATTGAAAAGCGAACAAGCTGCATCGATTCTTGGCGTGAGGTAAATGAACCAATTTCCTCTGCCCCTCCTGCACCAACGTCAAGTCCTGTTCTTCCTTCTACACCAGAAGCGAAGAAAACCAAAGCTGTAGAATGAGCAGCAGTGAAGAAAAGGAAAGCATCCGCCACCTCAGAGTATTCCGCACCAAAGAAGAAGAAGACTTTGACATGCTCTTTTGAGAATCCCTTTGATGCTATTCCTGTATCAAGCATGCCATCAATGGAGATTGTTCCCTTTGGTGAGGATTATGAGATACCAAGTGGATCAGATGAAGAAGATCCTTCTGCTGCTTCGTCAGAGCAGTTGGATGAAGAAATTGAAGTGGACAACATTATGTCCACTCCATTGGTATCATCGCCCATGCGTTAGTTCACAGCTGAAGAGGCAGGCGTCGAGGGAATTGATGATGAAGAAGAGGACGTGGACATTGGGTGCACCACTCCAGTTTTGAATGATGACTATTGGGAAAGTCATCACCCCAATTCAACAATTTTCACCTCTCTGCAACAGATTCCTCAGTCCCCAGTCCAAACTGAAGAAGTTCAAATGGGCTTTGATGAACCTCAAGCTTCACTGCTCACCATCCCTGAAGAAATTCTAGCCACTAGTGTTGATGCTCATGCTGCTGAAGAAGTGGAGACCCAGGCTGCCACTAAAGATGTTGACACTGAAATTCCTCAGCCTGCGGCTCTTGAGACTGTGATCCCTGAGGTTGTGAAGACATTGACTGATACTCCTCAGCCCAAGCCGAAGAATCCCTTCTCAAAGAAGCAGAAGTTCAAAGCTGATGACTTCTTTCACGAGCATGTATTCTTCACTGACTTCAACCCTTATGACTCTGCTCGTCTTTGCCGCAAGCATTTCTGGATAGCAAGTCACATGAATTTCTATTCTTCTCTACTTTTTGACAAAGACAAGATCGACCATGAGCATATTCCTCATGTTGATATGGAGTCGCTGCCTTGCTTCACCCCAGTCCTCAGTGTTCTTCATGACCTTTGGGCTGCTCAATTCTGACCGACATTGTTGACTGGAATGAAGAGCTAATTCTTCAGCTCTACACTACATTGCACATCACCGGCAATGCTGAAGGTGTGAATTCATGGGTGCTGGACTGGATGACAGAGAATACGCACTATAAAGCACCGATCTTTGAATTGCTTCATGCCCTGCCTGTCAGTCCTCCCCTTGAAGGTGCACAACTCATCTACCACGAACCTGAGCTGTCTTATCATTACATGCAAGTGTTGATGAAGCCGCTGAAGCCTAGTCAAGCCCCCAGAACCAAATTCCTTGTGAAGGAATTGCTCTATGTGCCAAGAACCGTCTACAGGATTTTGACCAAGACCCTGAGTCCTATCAAAGGCCACGACTCTAATGAAGAAGAGGTCGTTGGCATCATGAAGAATCTGCTATTCAACATCATCCATGGAGTTCCTATCAACTACCATGATTTCTTCATGAGGACTATGGTCAATGTCACTCTTTCACCGTTTTGAATTGAAGCCTTACGCTCCCTGGATTATGAGATTCCTCAGACCAAGGTCTTCAATCAATTACAAGGCTGATACTCTTAACCATGGCAGCTACTTGCCCCCTATTGAAGTTCTCAAGCGGACATATTCCTCAGCTGATGAGAAGGGCAAGGCAACTGCGGTTATTGATGAAGGCATTCATCCTTTGGATGGCAGTTTCGCAAAGCTGCATCTTACTCCACAAATGATGACTCTTCCACCCATGACTCTGCCGCAAATGCTTTAAACAAAATCCTCAAGGCATAGCTCCAAGGGTGATGACTGATCGTGAGCTACTCCTCAGTCTTCACCAGAAGGTCGATCGCAACCATAAGTGGGTCAATCGTCAGTTTGGTTCAATTCTTCAGAACATGACCATCACTCAGAATTCAGTGAAGAAGAACCATTACTACCTCCATGAAGTTTTTGATCGCACCTGGGCTATTCTATCTCATCTCTATGGTGAAGAAGATCTTAAACAGATGGGCTTCAAGCATGACTTTGACTGGTCTCAGCCACCCACGAAGAAATTCAAGAAGGTCAAAATTCCTCACTTGGTGGCCAGCTCTTATTCTTCATCGCGCGGGACTGATGAAAATTAAGACTTGGACGACACTGCGGCAGCCCCTACTTCAACAACCGACCCCAACAACGCTGGCGCTCCTCCATCAACTTCGTGATGATATTCTTCAGGGGCGTTAGTCCTCATTTTTCGTCCCTTTTGGTCATTCGATGACAAAGGGGGAGAAATTTGAGTTAGTCTTCAAGCGGGTCTATATACGGGCTTTTTTTTCTAAGTTACAACTCTCGTTTCTTTTGCAAACTTTGTTGGATCGAGTTGTAATCTTAAACCCGATGGTGGTCTGATACTTCTACTATGTTCTTCTGCATGCTATTTCCTCATATATCACTGGTGCGCGTCGGTCCTAAACAAACGGTTTTTCCCCTTTCCGCGACGGCATTTGGAACCGTCGCCAAGTGAGTGTGTGCGATAGGGTGTCCTTCCCACACGACCCAGAAATCGTCGGGGATAGGCCCTCCTGGGACCCAGGCTAGGGTCATGTGCGATCGGGCGAGGCTAGGCATCGAAACCCAATCATTTTCGTAGGTATGTACATCCCACACGGTGAATCTCAGAAATCATTTCCGTAGGTATGTACATCCCACACGATAATCCGAGAAAATCATTTCCTTAGGTATGTACATCCCACATGGTGAATTCCAGAAAAACATTTCCGTTCATATGTATATCACACACAGTCAATCCAAGGAATACGTTTCCGTTCTTATGTACATCCCACACAGTCAATCCAGGGAAAGCGTTTCCGTCGGACGTAAATCCCACACAGTTTTATGTGTAGGCTCGTGTGTGAAAGGTGTAACTATCACACATGGTCTTCCTTGGTTAACTGTTTGCTTTTATCAACTATATCACACACGATTTGATGAAGAAAACTGTGTGGCATCGGGCTATCCATCGCAACCGCTTTTACTGCTAGAACCATTTGCAAAGGTCCATGACACATTTAGCAGGCTTATTAGTTTACAATTAATAATTGCAGTATTACGCAAATTCACATTTCATATCGAACATCCGTTTGCCAATTTCATATCAGGCACATAAATATATTATAACATCACAGTACGGTAGCTACATGAAAACAGAACAGTACAACATATATCTAGTTCAACTTCATAAGAACAATATATTCATTTCCCTAATTGAGATCATCCAGGCTCGTCTTATCCACCTCTGCTTTCAGTTCAGTAAGAACCCGTTTTGCACGGGCCAACTGGGAAAGTGCCTCCTCCTTCGCCAACACCATCTTAGCAAAGTATTTTAAAAAAAAATCTGAGCTCATTCTCCACCTTCAACTTTTTACACCGCATCTTGAAATATGCTTCAGCGTTGACAAGACTTTCTCTAAGCTTAGCTGTGTTCACTTCCTCCTACATGCTCCAGAGCTTCGTTAGGCACATCTTCAAAGGCTGTGGCCACTCTTGATCAACCCACTCCAAGTAAGAACACTTCCGTTCATCCTATAATATTTAAAACTAGATTAGTAACAATTGTAGGGGAAATGGGTTTATAGCAACATAGAAAATCACCAATGCTTATTTCGAAAAACTGAAGAAACATGTTAATTATGACATATCTTCTCAAAAAGATCAATGTGCAAATGAAGTAATTGGTACTGAGACAACAACCAAATTCTGGAACATCAGAAGTTATAATTAACTACAATGATGCTACAAGTTCTTACGCGTTTTATGAGGAAGGTAAATGTAACTGCAACAGCATAGCGATAGTGTTTAGATGACAGCAAATTGATACTAACAGGTGTGTACATGCATAAATTTAGTAACGTAGAACTAATAGCACTAAGGCCGTCCACTATGTATGCCAAAAATGGTGTAAAGACAACTGTTGCTACATCTCGCACCGGTGCCCTGAACTGGCGAGCGGATGCAGCGGAAAAAAATCAGGCACCCGGACTCCGGAGCAGTAGTTGCTCCGATGCCCAGTTCCTTTGTGCCATAAAGATTTAGTATTTTACTGCTTGGCTGCTCAGATGTGTGGACCAAAGTTGGCTGCACAAACTGCTGAAGTGGTGCCAGATAATTTTCTAATGGCACCGCTGATGAGATGGCAACAATTTAAGGTACTAGGTACAAACTGTGACACTATCTTAGGATGCATTTGGTTGAAGGTGTGGTATGAATGGGTTGGGACCGTGACAGTCTCTGAATCACATCTAACAAATGATTTGTAACAACTTAAGAGGGTCTAACCTTCTCTGCACATGCCAGAAACTTCCTCCCAGTGTCCACAGAATCAAACGCAAGTTGCTTCACGCATGGAGATTGATGGTGAGAACGAGCAGATAGATCTTCAACCACCCCGCTCCATTCGTTGCCGCTGATGGTCTTAGGGCGCTACAAGAGGAAAACACGACTCAAATCGACCTCCGGGTAAAAATCCTTCATTCAAAGTCATAGCCCGAGAGAGAGAAGAGAGACATACCCGGGTGGTGAAGGAGTAGTCGCCGGAGGAGGAACCGCTGGAGATGTCTTTGAAGAAGACCATGGCGACCACGGCGGTAGGATGCGAGACGGCGAGAGCGAGGAAGCGGCTATAGCTTAGCAAGGAAGGAAGGAAGAAGGAAACAGGGGAAATGTGACTTGTGGTCGGGGAGAAAAGGGGGTGGGGAAGGGGGAAAGGGGGCGATATTTTGGCGGTAGGCCAAAATTTTGGAAATATGGAGGGAAACTTTGCGCGCGGTGCCGCCGGACCATTCACTTTGAACGATTGTGTGTATCGCAAACGATTCTTCTGCTTTACGTGCATGGGATGAGTTTGATAATTCAAATTTTGGTCTCAAGGCATGGGCACATTCACTTTGAACGCGCGCGGTGCCACCGGACTGTCGGGGGAAATCGACACCTATGGGATCACTGGAATCCCTTCTACGGTTGGCGGGCGCGGGGTTGTGAGAAGAGCAGGTTTAGGAGCTAGCACAAAGATCGTTTACCCAGGTTCGGGCCGCGAGGATGCGTAATACCCTAGTCCTGCTTTGGTGTGTATTTCAGATTGTTCTTGAGCTCTTGAACAAGCTACGGTGGCTGCGTAGTTCCAAAGAGCCGAATCCCTCTCCAGTATGCCTCGGGCCTCCTTTTATAGTCGAAATGGGGTTGCCAAAGTGGCACACAGGAGGTGGAAAGGTGTATAGAGCGCGAGCTTATCGCTCGGCATTACGGAACAAAGCGCATTCAATGCGCTACTTAGGTGTCCATTAGCTTTATCAGGGACGGGAACGAGGCCCGTCCCATCCGTCGCCGCTCCGCCTCGCTTCGACATGCGCCCAGGCCAGCAATGTGTGCAGCGCCATGTAGGCAGGTAGGCTGCTGAGGTGGCACAGTGGCAGGGCCTTCACGAAGATCTGCATGCCACCACGCAGGCGCTTGCTGAGTTGGCCTGGAAGCCGCATGTTGCCACGCAGTGCTCTGCCACTGGTTGGTGGCAGGCGCATGTGAACGACGGCGGAGTCTTGGTTGATGCAGGCATGGCTGTGGCCCCGCTGATGCCCTCGGCAAGGGTCTTGCCGGGGGCCCGACAAGGGTCTTGCCGTGGCGTTGAAGTCGTCCCCGACAAGGGTCTTGCCGGGGGTCTTATGGATTTCCTCGGCTAGGATCCCGCCGAGGGTCGCTGTCTTCTGGTCCTCATCAGATCTATCGGTGTACAAAAAGAGGGGTACACTTTTTGTACCCCTATAACTGTGCACGGGCAGTCTGAGCCGCGGGCACCACCGCACTGAGCAAGGCAAGGGAGGTGAGCCAAGGTAAGGCCAAAGCTCGAAAGGAGCAAAACGACGCTAAGACCAAGACCACAAAGAGCAAAGGGGGCGAAGCGGACTCCCCCGGCAAGATCCTTGGTGGGGGGTGGTTTTAGCAAACCCGACAAGACCCTTGCCGTGGCAGCTCGCCCCACACCTATGGAGCGGATCACCCTTGAGTCCACTGCCCCCATGGGGCAAGGATTCGGGAGACATCCCCGTGGTGGCATGCAGATCTTTGTGAAGACATTCAAGATCAGATACACAGTATAGAAGATGACGACCCTTGGCGGGATCCCAGCCAAGGAGGACCACAAGGCCCCCGGCAAGAGGCTTGCCGGGGATGACAGCGCCTTGGCAAGACCCTTGCCGGGGCCAGCAAGACCCTTTGTCGGGCTACGACGAGGCCCTCGCCAGGGCACCCAGAGGGCCACCATCGTGCCCACGCCAATCAAACCTCCACCACCGTTCGCATGCAATGCCGACCCAACCGGTTGGGCAGGTGCACTGCATGGCGACAAGCGGATCTTCGTGGAGACCCACCGCTGCGCCACCTCAGCTGCCGCTCGCCTTACATGGCACCACGGGCACCGCTGGCGAAGCGTGCGTTTACACGAAAGGGAGCGGCGACGGACGAGACTGGGCTTTCCTCCGTCCCCGATAAAGCAAGGACACCTAAGCAAGACGCATTAAATGCGCCTTGTCATGTAATGCGAGGGATAAACTCGCATTATTGTACCCTTTCCACCTCCTGTGTGCCACTGTGGCAACCCCTTTCCTTATAAAAGGAGGCCTGAGGCGACCAGGAGGAGGATTCGGCTTTTTGGAGCTCCTCACGCCCCATAGCTAGCTGAAGAACACAGATAAACAAGCCACCAAAGCAGGAGTAGGGTTTTACGCATCCTCGCTCTTCTCACGACCCCGCGCCCCGCAACCGTAGTAGGGATTCTTGTGATCCCATAGGTGTCGTCCCCGCACCGACATCTTTGGCGCGCCAGGTAGGGGCGCAGTTGTGAGAATCGGCTCTAGAAGTTAGTTCGACGCTTCTTCATCGTCATGGCGCCCAAGAAGAAGATGACGGTGGCGGTTGGCCCGTCGGAAGCCGGACATCCTGTCCCGACGCGGGCGAGCAGCGGACCGGTCGCAGAAAGGACCCGGGGCGCCGTTCGCGAACACCAACACCGTCCCAGCAGCCGAAGTTTGGGAGGCGGCGATGTTCGTGCGCCTGGTAACGGGCCGCACGCCGCCAAATCCAAAGACGGAGCCAGGCCCTCCGCGGGTGGCGCGGGGCCTTCCAAGATTGCTGCCACCCGCTTCGCAGCAACGCGAGGGCTTCCAAGACTCCCACGCGGCGCCGACGGCGCGCTCTTCTCAAGCGGCGCGCGCGACGAACGGCGTAATCACGGCGAGGACCCCGGCGTCGCAGCGGAAAGAGCCCAGCGCCACTCCGGCATTTAGAAGACCTGCCCGCTCGCCGAGGCGCTGGTGAAGATGGCATGCAACCGCGGGGTCGTGATAGAGCTCCTTCTGACATGGTCAGAAGTCGAAGCGCGTCGCGATCCATGCAGGTTTCGCTGCCACCAATGCTAGCAGAAGCCCTAGCGCGCGCGCAATTGCTCCTCGATTTTCCTCCCACCACGGGGAAACTCGATGAATGGAGAGCCACTATCCGAAGCCTTGTTGCGGTGGCCAACAAAGATGAACCGAGTCCGGTGGAGCCCTCGGGTCGACGCTCCAACGGAGTCCCACGCACCAGTGGCAGGAGAGCCGGCAGCGCCGCAACCACGGTGCACTCGCCTCCTCCTCGCATGGTACCGCGGACGCCAGCCCGTCACGACGTTACGGGCGACGAGATCTTCGTAGCATCGTCCGACCCGCGGGCCCACTACGACCAACGCCAAGTTCTTCGGGAACGAGAACATGAAGACGCTCGAACCACTATTGAGCGCCGGCGCGGAGTGCGCCACCAATCAGACAGGCGGCGGGGCTGCTTTGGCAGGAGCCACCCGGCATCGGGAGCCACGGAGGCCTACCTTACGAGGTAGGCTGTCCGCTTTACCCGTGAGCTGCGGCAGTTCGATGGCCCTCACCGCACCTTCAAACCCGGCGTGGGCGAAAAGTACAGTGGCAAGACCCACCTGTCCGAGTTCCTCGGCGTCTACACCATCGCGAGGCAAGCTGCGGAGCCCGCGATTTATAAGGTGCTTGCGAATTACTTTCCGTTGGCTCTTAAACCCAACACCATGTCATGGTTGATGCACTTGCCGGTAGACTCTATTTCCTCCTGGTCGGATTTGTGCCATGAGTTCGTGGGCGCCTTTACTGGAGGCCACAAAGCCCAAGGCCAAGCAAGCGACCTGCACGTCATTCCCCATAAGGGAGGCGAGAGTCTCCGCAAGTATATTCAGAGGTTCAGCCGGGTACAGTACAATATCCCTGATGTTCACCCTGCCGCCATCATCAACGCATTCCATCAGAACGTGCGTAACCGCGAGATGCACGAAGAGCCGGCAATGAGCAAGGTGAGAGATGTAGCAGAACTCTATGTTCTTGCTGACAAATGTGCCCGAGCTGAAGAGGGAAGGAAGTACCCCGGCGAAGATGCCGGTGTGGAAACCGACTCCTCAGATGAGGATATTGCCGCCCGGCGAAGAAAGGCGGCGCCGCAACAGAAGCGCAAAGGAAAAGCCGTGCTTGCCGTCGAGGGATACGATGACGCGGCTCCACCAAGAAAACCTAGGCAGATGACCCGGCAAGGAGGTTGCCGGATGTGTCGCTGTCGGGCCTTGGCGGCTGCCGAGAAGCCGTGAAACTCCGACGAAGCGTCTTGCAAGATCCATCGCACCAAAGGCCATGCTCTCGGGACTGCCGACAGGTTGAGCTCCTCGCTGAGAAGCAGAGGGCTGAGTATGAGAGGCGGACAAGGAGAAGGGCCCGAGCGGTCTTGAGGGGTCGGCAAGAAGAAGCGTGGCGGCGGGCCGTCGCGGCAAGGATAAGCAACAGGAGAGGCCGCCGGGCCGTGATGTAAAGCCGTAAGGCGATTTATCACGAAGAGGACGATGAATCCGGCGACCAAGAGTTTGTAAAGCTACAGAGGCCATGTGCGTCGACGGCGGCGCCTCGCTGCATACTTCTCACTACCGGCTTAAATAGTGGGCGCGAGAGATTACAGCGGCAGAGCCGTCGTTTGATGCCCAAAGGCCGCTGAAGTGGTCCAGCACACCTATCATTTTTGACACCGAGGACCACCCTGATCGCACTACTACGGTCGGGTGCTTGCCATTGTTGGTTTCACCAACAATGCGCAACCTCAAGGTGACGAAGATGCTAGTCGATGGCGGGGCCGGTCTGAACTTGATCTCACCTGCCGTGGTCGAGAAACTGCAGATTCCTGATGGAGACCTCGAAGAGACGGGCACGTTTCAGGGGGTCAACCCAGGAAGAAGGCAACCCAAGGGAAAGGTCACGTTGCCCGTGACTTTTGGAAGCGACCTGAACTTCAGGACGGAGAGGATCGTGTTCGATGTTGCCAAGATCCCCTTGCCCTATAACGGGATCCTTGGCCGCCCAGCGCTGGCCAAGTTCATGGCGGCGTCACACTACGCCTACAACACCCTGAAGATGCGGGACTGTGACGATCATCACCATCCCCTCCGACAAGAAAGATGCGCTGATTTGCGCTAACCAACTATACCAATAGCGGTTGCGGCAGCTGCGCTGCTAGGGCACTTGCTCCCCGCAGCTGGGACCCCGGGAGGGAAGAAGAAGAAGAAGACCGGTGAGACCTCGGACACCCACTCCGGCAAGTGCACCTCTTCGGAGTGTAGCGCTGCCGTCGAGGACGTGCCAAAGAGCTCCACCGGCGGAAACAAGAAGCCCATGGCCATACCGCCGGGAACCAAGAAGGTTTACATCAATGAGGGCTGACGCACGGAGGAGCTTTTACCATAAGCTCCACCCTTGATGACAAATAGGAAGACAGCTTCGTCACCTTCCTGCAGGCGAATGCCTATGTGTTTGCATGGCAAGCCGACATCCCGGTGCTCCTGTGGAGGTGATTGAGCACCACCTTGCTGTCTGCCCTCATCGCGCGCCCGTCAAGCGGAAGGCCGTAGCAAGCTTTGGAACGACAAGAGTTCATCATGAAGAGATCCGGAAACTGGAAGCAGCGGGTTTGGTAAGAGGAGTGCTCCATCCAACATGGTTGGCCAATCCGGTCGTGGTGCGCAAGGCAAATGGGAAGTGGAGACTGTGTATTGATTACACATATATCAATAAGGCTTTCCCTAAAGACCCCTTCCCGTTGCCGCGCATCGACCAGATTGTTGACTCCACGACTGGGTGTGATCTGTTGTCATTCCTCGACGCCTACTCCGGCTACCACCAGATCTTCATGACAAGGGAAGACGAAGAGAAAACAGCATTCATCACCCCATGTGGTACATATTGTTTCATGCGAATGCCTTTCGGGTTGAAGAGTGCTGGTTCGACGTTTGCAAGGGCGGTCCAGATTGGTTTTGAACCCCAGCTCCATAGAAATATGGAAGCTTATATGGATGACATAGTGGTCAAAACCAAGGACAGGGCAACCCTCATACCGGATTTGCAAGAAACATTTGCAAACCTGCGCAAGATCAATCTCAAGCTGAACTCTGAGAAGTGCGTCTTTGGCTTCCCGTCCGGCAAGCTTCTCGGGTTCTTGGTATCACAGCGTGGGATAGAGGCCAATGCGGACAAAATCAAAGCTATAGAGCAGATTGAAGCACCCAAGTGGATCAAGGATGTGCGCCGGCTTGCTGGTTGCGTTGCCGCCATGGGCAGGTTCATTTCCAAGTCTGCCGAGCGTGCCCTTCCCTTTTTCAAGATCCTGAAAAAGGCGGGCCCGATGGAGTGGATGCCAGAAGCCGAAGCGGCATTGAAAGGTTTGAAGAAGTACCTCTCCTCCGCGCCAATACTAGTTGCACCTAGGCCACAGGAGCCGTTGCTGCTATACCTGGCGGCAACGGACCAGGTGGTCAGCGCCGCACTAGTAGCGCAGAGGGAGGTTGACGACGAGGTAATGGCAGCGGCAGCCCAACACCACCAATGCGAGAGGCGACACGGCGGTTGAAGTGCCGCCAAGAAGAAAATGATGCGACCCGGTCTACTTTGTTAGTTCCCTCTGCAGGGGCTAGATCAAGGTACTCGGCGTGCGAACTGCTCTTCGGCCTTCTCATGGCCTCGAGGAAGCGGCGTCACTACTTCCAGGCACACGAGATCACTGTCGTCACTCGCTTCCCTCTGCAACGGATATTACACAATCCGGATGCAACGGGAAGAATTGTGGACACTGGAGCTGTCCAGCTTTGGCCTCAAGTTTGAAAGTACTTCGACGATTCAGAGCCGAGTCCTAGCGGAGTTCATTGCAGAATGGACCGCAACGCCTGACGAAGAAGTCCAAGAGACTGCTCTCCCCGGCAAGGAGGCAAGTTGTGATTGGATCATGTGCTTTGATGGAGCTTTCTCCTTACAGGGCGCCGGGGCTGGCGTACTGCTTGTCGCGCCCACCGGAGAGCACCTCAAGTACGTGATCCAGATGCACTTCCCCGGGGAGGTGTCAACCAACAATACGGAAGAGTAAGAAGGGCTGCTTGCTGGTCTTAGGATCGCGGCGGACCTCGGAATCAAGAAACTCATCGTCAGGGGGGACTCGCAGCTTGTCGTCAAGCAAGTCAACAAGGATTACCAGAGCCCGTTGATGAAGGCCTAAGTCGATGAAGTGAGAAAGCTGGAAGAGCGTTTCGACGGTATACAGGCTGAACACGTTCCCCGAGCGGAGAACGATATCGCCGATTACCTGTCAAAACGCGCTGCCCTCAAGCTACCTGTGGAACCAGGTACCTTTGTGCTTCAGTTAACTCAGCCATCCGTTGATCCATCAACAGAGCAGAATAAGAGGAGGAAATCAGGGCCCGGCAAGTACTTTCCCGCCGAGCTCCCCGGAGCCGCCGGCAAGGATGTTGCCGAGGATACTGAGCCCGCCACGGGACGACTGGCTCCGGCGGAGCGTCAAGCTCTTGCCGTCGAGACAGCCGCTCCTATAGCGGAGGAAATGCCTTTAGTCCTCGCCGTCGAGCCCCAGGCTCCGGCATGGGCACAACATACCGTCCGATTCCTCCAAACAGGGGAACTTCCTGAGGAGCAGGAAGAAGCGGAGAAAGTAGCCCGTCGCTCTACCATGTACCGGTTAAATCGATGACGTCCCTGCAGAAAAGAGGCCGAACGGTGTGAAATTGAAGTGTATCCCTCGAGAGGAAGGACTAGAGCTGTTGGCAGAGATACACGGAGGCATATGTGGATCCCACATTGGGTCAAGGGCCCTTGCCGGCAAGGCATTCCGGCAAGGCTTCTTTTGGCCCACCGCCCTCTAGGATGCGACGACACTAGTCACCAGGTGTGAAGCGTGTCAGTTCCATTCAAAGAAGCTTCATCAACCAGCTCAAGCCCTTCAAACCATTCCTCTCTCCTGGCCCTTCTCAATCTGGGGGCTCGACATACTGGGCCCCTTCCCCCGCGCCGTCGGGGGCTTTGAGTACTTGTATGTTGCAGTCAACAAGTTCACAAAGTGGCCGGAGGTGGAGGCAGTGAGGAAGGTCACAACTCAGTCAGCCGTCAAGTTCTTCAAGGAACTAGTGTGCCAATTTGGTGTACCCAACAGGGTTATCACCGACAACGGCACACAGTTCACAAGCCGCACCTTCATGCAATATACCCAAGACCTCGGCAACAAAGTCTGTTTCGCTTCCGTTACTCACCCGTGAAGCAATGGTCAAGCTGAGAGGGCAAATCTTGAAATCTGCGAGGCTTAAGGACCAAGACCTTTGACAGGCTGCACAAGGCGGAAAGGCTGGATTGATGAGTTGCCGGCGGTTCTTTGGTCGATCAGACGACGCCAAATCGAGCCACCGCCGACACCTTTTGCCTCGTATACGGGCGTAAGCATTCTCCCATCGAACTCATATACGGGTCACCTCGAGTGCTCGCTTATGACGAGATTGAGCAAGAGCAACTGCGGCAAGATGACACAGTGCTCCTCGAGGAAGATCGTCTTCGGGCGGCTGTGAGAGCAGCACACTACCAGCAAGCCTTGCGCCGCTACCATAGCCGCAAGGTTCATGCCCGAAGCCTTGAGGAAGGCGACCTTGTCCTTCGGCGCGTTCAATCGGCCAAGAATTCCAACAAGTTGACGCCAAAGTGGGAAGGCCCTTATCGGGTAATAGAGTCACCAGGCCCGGGGCAGTCCGCCTGGAGACCGAAGATGCCGTTCCGGTGAGTAACTCCTGGAACATTGAGCATCTTCGCAAGTTTTACCCGTGGTATGCGGCTTGCCGGGCCCGACAAGCCACCTTTTGTACAAGCATTGCCGATGATGCATGTAACCCTTTGTACAAAGCCAGCGCAGACCACGAGCATAAATAAATGAAGCCCGGGCGCCCTAAGTTATAGCATGCATGCTAGGTCGAGTCTCGTCCTTGGTTAGGGTTGATAGTGCTTAGCGGCGACTAACCCCTAGCTTAGAGGTCGAGTGTGCGTCTCTTTGCCGTTCTTTTGTCTTCTTTGGTTCGCAGGACTCACAGATATCCTTGCCGGATCACTTGAGGATGAAAAAGAAAAAAGGGACAGACCGACATCTAGACCCCGGCAAGCCAGTATTGCCGGGGGCTGCAAGTACAAAGATTCACCCACGGCAAACCAGAGTTGTCGGGGGCTACAGCTTTAGATAAGTTCTTCATCCCTTATCATGCATTCCCTTATGGATCGAGGTATGTGAAACCTCATTTTTCCTAAAGCTACCGTGCTCCCCTAAAACTCTAGGCCCTAGGGCTCGTTCCTGGGGCCAGGTTTGGTCGTAGTCGCGGCAGCAAAAGGATGAAACAAGGAGCCTGAACCCACCTCATCCCTGCCTCCGCTGAAAGCGTGAGAAAGGTCGAGCGAAGTGGGAAGACGGCAGGGCCTGTTGCCGGGCAAGGAAATGTTTATCTTGGGGATATCAAGGATTTACTCCTTGTTGTGGGTTCTACCCTCAAACAAATGACCTGGCAAGCATCCCTTTTTCATTAAAAACATTCCACTCAGGTACAACCCATGGGGAATGAAAAACAGGAATGATGGGATTACAAGTTTTAAATTCAGCCAAGGCCTAAAGGCTTACAAGCTAAAAAGAGATAAGGTGCCCATAATCCCTTTCTTGTCCCTCTCCTTAGGAGGCAGGTCAAGGAGGCGAAAAGGGCAAAAGGGGCGCCTAGGCGAGCTACGGGTGGCAGGAGGCACCAAGAGACCATCTCGGTGGCCGTCCGAAGGCTGGATGGTGATGGCGGCGCCGGAAGCAGAGCTCGAAGACGAGGCGGCAGGACGTCAGCATGCGTCAAAGGCGTCAGTGCCCGCGTACTCCGATTTGACGGCCTTGCCGCCCGTCCTCTTCCTCTTCCGCAGCCTCCCAACGCCAGCCGCCCAAGGAACGACCCCGAGAAGTTCAGGAAGCCGACGACACGGATGATGGGGTCGCCCGGTGCCGCCTGGAGCGGCGCCCGACACCTAGTCGGACCCGTCATCCTGTCGCCTGCTACCCTCGTCGTTGCTGCCGCTGTCCTCCTCGCCACTCCCGCTCGAGGAAGAGTCTTCGCTATCAGAAGAGCTCTCCATGCAGCACCTTGCCCGAGTCCCGAAGCACCCGAAGACCTTGACGGAGAGGAGGCCTCCCTCCATTAGCTTGAAATGAAGAGTGAGCTGCCGTCAAGCGGTGGATATGAGCGAACGTCTTCCACCCTCGACAGAGATACATCACGTGAGGGGCTGGGAAGTCGACGCGAACTCGCGTACCACTGATCCAACAACCCCTCATGTGCAGTCGCAGTGACTCCGGCGGATCCAGCTCCATCTCGCTCGCGAATGGAGTCGGGAGGCGAAGGCGACGGCGAGGCGGCCGGCGCAGCCTGACGAAGAACTCGCAAGGGTCATCCCCAACATGGCCCTCCATGGGGGGAGGAACTACTGGCGGAGGCGAGACCGGCGCGCCGCCCCGTTCTCCTCTTCCCTGAGCGCCTCGGCCTCGCCCCCTCCCCCTTCCCCTCGCGGCTGGCTCTGCCACCGCAGGTGCAGGAGAAGGAAGGACGCGTTGTCGAGCGGTGACCCTTGCCGCCACCGTTGAAGGGCCAGGATTCCCTCTCTCCATGGCGGATGGAGGGGGGGGCAGAAGCTGAAGGAAGGAGAAGATGGAAGAGTGCGGGGACGCCTCCCCCCCCCCGCTCTTTATAAAGGAACGGGGTGCGGGCTCGGCCGCCCCGCTCGGCCAATCAAGACGCGGAAGGCACAGGGAACTGGGACCAACCCGCTGCCCCGGCCCGCGACGGCCCGGTTTCCCGCCTCCACCATTCTCCACCCCAAGCGCATGGGAACCACGTGGCAGGCATGCGGGACCGAGGCGACGGGTGAGGCGACCTCTCCCCACCCCGTGATCGTGGGGAGTGGGCGTATGAAGACCACGCCTCGGCCCCGTTCAGTAAATGGGCCGCGCCTCCACGCCTCCCTCCGTTTATGGGGAAGGCGCAAACCGCCCCCATTTACTACTACGTGACACATGCGCACAGAGCTCAGCCCCACGCATGCCGCCCATGTCACGCACGCCTCCCCACGCCGAGCCACGCGCGGGAGGCATGGGAAGCGCAGCGTGGGAAGAAACTTACCGCGGTAAAAACCACCCCGCCTGCCTGCGCACCGTTTTTGGGCCTAGCCCAGCAGCAGTGCGCTTACGTGTGGCCCAGCCCGGGGGCTCTGTCGGTGTACAAAAAGAGGTACACTTTGTACCCCTATAACTGTGCACGAGTCTGAGCCGCGGGCACCACCACACTGAGCAAGGCAAGGGAGGTGAGCCAAGGTAAGGCCGAAGCTCGAAAGGAGCAGAACGACGCCAAGACCAAGACCACAAAGAGCAAAGGGGGCGAAGCGGACTCCCCCGGCAAGATCCTTGCCGGGGGTGGTTTTAGCAAACCCAGCAAGACCCTTGCCGTAGCAGCTCGCCCCACACCTACGGAGCGGATCACCCTTGAGTCCACTGCCCCCATGGGGCAAGGATTCGGGAGACATCCCCGTGGTGGTATGCAGATCTTTGTGAAGACATTCAAGATCAGATACACACTATAGAAGATAGCGACCCTTGGCGGGATCCCAGCCAAGGAGGACCACAAGGCCCCGGCAAGAGCCTTGCCAGGGGATGACAAGAAGCGCCGCGGCAAGACCCTTGCGGGGCCACAGCAAGACTCCTTGCCCGCCACTGACGAGGCCCTCGCCAGGCACCCGTAGGGCCACCATCGAGCCCACACCAATCAAACCTCCACCATCGTTCGCATGCATTGCCGACCCAACCAGTTGGGCGAGGCACCTGCGTGGCGACAAGCCGGATCTTCGTGGAGACCCACCGTTGCGCCACCTCCATTTGCTTGCCTGCCTACATGGCACCACGGGCACCGCTGGCGTATGCGTGTCGACAAGAAAGGGGAGCGGCTGACGGACCAGGCCAGGCTCTCCCGTCCCCGATAAAGCAAGGACACCTAAGCAAGACGCATTAAATGCGCCTTGTCATGTAATGCGAGGATAAACTTCGCATCGTTATACCCTTTCCACCTCCTGTGTGCCCTTTGTGGCAACCCCTTTCCTTATAAAAGGAGGCCCGAGGCGACCAGGAGGAGGATTCGGCTTTTTGGAGCTCCTCACGCCCCATAGCTAGCTGAAGAACACAGATAAACAAGCCACCAAAGCAGGAGTAGGGTTTTACGCATCCTCGCGGCCCGAACCTGGATAAGGATATCGTGTGCTATCTGTTTGATCCGCTCTTCTCACGACCCCGCGCCCCGCAACCGTCAGGGATTCTTGTGATCCCATAGGTGTCGTCCCCGCACCGACAAGATCTCACATGTTTATGATCTTGACGAAGATCTGCATGCCACCACAGAGGCGCCTCCTGAGCCCTGGTCCAATGTGGTTGAGGGCGTTGGAACCCTTGGGCTCAAGGAAGGCTCGCTCTGCTGGTGTTGGGTAAGCTGCCCCAGCAAGGCTCTTGCCGGGGCAGCGGAGGCCGCCCCGGCAAGGGTCTTGCCGGGGGGGGGGGGAGTCCACCTCGCCTCTTTGCCCTTTATGCTTCTGGTCTCGGCATTGCTTTGTTTGCCATGTGCTTCGGTTTCCCTCCTCTACTTTGTTAAGCATGGCCGCGGGCGCGGCTCTGACTGCCCGTGCACAAGTAAAGGGGTCAAAAGGAGAGCCCCTACTTTTGTACACCGACAGGAGCCCCCGGGCTTGGGCCACACATAAGCGCGACGCGTTGTTGGGCTAGGCCCAGAAGCAGTCTTGTGAGCAGGTGGGGCGGATTTAATCTTGATAACTTTTCGTCATTGTGCTTCCCCACGACCCGCATTGAACGCGCGACGTGGAGGGTCATGCGTGACATGGGGGTCATGCGTGGGGCGGTTCTCGCACGCATGCGTCACATCGTGGTGAAGAGGCAGCTCGCGCCTTCCCAAAAAAAAGAGGGAGGCGCAGAGGCGCGACTCATTTACTTGGGCGGACTCGGGTCGTGGCCTTCAAGGCGTCTGTGATCCATGATCACGGGGTGGGGAACGGTCGCCTCACATGTCTCCTCAATTTTGCTTGCTCGCCACGTGTCCCCCATGCAGGTGGCAGGCGGCGGAGGCGGAAAACCGGGCCGTCGCTGATTAGGGCGGTGGGTTTATCTCGATTCCCTGCGCCCTCGACGACCGGATTGGCCGAGCGGGGCGGCCGAGTCCTGACCCCGGCCCTTTATAAGAAGGGGGAGGGGGACGGCATCCCACATCCTTTCATCATCCATCCCCATTCACTTCGGCTCCTTTCTCCCGTCTGCCATGGCGAGAGGAGGCGCCGGCCCCTTCAACGGTGGCAGCGAGGGTCGCCGCTCGACAGCGCGTCCCTCCTTCCCAAGAGCTCGCGGCGGTAGAGCCATCCATGAGAGGAAGGGGGAGGGGGCGAGGCCGAGGTCGCCATGGCGCTCGGGGAAGAGGTGGACGGGGCGGCGCACCGGCCCCGTCTCCGCCGGCGATGCCTCCCCCGATGGAGGGCCACGTCGGGGACCAGCCCCGTGAATTCTTCATCCGGTTGCACCGGCCACCATGTCGTCATCTTCGCCTCCCCACCCCATTTGCTCGGGAGATGGAGCTTGACCCTCCCCAGACCCTCAGGTTGCACATGAGGGGCTGCGAGAATGGTGGCACACGGGTCGACGTCGACTTCCCCGCTCCTCACGTCATGTACCTCTGTCGCGGATGGAAGACGTTTGCTCGCATCCACAGCCTGACGGCGGGGCTCGTTCTCTACTTCAAGTTAATGGAGAACGGCCTGCTCTTCGTCAAGGTCTTTGGAGATCTTGGAACTCGCCTGAAGTGCTGCGTGGAGAGTTCCTCCGACGATGAAGATTCCTCCTCGAGCGGGAGTGATGAGGAGGACAGCGACAACGACGACGAGGGCGTCGAGCGGTGGGACTCCGACCCTGACTCCGACTGACCGCATCGCCCCTCCCTCGGCCATGCGCCCTGCCAAGGGCCTTCCTCGCCAAGCTCTCCATCGGCGCGTTCCCCATCACCTCCTTGGGCGGCTGGCATAGGAGGGCCGGAGAAGGCGAAGAAGGCGGGCGGTGGCCGTCAAGTCAAATCTGTGAACATCGGCGCCTTGTCGCGTATTGTCAGACATTGCTTCATCTTCCAGCTCCTCCCCCGGCACCGGGACATTCTCTTGGTGCCTTCTGCTTCTCGAACCTCTCCTAGGCGCTCCTTTCGCCCTCCTGCTACCTTCTTCCATCTTCTGAGGAGAGGGACAAAAATGGGATTACGGGCATCTTATCTTTTTTTAGTTTGTAAGCCCGCGGGCACTTGTTAGATTTAAAACTTGTAATCCCCTTGCTCATGTTTTTTTATTCCGTACGAACTGTACTTGTATGGGACGTTTTTAATGAAAAAGGGTGCTTGCCGGGTTCTTTATGCGTGAGCGAGGCCCATGCCAAGGAACGAATCCTTGTTATTTTTAACATAAACATTGTCGCCCGGCAACAGTCCTTGCCGTCCCCCCACTTCAGTCGACCATTATCACGCTCTTGGCGGAGGCAGGGCGAAGTAGAGTTAGGCCCCTCGTTCATTTTCTTACGACCGCGACTATGACCAAGTTCCGACCCAGGGGATAGCTCTTGGGTACAGGAAAAGGGGAGCATGGTGGTTTAGGAATATAAATGAGGTTTCACATGTCCCAGTTCCATACGGAAATGCATAACAGGGGATGAAAGA
The DNA here is from genome assembly GCA_021605145.1 of Aegilops bicornis. Lineage (NCBI taxonomy): Eukaryota > Viridiplantae > Streptophyta > Magnoliopsida > Poales > Poaceae > Aegilops > Aegilops bicornis. The sequence continues at coordinate 431,671,056 of CM038670.1, read as the reverse complement.
CTTATCTGAATCCGCAGCCCCCGGCAACCTTGGCTTGCCGTGGTTGGATCCTTGTGTCTTCAGCCCCCGGCAGTCTTGGCTTGCCGGGGCCGGAGCGCCGGTCCGTTCTCTTTCTCCCAAGCGGCTCAGCAGAAGTGTCCACGTGCCCTGCGAACCAAAGAGGACAGAAAGACGCACACTCGACCTCTAGGCTAGGGGTTAGTCGCCGCTAAGCACTATCAACCCTAACCGAGGGAGAGACTTAACCTAGCATGCATGTTATAACTTAGGGCGCCAGTGCTTCATTTATTTATGCTCAGGGTCTGCGCCTGGATTTGTACAAAGGGTTACATGCCTTGTCGGCAAGGCTTGTACAGAAGGGTGGCTTGCCGGGAGGCCCGGCAACTGCGCCTTATGGGTGAAACTTGCGAAGATGTTCGATGTTCCAGGAGTTGCTCACTGGAATACCATCTTCGGTCTCCAGGCGGATCGCGCTAACTGGTGACTCTTATTACCCGATAAAGGGCCTTCCCACTTTGGTGTCAACTTGTTGGAATTCGCGAAGAACAATGTCGCCTTCCTAAAAGCTTGAGCATGAACCATGCGGCTGTGGTAGTGGCGCAAGGCTTGCTGGTAGCATGCTACTCTCACAGCCGCCCGAAGACGATCTTCCTCAAGGAGCATTGCGTCATCTTGCTGCAATTGCTCTTGCTCAAGCTCGTCGTAAGAGAGCACTCAAGGTGACCCGTATATGAGTTCCGTGGGGAGAACTGCTTCCGCCCTGTATACTAGGGCAAAGGGTGTCTGACCGGTGGCTCGATTTGGCGTCGTCCTGATCGACCAAAGAACTGCCGGCAACTCATCAATCCAGTACCTTCCGCTCTTGTGCAGCCTGTCAAAAGTCTTTGTCCTCAGGCCTCGCAACACTTCAGCATTTGCCCTCTCCGCCTGGCCGCTGTTGCTCGTGGGTGTGCCTGCAGGCGAAATAGACCTTGCTGCCGAGGTCTTGGATGTATTGCATGAAGGTGTGGCTTGTGAGCTGTGTGTCGTTGTCGGTGATGACTCTGTTTGGCACACCAAAATGGCACACTAGCCCCTTGAAGAACTTGACGGCTGACTGTGCTGTCACCTTCCTCAGTGCTTCCACTTCTGGCCACTTTGTGAACTTGTCGATCTCAACGTACAAGTACTCAAAGCCCCCGATAGCGTGGGGGAAAGGGCCCAGGATGTCGAGCCCCCAGACCGCGAACGGCCAGGAAAGAGGAATTTTTTGAAGGGCTTGAGCTGGTTAATGAAGCTTCTTTGAATGGAACTGTCTCGCTTCACACTTGGTTACTAGTGCCGTTGCATCCTGGAGGGCAGTGGGCCAGAAGAAACCCTACCGGAATGCCATGCCGGCAAGGGCCCTCGACCCTATGTGGGAGCCACATATGCCTCCGTGTATCTCTGCCAACAGCTACATTCCTTCCTCCCGGGGAATGCACTTCAATTTCACACCATTTGGTCTCTTCCTGTACAGGGTGTCATCGACGAACTGATACATGGCAGACCGACGGGCTACTTTCTCCGCTTTTTCCTGCTCCTCAGGAAGCTCCCCTGTTTGTAGGAATCGGACGGTATGTTGTGCCCATGCCGGAGCCTGGGGCTCGACGGCAAGGACCAAAGGCATTTCTTCTGCCATGGGAGCGGCCGTCTCTACGGCCAGGGCATGACGGCCTGCCGGATTTAGTCGCTCCTCAGCAGGCTCAGAATCCGCGGCAACATCCTTGCCGGCGGCCCTCGGGGGCTCAGCGGGAAAGTACTTGCCGGGGCCTGATTCCGCCGTTTGTTCTGCTCCGTTGATGGTTCGACGGATGGTTGCGTTAACCAAAGCCAAAAAAGTACCTAGTTCCACAGGTAGCTTGAACGCAGCGTGCTTTGATAGGTAATCGGCGATGTCGTTCTCTGTTTGGGGAACGTGCTCTGCTTGTATACCGTCAAAGTGCTCCTCCAGCTTCCTCACCTCATCTACGTAGGCCTCCATCAACGGGCTCTGATAATCTTTGTTGACTTGTCTGACGACAAGCTGCGAATCCCCCTGACAATGAGCTTCTTAACCCCAAGGTCTGCCGCGATCCTGAGACCTGCAAGCAACCCCTCGTACTCAGCAGTGTTGTTAGTGGACATCTCCCTGGGAAAGTGCATCTGGATTACATACTTGAGGTGCTCTCCGGTGGGTGCGACGAGCAGCACACCAGCAACAGCGCCTTGCAGCGAGAAAGCCCCGTCAAAGTACATGATCCAGTTGTGACTTGCTTCCTTGCCGGGGAGAGTGGTCTCCTGGATTTCCTCGTCAGGCGTTGAGGTCCATTCTGCAATGAACTCTGCCAAGACTCTACTCTAGATTGTTGAAGTACTTTCAAACTTCAAACCAAAGCTTGATAACTCATAGGCCCACTCGACAATCCTTCCGGTTGCGTCTGGGTTGTGCAGTATCTGTTGCAACGGGAGGCGGGTGACGAAAGTGATCTCGTGGGCTTGGAAGTAATGACGCAGCTTCCTCGAGGCCATAAGGAGGCCGAAGAGCAATTTCTGCACACCGGAGTACCTTGACCTAGCCCCCTGCAAGAGGGAGCTGACAAAGTAAATCGGTGCTTTGCATCATCATCTTCTTACGCACCGCTTCACTTGGCTCTGCGCGGGCCTGTCTGATGGCGTCCCGGACTCACGGGAGGCCTTGTCTTGCCAGCACCAGGCCCTGCCGGGGGAATCTCTGATTTGCCATCCGCCGGTCCTGCCATTGCCATTGCCTCTTCGTCGACCTCCCTCTGCGCCACCAGCGCGGCGGTGACCACTTGATTCGTCACTGCCAGATACAGCAACAATGGCTCTTGTGGTTTAGGCGCCACCAGTACTGGTGTAGAAGAGAGGTATTTCTTCAAATCCTGCAGTGCCGCTTCGGCTTCCGGGGTCCACTCCATTGGGCCCGCCTTTTTCAAAATCTTGAAAAAGGGAAGGGCGCTGTCGGGGAGGCTGATCGTACCCACGGACACCTATGGGGCCGGCGGACCAGGCCCCTTGTGGTTCGGAGGGGGGCGGAGATCGCACGAAGAGCGGATCGAGGCGATGCACACGAGCATTTTACCCAGCTTCGGAGCTCTCCGGAGATAAAACTCCTCTGCTGCTTGTTTGATCTATTGTGTTCTTACTAGGGAGCAATGCGAGCTACAAAACCTAAGCGTGAGTGTGTCTAGTCTACGGCCAGTCGAATGAATCGAACCAGCCCAACCTGCGGAACCCGCGGAACCGAACCTCCTCTACGTTGCACTCGGGCCTCCTTTTATATGCTCAAGGGGTCTCCGACAGGTGGCAACATAGGTGGGGGTACAAATGTCAAAACAGGAGTTGGTACACCTACTTGAGCGATTATGCGAGTGCAAAATACCTAACTCCGACGGCAAGGGATGGAAGCAATAAATGCCTGTCGTTGTCGCCCAAATATGGTAACAGAGACCGTCAGTGCGCCTCCGCTTCGCCACGATGGTGAGCTGTCGTGCGCCGCTTATCACTGCTCTCCGCTGGCTGCCTGACCGCTCGACACGCCCATGAAACGGTCCCATGGCGACACGTCGCTGGGTGAGCTGGAGCGGAGACGGAGAGAAGTTGCATGCCGCGGCAAGCGCCTTGCCGCGGCCGAATCCTTGTCGCGCCCGGATACTTGTCGCGCTTCGAGCCTTCCCAGCAAGCTCCTCTTGCCGGGGCCTTGTCTTCTGCATGCCTGGAGCGGCCTTCCCGACAAGCTCCTCTTGTCGGGACCTTGTCTGTGCCTAGAGAGGCCTTCCCGGCAAGCTCCTCTTGTCGGGGTTCTTGTCTTCTGAATGGCTACGGAGGGTCTTGGCGGGCCTTGGCGAGGCTTGGCGGCGGGGGCCTGCGACTGCCCGTTCACAAGTTCGGGGTACTAAGGTACCCCTACATTAGTACACCGGCAGGAGCCCCGATGCAGGCCATACGGTGCCCGGCTGTTGGGCCAGGCCCAAAAGCAGGGCACGAACACGCGTGACACAGGTCCAAACCAAACCCATTCCGTGTCCGTCGCGTTCCCCGTAGCAGCACGCGTCAATTGCAGCGTCTGGGGGAAGTGGGCGGCGTCTTGGTCGCTTCACCCGTCGCCTCGATTCTGCATCCCGCCACGTGGTTCCCATGCTCTTGGGTCATGAGGCGGTGGAAGTGGAAAAGAGGGCCGTTCTGGCGGCGGCAGAGTTGGCCCCGATTCCCTGCTCTTCCTATGCCCTGATTTGTTGAGCGAGGCGGTCGAGCCCCCACCTTGCTTCCTTAAAAAGAGCGGAAGGGGAGCGCAGAAGCCCGCACTCTCCCATCTCCTTCTTTCCTCAGTTCATGCTCCCCTTTCTCTCATTCTCCATGGAGAAAAGGAACATTGGGTCTGCAGCGGTGGCGGCGAGGTCGCCGCTAGACAGCGCCTCCTCCCAACCCCACGCCCGGGCGGCAGAGCCGATCCCAAGAGGAAGAGGGAGGCGAGGTCGTGGGCAGGTCGAGGCGCTCGGGGAAGAGGCGGGGCCAGGCGGCGCGCCGTCTGCACTTCCGCCGGCGGTTCCCCTCCTGCGGCAGTCCATACGAGGGGCGACCCTTGCGAGTTCTTCGTCGAGCTGCGTCCGAGGCGCCTCGTCGTCGCCTCCGGCTTCAAGCTCCGTTCGCTATCGCGATGGAGTCGGATCCGCCCGAGACATTGAGACTGCAAATGAGGGGCTGTGGAAACAGCGGCATGCGAGTCCGTGTTGTATTCCCAGCCCCGAATGTGATGTATCTTGATCGTGGGTGGAAGGCGCTCACTCGCATCCACAGCTGAGGCGGGGTTTACCCTCCATTTTAAGTTAATGGAGGGTGATCTCCTCTCCGTCAAGGTCTTCGGGGATCTCGGTACTCGGGCGAAGTGCTGCGTGGATAGCTCCTCCGACAGCGAGGATCCCCCCTCGAGCGAGAGTGACGAGGAGGAGAGCGACAGCGACGACGAGGGTAGCGGGCCCGATTAGTTGTCGGGCGCCGCTTCGTGTGTCACCGGCGACCCCATCATCCGCGTCGCCGGCTCCTTGAACTCCCGGGGTCGTCTCCTTGGGTGGTGGCGTGGGGAGGCTGCGGAAGGAAGAGGGATGGTGACAAGGCCGTCAAGTGTCGGATCACGAGGCGTAGTGCCCTCGACAGCGTGCTAACGTCCTGCCGCCCCGTCTTCGAGCCCCGCTTCCGCGCTGCCATCTCCGTCAAGCCCTCGGGGAGCTCCCGGGATGTTCCCTTGGTGCCTTCTGGCACCTGTAGCTCGCCTAGGCGTTTCTTTTGCCCTTCTCGCCTCCTTGACCTACCTCACGAAGAGAGGGACAGAAAAAGGATTACGGGCATCTTATCTTTTTAATTTGTAAGCCTTCGGGCCTTATCCGCATTTAATACTTGTAATCTTCCCTTTCATGTTTTTCATTCCCCACGGATTGTATCCGAGTAGAATGTTTTTAATGAAAAAGGGATGCTTGAAAAAAGACGAAGGGCTTATCTGATATCTCAGCCCCCGGCAACTCTGGCTTGCCGCAGCCCGACAACTACGGCTTGCCGCAGCCCCGGCAACTCGGCTTGCCGCAGCCCCGACAGCTCGGCTTCCGGGCTTGGGTACCAGCGCCCTTCTTCTCCTCTTCGCTGTTATTTCAGTTCGAGAACGATTTAGCTTGATGCCGCGATAAGTTATTTTTGTAATATAACTTTATTCAGGCAACATTTGCTACGTTACTTCCTTTACTCGACTCTTGGCTTTGTATGTTATTACCCTACGCTTTTCAGTAGGAAACTTGCGGTGCGAGCACCCTTGCCTTGGCGCCGAGTGGGGAACTTCAGCAACTGCTGGCGGGAGTCGCTACCGACAAGCAACCTTGTCGCGGACTAGCCGCAGCTCACTTAAGTTGTTGAGCGGACTCGAAACAAAGTAAGGGCGACCGATCCGCGATTTGATTCCTCTGCGCTGAGTTTTTCCATACAAAGTACTATCGTTCGAGGAAGATAACGAAAATTTAAAAATTGATTGCTCAAACTTTGGCAACTTAGCTTTTACATTTCTTGCTTCCCGATGAGGTGAAACTTCCTCGGCGGTGCACGGTCCATAGTATTATCTCCTCCTCCCCACGGTTAACTTGTGCGCGAGAGCCTTCTTTCCTTTGAGAAAAGAAAAGAAGAGGAAATAACATTATGGAGCCTAGCGGCTCGATTCTGCTTACCGGGTGTGGTTGCTGCACAAAGTGTTAGCCAAAGCATGCAATAAAATGATGAAAGCATGAACTTGACAAGCTGTGCGCAACACGTGAGCTTTACCGATGCACGGGGTCTGCGCCCGGCTTTGTACGAAGGATTACATGCAACAACGGCAAGACTTGTACAAAAGGTGGTTGCCGGAACGGATTCCGACAACCGCGCCCTATGGGTAAAACTTACGAAGATGCTCAATGTTCCAGGAGTTGCTCACGGAATGCCATCTTCGGTCTCAAAGCGAACAGCGCTTGAGCCTAGTGACTCGTTTAACCCGATAAGGGCCTTCCCACTTTAGCGTCAACTTGTTTGAATTCTTGGCGGACTGAGCGGCGAAGAACAAGGTCGCCTTCCTCGAGACTTCGGCACTAACCCTGCGGCTATGGTAGTGACGCAGGCTTCTTCAATGTAGCGGCGGCTCGCCTGGCGGCTTTGAAGGCGATCCTCCTCGAGGAGCAGCGTCATCTTGTCGCAGCTGCTCTTGCTCAAGCTCATCATAAGCGAGTACTCGGCGATCCGTATCTGAAGTTCCGTGGGGAGAACTGCCTCGCTCCATAGACTAGAGCAAAGGGTGCACGGCGATGGCTCGATTTGGCGTCGTCTGATCGACCAAAGAACCACCGGCAGCTCCTCGATCCGATTTCTTCCGCACTTGTGCAGCCTGTCGAAAGTTACGGTCTTGAGCCCGCGCAGCACTTCAGGCGTTGCCCTCTGCTTGACCGTTGCTTCTCGGGTGAGCAACGAAGCAAAGCAGACCTTGGCGCCAAGGTCTTGGATGTACTGCATGAAGGTGCGACTCGTAAAGTGCGTGCCGTTGTCGGTGATGATCCTGTTAGGGATTCCGAAACGGCAAACAATCGACTGAAGAAGAACTTGATCACGATGCTTTGTCACCTTCCTCACCGCTTCCACTTCCGACCACTTTGTGAACTTGTCGATGGCGGCGTACAAGTACTCAAAGCCCCGACAACTTCGGGGAAGGGGCCGAGGATGTCGAGCCCCAGACCGAAAATGGCGGGATAAAGGGATCATCCGGAGAGCTTGAGCTAGCTGGTGTATCTGTTTGGAATGGGCCGCACGCTTCACACTTGGTTACTTGTGCAGTTGCATCCTGGAGGGCTGTCGGCCAGAAGAAACCTTGCCGGAAAGCTTTGCCGGCAAGTGCCCTTGCGCCAATGTGGTGACTGTTGGGGAACGTAGTAATTTCAAAATTTTCCTACGATCACGCAAGATCATGGTGATGCATAGCAACGAGATGAGAGTGTCGTCTACGTACCCTCGTAGACCCACAGCGGAAGCGTTGACGCAACGTAGAGGAAGTAGTCGTACTTCTTCACGATCCAACCGATCCAAGTACCGACCGTACGGCACCTCCGGAGTTCTGCACACGTTCAGCTCGATGGCGTCCCTCGAACTCCGATCCAGCCGAGTGTTGAGGGAGAGTTTAAATCGACAAGACGGCGTGGTGACGATGATGATGTTCCACCGGCGCAGGCTTCGCCTAAGCTCCGCTACGGTATTCTTGAGGTGTAATATGGTGGAAGGGGCACCGCTGCGGCTAAGGAAAGATCTCAAGGATCAACTTGTGTGTCATGGGGTGCCCTCTGCCTCATTATATAAAGGAGGGAAGGAGGAGGGCTGGCCGGCCAAGGGAGGTGCGCCAGGTGTCCTACTCCTACTAGGAGTAGGATTCCCCCAATCCTAGTCCAACTAGGTTTCCCAAGTGGGAAGGGAGAGAGAGGCGCCCCTTCTCCTAGTCCTAATAGGACTAGGGAAGGGGAAGGTGCTGACCAGCACTTGGGCCCCTTCTCTCCTTTCCACTAAGGCCCATGTTGGCCCATTAGTATTCCGGGGGTTCCGGTAACCTCCCGATTTGGTAAAATTCCTAATTTCACCGGAACACTTCCGATGTCCAAACATAGACTTCCAATATATGAATCTTTATGTCTCGACCATTTCGAGACTCCTCGTCACGTCCGTGATCTCATCCGGGACTCAACAACCTTCGGTACAGAAACATCATAACAACTCATAGTAACTGTCATCGAAGCGTTAAGCGTGCGGACCCTACGGGTTCGAGAACTATGTAGACATGACCGAGACACCTCTACGGTCAATAACCAATAAGCGGGACCTGGATGCCCATATTGGCTCCTACATATTCTACGAAGATCTTTATCGGTCGAGACCGCATAACAACATACGTTGTTCCCTTTGTCATCGGTATGTTACTTGCCCGAGATTCGATCGTCGGTATCCAATACCTAGTTCAATCTCGTTACCGGCAAGTCTCTTTACTTGTTTCGTAATACACCATCTCCCAACTAACTCATTAGTTGCAATGTTTGCAAGGCTTATGTGATGTGCATTACCGAGAGGGCCCAGAGATACCTCTCTGACAATCGGAGTGACAAATCCTAATCTCGAAATATGCCAACCCAACATGTACCTTCGGAGACACCTGTAATGTACCTTTATAATCACCCGATTACGTTGTGACGTTTGGTAGCACCAAAGTGTTCCTCGTGCAAACGGGAGTTGCATAATCTCATAGTTATAGGAACATGTATAAGTCATGAAGAAAGCAATAGCAACATACTAAGCGATCAAGTGCTAGGCTAACGGAATGGGTCATGTCAATCAGATCATTCAACTAATGATGTGACCTTGTTAATCAAATAACAACTCCTTGTTCATGGTTAGGAAACATAACCATCTTTGATTAACAAGCTAGTCAAGTAGAGGCATACTAGTGACATCTTGATTTGTCTATATATTCACACATGTATTATGTTTCCGGTTAATACAATTCTAGCATGAATAATAAACATTTATCATGAAATAAGGAAATAAATAATAACTTTATTATTGCCTCTAGGGCATATTTCCTTGAGTCTCCCACTTGCACTAGAGTCAATAATCTAGTTCACATCATCATGTGATTCAACACTAATATTCACATCTGTATGTGATTAACACCCATAGTTCACATCGTCATGTGACCAACACCCAAAGGGTTTACTAGAGTCAATAATCTAGTTCACATCGTTATGTGATTAACACCCAAAGAGTACTAAGGGATGATCATGTTTTGCTCGTGAGAGAAGCTTTAGTCAACGGGTCTGTCACATTGAGCCGTATGTATTTTGCAAATATTCTATGTCTACAATGCTCGCACGGGCTACTCTAGCTAATTGCTCCCACTTATAATATGTATCCAGATTGAGACTTAGAGTCATACGGATCAGTGTAAAAAAGCCCGCATCGATGTAACTCTTTCTGACGGGCTCTTTTATCACCTCCATAATCGAGAAATATTTCCTTAGTCCTCACTAAGGATGTTCTTGACCAATGTCCGATGACCTACTCCTAGATCACTATTGTACTCCCTTGCAAAATTCAGAGCAAGGTATACAATAGAGTCCGGTACATAACATAGCATACTTTATAGAACCTATGATCGAGGCATAGGGAATGACTTTCATTCTCTTTTCTATTTTTCTGCTGTGGTCGGGATTTGAGTCTTACTCAATTTCACACCTTTGCAACACATGCAAGAACTTTTCTTTTGACTGTTCCATTTTGAACTACTTCAAAATCTTGACAAGGTATGTTCTTATTGAAAAACTCATCAAGCGTTTTTGATCTATCTCAATAGATCTTGATACTCAATTTAATGCAGCTTCACCGAGGTCCTTCTTTGAAAAACTCCTTTCAAATACTCCTTTATGCTTTGCGAGAATAATTCTACATCATTTCGATCAACAATATACTTATCGAAATCTTTGTAGTGCTCCCACTAACTTTCTTGTAAATACAGGCTTCTCCAAAAGTATGTATAAAACCATATGCTTTGATCAATCTTATCAAAGCGTATATTCCAACTCCGAGATGCTTGCACCAGTCCATAGATGGATCGATGGAGCTTGCACATTTTGTTAGCTCCTTTAGGATTGACAAAACCTTCTGGTTGCATCATATACAACTCTTCTTTAATAAATCCATTAAAGAATGTTGTTTTGACATCCATTTGCCAGATTTCATAAAATGTGGCAATTGCTAACATGATTCGGACAGACTTAAGCATCGCTACGGATGAGAAAGTCTCATCGTAGTCAACCCCTTGAACTTGTCGAAAACCTTTTGCAACAAGTCGAGCTTTGTAGATAGTAACACTACTATCAGTGTCCGTCTTCCTCTTGAAGATCCATTTATTTAACATGGCTTGCTGATCATAGAGCAAGTCAATCAAAGTCCATACTTTGTTTCTCATACATGGATCCTATCTCAGATTTCATGGCCTCAAGCCATTTCGCGGAATCTGGGCTCATCATCGCTTCCTCATAGTTCGTAGGTTCATCATGGTCTAGTAACATGACTTCCGAACACGATAACCATACCACTACAGTGCGGATTTTGCTCGGAAGACCCTACGAGGTTTGGTAGCAACTTGATCTGAAGTTTCATGATCATCATCATTAACTTCCTCACTTATTGGTGTAGGAATCACTTTGGAACTGATTTACGTGATGAACTACTTTCCAATAAGGGAGAAGGTACAATTACCTCATCAAGTTCTACTTTCCTCCCACTCACTTCTTTCGAGAGAAACTTCTTCTCTAGAAAGGATCCATCTTAGCAACGAAAAACTTGCCTTCGGATCTGTGATAGAAGGTGTACCCAATAGTTACCTTTGGGTATTCTATGAAGACGCACTTCTCCGATTTGGGTTCGAGCTTATCAGGTGAAAACTTTTTCACATAAGTATCAAAACTCCAAACTTTTAAGAAACGACAGCTTTAGGTTTACTGTTATACCATAGTTCATATGGTGTCGTCTCAACGGATTTAGATGTTGCCCCATTATACGTGAATGCATCTGTCTCTAATGCATAACCCCAAAAGCGATATTGGTAAATCGGTAAGAGACATCATTGATCGTACCATATCAAAATAAAGTACGGTTACGACGTTCGGACACACCATAACGTTGTGGTGTTCCGGTGGCGTGAGCTGTGAAACTATTCCACTTTGTTTTAATTGAAGACCAAACTCGTAACTCAAATATTCATCTCCACGATCAGATCGCAGAAACTTTATTTTCTTGTTACGATGATTTTCTACTTCACTCTGAAATTCTTTGAACTTTTCAACTATTTCAGACTTATGTTTCATCAAGAAGATATACGCATATCTGCTCAAATCATCTGTGAAGGTCGAAAATAATGATACTTGCCACGAGCATCAACACTCATTGAATTGTATACATCGGTATGTATTATTTCCAATAAGTCATTAGCTTGTTCCATTGTTCCGGAGAACGGAGTTTTAGTCATCTTGCCCAAAAGGCACGGTTCGCAAGCATCAAATGATTCATAATCAAGTGATTCCAAAAGTCCATCGACATGGAGTTTTCTTCATGCGCTTACACCAATATGACCTAAACGGCAATTACCACAAATAAGTTGCACTATCATTATTAACTTTGCATCTTTTGGTTTCAATATTATGAATATGTGTATCACTATGATCGAGATCCAATGAACCATTTTCATTGGGTGTGTAACCATATAAGGTTTTATTCATGTAAGCGTAACAACAATTTATTCTCTTACTTAAATGAATAACCGTATTGCAATAAACATGATCAAATCATATTTATGCTCAACACCAAATAACACTTATTTAGGTTCCACACTAATCCCGAAAGCATAGGGAGTGTGCGATGATGATCATATCAATCTTGGAACTACTTCCAACACTCATCGTCACTTCCCTTCAACTAGTTTACATTCATTACGCAACTCCGTTTCAAGTTACTACTCTTAGCAACTGAACCAGTATCAAATACCGAGGGGTTGCTACGAACACTAGTAAAATACACATCAATAATCTGTATATCAAATATACCTTTGTTCACTTTGCCATCCTTCTTATCCGCTAAATACTTGGGATAGTTCCGCTTCTAGTGACCAGTTCCATTGCAGCAAAAGTTCTTAGTCTCAGGCTTAGGTCCAGACTTGGGCTTCTTCACTCGAGAAGCAACTTGCTTGCCGTTCTTCTTGAAGTTCCCCTTCTTCCCTTTGCCCTTTTCCTTGAGACTGGTGGTCTTGTCAATCATCAACACTTGATGCTCTTTCTTGATTTCTACCTTCGTCGATTTCAACATCACGAAGAGCTTGGGAATTACTTTTGTCATCCCTTGCATATTATAGTTCATCACGAAGTTCTACTAACTTGGTGATGGTGACTAGAGAATTCTGTCAATCACTATCTTATCTGGAAGATTAACTCCCACTTGATTCAAGCGATTGAAGTACCCAGGACAATCGAGAACATGCTCACTAGTTGAGCGATTCTCCTCCATCTTTTAGCTATAGAACTTGTTGGAGACTTCATATCTCTCAACTTCGGGTATTTGCTTGAAATATTAACTTCAACTCCTGGAACATCTCATATGGTCCATGACGTTCAAAACGTCTTTGAAGTCCCGATTCTAAGCCATTTAAGCATGGTGCACTAAACTATCAAGTAGTCATCATATTGAGCTAGCTAAGCGTTCATAACGTGCGCATCCGCTTCCTGCAATAGGTCATCACCTAGCGGTGCATCAAGGACATAATTCTTACGTGCAGCAATGAGGATAAACCTCGGATCACGGATCCAATCCATAATATTGCTACTAACATTTTTCAATACAATTTTCTCTAGGAACACATATAAAAACATAGGGAAGCAACCACGAGCTATTGATCTACAACATAATTTGCAAAATACTACCAGGACTAAGTTCATGATAAATTAAAGTTCAATTAATCATATTACTTAAGAACTCCCACTTAGATAGACATCTCTCTAATCCTCTAAGTGATCACGTGATCCAAATCAACTAAACCATGTCCGATCATCACGTGAGATGGAGTAGTTTCAATGGTGAACATCACTATGTTGATCATATCTACTATATGATTCACGCTCGACCTTCGGTCTCCGTGTTCCGAGGTCATATCTTATATGCATAGCTCGTCAAGTATAACTTTGAGTATTCCGCGTGTGCAACTGTTTTGCACCCGTTGTATTTGAACGTAGAGCCTATCACACCCGATCATCACGTGGTGTCTCAAAGACGAAGAACTTTCGCAACGGTGCATACTCGGGGAGAACACTTCTTGATAATTAGTGAGAGATCATCTTATAATGCTACCGTCAATCAAAGCAAGATAAGATGCATAAAGGATAAACATCACATGCAATCAATATAAGTGATATGATATGGTCATCATCATCTTGTGCTTGTGATCTCCATCGCCAAGCACCGTCATGATCCCCATCGTCACCGGTAGCGACACCTTGATCTCTATCGTAGCATCGTTGTCGTCTCGCCAACTATTGCTTCCACGACTATCGCTACCGCTTAGTGATAAAGTAAAAGCAATTACATGGCGTTTGCATTTCATACAATAAAGCGACAACCATATGGCTCTCGCCGATTGCCGATAACTCGGTTACAAAACATGATCATCTCATACAATAAAATATAGCATCATGTCTTGACCATATCACATCACAACATGCCCTGCAAAAACAAGTTAGACGTCCTCTACTTTGTTGTTGCAAGTTTTACGTGGCTGCTACGGGCTGAGCAAGAACCGTTCTTACCTACGCATCAAAACCACAACGATAGTTTGTCAAATAGACTCCGTTTTAACCTTCTCAAGGACCGGGCGTAGCCTTTTCAGTTCAACTAAAGTTGGAGAGACAGGTCTTCCGCAAGCCATCTATGTGCAAAGCACGCCGAGGGAACCGGTCTCGCGTAAGCGTCTGGCGTAAGGTTGGTCCGGATCGTCTCGTCCAACAATACCGCTGAACCAAAGTATGACATCTGGTAGGCGGTATGACTTGTATCGTCCACAACTCACTTGTGTTCTACTCGTGCATATGACATCTACGCATAAAACCAGGCTCGGATGCCACTGTTGGGGAACGTAGTAATTTCAAAATTTTCCTACGATCACGCAAGATCATGGTGATGCATAGCAACGAGATGAGAGTGTCGTCTACGTACCCTCGTAGACCCACAGCGGAAGCGTTGACGCAACGTAGAGGAAGTAGTCGTGCTTCTTCACGATCCAACCGATCCAAGTACCGAACGCACGGCACCTCCGAGTTCTGCACACGTTCAGCTTCGATGACGTCCCTCGAACTCCGATCCAGCCGAGTGTTGAGGGAGAGTTTCACAAGACGACGGCGGCGTGGTGACGATGATGATGTTCCACCGGCGAGGGCTTCGCCTAAGCTCCGCTACGGTATTCTTGAGGTGTAATATGGTGGAAGGGGCACCGCACACTGCGGCTAAGGAAAGATCTCAAGGATCAACTTGTGTGTCATGGGGTGCCCTCTGCCCCGTGATATAAAGGAGGGAAGGAGGAGGGCTGGCCGGCCAAGGGAGGTGCGCCAGGGTGTCCTACTCCTACTAGGAGTAGGATTCCCCCAATCCTAGTCCAACTAGGTTTCCCCAAGTGGGAAGGGAGAGAGAGGGGCGCCTTCTCCCTAGTCCTAATAGGACTAGGGAAGGGGAAGGTGCGCCAGCACTTGGGCCCCTTCTCTCCTTTCCACTAAGGCCCATGTTGGCCCATTAGTATTCCGGGGGTTCGGTAACCTCCGGTACTTGGTAAAATTCCTAATTTCACCCGGAACACTTCCGATGTCCAAACATAGACTTCCAATATATGAATCTTTATGTCTCGACCATTTCGAGACTCCTCGTCACGTCCGTGATCTCATCCGGGACTCAACAACCTTCGTACAGAAACATCATAACAACTCATAGTAACTGTCATCGAAGCGTTAAGCGTGCGGACCCTACGGGTTCGAGAACTATGTAGACATGACCGAGACACCTCTCCGGTCAATAACCAATAAGCGGGACCTGGATGCCCATATTGGCTCCTACATATTCTACGAAGATCTTTATCGGTCAGACCGCATAACAACATACGTTGTTCCCTTTGTCATCGGTATGTTACTTGCCCGAGATTCGATCGCCGGTATCCAATACCTAGTTCAATCTCGTTACCGGCAAGTCTCTTTACTCGTTCCGTAATACATCATCTCACAACTAACTCATTAGTTGCAATGCTTGCAAGGCTTATGTGATGTGCATTACCGAGAGGGCCCAGAGATACCTCTCCAGACAATCGGAGTGACAAATCCTAATCTCGAAATATGCCAACCCAACATGTACCTTCGGAGACACCTGTAATGTACCTTTATAATCACCCGATTACGTTGTGACGTTTGGTAGCACCAAAAGTGTTCCTCGTGCAAACGGGAGTTGCATAATCTCATAGTTATAGGAACATGTATAAGTCATGAAGAAAGCAATAGCAACATACTAAGCGATCAAGTGCTAGGCTAACGGAATGGGTCATGTCAATCAGATCATTCAACTAATGATGTGACCTTGTTAATCAAATAACAACTCCTTGTTCATGGTTAGGAAACATAACCATCTTTGATTAACAAGCTAGTCAAGTAGAGGCATACTAGTGACATCTTGATTTGTCTATATATTCACACATGTATTATGTTTCCGGTTAATACAATTCTAGCATGAATAATAAACATTTATCATGAAATAAGGAAATAAATAATAACTTTATTATTGCCTCTAGGGCATATTTCCTTCAGTGACCACATGTGCCTCCATGTATCTCTGCCAACAGCTTCTGTCCATCTTCCCTGGCAATATACTTCAATTTCACACCGTTGAGTCTTCTTCTATACAGTATGCTATCGACAAACTGGTACGTACTTGACTGTCAGGCTACTCTTTCCGCTTCTTCTTGCTCTTCGGGAAGTTCTCCTGTCTGAAGGAAATGGACAATCTGCTGCGCCCATGTTGGAGCTTGCGGCTCGACAACAAGGACTAAAGGCACATCCGTCTGGCCAAGGAACATCAACTTCTACGGCAAGAGCCTGCGGCTCTGCCGGAGCTAGATGCAAGCTCCAACAGAGTGATCTTGGCCTTCTTGGCGGAGAGTGCACGGTGGTTGCACCTCCGATAGTCTCGTCGCCACCGGCTCGTGCCTTGTCGTCACGCCGCGGCAACGATGGCATTGGTTGTCATGAGCTGCGTTGCTGCTGGCAAAGCCGATGAGGCTCGGATAGTGGCCCTCCACTCATCGACCTTGTCGGCCGTTGGAGGGTAGTCGAGGAGCAGCTGAGCTCTCGCCGTAGCTTCCTGGAGTAGTGGGTGACATTGGAGAATGGTGCGAGGCGGGACACGCCGGACTTCTAACTAAGTTAGAAGGAGCAGCACCCGTCCGGCGACCGTATCTCACTCGCGTGCGGCATGTTGGCGCGCATGCTGGTCTTGAGGGTCTCGATCCAACGAATGTATGGCGTTGTGAACGCCATGACGTTGTTGGTCCCGCATCTCCTGAGACGGGCGCGGGGGATGCGCGGACGCCGAGGTTTGCGGTGCCTTGTCCTTGGACTTGGCAACGCGTCAACACCTTCTGCCGGTGCGTTCCTCCGCCAGCGACGTCTGCCCCACCACCCGTTCGCTGTGGTGAGGGTGGGTACGACGCCGACGGCTCTGCTGCCACCGAAGCCTTCTTCTTCGGTGGCATGTTGAGGAAGATGTTGATGACGCTGCTCGTGTGAACGCCGGATCAGATTCACACGGCCTCGACGCCCCCTACCTGGCGCGCCATTGATGTCGGGGAGGCTGATCGTACCCACAGACACCTATGGGGCCGGCGGACCGGGCCCCTTGTGGTTCATAGGGGGGCGGAGATCGCACGAAGAGCGGATCGAGGTGAGGCACACGAGCAGTTTACCCAGCTTCGGAGCTCTCCAAGAGATAAAACTCCCTCTGCTTGTTTGATCTATTGTGTTCTTACTAGGGAGCAATGCGAGCTACAAAACCTAAGCGTGAGTGTGTCTAGTCTGACGGTCGTATGAATCGAACCAGCCCAACTCAGCGGAACCAGCGGAACCCATGAACCGAACCTCCTTCACGCTGCACTCGGGCCTCCTTTTTATATGCTCAAGGGTCTCCGGCAGGTGGCAACATAGGCGGGGTACAAATGTAAAACAGGAGTTGGTACACCTACTTGAACAAAGGTATGCGGTGCAAAATACCTAACTCGACGGCAAGGGATGAAGCAATAAATGCCCGTCGATGTCGCCCAAACAAAGGTAATGAGACCGTCGGTGCGCCTCCGCCACCACGGTGGCGAAACTGTCGGCGCCGCTTATCGCTGCTCTCCGCTGGCTGCACCGCTCGACCGACACGCCCATGGAACGGTCCCATGGCGACACGTCGCCGCTGGGTGAGCCGGAGCGGAGACGGAGAGAAGTTGCATGCCGCTGACAGCGCTTGTCAGCGGCGAATCCTTTGTCGCGCCCGGATACTTGTCGCGCTCGAGCCTTCCCGGCAAGCTCCTCTTGCCGGGGCCTTGTCTTCTGCGTGCCTGGAGCGGCCTTCCCGACAAGCTCCTCTTGTCGGGTCCTTGTCTGTGCCTAGAGAGGCCTTCCCGGCAAGCTCCTCTTGTCGGGGTTCTTGTCTTCTGAATGGCTGCGGAGGGTCTTGGCGGACGCCCGGCGAGGCTTGGCGCGGGGACGCCATGCGATCGCCGTGCAGACAAGTTCGGGGTACTAAGGTACCCCTACTTTAGTACACCGACAGGCGCGCTCGGCAGACTTGGAGATGAATCGGCTCATGGCGGCAACGCAGCCAGTGAGCCGACGCACATCCTTGATCCGCTTTGGCGCCTCAATCTGCTCGATAGCCTTGATATTGTCTGGGTTTTCCTCGATCCCACGTTGCGACACAAAGAACCCGAGAAGTTTGCCGGACGGAATGCTGAAGACACACTTCTCAGGGTTCAACATGAGGTTGATCTTGCGCAGGTTGGCAAACGTCTCTTCTAAGTCTTGTACAAGAGTTGCATTGTCCTTGGTTTTGACCACTATGTCATCCATGTAAGCTTCCATATTTCTATGTAGCTGGGGCTCAAAACCAATTTGGACCGCCCTTGAGAATGTCGAGCCAGAACTCTTCAACCCGAAAGGCATCCGTAAAAAGCAATACGTACCACATGGGGTGATGAATGATGTCTTCTCTTCGTCTTCTCTTGTCATGAAGATCTGGTGGTAGCCCGAGTAGGCGTCGAGGAATGATAACAGGTCACACCTGGCCATGGAGTCAACAATCTGGTCGATGCGTGGCAACGGGAAGGGGTCCTTAGGACAGGCCTTGTTAATATATGTGTAGTCAGTACACAGCCTCCACTTCCCGTTTGCCTTGCGCACCACCACCGGATTTGCCAACCACGTCGTATGGAGCACTCCCCTCACCAAGCTTGGTGCTTCCAACTTCCTGATCTCCTCTTTGATGAACTCCTACCGTTCCAAAGCTTGCTTCCTGACCTTCTGCTTGACGGGTCGCGCCTGGGGGTAGACAGCAAGATGGTGCTCAATCACTTCCCTGGGAACGCCGGGGATTTCAGATGCTTGCCATGCAAACACATCGACATTCGCCCACAGGAAAGTGACGAGCGCTCTTTCCTATTTGCTGTCGAGGGTGGAGCTTATGGTGAAAGCTCCTCCCGTGCCATCCTCCTTGACGGACACCTTCTTGGTCTCCGGTGGCGCAGCTCTGGATTTCTTGCTCTTGCCGGTGGAGCTGTCTGGTACGTCCTCGACGGTAGCACAACACTCCGAAGAGGTGCGCTTGCCGGAGTGGGTGCGAGAGGTCTTGCCGGTCTTCTTCTTCCCTCCCGGGGCTTCAGCGGCAGGAGCAAGTGCCTTGGCGGCAGCTGCTGCAACTGCTTCTCGGTAGAGTTGGTCAGCGTAGATCAGCGCATCCTTTTTGTCGGAGGGGACGGTGATGATGGTCATCGGCCCAGGCATCTTCAGCGTGTTGTAGCCGTAGTGAGACGCCGCCATGAACTTGGCTAGTGCCGGGCGGCCGAGGATCCCATTGTAGGGCAAGGGGATCTCGGCTATATCGAAGACAATCCTCTCCTCCTGTAGTTCAACTCACCTCCAAACGTCACAGGCAACATGACCTTCCCCTTCGGCTGGCTCCTTCCCGGGTTGACCCCTTGAAACATGTCCGTCTCCTCGAGGTCTCCGTCAGGAATTTGCAGCCTTTTGACCACAACGGGTGAGATTAAGTTTAGACCGGCCCCGCTGTCAACCAGCATCTTGTTCACCTTGAGGTTGCGTATCGTTGGTGAAACCAACAACGGCAAACACCCGAGCGCAGTTGTGCGATCAGGGTGATCCTCGGCGTCAAAAATGATGGGCGTGCTGGACCACTTCAGCGACTTCATAGCGTCGAACGATGGCTCATTGCTTGTGATCTCACGCGCCTTTGCTTGAAATTTGGCGGTGAGAAGTGTGCAGCGAGGCGCCACCATCGACACACATGGCCTCCGTAGCCTTCTGAAACTCTTGCTCGCCAGACTCGTCGTCCTCGTCATGATCGTCGTCTTCCTGCTTCTTGTCATGGCCCCGAGCGGGCCTCTCTTGCTGGTTATCCTTGCCGCGGTGACCTCCTTGGCCGCCACGCTTCTTGCCGGATCCTTCAGAGCCATCTTGGCCCTTCTCCTTGTCTCACCTCTCATACTCGGCCTTTTGCTTTTCAGCAAGCAGCTCGACTTTTCAGCAGTACTGAAGGTCGTGGCCTTTGGTACGGTGGATCTTGCAGTACTGCTTGTCGGAGCCCCCTGGCTTGTCGGCAGCCGCCAAGGCCCGGCAAGCGGCGCACCCGGCAATCTCCTTGCCGGGGTCGTCTGGCTTGGCCTTCTTGGCAGCGCCGGTGTCGTCGGTTCCCTCGACGGCAGGCACGGTCTTGCCCTTGCGCTTCCTGTTGTGACGCCGGCCCTTCTTCGTCGGGGCGGCGGTGTCTTCATCGGTTGAGTCGGTTTCCGCGTCAGCGTCTTCGCTGGGTACTTCCTCCCCTCTTCTGCCCGGTCGCATCTATCGGCCAGAACATAAAGTTCGGCCACATCCTTGACCTTGTTCATCGCCAGCTCTTCACGCATCTTGCGGTTGCGCACATTCTGATGGAATGTGCTGATTACGGCGGCATGGTGAACATCTGGGATGTTGTATTGCACTCGGCTGAACCTCTGTATGTACTTGCGCAGGTTTTCACCTTCCTTCTGGGGAATGATATGCAAATCACTCGCCTGGCCATGAGCTTGGTGGCCTCCAGTGAAGGCACCAACGAACTCATGACACATGTCCGACCAAGAAGAAATGGAATTCGCCGGCAAGTGCATCAACCAAGACATGACATTGGGTTTCAGGGCCAACGGGAAGTAATTGGCAAGCACCTTATCGTCGCGAGCCCCAGCGGCTTGCATCACGATGGTGTAGTTGCTGAGGAACTCCGACGGGTGGGTCTTGCCATTGTACTTCTCGCCGATGTTGGGCTTGAACGTACGGGGGGATGGCCACTGGAACTGTCGCAGCTCACGGGTAAAGGCCGGGCAACCCACCTCGTAAGGTAGGCCGTCGGAGCCTCCCAGTGCTGGGTGGTCCATAGCGGGCCCCGCCCGCCTATTTGACTGGTGGCATGTATCGCGCCGGCGCTCGATGGTGGTTCGAGCGTCTTCATGGGCTCGTTCTCGAAGAACTTGGCGCTGGTCGCGGTGGGTCCGTGGGTCGGACGACGCTATGGAAATGTTATCACAAGCGTCATCATGATGGATCGACACTTGCGGTGGCTGGCGTGGAGGAGGAGAGTGCACCGTGGCCGCAGCACCTCCGACCCCTCCACCGCTAGCATGCGGTGGTTCGACGGAGCGCTGGCCTGAGGGCCCCGCTGGCCGTGGCTCGTCTTGGTTGGCGACGCCGACAAGGCTCCGGATGGTGGCCCTCCACTCATCGAGCTTTTCTGCAGCAGGAGGGAAGTCGAGGAGTAGCTGCGCGCGCCAGAGCTTCTGTTGGCGTGGGTGGCCGCGAGAGCTACATGGACCGTGGCGCGCTTCGACTTCTAACCACGTTAGAAGGAGCTCTATCACGGCCCAGCGGCTGCGTGCCATTTTCGCCAGCACTTCGGCGGGCATGCTGGCCTCCTTCGTCCCGCAGATGATGCACATGACTCTTCCCACGGCGGCGTCCGGGGTCTCCAGCGTGGTGGCGCTGCTCGTCGCGCACACCCTGGGAAGAGCGTTGCTAGGGCGCGGCAAGAGGCATCTTGGAGGTCGCCGCGCCTGTAGGGTGGCACAGCGACACTTCGAGGGCCCGCCCGCTGCGGGGCTAACCCGTCTTTGGATTTGGCTGTGTGCGGCCCGTCGCTTGGCGCACGAACAACGCCGCTCGCCAGGCCCTGACTGCCAAAGCGATGCTGGTGCTCGCGGGCCACGACTCGGGTTCTGTCCGCGACCGTCCCGCTGCTCGCCCGCACTGGCACGGGCCGTTCGGCTCCCGACGAGCCGATCGCCGTGATCGTTTTCTTCTTGGGAGCCATGGCGATGTAGAACTGCTAGGCTAACTGCTAGACCAGATTCTCACAACTGCGCCCCCTACCTGGCGCGCCATAGATGTCGGGGGAAATCGACACCTATGGGATCACTGGAATCCCTTCTACGGTTGGCGGGCGTGGGGTTGTGAGAAGAGCAGGTTTATGAGCTAGCACAAAGATCGTTTACCCAGGTTCGGGCCGCGAGGATGCGTAATACCCTAGTCCTGCTTTGGTGTGTATTTCAGAGTGTTCTTGAGCTCTCGAACTAGCTACGGTGGCTGCGTAGTTCCAAAGAGCCGAATCCCTCTCCAGTATGCCTCGGGCCTCCTTTTATAGTCAAAAAGGGGTTGCTACAGTGGCACACAGGAGGTGGAAAGGTGTACACTACGCGAGCTTATCGCTCGGCATTACGGGACAAAGCGCATTCAATGCGCTACTTAGGTGTCCATTAGCTTTATCGGGGACGGGAACGAGGCCCATCCCGTTCGTCGCCGTTCCGCCTCGCTTCGACACGCGCTCAGGCCAGTGATGTGTGCAGCGCCATGTAGGCAGGCAGGCTGCTGAGGTGGCGCGGTAGCATGGACTTCACGAAGATCTGCATGCCACCACGCAGGCGCTTGCTGAGTTGGCCTGGAAGCCGCATGTTGCCACGCAGGTGTGTGCCCAGCTAGTTGGGTTGGCAGCTCCATGTGAACGGCGGTGGAGTCTTGGTTGATGCGGGCCTGGCTGTGGCCCTGCTGATGCCCTCGGCAAGGGTCTTGCCGGGGGCCCGGCAAGGGTCTTGCCGTGGTGTTGCAGTTGTCACCGGCAAGGGTCTTGTGGATTTCCTCGGCTAGGATCCCGCCGAGGGTCGCCGTCTTCTGGTCCTCATCAGATCTCACATGTTTATGATCTTGATGAAGATCTGCATGCCACCATAGAGGCGCCTCCCGATCCCTGGTTCCAATGTGGTTGAGGGCGTTGGAACCCCGGGGAAATTTCCACCATAATTTGAATTATCAAACTCATCCCATGCGCGTACCCCCGAATTTAACATTGCTTGCTAATTTGGGCACACAAAAGAGCGTACAGCAGACATACCACACTTACTAAATCGAGCAATTTTAGTAATTACACAGGGCCAGATGACCTAAAAATTTCTCTAACAAAAGACCAACATTAAAAACAAAGCCTAAATGCGATATAATTAAAATCTGCCTTGCTACCGCCTATGCATCGCCGGTGTGAGATGAGACGTCGATAACTTGTCCTGGCGACATGCCGCCGTTGGTGGACTCCGCGTCCCCCTGCTGAAGTCGACCGCGTCCTCATCCTCGTCCTCGTCCTCGGCGCCGCCCTCAAGGTTTTAGTACTCATAGTAGTGGCTGCGCCAGAGCTCGCGTTGGTAGTCCACCACCGATTCCTCGACGGACAGACTCTTCTCTACCTTGACCTGGGGCACGCGCAACTCCTCCTCCTGGCGCTCCTTGATCTCCACCACCTCCTCCATCTCCAGCTCCCGCTCGGCGACCTCACGAGGAAGCAGGTGGTCCATGGCCACCGCCGACTTTTCAGACGTGGGTTGCATGCTGGAGTCCGAGGTGGCCTGCAATATCTTGGCGTGTGCATCCTCGATCTTGGTGTGGATGGCTTCGACCCGGGCCAGGGTGACATCAGCGGCACAGATGACAGGTCGAGCGCTCTCAGCGTTTGCATATGTCGTCGCAGCAGCAGCTGCAGCCATCTTGGCTGCCGCCGCTGCCCTGTCGGCAGCCGCAGATGCCCTCTCGATGGAAGCGATCATGCTCAATGCGCATGCGGCAGCACTCTCAGCGTAGGCGGCCATGCTCTCGACGCAGGAGGCGGCGCTCGGGGGGGAGGGGGGACGCGGCCATTGTACGGGTCTTCACGAAGCGTTTCCATGGTGTCATCATTGCAAGAAGGGTGTGCGGGAATGGGGATCGGCATTCGTGGATTCGGGGGTTGCCGGCACTAGATCGCATTTAGCCAGGCGAAGCTTAAGGAGGAGACTTAAATAGACCAGATATTTTCAACGCAATCGGTTCCTAGAAAACAACTGTGTGTGATGTTGTAAATATTTTTTATTAGCTGTGAAAGACGAATTTGGAATAAAGTGCCAACGGATGGTGTTTTAAATGAACGAGAAATTTTGTAGTACTAATACAACTGTCGTGTCAAATTCTGGAAAATTTCAGGGGTCATTTGACCTTCTAAGACATTTAAGTGATTTTCTAGCCAATTAATGACTGTAATTGAAATTTGAACTACATGTACATGCAACAGCTAACCATAACGGTTTGAAAACTCATATTTCGTGTACTTGTGTGCGATTTAATTCCATGTGTAGTAAATTGGAAGGAATTTTCAAACATATTGGTCTAACGGCTTTGACACAATTAAGCATGGAGTGACATGGCATTTTAATTCAAAAAAATAAAAAAATTCAGAAACACATGAAACCTTGGTTGATGTAATGTCATGCCACCAAGATGATGTGGTAAAAAAATTGGCATGTTTGACCAAAGTTTGGACACACACCCCTCACAAACCGGAGCAACTCACTAGAAGGCTCCTGGTTCCGAGAGGGAACAATGCATGTTTGATGACGAACGGGAGATAGCTTCCTCTTACGGCCTTCAAATTTTTTTCTATGTCTAACATGCACTACTACAACTGTAATGTGAAATTTTTGGAAATTCTAGGGGTCACTTGACCTTTTAAAGACATTTAAGTGATTTTCTAGCCATTTAATGACCGTAATTCAAATTTGAATTACATCTACATGCAATGCGTAACCGAAACGGTTTGAAAAATCATATTTGTGTACTTGTGTGCGAGTTAATTCTATGTGCAGTAAACTAGAAGGAACTTTCAAACATATTTGTATCACGACATGGACACATATGCATGGAGTGGCATGGCATTTTAATTCCAAAAAAAAATCAGAAACACATGAAACCTTGGTTGATGTAATGTCATGCCCCCAAGATGATGTGGTAAAGAAATTGGCATGTTTGACGAAAGTTTGGACACACACCCTCACAAACCGGAGCAACTCGCTAGAAGGTTCGTGGTTCCGAGAGGGAACAATGATGCATGAATGATGACGAACGGGAGATAGCTTCCTCTTACGGCCTTCAATTATTTTCTACGTCTAACATGCACTACTACAACTGTAATGTGAAATTTTGGAAAATTCTAGGGGTCATTTGACCTTTTAAAGATATTTAAGTATTTTCTAACCATTTAATGACCGTAACTAAAATTTGAACTACATCTACATGCAACGCCTAACCAAAACATTTTGAAAAATCATATACGTGTACTTGTGTGCGAGTTAATTCCACGTGCAGTAAATTAGAAGGAATTTTCAAACATATTGGCCTCACGACATGGACACATGCATACGTATGCATGGAATGACATGGCATTTTAATTCAGAAAATAGAAAAATGATGAGAAACACATGAAACCTTGATTGATGTAATGTCATGCCACCAAGATGATGTGGTAAAGAAATTGGCATATTTGACGAACGTTTGGACACGCACCCCTCACAAACCGGAGCAACTCGCTGGAAGGTTCGTGGTTCCGAGAGGGAACAATGCATGTTTGATGACGAACAGGAGATAGCTTCCTCATACGGCCTTCAAATTTTTTCCTACGTTTAACATGCACTAATACAGTTGTCATGTAAAAAATTGGTAAATTTTAGGGGTCATTTGACCTTTTAAAGATATTTAAGTGATTTTCTAACCGTTTAATGACTGTAATTCAAATTTGAACTACATCTACATGCAACGCCTAACCATAATGGTTTGAAAAATCATATTTTTGTTTACTTGTGTGCGAGTTAATTCCATGTGCTGTAAATTCGGAGGAATTTTCAAACATATTGGTGTCAAGGCATGGGCACATGCATGGAGTGCATGCCATGGCATTTTAATTCCAATAAAATTAAAAAATGATCAGAAAAACATGAAACCTTGCTTGATTTAATGTCATTCCACCAAGATGATGTGGTAAAGAAATTGGCACGTTTGACGAAAGTTTGGACACACACCCCTCACAAACCGGAGCAACTCGCTAGAAGGTTCGTGGTTCCGAGAGGGAACAATGCAGTTTGATGACGAACGGGAGATAGCTTCCTCTTACGGCCTTGAAATTTTTTCAACGTCTAACATGCACTACTACAATTGTAATGTGAAATTTTGGAAAATTCTAGGGGTCATTTGACCTTTCAAAGACATTTAAGTGATTTTCTAACCATTTAATGACCGTAATTCAAATTTGAACTACATCTACATGCAACGTCTAACCAAAACGGTTTGGAAAATATATATGTGTACTTGTGTTCGAGTTAATTCCATGTGCAGTAAATTAGAAGGAATTTTCAAACATATTGGTCTCACGACATGGACACGTGCATACGTATGCCTGGAGTGACATGGCATTTTAATTCAAAAAAATAGAAAAATGATCAGAAACACATGAAACCTTGGTTGATGTAATGTCATGCCACCAAGATGATGTGGTAAAGAAGTTGGCATGTTTGAAGAACGTTTGGACACATGCCCCTCACAAACCGGAGTAACTCGCTAGAAGGTTCGTGGTTCTGAGAGGGAACAATGCATGTTTGATGACGAATAGGAGATAGCTTCCTCTTACGGCCTTCAATTTTTTTCCTATGTTTAACGTGCACTAATACAACTGTCATGTGAAAAATTGGTAAATTTTAGGGGTCATTTTACCTTCTAAAGACATTTAAGTGATTTTCTAACCATTTAATGACCCTAATTCAAATTTGAACTACATCTACATGCAACGCCTAACCAAAATGGTTTGAAAAATCATATTTTTGTGTACTTGTAAAAGTAGTTAATTTCATGTGCAGTAAATTGAATGAATTTTCAAACATATTGGTGTCAATGCATGGGCACATGCATGGAGTGCATGCCATGGCATTTTAATTCCAAAAATTAAAAATGATCGAGAAAAACATGAAACCTTGCTTGATTTAATGTCATGCTACCAAGATGATGTGGTAAAAAAATGGGCATGTTTGATGAAAGTTTGGACACACACCCCTCACAAACCGGAGCAACTCACTAGAAGGTTCGTGGTTCCGAGAGGGAACAATGCATGTTTGCTGACGGACGGGAGATAGCTTCCTCTTACGGCCTTCAAATTTTTTCCTACGTTTAACATGCACTAATACAACTGTCATGTGAAAATTTGGAAATTCCAGGGGTCATTTGACCTTTTAAAGACATTTAAGTGATTTTCTAACCATTTAATGACCGTAATTCAAATTTGAACTACATCTACATGCAACGCCTAACCAAAATGGTTTGAAAAAGCATATTTTTGTGTACTTGTGTGCGAGTTAAGAAATCATCAGACGATGTAAATATCTGGTGTTCAAAAAAGAAAATGTAAAGATATGGCAAGACAACCGGCCCCCACACGATTGGCACTTTATCTCGCGGCTCGAGGTTTGGTAGGTGATTGGTGGGGATCATTAATTAGACACGGTTCTGTATTGGGAACCGTCAGCTATTATGTTCACACACGGATTTGCTGCGGGAATTGTGTGTAATTCAAACTACAGTACTCGTAAATTCCGGCGACCGGCGTGTGTACTGTCCCCATCGATCTAGATTCCGGCCGCCAATAAATACTACCTTGCTCACGTCATCCCGCCTGCATTCTCATGTACATCCTCCCCTCGCTCACCCTCTCTCTCTCTCTCTCTCTCTCTCTCTCTCTCTCTCAAATCTCTGCCATGGCGCTTGCCGGTTCGCCTATCGCCACGACGAGGAGTCGCAACCCCCGAGGACGCTCACTCGATTAGCAGTGACGAGGACCCCTACGCGCCGCCTGACGAGGTTGCACCGGACCCCCCAACTTTGGATTGGTTTTGGGGCCGCATACAATCTTTAATACTGTGGAAGTCGCCGCCGTCGGCTGAGAAAGCCGTGCAAATGGCGTTCAAGAAGGAGATGGTGGAGGAGGAAGCGGTACCAGCGGCTGTGAAGCCCGTGATGCCGCCTCAAAAAAGGAGGCGGCGAGCTTTGGGGACGGGCGTGCTGCCGCCGAGGAGGTGTCTGAAGACAGTACTTCAGCGAGGAAGGTCATAGGCGCTGGGCGCCTCGTCAGCTGCGTGGAGGTGGGCCGATAAGCTCCGGTGATGCCACCGACAAGGAGCTGGTGGGCGTAACGAAATGGCAAGATCGTCACAAGGCCCGCCAAAGAAGAGGCAGATCAAGATGTCAAGCGTCATGCGAGGCGGAGCGGTCGAGTAATGCCTCCAGACTGGAAGACGCCGTGCACTGTGGAGCTTGGCGAGGGCTGCTGAATACCGGCCCAGGGAGGGATTATTAGTTTTAGTATTGTTAGTTTTCAATTTTATGCATTGTACCTAGTAGTTAAGTATCATCACGTATATGTGATATTTTATATATATATTATATATATATATATATATATATATTCTATGATGATCTAATAAACAATTAATACATATATATATACACACATTATGAATTCCATTTTCTATCTGTTTTTGTATACTAATTTGAATCTAGCTGTTATCATCCACATATACAGAATGGAAAGTGTATATACACACATTGAAACAGAACATATAAGAATGGAAAATAGAGTACACACATTGAAACAGAGCAATAAACAAAGCAATACTATGATTGCTGTGAATACAAAGCTATCCACATCGAAACAACCACTACTAGGAAAAGGCCTACTAATGGCGCACTGGTTTTGCCTACTAATGGCGCATTACCAGTGCGCCATTAGTAGCACGCCACTAGTATTTTTTACTAATGGCGCACCACTGGTGCGCCATTAGTATCTGGTATACTAATGGCGCACCGTGCAGTGCACAATTAGTTTTGCCCACAGTGCGCCACTAGTGTCTTCTATACTAATGTCTCCTAGTAGTTAACTTTTCAAAATAAAACGCGTCCATGAGACCATGACCAGCAGCCCTTGCCTAGGGTAGCTCTTGGCTTTGCCTGAACTCGTGCAGGCGTTCGTCCAAGCGGTCGACACGCTCGCGGTACATCTGGAGCACGATCTCGAGCTCCAAGTTTGCTATTTCATCGGATATCACCAGCTCGAGGATGCGACGGCCATGTTCCTCTACTGCACCTCGTGGACACCTGGGCCAAGGAGGCGGTCGAGCCTACGGACCAGCGCGTTGGCATCCAGCGGGCCGCGGACAAGGCGCGATGGCACCATCACGAACAGACGGCAGCGTCCCGGTGCAAGTATGACGTGGCCGACATTTGGTGCAAGTACGACGCTGAGGGCCTCTGCCCACTCCTGGCAAGGAATGGGGGTACTGACGGGACGTGTACCCAGCTGCGACACCGTGTCGACAGCAGGCAAGCGTCGATGGATCCGCTCTTGCTGTGCGGCGTGCCGCCCCTCTCGCTCTGCGGTGCTCCAACGGTCTCGCCGTGCGGCGAGTCGCAACCTATCGACACGGACGCGCCTAGCTTGCTCTGCGGCGCGCCATCGATCATGTTGTGCGGTGAGCTGCAGCCTGTCGGCGCTGACATGCCTATCTTGATCCGCGGCGCTCAAGCGCCATGCGCCAAAGGTCTGCTCAACCCTGGCGATGACGCGCATCACAGCGTTGTCAATCGCGTTGCCGGGGAGCGCCTCGGCCTCAACGTGCCGTGGCGCCTGCTCGTTTTCCTCGTCGATGAGGTTGATGGAAGAGGCGGCGCTTGGGTGGGTTGGCATGCTTGGAAAAGGTGGATGTGCTACAGGCTGCGCTTGTCGCCTCCGTGCGTTGCGTGCCCCCTATGCGCAATATAGCAGGGTGGCGGGAAACAGGTGAGGAAATGGCGGGAAACGGTGGTGTGTTCATAAAACGCCATCAATTAACGGAAACTTAGCATCGAGCTAGCACAAGAAGTAGATGATGATCAGATGAACATGGACCACACTAGGGATCCCGTCGGTGATGAATTCATCAATCCCAAATGGTTGAATACTAGCAAGCGTTTGCCCACAACACACACGGCCTATTCCATCACAAATAGGTCGGGTGGATCAACTATATGCCACGTATCGCACATTGTAAAAAAGTAATGTGGTAGACCTTCTTTAACATGTGTTAAAAAATAAAAAAAATAAAAAACAAGGTCCCAAGGTTAAATTAGCTGAGGGAATGGGGCATTTCGGTCATTTGACCAAAATGACCCATCCTATCACCTAATTTAACATCGACACAACTTCCCATCCAGTCACCCATCCGATGGCTGCTCCAGCCTGAGCACACTTAACTTGATAGTTTTCTTACATGAGCTACTGGTGGAACAACTAGTCCTTGCTGATAGGAATGCCTCTTCGCATCCTTATGGCGTATCCGGATGACCGCCCATCCCACAATGGCCAATAGATGTTGTGTAGACAGAGCATATCACATGCGTCTTATTAGAAGCAATCGTCTGCGTTAATATCGGTCTTCGCACACATTTCTGATTACAGACTTGTTTGCCGCGTATCACACACATCTTGTTATATTGAACCGTTTACATTCTCTTGCCTAATCACAAGCAGTTACATCCGAAAGTGAACCGTATGTTGTACATCGCACACACCTTGATCAGGCTGTCCATTTCTTTTGTGTTACCTAATCACAAATAGTTCATCCGAGTGAACCGTATGTTGTACATCGCACACACCTTCATCTGACTGCCCGTTTCTTTTGTTCCTCCTCATCGCAAACAGTTAGTTGAACTGAACCGTATGCCCTTCATCGCACACGCAACTAAAACCTGAATCGTGTTTGATGCATACATCATCGCAAACATTTTATACATTTCTGACGGTTTTCCTACACCACCGTTTGTGATCATTGCATCACACACAGTTTCTCGAAGGGTCTCTGATCGTAGTGTCGTGTTAGCAGCATCCTTCAGTAGTATATGTTAATGCACACATGCTGAGTTACATCAGTCACCATATTTCATCATGCATCTCAAATTCTTCATATCATATGTTAAATGCGTGTATGAATTACAAGATATAGGGGGAGATCTCCATGATTCTACTCTTCAATGTGCATTGCTTCTCAAAAGCAAATTCCTCGGTATGCACATCTTGAGGGGGAGTTCTTCTATATCTTGCAATCAAATTCCTCAATATCAGTACTTACACTTCATATATTTATCCCCATTGAAAACTTAACCTATATTGTCATCAATCACCGAAATGGGGGATATTGTAAGCGCATCTAGTGCCCCTTAGTGATTTTGGTGTATTGAAGACTTATAGGTTAAGGGACTAATGCGTTTGTGGGTGTACACATGTCTATAAGTCTATGAGGAGTTTGATATTTACAGAGAAAGTTGACCCTAAAATGAATGTCTTCAATGAAGACTTTGGCTTCTGAAGACTTTGAAAGTGAAGAAATTGGTGTGACCCTGAAGACTTGGTATTCATGCGTGGAACATGAAGCGTGAAGACTTTTGTTTTCGTAGTTTCATTTTCTCTTTCTTGAGTCATAGGAAACGCCATACTGTTAAAGGGGGTCGAGGAAAAACTAAGGAAAAGTTTCCATGTGATGCTCAACTCAAAATCCTACACCTACTAATCCCTTCGAGTGAAGCCATTGGAAAACCTCATACAGTTCAGTCAATTTCTTCAGTGATAGAGACGAAGTTCTTCTGGTCTCTGAGGAATTTGTTCTGACTAAGGAGTTAGGAGTTCACAAGTGTGGATTGCCTACAAGTGAGGAACATGATAGCCATGAGGAATTTGAACCTCAAACTTCCGACCATTGCTGTGCTATGCGCCAGCTGTCCCAAAATATCATATCCACCTAATGGTCATATCATTGAAGGGCATTTATGTCTTATCATGTCGGGCTGCTCCCTAGGCTATAAATAGCCGCCCCTACAACCACTAGCTTGTTGGCTGCTCCAAGAGAAACTGACACTTGTCATTGAGAGCATCCCATCCTCCGAGGACTTTGAGCAAAAATCATTAAGTGAGAAAAACCCAAACCCAAACACCTACAAACCCAAAGTGATTGAGCCTCACTGAAGAGATTGATCCTGTGTGGATCCGATGCTTGTTACCTTTGAAGATTGTGCATCTTCCAGATGGTTAGGCATCATGGTCTAGAGCATCCAAGAGGAAATTGTGGATCGCCGAGTGACCGAGTTTGTGAAGGTTTGGAAGTCACCTGAAGACTTGCCACAAGTGATTGGGCGAGGTATGTGTGACTTTAGCTCAAGGACAATATGGTGAGGACTGTGTGCCTAGGACTGTGTGTCCTCGGCTTTAAATACCTAACCACTCCAACCAGACGTACAACTGTCACAGCAGTTGGAACTGGTCTACCAAATCACTGTCTTCACCGAGCTAACTGGTTCTATTTCCTCAACCCTTTCATTTCATCATTACTGTGTTGTGTACTTGATCGCTACTGTTTGAAGACTTTGACTGAAGACTTTCTCAACTTCCTCAGTTCAATTTCTTCAGTCAGTTTGTCTTCAGCCTGCTTATCATGTGTTTATGCTTTCTGTACTCTGTGATTGTTTTCATTTCATCAAGATGACTGTGCTTCTGTTATGTTATGCTTGCATCTGAGTACTTATTCCGCTGCTAGTCGTTCGTGACTTAGGAATTTCCTCACCCTGAAATTCCTCAGTGACGAATTTGTAAAAATCGCCCGTTCACCCCCCCTCTAGTCGACTTAATGCACTCTCACTGCGGTTTTCCCCGGAGCATCCTTGCCCTAAGAAGAAAGGGAAGGCCGCCGCGTCCTCCGTCACGGATGAGGAGGTGGACGGAGTAGTTGACGGGGCTGCCCTAGAAGGGAATGACACTTCTTCCTCCCCCGAGGAGGGGGGAAATGAGACCGCCATCGGGGGAAACGCTAGCCTTGATGAGGCAACCACTCGTGGGGAGGACGGACGCCTGGCGTACTCTGGAATGGACTCGTCTGGTCAGGCGCCAGAGGCGCCGAAGGCCCATTGATACGTCTCTGTCGTATCTACTTTTCCAAATACTTTTGCTCTTGTTTTGGACTCTAATTTGCATGATTTAACTGAAACTAACACTGACTGACGTTGTTTTCAGTGGAACTATCATGGTTTTTTTTTTTATTCAAAAATAAAAGTTCTCGAAATTGGACGAAACTTTTTGGAGAATTTTTTGGAACAAAAGAGAAATACTGGAGCAAAGACCCACTGGAGGGGGGGGGGGGGCTGCTGCCCACTAGGCACCAGGGTGCACCAACCCCCTTTGGCGTGCCCTGGTGGGTAGTGAGCCCCACGAGGCTCCACTGGCCCTAATCTGGATACTATAAATTCCTATTTCCCGCGAAAAAATAGGAGAGGAAGTTTCGTCGTGTTTTACGATACGGAGCCGCCGCCACCTCATGTTCTTCATCAGGAGGCCAGATCTGGAGGCCGTTCAGGGCTCCGAAGAGGGGGGGTCTTCCGTCTTCGTCATCATCAACCATCCTCCATCACCAATTTCATGATGCTCATCACTGGGAGTGAGTAATTCCTTCATAACACTAAAAAAAAGACACATACGTGACATTTTGGGCCGAACGAAAAAAAATTCTGTCATAAATATGACACTTCTATGACGACAATTGTGACAAAACCCGGTATCATCATAGATGTGGTGGGCTCCTACTTCTATGACAAAAAATCATGACAGAAAATGGGCTTTTCGTCCTAGGTGGGCCGGAGACGCAACTGCATGACATTCTTTGGGCCGTCCATGACGGAAAAAACCGTGGTAGAAGCGAGGGGGAGGAAAATTTCGGGGAGTTCCCGGTTACGGTGGGAGGTCGGGGGCCGAGCGATGCGCGTTTCTCTCATACACGTACGCGCGTGTGTGCGAGGCGTTGGCTCTAACTGAACTTGAGCGAGGCATTGGGCTCTAACTGAACCCGAGCAATTGCACTGCAGGCTACGCGTTACTACCCGAGCGATCGATCAATGGCTGTTAACTGAACCCGATCAAGCGATTCGCCGCTCGCCGCTAATCGAAGCCGATCGATGCCGCCTGGGATGAACAGTGGCGTTGCGGGGGGTTGGATGAGCGGTGGCGGTGGCGTTTGCCTCTGGATGAACAGGACCCCGTTGTGTGGAGAATTTGGATGAGCGATGAGACGGTGGAGGGGTGCCCGTGGAGGGGTGGTTGAACAGGACCCGTGGTGTGGAGGGCTGGATGAGCGATGAGCGATGGAGGGGTGCCCGTGGAGGGGTGGTTGAACACGACCCGTGGTGTGGAGGGCTGGATGAACAGATGAGCGGTGGAGGGGTGCCCGTGGAGGGGTGGTTGAACAGTAGCCGGTGGAGTAGCGCGCGGTGGAGGCTGGATGAACAGGAGCCCGTGGAGGCTGGAGGAGGTCGACGGTAGCCCATGGAGGCTGGAGGAGGTCGATGGTGGAGATGAACAGTATCCCATGGAGTCCCGTTTTGCGGTACGCCACACCCCTCCCGATGAACAGGACCCCCGTTTCGACCGTAGCGCTCCAACACAAGTCCGTTTCGTCCGTTTTGCGGTACGCCACACCCCTCCCGATCAACATGACCCCCGTTTCGACCGTAGGAGGTCCGTCTCGTCCCTTTTGCAGTATGCCACGCCCCTCCCGATCAACAGGACCCCTTTCGACCGTAGGAGGTCCGTGTCCTCCGTTTTGCGGTACACCACACCCCTCCCGATCAACAGGACCCCGTTCCGAACATAGGAGGCCCGTTTCCTTCGTTGTGTGGTACGCTAGGCCTCGTTTCCATCGCCTGTTCCGTCAAAGCCCTCCCGATGAACACGACCACGCATTCCGTTCCGACCCAGCCGGTTGGCTCCCACGCGTTCCGTTGCCTCCCGATGAACACGATGCATTCCGTTGCCTCCCCATGAACACGACGACGATGTTGTTTCTCCGTTCCGACCCAGCCATGTACACGAGCCCTGGCGCATACACACACGCGTGGCGTATTTTCTTTCTTGCACCCTGGCGGCAGACGTGCGTGTACATGCTACGTCGCGGCGCCTCTACTACGACTGCGTGCGGCGCCTCTACATCAACCGGTATGTACGTACCGTTCGCGACCAGAATGACAACGCCACGTGCGCTCGACCAGGTGGGTCCCGACCGCCGAGCACTTCCTTGCGTGCGAAGATGTAGCTGGTGGGTCCCGATGAGTCGGGGCGAATCATTTTTTGCGGACGCACTTCCTTGCGTGCGAAGATGTAGCTGGTGGGTCCCAGCGGTCGAAGCGAATCGTTTTTTGCTGGGCGCACTTCCTTGCGTGCGAAGGTGTAGCTGGTGGGTCCTAGCAGTCAGGAGGGAAAACGTTTTTTTCGCGAAATGCGGTGGCTCGTCTGGTGGGTCCCTGCTGTCAGGTGGAGGAATCATTATTTTCCGCGTAATAAGGAGGCACTTCCTTGCTGCGGCCGTGGACCCGGTATCGGCCTCTCCACGTCTGATCCACGTCCTATGGAAGTCGTTCCTTGACCACGTTGACCACGCCGCGCCGAGAGCACCAGGGCGGTTTACGACGGCGAGGCCTAGGAAGGAGACGACGCGGAGCCGGTGAAGACGCCGCAGTGGATGCCCACGCGGAGAGGAGTATGAGGGTTCACTGGTTCGACTGTGGTGTGAGACTGCCATCGCCGCAGGGCCTAGCCAGCAGTGGGAATAGTAGGGGGCGGTGAGGCCTCCGCGGCAGCATAGCCGGCCACGGGAGGCAGGAGCAGGCGGCACGACCGGCGCTGCTTTGGGCGGCTGGAGCAAGAAGACCAGAGGTTGAAGAAGCACTACGGCCGTTGGATGGACATCGTCACGGTCCTTTGGAGCTAGAATCGTTCATATTGACTAAGTTGACAAAGCCCTCCGTCCTGTCAACTTAGTACCCTAAATCGACCACCCACCAAGGTGGGTCCCGGCTACTGGGGAGTATTCATTTTTTGTGCGTAATAAAGAGGCACCTCCGGTGGGCTGAGTGACAATGGGGGAAGGTTTTTTCGCGAAATCACGGTGGCCCGTCCGGTGGGTCCCAAAGCAATGTGGGGGAAACATTTTTTGCGAAATAAGGTGGCCCGTCCGGTGGGTCCCTCGTCAAGTGGAGGAATAATTATTTTGCTTGGCGTAATAAGGAGGCACTTCCTTGCGGCCGCCATGGACCGGTATCGGCCTCTCCACGTCTGATACTCTTCCGATGGAAGTCGCTCGTTGACCATGTTGACCACGCCGCGCCGAGAGCACCAGGGCGGTGGACGACGGCGACGCCTAGGAAGGGGACGACGCGGAGAGGAGTACGAGGGTTCACTGGTTCGGCTGCGGTGTGAGGCTGCCGTCGCCGTAGAATAACAGGGGGTGTGGGTGAGTGGAGGGATGGCCTGGCCAGCGGTGGGAGTAGTAATGGGGTGGTGAGGCCTCCGCGGCAGCAAAGCCGTCCACAAGAGGTAGGAGCAGGCGGCACGACCGGCGCTGCTTTGGGCGGCTGGACCAAGAAGACCAGAGGTCGAAGAAGCACTACGGCCGTTGGATGGACATCGTACGGTCACTGAAGCTAGAATCGTTTATATTGACTAAGTTGACAAAGCCCTTGGTACGCTCTAACTTAGTAGGCCTGTGTCAGCCTCCGAAACGGTGCGCCCCAGATGTCAGGGGGAGGAATCATTTTTTGGGCGGCCGAAGCTAAGAATATCCGAGATTGAAGAAGAAGCACGACATCCGTTGGATAGACATCCAACGACCACTGCTGCTAGAACCGTGTGTTGACTATAATAAGTTGACAAAGCCTTGCATACGCGTCAACTTATTTTTTAGGGGACGCGTCACTTAGTAGGCCCACAAGTGTGTGGCAGAGAACTTATAGCCCATTTGCGTTTTGTAAGAATGTACAGCCCATTTTTGAATTCTAATGGAATTTACAACAGCCCATTTACAGTTTTTTAAAAGTACATCCCATTTTCTAGCTAGGACAACGATTAATAATTTCAACCAACCATTGAAGACAGAATTCAATAAAATCCCACATTTTGATGGGATCCGAAATATTTTTATCCCGAAATTTCTAGTCAGATTAAATATAAATTTGTATTACGTAAAAATCCAATGAAACATTGCACGCGCAACAATGAAAATTTAAGATTTTCAAAATCCATAATAATATTTTATAAACTAATTTCGTGTTTGGTCCATTCTTTTATAGTTACTGCCCAGTTTTTATAATTACATCCCATTTATTATTTTTAAAGCCCATTTTCCTATTAAGCCTAATGCATCCCTCCTAGGAAAGATTTGTAACCCAGCGGGGCGGAGAATAACAAGTTGACCTTGCCTGGGTATTCCTCAAAAAGACGTATAGCTGGGCTAGCCATTTTCATATTGAAAAAATTAGTATCTGGGCTGGATATCGGCACGGGCTAGGCAGACCTGACCGATTAATATCCTGCTCTCCTCTGAACAACAACGAAATCATCGCCAAGAAAAACTCTGCGGTGCTCACGCCTCAAAAACACAAATCTTGCTCGAGCTGCTTGGTCCCGGTGTCGGCCGCACCTTGTGCAATTCTCTCGTTTATATTGACTACATAGGTTGACAATGGTGTGGGACCGTGATGTGAGGAAACCAGGAGAAAGCAAAAAAATATAGTTGTACATAATAAGGAGGCACTTGCGTACGTACGGCTATGGCCCTAGTGGGTCCCTAGTGTCATCCAGTCAAAATAAAGTCATCTCCTGAATCCTCATGTACGTTGACCATGTTAATAATGCTCGGCGCCACGGCGAGCGCAACAACTCGAAGGACAACAGAGAGGGCCTCGCGGGACCTACGGAGGTCTGATACAGCGCCCACTGCTCATTCAGGAAGCCAGGGTCATCGGACACCTATGAGCACCTTCGAGAAACTGAGACGGCATGAAACGGTAAGGCCACGCTTGGGAGCTCTGGTTTATTTCAAACCTGTATTAGCATACAAGTGTACTTTACTCGTCATCGGAAACAACGTGTAAAATATAGGCGTAATGAAACCGAGGGCCCGAGGTCTGTAAGTAAAACGGCGGATTCTGGCGTGTAATTTGAGAGACCAGTGTATATTTTACGAGCACTGCTATATGGACGACATTACCAGACGATACATGCACGACGTGCGTATCATGCCATCCATGGGCAAGGCTGAAACAGCATCTAACGACTGGATTAGCAAAGGTCCGAGTGTCGTTCAGCGTTTTTATCATGTGTGAAGTACTTCCGATATTTTACTAGTCGAAATCGACCAACCAAGCGCCTTCGCCCGAGACCATCTGCTTTAATTTACAAGCATCAGTTCTACACGCGGTTTTGGTTGGAAAACGACGATCCAATCACGGCCTAATATCATGAGTTGGTCGGAAGATCATATGGTTTCACGTCTAACCTACCCGACTTGTCGCATAGGCTATGAATGAAACATCAGACGATGAACTTCTTAAGCACGGAAAAAACAGAAGAGGATGATCTTCTTAACAAGAAAATCACTGGCATTAGATTGACATGCAAAACAATACGAAGCCTTATTCTCAGGAGGCACGGTGAACAGCTCGTGATGCCGCTGGCCACAACATTCCAAGCTCAACTTTGCAATCAAACACAAGGCCTTGCATTACATAGACAATATTCAGAACAAACTCTTAACACAGGAATATCTCAGCAGAGTAACTATTTACTTCTAAACTGAACACAGGAATAGGAAAAAACACTCGACGCTACTCACAGCAAGGGCGTCCCACTCAAAAATATCAAATGCATGTCTTCTGGCTAACATCAATGAGAAATTTTTTACAAGGTTTTCCAATTCCAATATATTAAACTAACGTCTTCTTGCTAACATCAATGATTAAACTTTGACAAGCTTTTCCCATTCAAAATATGTAATGCCTATGATCATGGAGTCACGTAAGCTTCTTGCTAACATCAATGATTAAACTTTGACAAGCTTTTCCCATTCAAAATATGAAATGCCTATGATCGTGGAGTCCTGGCGCTTCTTGTACTTGTTTGGGCACTTTTTTCCCAGGGCACTCCACGTGTTGTTAAATTGCCAATGGTCTCTGCAGACTAGTCATGTCACCGGTGTCTAATATTTATGGCACCGGCTGAAGCAATGGAGGGATTCGGTGCCAAACTAAGAAAAGGTGAAATTGGCACCTCTTTTGGCCTACATAGTGGAAGGTCTAATACTCTGTAAAGCTTCTCGGTCATTCATACGTAATGTAGCGCATAAGCAGTGGCTGCTTCTTTACGCAAAGTGGAGCGACCAACTAGACCCAAGAATGCAGCGGTTTGCCTTGGACACATTGGCTCCTTTTGTGCGGTTGAACTAAAATCAAAGTCGGAATAAAACCGAGCTTTAATTGTGATATCCTGTAAGCAACAAAAGGTATAAGGAAATAATTCTTGAGAAATAACGGTTGATGACTTGTACTCCCGGAAGAAAAACATCTCTTGATCTACCTTATCTTAATGGGAAACAAAGCAGAGAGTAGCAATTCTCAATCGGTGTGATTCATTCATATTAATCGAGACATTATCTTAACAATGCCTTGTTTCAACATGTATAAAGAGCGAAAAAAGCAGAATAGTATCATTCCTAAAACAATGCGGTGATTCATTTTAACAGAGACATTATCTTAACAATACCTTGGTTAAACATGTAGAAAGAACTACAAAGCGAGGATAGTACAATTCCTAACAAGTGTTGCAGTTTTGAACTAAGATTGATGAGTTAATTAATTACGAGAGTGGCATTGCTTAATTTTACGGTGACATTAGATTAACGAAAAGCATAAACAGTTCGAGGAGAGTGGGTACAACAATAGTATGTGCTTCCATCTACTTATAAAGGGGTGATGCAGAGTTTGTTGTAACAAAGCAACAAGCATCATGTGCAGGTTGGTCCCATTTTTGTTCACTACTTAATGGGAAAAGACAGCAATACAATAGCTTCAATTCAACATTTATTTAAAATAGTACCAATACAAGTAGCACAACATCTCAGAGCACACTACACAATCATGTGGATGAAGGGCTGTACTGACCTTTCATGAGAAGACCAGGATAAAATACGAATCTGCCAACACGAATAGGAAATCGAATCTCGTTTTGTGCAGTTGCACTGAAATCAAGCAAAGTGTTTCGCGTAGCGAAGCAAAATTTCGCAATAGCAACAAGTTGAATAGATATCCATGTTTATACAGAGGCAAAAAAGGAATCAATTACTAGGTAATAAAGGAGGATGAAACATGCGGCCACAAAAATGGTAATCCCGCCAATCCCTAACAAGTGTTGCAGTTTTGAAATAAGATTCAGTCAATTCTGAGAGTGGCATCAATTACTGGCTAAAAAAGAGGGTGATGCTGAATTTGTTGTAACAAAGCAAAAGCATCATGTCTGGGTTGGTCCCATTTTTGTCCACTACTTAATGGGAAAAGATAGCAATACAATAGCTTCAATTCAACATTTATTTAAAACAGTACCAAAACAAGTAGCACAACATCTCAAAGCACACTGCACATCATGTAGATGAGACCAAGATTTCAAACAACTCGCCATGAAGAGTGGAAACAAATCTCGATCTCCTTTTGTGCAGTTCCACAAAAATTAAGCAAAGTCACCGGTGTGACATTCAAGTTGAACTGCACAAAACACTCTTAAAACATAAGTGTTTCGAGTAGCGAAGCAAAATGTCACAATAGCAACAAGTTGAATCGATACCCCTGTTTTAACAGAGGCAAAAAGGAAACAATTACTTGCCGATAAAGGAGGATGAAACAAACGGTGACAGAAAGAAGCATCTAACTTATCTTGGATGGAAAACAAAATAGCATAGTAGCATTTCTAAAACGGTTGCATTGATTCATATTAACAGAGACATTCTCTTGAAACAACATTTGTTAAAAATGTAGTTTAGTTTTAACAGCGGCATTGCTTCAATTTTCCGGCGGCATTCTTAGATTAACAATAGCAAAATAGCTGTATGGGACATGCCCGGCACCATGTAAATCCACACGTATAAATGGGTGATGCAGAGTATGTAGCCAAGCAGCATATATGCGTTGGTCCCATATTTTTCTCTTTGAACCTTTTTCCTAAGTGAGGGCAGCAAATCTAGTCCTGCACAAACTACCACCCCCAGTTTCTTTCCCTTTTCAACAAAGAGATCGGTTCCTTACAGATGTGTGTCTGGGTTACCCCTTTTTCCCTTTTCGACCTACAAAGCGGCTGGATAGCAGTCTATACTACTTTCCGCCCTCCTTTCCTCATTGAACCACGTCCTAGATTCTTGCTCCAGCCCACCGCACCCTTCTTTCCTCTTTGAACCAAGACCTAGATTCGACTACAGATCGAAAAAGATCCACATGCAGCTAGAGCAACGATGGTTTCAAAGAAACTTATACCTTAGGGTCGTCGGGACGTGGCAAGGCGTGCGGCGGGAGGCCGGATCTGCCCACACTGCGTACAACAGCGAGGAAGAAGGGGTCGGTGGCCCTCCCGCACAGGCGCTGGGTGAAAGAGAACTACGCAGCCGGCAGTGGATTGCCTCCCTCGCCGAAGGCGATAGAGTGAACGCTGCACCTCCTCCCCTTCCGGTGTGACGGGATCTGAGACACCTCCTTCAAAGAAATTGTGAGGGGGAGAGTCAAGAGGCAAACGCAGTCTTGTTTAGATCTGGTGAAGAGAGGGTGAGAGGCTGTGAATATAGCAAACCCTAGCAAATGAACGCTGAGCCTCCAGTGTAACATATATGTAATCTGCGGCGT
The DNA here is from genome assembly GCA_021605145.1 of Aegilops bicornis. NCBI lineage: Eukaryota > Viridiplantae > Streptophyta > Magnoliopsida > Poales > Poaceae > Aegilops > Aegilops bicornis. Next base: position 431,629,504 of record CM038670.1, on the reverse strand, counting down.
GTGGAGAGTGCAAACCCTAGCGAACAAGCGGCTTTGAGGCTCCCGCTTATATATATACTAATGTAGTACGGACTGAGCTTGATTGCCTTCTTTGCACACTGCTTTTGGCTGTATGACAGGTGAGCCAGACCACATTTTGGGCCCACCTGTCATAAACCCAAAGGCAGTGCACTAAGTCAAGCTTGGCGTCCATATAGTACTCTCGTGTATCGACTAATATATACTAGTGGAGTGGTTTTCTTATTCTCTCCATAACAATCGTTTTAAATTGTGTAAGTACGAAATGAAACTCTTTATTTAATGTACAGTGAAGAAAACTAGTACTACTTCCGATGAACTAACGATCCACGCCCACGCGTCTTGGTCGCACTTCCTGTCCTTCACGTGTGGTACACTACCCTCCCTTAAGTGAACAACCACAAATGCGCCAAATTATCGGAAACGTGTGAGAGTGTGTACAAATAAAGAATTTTAATTTCAATTATCGGAAAGGTCCGAGAGTATTACAAAGTTTGACTTGATCAAATCTAATATCTGGAGTAAATAAAAATGGAGGGCTACTACGTCCATCCGGGTTTTTAGTCCACACCATTTTTTAAATCAAAGTTAATAGCTGGACAAATAAAATTACAGGGGAGCTGGACAAAGTTGTGAGAAGGCTTAGAAATCAATACAAAACTTATGCTCTTAGTACCAACGTCGATCCTTCTTCGAGAAAACATTTGGTCCATAGCCAATTGTGTGATAAAATTGCACCAACGTGAAAGACGATTGCGTCTCCAACGCAACCAAGGTGAACTGACAAAGGATATCATCTTTGTGCGTAACAAGCAAAGAGCAATGATGGAAGACAGCTTGTTTTTCATTGAAAATCGATCAGCTTCACCAGCCGATGCAACCATGAGCATCGATAGGTCATCGTGGTGATGCATCATCCATTTGGCATCAAGTTTGGGTGAGGCACCTATGAAGTTCGACAAATCCTCACTGTGGTCTGTTTCTTCTCAGTAAACAAGCTCGAGGAAGGAAGAACCACGTGGCAGAGGACAGTGAGGCGAAACAACAATGGCCATCCAATTTTGTGTAGTTCCACTAAAATTGAGGAAGACATGCCCGGGTATGGAGACACACATTGCTGTTTCCAAAAATATAAAAAAGGGTTAGCAACGACATCTCCAATCATATTTGTCCAACTGGCACATTATTTACGTTGTTAATTATATACGCAGCAATATTAATGTACATCATCTCTTGTTTGCGCACGTCCGGACCGCTGCCACGGCCGGTCCTGACCAACCCGAACCCTCTTCATCACCCGCGCGTGCTTCCCGCCCGAAACGGTCAGTGCCGCATTCATGCTCGGCCTCTCACTGGCGTCGGCATTGAAGCGGCGCGCCGGCCGAGAGAGCATCGCCCGCGCCGCTTGCGGGTGCACGCGGCTGCTCCGCGTTCAAAGGTCGTAGCCGGCTGCAACATGCATGTAAAAAGTTCATGGGAGTCCGTTCTACAGCTAAGTTGTCCTCCCCCAGCTCGTCAATCTCTTCCAGTAGTGCTAGTACTCCATGGCACGATCCATCAGACAAGCAGGCGGGAAAGTTATTGTATACTCGGTTTGCAGTGAGTGGCATGCCGAGCGACCGTGTGGGGTCGAGCCGTGTAGGAGGGTGAGACATGAACACGACAGACGTGATTTAAACGTTGGTTTTGCTCGATGGCGCAATCCAACGAAACGAAACGTTTGTTTCTCTTCGTTTCCATTTTTCTCCGGAAAAACGGAAACTTTCCACTCCATTTTCATTCCTATTCCAAGGTTGCCCCGTTACAACATTCCATCAAATACAAAGGAAAACTAACACGCATGTTGATGCATCTCAATGATTCACAGATCATAGCCAATATTTACTTCACAACTAAATAAAAAGTTGTGAGAGCATGTCTGAAGAAAACTACCGATGGGGTCACTACGACTTAAACCCTAAACCCTAAACATGATTTAATTCCTGGCCAGGTAGAACTGTCGAAGGAAAGACGGTGGCACCCTCGGATCATACGATGCTTTTGTGCAGTTCCACTAAAATCGACACGACCATCCACGATGGCAAAGATATTGAAGAAGTGTGATTAGAATAATAATACGACACTAGTTCGTGAGACATAAACTCATCACAAGTAGAAGCCGGTAGAAGTAGAGAAAGATCGACATGGAGATGGAGCTACGGCAGTGGAGCAAGCCGGCTCCAAAAGGAAGATGGACTACCTGGGACGTCGGGTTGTAGCTAGAAGGGCGGTTGGGACGCGGCATCAGCCCATACTGCGGTGACCCCCGATTGGGACGCACCGACTGTGGGTTTCTCCCTCGCCGATGTCGACCGCGTCTACGCAGAACATTGTTCCCTTCCCCCAGCTACGGGATCAGGCCCGTCGTTCTATGCTTGTGAAGAGAGCAACCTTATCAAGCAGGCTTGTAGCTTAGGCTCCTGCTAGTGTACATATAGTGGTTTTCTTTTTCTCTCCATATCATCCATTTTATATTGCGTACGTGTCATTCAAGAGTGAAATGATGGTTGCTTCTTTCGACTAACTTACTGTGTGATTTGACTGCTCCTTAGTGGCCCCTACACGTACTCCCCCTACGTGTATGCAATAGTCACACGTACACATGGAGCGCGCGACGCCCTAATGCATGCATGTCCGAGCACATGACGGAACCCCCTAAGTGCTCAACCTACACGTGCATGCACACACATACTCAGTCAGGGTGAGCTAGTGACCGTATAAACACCGGAAAATATATATATTGAGCGCAATGAGCGTATTATGAAGTCCACTGATCGTATTTTTACAAATATACAGTGACAGACAGTGTATTTATCTCATTTGAAATTAAGCCATATTAACCGGAGAGGTGGCAGTATGGACTAGCATTACTTTGCTGTGTCCCGTCAACTTGTCGAACGAGGAGAAGGTTGCAGGACGGGAGAAGCTTGCGCGCGGTGGCTCGTAGGACAAGGAGAAACTTTTGACTAATGCAAGCTCTCCCTCGCTCAGGCGGTGGACGTGCAACAGTTAATTTGGTGTCAGATTGCCAGAAGCATACACTATACTACTAGTGCTACTATTGTTCGACTTCCCGAATAGGCAAATGGCCAAGCGCAAAGTTTACTAGTATTAGTACTAATACTATAGTCTATAAAGGTATGTACTATACTAGTAAGTACTAGGAACCGGATGGAGGAGCGTCTGCACTCTTATTATAATTTTAAAATGTGATAAAGCAATCTTCAACACATTTGGTTCTTTTCGAGGGTTCTCGCATGTGATAATGGAAGTTGATTGCATGGAACACTCGCCACAATTCTCGCTTAATTCTGGCTCATATCCTGTTACAACTAGTAGCGCTCGGTAATATTTCCTCTCTTTTTGTGATTCAGCATGTAAACAATTGACCAAACCTTGCGGCGCATCTTCGTGCGAACCATGCTTGCTGCACTTTGAATGTGGCCGAGCTGGCTTGATGAAACACCTCGCTTCCTACTTCTTTTTTGCGGGGTACCTCGCTTCCTAGTGACCAGTGTCTTGGCTGATCGTCCTAAGAATGCTTATATATGAATAAAGCTCTCTCATTTACATAAAAAAGATTAAGCCATATTAGCGGAAAGGAGGGAGTATGGACTAGCACTACTTTTGGTGTGTCCGTCAACTCATGAGAACAAGGAGAAGCTTGCGGGACAAGGTGAAGCTTCGCCACGCCTTTTGACTAATGCAACCTACCCTCGGTGGACATGCATCAGTCCATTCGGTGTCAGATTGTCAGAGGCATACACTGTAGTACCCAACATGCGGAGTACCTTGTTCGACTTCACGAAGAGGCGAAGAGCCAAGCGCAGTAGTACGAGTAGTACTACTACTAGAACCGCATGGTCGAGCATATGTACTCTTATTTTTTTATCTCTGATAAATTACACGTTTATTCTGGAGAAGGGCGGAAAACGGCAGCCCAACATGTAATGAATGATATCAATCAACCAACCATGCTCGAATATATCTTGGCCTCCGTGTGAGCCCGTCTATGTGTTCTCGCTCCTCGTCTCTCTCAAGGAACGACGGGTTGGCTCTTTGCAGTCAATTGAGATCGGTTTGCTCACACTCCTGTCCCACATGTCAGTGATATGCCAAGAGGAGGTGCGTTGACCGACTGGCCATCTGGCGTACTTGGTTTTGCACCTTCATACTACTCCTCCCTCCATCACAGTTCTGGTAGCACTTCATTATGATGCATTTCTCTCGATGCATTTCCACCACCAGTGAGACTTTAGACGCGTTTGGTTTAATGCTCAATTAATTAGGGTGTGGTAACCGCAATCAAGTCCACAATTTTCTCTACATGTACTGTACTACTACTACGGAGTGGAGTAAGTGCATGCATGTGTGTACCCGGGGTGGAAGCACTGCATGCATGTGTGTACGCCGTGTTATAACTACCAATGCTATTTTTCAGGCCGGTCGCTAGTCGCCTTGGTCCCACAGATTTTTTTCTTTTTCTTTAGCTATTTGTATAAGCAGTGACGGATGGAGTAGTATGAGCGGATTCAAAGAAGAGCGTATTGATGGTTGCTTCTTGAGCAACTTACGATGGGAAAGGTGGGGCTTATGATTTGTTGCTCATTACTCACTATTAATGCGGCTTGACCGGGCTGAGTCTCCCATGCGGTTGTGCACTACCCCTCGGTTCTTAAATATACTCGGAGTATATTTGTCTTTCTAGAATTTCAGCAGTGACTACTCAAATATTTGTCTTTTAGAGATTTCAAGTGGTGGCACATACAGATGTATATATACATATTTGAGAGTGTAGATTCACTCATTTTGCTCCGTATGTAGTCACTTGTTGAAATCTCTAGAAAGACGAATAGAATATTTAGGAACGGAGGGAGTACACATACAAAGCAAAATGAGTGAATCTACACTCTAAAATATGCCCATTTGAAATTTGTAAAAGACAAATATTTAGGAGCGAAGGAGTATAATTTTGTGCATGGCACATGGACCCGGATGATGAAGAGGCTTACGGCAATGCTATCAAGCTTCCATCATTTGTTTACATAATTGATGTACTATACAAATAATTTTCCAAATGACATGAAATTGTACAATGGTGTGAGCTTTACGCTTTTGTTTCACATGTCTTGCCATCGATGCTCTTTCGGAAACAATAAAAACTAACTTCCTTGCTAATGCATGTCAATTATTAGCAGATCAACAACTGAAGACAGAGTTGTGAGAAGGTGTTAAATTAAAATTGATCCATGCTTTCATTGGCAGCAACGTCCCCCCAGCTCTGTCTAAATCAACAAGGCATGTTGGGAAAAAAATTAGCTGTCTGGAGCATGCAACATTCCGATCATTTTGTGCAGTTCCACTAAAATAGAGCTGAGCATCCCTGTTCCAAAGATATTAAGTGTGATTCACGATAATAGAGGACTAGCGATGAAACAATAAACACACAAATAGAAGCCGGTCACCTTTGCGGTCTCTCTTAAGACTAACTAGTTGGAGAAGATTAGGCTCGGAGTTGGATGAGGAGGATAGAGCAAAACCAATCTCCCTTTGTGCGATCGCCTTTGAAATGTAGAGAGCGTTGCCCGTGTGACATTTTAGTACAACTGCACAAAAGCGATCTTAAGAAAAAGTGATTTGTGCAGTTCACCAAAAGGTCGCAATAGCAACGAGGTGAAATGGATAGCCCTGTTTGCAAAAAAGAGGTAGAAAGGAAACTATTACTAGCCAATAGCAGTTGATGACACATGCGACGACAAAAAGAAGCATATTCCTTTCCCTAAGGGAAGATAACAACACGATTGTGTTTGTCTAAAACGGTGTGAGGACGAGAATGCAATATGGAAAATCTTATTTGGGCGAGCTACGTTTCGGCAAAGAACTATGGAAGATCCACATGCAGCGACGTGGGAAGACGGGCAGTGGAGCAAGGCCGGAGGGGATACCTGGAGGTCGTCGGGATGTAACTAGGTGAGCAGCGGCGGGCGGAATCTGCGAGCAGGTGGCGTAGGCCCTGCCACGCCGGAGCTTGGTCAGAGAGAATGGTGTGTACCGCAGATCGGGATGTGCTGCCTCGGCACCGTCGAACGGAGAAACGATGCACTTCCTCCCTTTCCCCCGGCGGACGGGATGCGGCCGGATCAGTGACCAACGGTGAGAGAGAGAGGCCACCGCACTCCCTTTCCCGGTGGGCGGGATGCGGCGGATCGGTGACCAACGGTGAGAGAGAGAGAGAGAGAGAGGCCACCACAGCCTTGTGTGAGATACTCGAAGAAGCGACAAACCCGAACGCAAGGCTCCATTGTATATAGTGAGCGGACTACCTTTTTCTCCATAAAAATCATTTTATATTCTGTATACGTGCCATTGAGCGCTATAACTTTATTTAAAAATAACTTGGCAACACATCAAGTCAAACTTTGTTTCGTGCAGGCGTGGTACACGACCTCCCTAGGAAAACAAACGCTACAGGCGTTCAAAGTAGCACGAGGGCTGCCATTTCGTAAAGAAATGAGCTCCATCGTGTACCTCTTGAGTGTGGCTGGGCACGAAGCTTGAGTATCGTGCACGGTGCACCTATTCTCTTCTTGTATCGTACACCACCTACGTTGGGTTGTGTGAGAGATACAAACCTAGAGAGATATAGTGTGTGGGTTCTTGAGAGTTTTTGGGGGGTCAATCAAAAATGTAGCATATGCAATGTGTGTGAAATAGAGTCCTGGATATAACATATATATAGAGGGGGCGATCCACGAGAAGAGAGTGGAGGTATCATCGGCTTGAGGTGGCCATAGAATCAAAAATAGGGATGATGTGTGTGTGTGTGTGCACGCGTGATCGATAAAGAGTGCCATCGAATTTGTGTGTGCCCACGTCAAAGATATAGAGTGGCTGGCCTACTGGAGCGTGAGAGGGGACATGTGCAGTTTGTGTCTGTGGCATGGATACCTACCTGCAGCGCTCGACTATCGGTGTGTGGTGGGGGAAGAGGGAGGCCCAATTAACTATAGAGGTACAATGGCTGGTGTATGTGTGGAGGAGGAGAGAGGCCTACCTCATGTATTAAGGAGATCAATCTGCCTCATGTATTAAGGGAGATCGATCGGCATCCATGCATATGTGCAGGAGAGGAATAAGGTTGGGAGAGAGACAAAGCTAGAGTGTTGGAGGGGGTGGTAGTGGAGTTGCTTCTAACAAATGGTGGGATAGGCTTGCTAGACAAGCGGAGGGCACTTTGCAATATCGATAAGAGAGGAGATGTCTGCTTGTTATGCATGCGTGCGTGTGAGAGGCGGGTCGGGAGGCATGCACGAATGATGAGGGGGACAATGTGGCTGTGGTAAGCAGACATAACTACATAGGAAGATCAATCACCCTTTGTTAGAGAAAGGAGAGACATAACTTGTGAGGTACGTCGATCGATGGGGGGTAGTTAAAGTCGATCTAGGTATATGTTGGGAGATCGATCGGTATACATGCATGTGTGTGTTAGAAGCAAATGAGGCACGAGGAGGCGGATAGAGAGAGAGATGCATGTAGGAGGTGGTACGAGAGGCATACTATATCGGCGGGGAGGAGTGTGCGAGGCGAGAACGATGAAAAGAGTGGTGGGAGTGAGGCATGGACGGTGACAAGAGAAGAGGGAAGCTTGTGTTTGTGCTAGGCACACTGGCTAGAGAGGCATATCGATAGATGTGCCGTGAAAGAAGGAGCTGGGGGCCTACACACACCATGGGTGAACGACCTAAATTGAAAAGGCAATTTGCGCGATGGAGCTAGAGAATCCGAGGGAGGGTGAGAGGGATGCGGGCGTGTGCATGCACAAGAGAAAGTTAGCGCTAGCTACAAAGATAAGAGGGTTGTGTGGGTGTAAAAGGCGAATAGAGATCATATATACTTCATTATAAAAAGTGAATTCGGATATTTGAAGAATTTATCATAGTGTTTTAAACCGACGCATGTGTGAATATATATAACGGTGATACACATGGTGTGTTTATGAACATGTTATACTACATTTAATATATTTTATCTCTACTCTTAAAAAAACGGAGTTGTTGATGATGGTGTGCCTACGATCCTGCATTATAGGCCGTCCAATTTATATCTGGCGGATAGCAAGGAAACTATGATGGTTGAAGTTGGCAACAATCATGATTGTAGATTCTTATTGAAATAGAGAAACGAATTCAAATTTAGTTCGAATTGCAGCGGTAGTATAGACATTTGGAATGCACTAAAATGTTGGTATGAGTAGGTTACATGCATTATACAACAAGCGAAAAAATTTAATTGGACATAACATGGATTCATACTCCCTCCTTCCATCTATATAGGGCGTAATGAGATTTTTAAGACCGCCTTTGACTATTAACAAGATTAATAGTACATGACATGCACAATGTGAAAATTATATCATTGAAAGAACCTTTCACAGACGAAGTTAACGGTGTGCTTTGTGTAAGTTGCATGCCATATATCATTGCTCTAATATTTGGTCAAAGTTAGCATCGAAAAACGCATTAGGCCCTATATAGATGGAAGGAGGGAGTAGCTTTGAATAACATTTGTATAGTAAAACGGGGCAAGACTCTCTCTTTGTGTGGTGTGAATAGTTTTATTTTTTCGTTTTCTTTTTGGTTGAGGGAAGTGCGAATTGATTTGGTACGTACAAGTACAATATTACTACACGTTAGGCTTGTCCCTAAAATTCAACCCGCTTCTTGTTATATCCCGAAAATTCAGATATCGTGCTCCCAAAACTGGTGCCTTCACAACCCGCGCCTTGCTATCTCGAAATTACAACGCGCGTGAAAACTCCCTCCAGCTGCCAAATCCCGACACGCGAAATCCCCCTTCTAACCGTGAGCCAAAAGGGACGCTAGTTCAAATCAGTGGGGGGTACTTTTGTAACACACCCTACATTTTGGACAAGCGCGTCCCTAAGTCATGCTTCACCCCATCCCATCGCCCCCTTTTCGCCATTCGAAATCCTAGGCCGCCACAACCTCTCCGCTCCAGCCGCAAAACCCCACCCTCATCCGTCCGCCACGTCACCGCTGCCCAGCCAGAGCCTCTTCCCCGACGACGTCGTCCACCACAACAGCTCGACGTCCCTCGTCCACCTCCCTGGATGAGGATCCGTCGTCCATCTCACCGTCCCGCCGGTTCAGCCGCCCTGTCCTCCACCTCCAATGAGCTGCTCCGACGATCGCCTCATCTATCGCGGCTACTCCATCCCCACGGCGTTGCCTTAACCTGCTCCACCGGAACCGCAGCATCCTCACCGACTCCTCGGACGAAGCCGAGGCCTACTCGGCGCCACCAAAGAGGTTGTACACTCATCGCATCGCACCTTCTCCCTAACTCGACCTCCCGGCGACTACGGTGCTCCATCCCGCACCCCCATGGAGCGGCTACCTTGAAGCCGGCGCCGCGGGCGACATCTCCACGGCGGCTCTCCCCCAGTGCGAGGCCCCTTCGGCAGCGGCGTCTATACCAGCCGGATCTGCTGCTGCTGCTCCGGCTCTCGCTCGCTTCGTCTTCTTTGCCTCTTCTTGCTCGGCTCTCGCCGATCGCTTTCGCTTCGCCCATTCTTCTTCTGCTCTCCCCCTCGCTTCGTCTTCTTTGCTCTGCTCGATTAAGCCACACTTTAGCATTGAATCGACTTTTGGGTCGATCGATTTTCAGGGGTTGGGGGGCTCGCGGAGTTAAGGAAGAACCACCTTGGCGGGGACGGGGCTCATGGGAGAGGTACCCCACTATCTATCTTAGGGTTCAAGGTGGGGGCGGGGGCCTAGAGGAGGGCCGGCGGCTGTGGTGCGTTGTTTCGGGGCGGCGAGGCGCCGCTAGGGCCGCGGTTCGGCCGGTGGTGGTGGCAGCTCAGGGGGGTGCAGGTTGAAGATGAACTGCAGGCCCTCCGTAAACTACATGTCAAGTGCCTCTCTGCTACCATTGCGTTCAATTTTGACAGTAGCATTCAGATTCCACGGTAAATTTCAGTTTCGATAGTTAATTTCAGAGTCAACACTTTCTACCTCATCTGTTGTAGTCAGGTGGTTTTTGGTGATGTTAATTTTACATCCATTTTACATCATCTATTGGAGATGCTATTAGAATACCACTTGAGATTGACGATGTGCATCTTGTCTTGCTTGACCTTGGCGTCTTACGGCTCAGCGGAGCTGCTCAACGACGTAACGATCCATCACAATAGAGCGGTGCCACGGACACCGTCTCTGATTCCTCAGATCTTCCTCCACACCTCCAACAACCACCTCTGCCTCAAGCTGGCTGACCAACCCAATGATGCTTTGAGGTCGACACGGCTTCTGACAAGAGGTTGTACACTTGTTGCATCACTTATTACTATACACTCATGTCGATCCATTAGGGCTATTTTGGTTCAACGGAAAAACGTCGATTTACTGGTTGTTACCATCACTCTAAATTTCGGCATGCTCTCCTTACATAATCTCGCCATATTTTTTTGTATGCATGTCAGATATTGTACACAGTCATGCTGAACATGTAGAGAAAAAGAGAAGAGTCTTGCGCGGCAATACAGTGTCATGCAGACATCGCTCCATGGTGGGTTCAATGGCAAACCCTCCCACCCCTCTCCAGTTGTAATCCAGAGGAAGATATACATTTTGAGGCAGATTAGGGCCGTGACCACTCCTATTTACCCCCAAGGTGTTTGCTCTACCTTGGCATGATGATGTTAGTCATATCATGCATATGTTGCCTTGCGGTGCCTACTTTTGACATCATATATGTCATCTGCTTAGTTTAGACATGTTACGTAATGCCACCTTTTTAGTTTCTATAACATATATGGGAATTATGCAGTCTCATGTCTTTTAGCCAGCCATAATATATGTGAAATGTGCAATGCCATCCTGTTTAACCAGGCATCATATATTTGAATGATATCTTGCCCATCCTTTTCTTCATTACATTTCCATTTGTCGACAACCTTTGTACATTAAACTACCCTTCCTGTGAATCAGCCATTTGGGTAGGAGATGGAAAAATCTGGAGTGAAAACAAGGCCTTAAGAGCAGACAGTGCTACCTGTCAAAGCAGATGTCTTGTTGGGTCCCGATAGCTCCTCAGAGATGGATTCAGATAAAGAAGACCAGTCCTATTCCCCCACTGAGGTGTATGCTCTAACTTGGCACGGTTATACTGCTCATATCATGCATATGGTGTCTTGCATTGCATAGTTTAGACATCATATACACAATATTCAACACCATGTTCTTAGTTCAGACATCATATCGAATGCCCACTGTTTAGCATATAAATCACATATGTGAATTAAATGATGCGATCCTGATTACTTAGATAACATGTAGGTGAATTATTTCATGCGATCCTATTTAGTTATCCATCATATCTTTGAATTATGTTATGCTATGCTATCCAGTTTAGATAGACATCATATATGTGAAATTATGTCATGCTATCCATTTTAGTTAAACAATATACATGTCAACTATTTCATGCCCTCTTTTTTCCACACTCTCTCTTGCATACATCTCTCATACAATGTATGTACATTCAACTATGTTTCCTGTTTATCAGCCATTTGAATTGGAGCCGGGTGATGCGGTATTCAGCGGAATAAAAACACGGTCTTCAAATATAACAGCGCTACCTCTTGGTGGAGATAGCACCCTGGTTGTACATGCACAAGAACCAGCCCTACCACACATAACCCAAACTCTCGTAGATTGTACCCCTACTACGATGGACAAAGAACCAGCTTCATCGAATCTAACCCCAACCCCAACCGATAGTAACCCAGTTCCTGTTGACACAGCACCATCTCCACCACAGAGCTCCCAAACAAGAGCAGTTAGTAAGGCAGCTTCAGTGCCCAAAGGGCGATACTATCACAATGAACCCCAACTCCACCGGTTAGTATGCCTATTCACGTGGAGGAAGCACAACCAACCCGATCGTGGTTTATCATCTATCGCATTTGATGTTGTTAAATCATATGTGCATATCTTCCCATCTTGGAAATATTATACTGAAGATGAAGGAAAATGCCATTTGCAGGTGTTTGTCCAGGAGTTATGTGTAAGTAATGTTATTCACGGCAATTACTTTGCTTCGTCCCATACATCCTACCTCCATGATGGTTATAATACAGCAAATTTTCCCATTTTTCTCTATAGAGAAGGACCGATTTGGAAACTTCGGGATGAGGTAACTTTGTGCTAATATCTCTGCTATCTTCAAGAATGCTTGGTGGCGATGTCGGAATTACACAGAAGAAAGCGTACTTCACCGGCAAAGAAACTCATCAAATTCCCTTACGTTCTCCACGAGACACATTCTTTGGACCATGACTAGGAACGCCTTTGTTACATCGGTCCCGAACCAAGAATGTGGTAAGGTCTATGAGCTCATTTTCTATTTTTAAGTATTTTATTCTTGCGTCTTCTTGTACTACTGTTCATGTAAAACAAGTGCCTAAACACGAAGAACAACTGTTCTAATTTAAGATTCCATTGCTATCATAGTTCAAAAAAGCGCTAGGAGTTAATTGTGCGTTTTGCCACCGCTTTGTGCTTTCTTGACCAAAAGCGCATGCTTATCTTGTGATTATGCATGATTATGCGTAGTTATGCATAATGCGTTTTATAACGCCTAGAGCCTAAGCGCTTAAGCGCTTCGCTTCGGTAGCGCCTTTTTAACTACGATTGCTTTGCTCTTGTATCCTTGTATTCTTGATACAAACTTATTTTTAAATTGAAGGATCCAATCGAAACTCCAATGGCACAGCAAGTATGTTCACGCATGTTTCTTTAACAGGTTTCTTTGTTATCAATAGCTCTTTTGATTTCAATTTCAATTGTGTATCTGATTGACTTTCATATCATGCACATTACTAGCATCACAACAGAGCCAATAGTGTTGTTTTACATGTAGACCCGTGGTACCCATCTGAAATCTTGTTGTGCCGTGTAGTTTCCCACGCTTTGTATTCTTTCCTTTGCTTTGCTTTGTCTTGAACTGATATGATTTGAACCGTGTCTCTATTTTGATTTGGCAAGACAATGCAGTGACCATAGGACATAGATATATGTTTGTTTGATGCTTTTATTATGTACTAGTACTTGGCAATAGAAGACTTGGTAGTTTAATCCTGTCCACCTTTTTAATGAACTGGTTCACCGAAATGAGTTTCATATACTAGTACATGCTAAACTTGTTATGTGTCTGCTTGTTTCTTCTTTTAGAATCTTGTGAGAATATTGGGGAAGAGTGCCTTATTAAGCAATGGTAAAGGAAGTAATGCGAGATAAGGTTCGGGATAGTGACACATCCTTGTTGGTCTCCAACAAAGCTGATAAAACAACTAAGGAAGACTATCTTGAAGACAGCGAGAGAACCCCAAAGTCTGTCTTGGTTTAGTATTCGATTCTTGGCCACTACCGCTTGCACAAGCTATTCAAACTCCTTTATGCGAATCAGTTCGGTTTCTTGAGTCTCAACTACAAGCTGAAAGACACCGATCGGTTGTCTTTGCGACAAGAAGCGGAAGGACTGTGGAAGTCCTGGAGCATTCAGATGCATACTTTACGGTGCAATGACAAGCGTTGGAGGATTTTAGCGCCAAACAGGACAAAGCTAATCAGCTTGCTAAGCTTATTGCCAACATGGTGGATACCCAGGATAACGTTTCTTGAGCTCTTACGAAGTTGTTTCAGTTATGCTCTTGTTTCTTTGCCGCGTTTATTTGCACCTTTGGTGGCCAATTTTGAAGGCGGTGTATGTAATATGATGCTTTGTTCCCTATATTTGCCTTTGGTGGCGAACTTTGATGTGATGGATGTAATATGTGTAATAGCGGTAATAGGCTAGCGTTAATTGCTTGCTTATTTATTTCCTTATTATCTTGTTGAGTTGTTTGCTTGTAGTCACTGCAGTTCTTTCTATGTTTTTCTAGTGGCCACAATAGCCTATTTTTGGTAACTAGGCCAAAATAATCATGGCAACACACGGACTGTTGAAACCATGGGGCTCCTGCAGGACGTATGATCCATGGGCCTTCGTTCGGCCGTAGGATCCATTGGCCTTCTATACGGGCCGTAGGATCCATCGGCCTTCTATATGGGCCTTAGGGTCCATGGGCCTTCTACGGGCCGTAGGGTCCATGGGCCTTCTCCGGGCCGTACGATCCATGGGCCTTCTACGGGCCGTACTATCCATGGGCCTCATATGGGCCGTAGGATCCATGGGCCTTCTACGGGGCGTATCAATTTCGCCAATCATGGGCCGTACTATTCGTGGACCATAACGGGCCGTTAATAGGCCGTATTGATAACTCTATGAAAACAGCCCAGCAGGTTCTTTTTGACATGAAAACGCTCAACGTATTAACGGTCCGCAAACGGGCCGATCGTAACGACGGGCTGAATTTGGCCCACAAGCGTAAAAAATGACAAGAACGGGCCGTATGTAACCGAATGCCGCAAATGAGCTCAAGAATCAATGGGCCTGAGAAGGCGAAAGATAACTTAATGAAGCGGCCCAATGAAATAACGGGCCATTAATGGGTATAAAGTGATACCTTGTTCATTACGGGCGGTTTCACCACGAGCCGTTAATGGGCCAAGAGTTACAAAGGTCCTCATATGGGCGAAAGAAGTCATGGGCCACACATGGGCCGGAAGTTAAAACGGGCTGAATCATATGGGGACGGCCGGATGACGCTCTTGGGCCTAATTCGGATAGGGCGAACGGGCCTGAGGGTAGCGGGCTGTAAATGGGCTATATGGGAACAGGCCGTCAACATGCTTACCGTGGGCCGGGCCGCCACCTTTTGACCAAGTCAAACGGGCCGGCCTTTTCATAGGAATGGGCCTCTGTTGGGCTGTGCCACCTGTCGCCATATCATAGGCGACTTCGGTCCAATGAACGGATGACATCTGTCCCAACAGTGAGCCGACACATGTTTCCTCCAGCCAATGATGATTTTACACGTGGAAAATCCCCATTGGTCGGGGCTGTTAACGGGTTATCGGATCCAAAACCCGACCTGATAGCTTGCGTTCCGTTACGGTGGATACCACGTGTCGGTCACCCTTGACGAAAGCACTTCTGTGACGCGTGATTTATCGTCATGGAAGTGGACACTTCCGTGATGATAATTTTGGTAATGTCATGGAACACTTCTACGACAAAGACAGGTATGACTATCTTGATTCTGTCATAAATTTGTCATGGAAGTACATGCATGACAAAAAACGCGACCTACTGTGACAAACACGTATCATCACGGAAGTGTATTTTTTTGTAGTGTAGGCTTGTTGGACGGTGATAGGTTGGATGAGATTTATCCTGTAGTCGAGTTAGTTTTGTTAGGGCTTGATCCCTAGTATCCACTATGTTCTGAGACTGATGTTACTATGACTTTTCTATGCTTAATACTTGTCAATAGGGCCCGAGTGTCATGATTTTAGATCTGAACCGTTTATATTTTTAACAATATATTTGTGTCGTGATCCGATCTGGCAATTTATACGCACCTACAACGTGTGATGATCCGCATACCCTGATGTCTACTATGCAACCTTCTTCTTGTAGACGTTGTTGGGCCTCCAAGTGCAGAGGTTTGTAGGATAGTAGCAAATTTCCCTCAAGTGGATGACCTAAGGTTTATCAATCCGTGGGAGGCGTAGGATGAAGATGGTCTCTCTCAAACAACCCCGCAACCAAATAACAAAGAGTCTCTTGTGTCCCCAACACACCCAATACAATGGTAAATTGTATAGGTGCACTAGTTCGGTTGAAGAGATTGTGATACAAGTGCAATATGGATGGTAGATATAGGTTTTTGTAATCTGAAAATATAAAAACAGCAAGGTAGCAAGCGATAAAAGTGAGCGTAAGCGGTATTGCAATGCTAGGAAACAAGGCCTAGGGTTCATACTTTCACTAGTGCAAGTTCTCTCAACAATAATAACATAATTGGATCATATAACTATCCCTCAACATGCAACAAAGAGTCACTCCAAAGTCAATAATACCGGAGCACAAACGAAGAGATTATGGTAGGGTACGAAACCACCTCAAAGTTATTCTTTCCAATCAATCCGTTGGGCTATTCCTATAAGTGTCACAAACAGCCCTAGAGTTTGTACTAGAATAACACCTTAAGACACAAATCAACCAAAACCCTAATGTCACCTAGATACTCCAATGTCACCTCAAGTATCCGTGGGTATGATTATATGATATGCATCACACAATCTCAGATTCATCTATTCAACCAACACATAGAACCTCAAAGAGTGCCCCAAAGTTTCTACCAGGGAGTCAAGACAAAAACGTGTGCCAACCCCTATGCATAGGTTCATGGGCGGAGCCCGCAAGTTGATCACCAAAACATACATCAAGTGAATCACGTGATATTCCATTGTCACCACAGACACGCGGCAAGACATACATCAAGTGTTCTCAAATCATTAAAGACTCAATCCAATAATATTACTTCAAAGGAAAAATCAATCCATTACAAGAGAGTAGAGGGGGAGAAGAAACATAAGATCCAACTATAATAGCAAAGCTCGCGATACATCAAGATCGTGCCAAATCAAGAACACGAGAGAGAGAGAGAGATAGATCAAACACATAGCTACTAGTACATACCCTCAGCCCTGAGGGTGAACTACTCCCTCCTCGTTATGGAGAGCACCGGGATGATGAAGATGGCCACCGGTGAGGGTTTCCCCCTCCGTGAGTCTTGAGCAGGGGTCCCGATTGGTTTTGGTGGCTACTGAGAGGCTTGCGGCGCGGAACTCCAGATCTATTATGTTCCCCGATCGTTTTAGGGTATATGGGTATATATAGGAGGAAGAAGTATGTCAGGGGAGCCACGAGGGGCCCACGAGGGTGGAGGGCACGCCCTAGGGGGGTGGGTGCGCCCCCCCTACCTCGTGGCTCCCTCGTTTCTTTCCTGTCGTGCACTCCAAGTCCATCGGGTAGCTTTCCTTCCAAAAATAACTTCTCCAGAAGGTTTCATTCCATTTCGACTCCATTTGATATTCCTTTTCTTTGAAACATCGAAACAAGGGAAAAACAGCGAGGCACTGGGCTCTGGGTCAATAGGTTAGTCCCAAAAATAATATAAAAGTGTTTAATAAAGCCCATAAACATCCAAAACATATAATATAATAGCATGGAACAATCAAAAATTATAGATACACTGGAGACGTATCATACCCCAAGGTGACAATAATTGGGATTCTTTTCGGTGATTACCGTAGTTTGAGGAGTTCATATATTCACTATGTGTTAATTCTTTGTTCCGATTCTCTATTAAAAGGATGCCTTAATATCACTTAGTTTCCTTATGGACCCCGCTATCATGGGAGGGTAGGACAAAAGATGTTGTGCAAGTTCTTTTCCATAAGCACATATGAGTATTTACAGAATACATGCCTACATTACATTGATGAATTGGAGCTAGTTCTTTGTCACCCTAGGTTATGACTATTACATGATGAATATTATCCAACGTTATCACCGATCCAATGCCTACGAGCTTTTCCCATATTGATCTTTTCTAAGTTATTACTGTTGTTGCTGCTGTTACAATTGCTACAAAAATACTACTGCTACTGTTACCACTACTATTGCCATTGCTACTATTGCTACTAAATTATCATACTACTGTGCTACTAATCACTCTACTGCAGATATTTAGTCTCCAGGTGTGGTTGAATTGACAGCTCAACTGATAATACTTAAAAGTATTCTTTGGCTCCCCTTGTGTCGAATCAATAAATTTGGGTTGAATACTCAACCCTCAAAAACTGTTGCGATCCCCTATACTTGTGGGTTATCAAGGCCTTTTTCTGGCACTGTTGTCAGTGAGCATAGCTATATTTGTTGAGTTACTTGGGATTTATATCTGTTCATCACTATAAAGAATCTTAAGGATGATAGAACCAAGATCATTCCCTCTAAGATGACGGGAGGTAAGGAACTGTTATCTAGCTCTGCACTTGATTCACCTTCTGTTTTGAGTAAGCTTGCAACACCACCACATGCTATTAATCCTGATATGTCGCAAGTAATTGATGATGCTACTTCTTCCATGAATGATGCTAGTACTTTGCTTGATAATAATGTGCCACTAGGTGAATTTATTGATGAACAACTTGCTAGAACTAAAGAAATTGAGAATGTTGAAACTAATGAGATTACTGAAACTGAAAATTATGAAACACCTATTAGACCTAGCTCTCCTAGATATGAATTTCCTAACATACCCGAGGGTTATGTTATGGATGGAGAGGTAGCTAGGTACTTTCTTGCTTTTAAGGATATAGATGATCTATTAAGAAATTACTATACAAGTGGAAAGAAAAATCTTTAAATGCTAGAATGAAATATGAAGTTTGCTACCTCACCTATCTTTATTACTGATAAGGTTTATGTATTCTCTTTCGACCCAGAGGTAATTACTTTGGTTGAATCTGATCCTTTCCATGGCTATGAAACTGAAACTGTTGTGGCACATCTTACTAAATTAAATGATATAGCCACCCTATTTTCTCATGATGAAAAAATTCGCTATCACTATATTCTCAAGTTATTTCCTTTCTCGTTAAATAGTGATGCTAAGATATGGCATAATACTCTAGCTCCTGGTTGTGTGCGTAGTCCCCAGGACATGATCAATAATTTCTCTGAAAAATATTATCCCGCTCACAAGAAACAAGCCGCCTTACAGGAAATATTTAACTTCGTGCAAACTGAAGAAGAAAGTCTCCCACAAGCTTGGGGGAGGCTTCTTCAAATACTTAATGCTCTGCCTCATCATTCTCTTAAGAAAAATGAAATACTTGATATCTTCTATAATGGACTAGCCAATACTTCCAGGGACTATCTAGATAGTTGTGCTGGTTGTGTTTTCAGGGAATGAACGTTTGAACAAGCTGAGGAACTACTGAATAATATTTTGAAGAATGGTAATGACTGGACACTTCCTGAACCACCGCCTACACCCACTCCGAAGAAGAGGGGTATTCTATTTCTCAGTCCTGAATATAAACCCACTCTAAAGAAGAGGGGTATTCTATTTCTCAGTCCTGAAGATATGCAAGAAACAAAGAAGTGTATGAAGGAAAAGGGTATTAAAGACGAAGATATTAAAAATTTACCACATATTGAAGAAATACATGGCCTTGACACACCACCACAGGTGTTAGAGGCAAATTATCTTATAAAGTTCGATGAAGGTGACATTCCCTACAATAAATCTCCTAGTCAATGCTTGTAGGAATTTGACAGTTACATTATTAAGCACAATCATTTCAATGCAAATGTTATGAAACAATTGAAACGAAATGCCTACATGATTGATCACTTGAGTGACTTGTTGTTTAGAATTGTTAATGATGTCAAAGGTGTTAGTAAACATGCTTCTATGGTCCAAACTCAGTTAGAACAAGTTGCTAAATCTCAAGGTGAGTTTCTCAATGAAATGAATAAAAATATGAATGATCATGTTGTTAGAGTAATGATTAGAGGAGGTAGAACGACCCAGGAGACACTTTATCTTGAAGGTCACCCTAAAAGAACTGAACAAGACTCTCAAAGAATTAATATTGATGCACCTAGTCCACCTAATAAGAAAAATGATAGGACTTTGCATACTTCTAGTGAACCTAATGTAGAAAAACCTCCTAAGGATGATAATGATGTTTCTATTTCTGATGCTGAAACACAATCTGATAATGAACATTCACCTAGTGATAATGATAATGACAATGATGATGTTCATGTAGATTCTCAACCAGACAATGATAAATAACCAAATAATGATGTTGAAATAGAACCTATTGTTGATCTTCATAACCCACCTTCTAAAAATAAACGTTATGATCAGAGAAATTTTGTTGCTAGAAAACATGGTAAAGAAAGAGAACCATGGGTTCAGAAACCCATGCCCTTTCCACCTAAACCATCTAAGAAAAAGGAGGAGGAATAATTTGAACGCTTTGCTGAAATGCTTAGGCCATATTTTTGCATACTCATTTGACTGATATTTTAAAGATGGACCATTATGCTAAATACATGAAAGATATTGTCACTAGTAAAAGAAAAATCCCTGAAGCTGAAATCTCCACCATGCTTGCAGACTGTTCTTTTAAGGATGGAGTACCTAAGAAATTAGGAGATCCCGGAATACCAACTATACCATACTCCATTAAAAGAAATTATGTCAAAATGCTTTATATGATTTAGGAGCCGGTGTTAGTGTTATCCTTTCTCTTTATATAAAAGACTAGATTTGAATAAACTCACACCCACTAAAATACCATTGCAAATGGCTAACAAACCAACTGCCATACCTATCGGTGTTGGTGAGGATGTGCCTGTTGTAGTTGCAAATATTACTATATTAATAGACTTTGTTATCTTGATATGCCCGAGGACGACAACATGTCGATTATCATTGGTGGACGCTTTTTGAACACTGCAGGGGCTGTTATTGATTGCAACAAAAGCAAGATCACTTTTCATATCAATGGTAATGAGCATACGGTGCACTTTCCGAAGAAACAATTTCAAGTGAATGCTTGATACATCCATTTTGCATCATGTTTACCTAATGTTATTTACTATGTTTTTATGCATAACAATGCTTTTTGGAGTAATTCTAATGCCTTTTATCTCATAATATGCAAGGTTTACACAAAGAGGGAGAATGCCGGCAGCTGGAATTCTGGACCTGAAAAAGCTACGTCAGAGTTACCTATTCTGCACATCTCCAAATGAGCTGAAACTTTACAAAGAATTGTTTTGGAATAAATGAAAAATACTGGAGCAAAAGACTATCGGAGGATGCCCACTAGGTGGGCACAACCCACCTGGGCGCGCCAGGCCCCCCAGGCGCGCACTGGTGGGTTGTGCCCTCCTCGGCGCACCTCCGGTGCCCCTCTTCTGGTATATAAGTCATTTTGACCAAGAAAAAATAAGGAGAGGACTTTTGGGATGGAGCACCACCGTCTCGAGGCGGAACTTGGGCAGGAGCTCTTTTGCCTTCCGGTGGAGCGATTCCGCTGGGGGAACTTCCCTCCCGGAGGGGGAAATCATCGTCATCATCATCACCAACAACCCTCTCATCTTTGGGAAGGCAATCTCCATCAACTTCTTCAACATCACCATCTCCTCTCAAACCCTAGTTCATCTCTTGTGTTCAATCTTTGTACCGGAACCTCAGATTGGTACATGTGGGTGACTAGTAGTGTTGATTATATCTTGTAGTTGATTACTATATGGTTTATTTGGTGGAAGATATATGTTCATATCCATTATGCCATTTAATACCCCTCTGATCTTGAGCATGATTATCATTTGTGTGTAGTTACTTTTGATCTTGAGGCCACGTAAGAAATCTTGTTGCAAGTAATCATGTGAACTTGATATGTGTTCGATATTTTGATGATATGTATGTTGTGATTCCCTTAGTGGTGTCATGTGAACGTCGACTACATGGCACTTCACCATATTTGGGCCTAAGGGAATGCATTGTGGAGTAGTTTTTAGATGATGGGTTGCTAGAGTGACAGAAGCTTAAACCCTAGTTTATGCACTACTTCGCGAGGGACCGATTTGGATCCAAAAGTTTAATGCTATGGTTAGATTCTATCTTAATACTTTTCTTGTAGTTGTGAATGCTTGCGAGGGGATTAATCATAAGTAGGAGGTTTGTTCAAGTAAGAACAACACCTAAGCACCAGTCCACTTATAACCCGCAAGTATAGGGGATCGCAACAGTTTTCGAGGGTGGAGTATTCAACCCAAATTTATTGATTCGACACAAGGAGTCAAAGAATATTCTCAAGTATTAGCAGTTGAGTTGTCAATTCAACCACACACGAAAGACTTAATATCTGCAGCAAAGTATTTAGTAGCAAACTAGTATGGAAGTACTTGATAACGGTGGCAAAAGTGTGATGGCAGTTTTGTAACAATCGTAACAGTGGCAAAGGAAAAGTAACTTAGCAAAGATCAATATATGAAAAGCTCATAGGCAATGGATCAATGGTGAATAATTATGTCAGATGGCATTCATCATGCAACAGTTATAACATAGGGTGACACAGAACTAGCTCCAATTCATCAATATAATGTAGGCATGTATTCCGAATATAGTCAAACATGCTTATGGAAAAGAACTTGCTTGCCATCTTTTGTCCTACCCTCCCATGGCAGCGGGGTCCTATTAAAAACTAAGGGATATTAAGGCCTCCTTTTAATAGAGAACTAGACCAAAGCATTAGCACTTAGTGAATACATGAACTCCTCAAACTACGGTCATCACTGGGAAGTGTCCCGACTATTGTCACTCCGGGGTTGCCGGATCATAACACGTAGTAGGTGACTATAACTTGCAAGATAGGATCAAGAACACAAATATATTCATGAAAACATAATAGGTTCATATTTGAAATCATGGCACTTTCGGGCCCTAGTGACAAGCATTAAGCTATGGCGACCCGATCCCAATGGATCGAAGTCTACGTGCTTAAGTGTTATCCTCGGATCGATATCTTTGACACACACGATTTCGAAGATTTATAACAGAGTTCAATCACACACTTATTACATCGAGGGTCTCATAAAGAGTACTTACTACAATAATATGGTGAAGGCCATCTAAATAAAATAACTGTGGAAGCTTCAAAGATAAATGAGTCCATCCAACTCCACGGCAAACTGAGTGCACGACAACGACCTAACGCACCTTTAATCCTCGTCTAAAAATTCTGCAACATGAGACGTTGCAACCATGTAGGTCAGCACATGGAATATGTTGGCAAGATCACACTATAGAGCAATGATGAACAAATTTCTATCACTACATGCATATTTGGCTGGTGGAGGCTCTAAGTTTAATTTTGCATAAAGCTAGTTTTTCCCTATAAACAAGGAAGAAATTTTATTTAACTACCCTATTTATGCCATATTGAGAAGGTTCCTCCAACTCAATCCCAAATTACCAAGTATAAATATTAACCCAACAATTTCATTAGATAAAGTGATGAGATCAACCAATAATTCACTTCTAGATACTCAAAATTGTCCATAACCGGGGACACAGCTAATCATGATTAGTTTATACACTCTACAGAGGTTTGCGGACTTTTTCCCAAAAGACTCGACCACCTCCATGATCGAAAGATCGAGACACAGCCTTTTTGAAGTATTAACTCTTTACTCTGGGTAGACAGTTACACCTACTTTGCCCTACATCTGCTAGCCTACCACTGAAAGAGGTCACACAACTTACTCAACTATGCCAGAGCCCATAATGTCTTGCGGCTGCACACGGAAGTTTCTAGGCATGAAATGTCATATGATCCCTTTGAGCCTGGGAGGCAGACCTAGGGTAATCACACGGGTACTCCGGGATTCCCTTGGGCAAGCACTGGGTTCTCCAGGAGCCCCAAACAATCCACCTAGATGTGTTCTTATTTTTCCACCTTAAGTTAACCTTAATTATTAACTCTCGCAACTTGGATGAATCTCACATATCAATCCCGTCTACGAGCATGGCTCAGCAATATGAGCATAACGTATATTCCCGGGGTGATCAAAGGTAAGTGGTTCCTACCTCATGAACTACAAAGCAATAACCACATGTTCCCAATCCTACTCATGCAATATTTGGGGATGTAACTAATGCATAAAAAACTGGGTAATAAAGGGTATGATCAAAGTGTAACTTACCTTGCTGACGATCGGTAAACCCTAGAGATTCGTAGTAGCAAGATTCGCACTCCGGAAAATCTATCGTAGACAAACAATAGAATACATAAGAACTCAAACATGCAGATGCAAAGGTAAAACCAAATAAAAAGATATAAACAGAAAGTTCAAGTGAAGAGCTCTGACTTGCAAAAAGAATCAATCAAATCGGAATTACGAAACTCAAGTTATGATCAAAAGAAACTCAAATTCAAATCTATTTGAAACCATATTTTAAACTTTCAAAAACATGTTTAAGTTGATTATCTGGACAAAGGGGATCAAGACGAAGAATATGGCGTTGGTTTCGTTGGATTTGGATAAGCGAGCAAAAAGTTACGAGGGTTTAAAGGGCAGGGGCTAAACTGTAAAGAAAATGTTCACGGATAGGTCTCTGGTCAAAAATAAACAGAAGAAAGAAAAATCTATCGGACGAACGTCCGCTACAGAAACTAATCTGACGAAAACCGTTCGCTCCAGAAGCTTAACGAACGAACGTTCACTAATTAAACAAACGGTTTAAAAAAATGGAACGCGATCTGGATCGTTCGATCTAGATCGGATGGGCGAGGGCGGCGGCAGTTACCGGCAACGGCTGCGGTGGCGGTTGCAGACTCGTGCGGGGCGGGGACGGCGGCTCTAGCGACAGGCGTTGGTGGCGGTAGCGGCGGCTGCAGCGAGGCTAAGCGGGTGGCGACTGCGGCGGCGTTGGTGGCGGCGCTTGCGGCGGCTTGATGATGTTGCTGCTGCGAGAGGCGGCGGGGCGGCTGATGAGGAGAGAGGGGGCCGGGGGGTCCAATATTTATAGGTGGGAGAGGTGCAGCGACTTGGAGGAAGGGGCAAGGCAGAGGCAGCGACAGGAGCTAGTCCCGGTCGGACTCGGCAGCGGCGGGTGAGGCGTGCTCACTCGGGACCCCTTCCCGAGCTCGTGGACGAGGCGGTGCGCGGCTTGGGCCGGCCGGGCTGGGGGCGGCCCAGTTCGGTCGGCTCAAGCTAACTTTTTTTAAACATTTTCCGGAAGTACGAAAAATTTGTAGAACCTAATAAAAATATTTTTTAAAATTCCAGAAAAATTCACATAACTCCCTCCTAATATTTGGACTAATGTGAACATTTTTCTGGACCTAAATGCCTAAAATAAAAACAAACATTTTAGCACTAATAACAGATAAACTTGCAAATAAATAAAAAATAATATATATTTTTATCCAAATTTAAATTTCCAATATTTCTTTGCTATTTTTGAAGAAGTCATATTATCTTCTCTCATTATTTTATTTATTTGAAGTTATTGGAAAAATAATTTTGAATAAATCAACTTGATCCAAATTTGCCAAATTTTGAAAATTCAAAAATGGATTTTTTGGGAAACCTCCAATTCTCTCAATTGGTCCTTGAGTTGCTTAAGGTTTTCTTGGATCAAAATACAAATAAAACCAATGGGCAAAAATGCATAAATCATGGATGCATATGTATGATCTAAATAATAACATCCAAATTGAAAATTGGGATGTTACAAACCAACACCCCTTAAGATGAATCTCGCCCTCGATATTCGGGGTGGCTAGCAAAAAGGTGTGTGTGGTCCTTCCGGAGGTCTTCTTCTCGTTCCCAGGTGGCTTCCTCCTCGGTATGGTGACTCCACTGAACCTTGCAAAACTTGATGACCTTGTTGCGTGTAACTCGGTTGGTGAACTCGAGAATCTTGACGGGTTTCTCCTCATAGCTCAGGTCACTCTCCAACTGAATTGCTTCCAGGGGCACTGTATCTCTTAGAGGAATATCGACCATCTCTGCATGGAACTTCTTCAACTGGGAAACGTGAAACACATCATGAACTCCTGACAAACCTTCGGGTAACTCCAACTTGTAGGCAACTTCACCCATACGAACCAAGAATCTCTATGGTCCCACAAATCGTGGCACTAACTTTCCTTTGACTCCAAACCGCTTAATTCCTCGAAGCAGCAACACACGAAGATATGCTCTGTCTCCGACTTCATAGGTTACCTCCTTGTGTTTAGTATCGACATAATTCTTCTTCCTGGACTGAGCTATCTTGAGCCTATCATGGATCAACTTGACCTTCTCCTCAGAATCACTGATTAAATCTGGTCCAAACAATTGGCGATCTCCAACTTCATCCCACATCAATGGTGTCCTGCACCTCCTTCCATACAAAGCTTCAAAATGGGCCATCTTCAAACTAGCTTGGTAGCTGTTATTATATGAGATCTCTACATAAGGCAAATTATCATCCCAGATAGATCCATAATCTAGCGCACAAGCCCTCAACATGTCCTCCAGAATCTGGTTGACTCTCTCGGTCTGCCCATCTGTCTGCGGATGAAAGGCTGTACTGAACTCTAGCCTGGTACCTAAATTTTCGTGTAGCTGCTTCCAAAACTTCGAGGTAAACTGTGTTCCTCTATCTGATATGATGGTCATCGGAACTCCATGCAGACATACGATCTTGGTCATATATATCTTGGCCAACTTAGCGCTTGTATAAGTGGTTTTCACGGGGATAAAGTGGGCCACCTTGGTCAAGCGATCAACTACAACCCAGATGGAGTCATATCTTGCACGAGTCCTGGGTAATCCGGTGATGAAATCCATGCCAAGCTTATCCCACTTCCAATCGGGTATCGGCAAAGGCTGAAGTAATCCTGCTGGTTTCTGATGCTCTGCCTTAACTCTGTGACATACGTCACATACTGCTACATACTCGGCGATATCCTTCTTCATACTTGTCCACCAGAAACGTTCCTTCAAGTCCAGATACATCTTGGTGTTCCCTGGGTGAATTGAGTAAGGCGAATCATGAGCCTCCTGAAGAATTAACTTCCTGATCTCTAGGTCATTGGGCACATAGATATGATCCTCAAACCATAAAGTTCCGTGTTCATCCTCACAAAATCCTTTGGCCTTTCCTTTACTCATCTTTTCTTTAATCTCTGCAATTTCCTTGTCCGTCTTCTGGGCTTCTCGGATCTTTCCCAACAAAGTGGACTGAACTTCCAACGCTGCAACAAAACTTCTCAGAACTATCTCCGAGCGAAGTTCTCTGAGATCGTCGGCTAACTCCTGAGGTAATCCCCCGGTTATGAGAGTATTGACATAACTCTTGCGGCTAAAAGCATCGGCCACGACATTGGCCTTTCCTGGATGATAACGCAGTTTCATGTCATAATCCTTTATGAGCTCCAACCATTTCCTCTGCCTGAGGTTCAACTCCTTCTGCGTGAAAATGTACTTCAAACTCTTATGATCCGTATAAATATCACAACGATTTCCAATAAGAAAATGCCTCCAGGTCTTCAGTGCATGCACTACGGCTGCTAACTCCAAATCATGCGTGGCATAATTCAACTCATGAGGTCAAAGCTGACGTGAGGCATATGAAACAACTCTTCCTTCTTGCATAAGAACGCCTCCAAGACCCTGACGAGAAGCGTCACAATATACTTGGAAATCCTTGCATATATTCGGAAGAATTAGCACTGGGCTGTAACCAAACGTTTCTTCAACTCCTGAAAACTGGCCTCACAATCTTTGGTCCAATGAAACTTGGTGTCCTTCTTCAATAACTCCGTCATGGGCTTTGCGATCTTGGAAAAATTCTCAATAAATCTCTGATAATATCTTGCAATTCCAAGGAAACTGCGTATCTCCCCAACTGAGGTGGGTGCCAACCACTCGGTGTGATTTAACCTGGAAGGGTCTCATCGCTATTCCTTCCCCTGATATAACGTGTCCTAGAAATCCGACTTCCTTCAATCAAAACTCGCATTTGCTGAACTTGCCATATAGCTGATGTTCCCTGAGCTTCTCGAGGACCAAGCGCAAATGTTCCTTGTGTTCTTCTTCATTCTTCGAGTACAACAATATATCATCAATGAACACCAAAACAAAGTTATCCAAGAACTCCATGAACACCTTATTCATCATACTCATAAAGTAGGCAGGGGCGTTAGTCAAACCAAAAGACATGATCATGTACTCATATAGCCCATACCTTGTGGTAAAAGTTGTCTTAGGTATATCCTGTTCTCGGATCTTCAGCTGGTGATATCCTGATCGAAGGTTGATCTTGGAGAAACCCTTAGCTCCCTGCAGCTGGTCAAACAAATCATTTATCATTGGTAGAGGATATTTGTTCTTGATCGTCACCTCATTCAATGCATGATAATCAACAACCATTCTCAAGGGTCCATCGTTCTTCTCAACTAGAAGTACTGGGGCTCCCCATGGTGATGAACTTGGTCGAATATAACCTTTCTCCAATAACTCCTTAATCTACTTCTTAATTTCTTCTAGATCATTTGCGGGGATCCGATATGGTAGCTTGGATATTGGTCTGGTGCCTGGCAACAGCTCGATCAAAAACTCTATGTCTTGGTCTGGTGGCATGCCTGGTAGTTCTTCTGGGAATACATCGGGAAAATCCTTCACAATTGGTACTTCCTCCTGAACAACTCCCGAAAGGGAATTCACTTGAGTCCTCCTTGGCACATGCCTAGACACATACTTGATCCATCTTCCCTTTGGGGTGGTTAGAAGAATTGACTTACTAGCACAACCGATGTTTCCCCCATACTTGGATAGCCAATCCATGCCTAGTATCACATCCAACCCTTGTGATTCCAGAATAATGAGGTCTGTAGGGAAAACATGCCTACGTATGATCAATGGCAACTGATAACATCCACGGCTAGCCATATACTCCGCTCATGGTGAGCTCACTAACGTAGGTGACCTAAGGGCTATGGTTGGCAACTTAAACTTGTCCACAAATCCCCTTGATATGTATGAATGTGATGCACCAGTGTCAAAAAGAACAAGGGCTATAAATGCATTAACCAAAAACTTACCAACAACTGTGTCAGGCTGCTCTCCAATTTCCTCCACGTTGACGTGATTCACCTGATCTCTGGTGAAGGGATTGGGCTTCTTTCCTGAGCTTCCATTTCCATTACCATTCTTTGCCTCAGGACACTCAGTGGATAGTGTCCGGTCTTCCCGCACTTGAAACAAGTAATGTGACTCAGATCCTTCTTGGCAGGGGTTGCTGGGTTGGAACTACTCTGACTGTTGTTTCCTCCATTCCCATTTCCATTCCTATGGCCATTATGGTCATGTCCACTTCCTCCAGGATGAGAATGGCCTCCATGGTTATGTCCTCCATGGGTATGATAGATGTGTCTTCCTGAGTAAAGGGAATAGCAGGGCTTCTGCTGAGCTCCAGAGTTGTACTTCCCTTGTCCATACTTCCGCTTGCAGCTCTCTATCTGCTGCTGCTTGCCTTCAATCATGATGACCTCGTCTACCAGGTCCTAGTAGTTTTTGAAGGTTTCCACCATCAACTGCATACTCAGCTCATCATTCAGTCCTTCATGAAACTTCTCCTTCTTATGCCAGATGCGATTATTCATGCAATAGTTATAACATAGGGTGACACAGAACTAGCTCCAATTCATCAATATAATGTAGGCATATATTCCGAATATAGTCAAACATGCTTATGGAAAAGAACTTGCGTGCCTGTCCTACCCTCCCAGGCAGCGGGGTCCTATTAAAAACTAAGGGATATTAAGGCCTCCTTTTAATAGAGAACTAGACCAAAGCATTAGCACTTAGTGAATACATGAACTCCTCAAACTACGGTCATCACTGGGAAGTGTCCCGACTATTGTCACTCCGGGGTTCTTGCGGATCATAACACGTAGTAGGTGACTATAACTTGCAAGATAGGATCAAGAACACAAATATATTCATGAAAACATAATAGGTTCATATTTGAAATCGTGGCACTCGGGCCCTAGTGACAAGCATTAAACTGTAGCGACCCGATCCCAATGGATCGGAGTCTCTGTGCTTAAGTGTTATCCCTGGATCGATATGCTGACACACACAGTACTCGAAGATTTATAACAGAGTTCAATCACACACTTATTACATCGAGGGTCTCATAAAGAGTACTTACTACAATAATATGGCTGAAGGCCATCTAAATAAAATAACTGTGGAAGCTTCGAAGATAAATGAGTCCATCCAACTCCACGGCAAACTGAGTGCACGACAACGACCTAACGCACCTTTAATCCTCGTCTAAAAATTCTGCAACATGAGATGTTGCAACCGTGTAGGTCAGCACATGGAATATGCTGGCAAGATCACACTATAGAGCAATGATGAACAAATTTCTATCACTACATGCATATTTGGCTGGTGGAAGCTCTAAGTTTAATTTTGCATAAAGCTAGTTTTTCCCTATAAACAAGGAAGAAATTTTATTTAACTACCTTGTTTATGCCATATTGAGAAGGTTCCTCCAACTCAATCCCAAATTACCAAGTATAAATATTAACCCAAGAATTTCATGAAACTTCTCCTGCTTCGTCGCATCTGTGGCCACATCATCTGGGGCATAGCATGCTAACTTGCTGAACTCATCCATGTACTGCGCCACAGTATGATTCCCCTGGCGTAAGTTGCAAAACTCACACTTCTTCCAACTCATGCCTCCAGCTGAGACATGTATGGTGCAGAAGGCCTGTTGAAACTGATCCCAATGGATCGAAGTCTCTGTGTTTAAGTGTCATCCCTGATCGGTATGCTGACACACACAATACTCAAGGATTTATAACAGAGATCAATAACACACTTATTACATCGAGGGTCTCATAAAGTGCACTTATTACAATAATATGGCTGAAGGCCATCTAAATAAAATAACTGTGGAAGCTTCGAAGATAAATGAGTCCATCCAACTCCACGGCAAACTGAGTGCACGACAATGACCTAACACACCTTGAATCCTCGTCTGAAAATTCTGCAACATGAGATGTTGCAGCCGTGTAGGTCAGCACATGGAATATGCTGGCAAGATCACACTATAGAGCAATGATGAACAAATTTCTATCACTACATGCATATTTGGCTGGTGGAGGCTCTAAGTTTAATTTTGCATAAAGCTAATTTTTTCCTACAACAAAGGAATAAATTTTGTTTAACTACCCTATTTATGCTAGTATTGAGAAGGTTCCTCCAAATCAATCCCAAATTACCAAGTATAAATATTAACCCAACAATTTCATTAGATAAAGTGATGAGATCAACTAATAATTCACTTCTAGATACTCAAAATTGTCCATAACCGGGGACATGGCTAATCATGATTAGTTTGTACACTATGCAGAGGTGTGCGCACTTTTCCCCACAAGACTCGACCACCTCCATGATTGGAAGATCGAGACACGGTCTTTCTGAAGTATTAACTCTTTACTCTAGGTAGACAGTTACACCTACTTTCCCCTACATCTGCTAGCCTACCACTGAAAGAGGTCACACAAGTTACTCAACTATGCCAGAGCCCATAATGGCTTGTGGCTGCACACGGAAGTTTCTAGGCATGCAATATTGTATGATCCCTTTGAGCCTGGGTGGCGGACCTAGGGTAATCACACGGGTACTCCGGGATTCCCTTGGGCAAGCACTGGGTTCTCCAGGTGCCCCAAACAATCCACCCAGATGTGTTTTATGTTGCCACCTTAAGTTACCCTTAATTATTAACTCTACTTAACTTGGATGAATCTCACATATCAATCCCGTCTACGAGCATGGCTAAGCAATATGAGCATAACGTATATTCCCGGGGTGATCAAAGATAATAGGTTCCTACCTCATGAACTACAAAGCAATAACCACATGTTCCCAATCCTACTCATGCAATATTTGGGGATGTAACTAATGCATAAAAACTGGGTAATAAAGGGTATGATCAAAGTGTAATTTGCCTTGCCGACGATCGGTAAACCCTAGAGATTCGTAGTAGCAAGCTTCGCATTCAGAAAAATCTATCATAGACAAACAATAGCATACATAAGCACTAAAACATGAATATTCAAAGGTAAACCATACAAAAATATATAAACAGAAAGTTCAAGTGAAGAGCTCTAACTTGCAAAAAGAATCAATCAAATCGGAATTACGAAACTCAAGTTATGATCAAAAGAAACTCAAATTCAAATCTGTTTGAAACCAAATTTTAAACTTTCAAAAACATGTTTAAGTTGATTATCTGGACAGAGGGGATCAAGACGAAGAATTTAGCGTTGGTTTCGTTGGATTTGGATAAGCGAGCAAAAAGTTACGACGGTTTAAAGATCAGGGGCTAAAATTTAAAGAAAATATTCGCGGATAGGTCCCTGGCCGAAAATAAACAGAAAAAGAAAAATCTATCGGACGAACGTCCGCTACAGAAACTAATCTGTCGAAAAATGTTCGCTCCAGAAGCTTAACGCGCGAACGTTCACTAGTTAAACAAACGGTTTTGAAAAAAAAACGAAACGCGATCAGGATCGTTCGATCCAGATCAGATTGGTGAGGGCGGAGGTAGTTACCGGTGACGGCGGCGAACTCCGGCGACGGCTGCGGCGCAGTTACGGACTCGGGCGGGGCGAGGACGGTGGCTCCGACGACGGGCGGTGGTGGCGCGGGGCGGCGCGGCTGGCTTCGGTGGCTAAGCGGGCGGCGGTGGCTTGCTTCATTTAGAGAGGTGGGCGGTGATGAGGAGAGAGGGGGCCGGGGTCCGGTATTTATAAGTGTGAGGGGGTGCGGCGACTTGGAGGAGGGGGCAAGGCAGAGGCGGCGACGGGAGAGAGTCCCGGTCGGACTCGGCAAGTGGCAAGTCCCGAGCTGGGACGAGGCAACAGGCTTTGGGCTGGTCAAGGGCGACCAGTTCGGTCGGCTCGAGCTAACTTTTAAAAAAACATTTTTCGGAAGTACAAAAAATAGGAAGAACCTAATAAAAATATTCTTTAAAATTCCAGAAAAATTCACATAACTCCCTCCAAATATTTGGACTAATGTGAACATTTTTCTGGACCTAAATGCCTAAAATAAAAACAAATATTTTAGCACTAATAATAGATAAACTTGCAAATAAACTCAAAAATAAAATATATTTTTATTCAAATTTAAATTCCCAATATTTCTTTGCTGTTTTTTAAGAAGTCATATTATCTTCTCTCATTATTTTATTTATTTGAAGTTATTGGAAAAATAATTTTGAATAAATCAACTTGATCCAAATTTGCCAAAATTTGAAAATTCAAAAATGGATTTTTTGGGAAACCTCCAACTCTCTCAATTGGTCCTTGAGTTGCTTAAGGTTTTCTTCGATCAAAATTCAAATAAAACCAATGGGAAAAAATGCATAAATCATGGATGCATATGTATGATCTAAATAATAACATCCAAATTGAAAATTGGGATGTTACAAACCTACAAACGTTAAGATGAATCTCGCCCTGGACATTCGGGTTGGCTAGCAAAAAGGTGTGTGTGGTCCTTCCGGAGGTCTTCTTCTCGTTCCCAGGTGGCTTCCTCCTCGGTATGGTGACTCCATTGAACCTTGCAAAACTTTTTTCGATAAAAGGGCGCTTTTGTTATCTCAAAATGTAGCATCAAAGTGATACAAAGCGTTAAGAGTATCACCCGGCCTCTGCATAACTAGGATGCACACAGCCAAACACCAGTAGTCTGCTAAACAGAAAGATAAAAGACCAACAATTCGGCAACAATAGAGTCCATAGACCGACACTATGCCTATGTTGAAAGAGATGGTGGACCGAGCCAGAGATTATGCTGCCATCCATATGTTGGGTAAAAACCTCCGTAGCCACCTGCTCCAAAAGCGTACACACCGCCTTGAATAGCGGTTGGTACTCCGCTCGTTGTAGCATACACCACGTACGAAGCGAGTGCGTACAATGGAAAATAACCTGCAAAGGAGAAACATTTTTGTCATTAAAAACAACATCATTTCTACATAGCCAAAGCGACCATAGTAAGGCATACGCTCCCACCCTTATTAGCGTTTTGTACCTATTTGAAACAACGTCTAGCCAATGACCAAACATATTGGCAACACTTGTGGGCAGATACAAATTTGACGCTATTTGGATGGCTGACCACGTAGAACGCGCAAACTTACAGTGAAAAAAGAGGTGTTTAATTGTCTCGTCATGAGTACAAAAACAACACTTCTTACTTCCCGACCAGTTGCGTCGTGCGAGGTTGTCTTTTATTAGCACAACTCCCCTACGGAGATACCACATAAATATTTTGACTTTAAGTGGTACCTTCGCTTTCCAAATTTTTTTGTTATTACTCACCGGTGCCTCAGAATGCGTGAGTGCACGATACATAGAGTCTAGTGTGAAAGACCCCAATGTAGTAAGGTTCCAGCGAAACACATCACGACCTTGTGTCAGGATAATCGAATCCAACGGGACAATAGATTATTCCATGACATAAGTCGGGTGCCAATCAAATCCCGCCTGAACGAAATATTTGGTGGGGATGAGCTGGGCGCCAAGTAATAGTATTATTCTTATCGCGTGCAATGTTGTATAAGGCTAGGCATTGTTCTCGAAGGCTAGCATTGCCTAGCCAGATGTCTTCCCAAAGAAGAATCTCCGACCCGTCCTTTATCACGAAAGACCCAAAGCGAAAGAGATGTTTCTTTGCCGCCATTAGGCCGGCCCAAAAGTGTGAGTCTCCAGGTTTCCAATATACCTAAGACACTGCCTTTTGGCCTATATACTTATTGCGCAGTATGGCTTGCCAAACACCATCCTCAGTAAGAAGTTTGAACAACCATTTACTAAGTAGTTCCTCATTCTTGACCTGCAGGTCATGAATACCGAGGCCGCATACGGTCTTCGACACGCAAACCACACTCCATTTGGCCAGCCTATATTTTTTATTTTCACCATCTCCTTGCCAAAAGAACCTGGGCCTAAAATAATCCGATCTTTGCTAGACCACTTTTGGGAGCTGGAAGAACGAAAGCATATAGAGAACCATATTTGTGAGGACAGGGTTTATTAAAACCAATCGTCCTCCAACCGAGAGCAACTTGCCTTTCCAGCTGCTCAAGTGTTTCTCTAGTCGCTCCTCTACATGCTTCCACTCTGCAATGGTGAGATGCCGATAATGAATTGGTATTCCCAAATATTTACTTGGGAATTGTACATGTGCACAACCAAAAAGGTCAGGATAATCGGCCCTACCTCAACAGCTTCTCCAAAGCAGAACAATTCACTTTTATGGAAGTTAATCTTAAGACCCGACATTTGCTCAAACGCTGACAACAAAAGTTTCAGGTTTCTAGCCTTGTCTAGGTCATGTTCCATAAAGAGAATTATGTCATCGACATATTGCAGAATAGAGAGACCACCATCCACTAGATGTGGCACTACTCCTGTTATCTGTCCGTCCTGCTTGGCGCGCTCAATCAGAATAGCCAACATGTCAGCCACAATTGTAAATAACATTGGGGATATGGCATCACCACAATAAATAGTCCTTTTTTGTCTGAAAGTAATGGCCGACATCATCATTGACTTTGATGGCCACACTACCTCCAGTTACAAAATTTTGGATCCACTTGCACCATTTATCGGAGAAGCATTTCATCCTTAGGGGCTGTTGGAGGAAAGACCATTTGACCTTGTCATAGGCTTTTTCGAAGTCTATTTTGAATACTACTCCACTCATGTTTTTTCGGTGCATCTCATGGACGGACTCATGCAGGATTACTACGCCATCGAGTATGTTCCTTCCTTGCATGAAAGCTGTTTGAGATGGCCGGACAACATGGTCAGCTACCGAGTTTAATCTATTTGTCGCCACTTTGGTGAAAATCTTGAAGCTGACATTAAGGAGGCATATGGGTCTGAACTGTTGAATCTGTTCGGCCTCCTTAATCTTTGGCAACAAGACAATCTCGTCAAAATTAAGTCTGAATAGGTCAAGTCGGTCGGCATGAAAACAATTGAAAAACTCCAAAAGGTCAGACTTGATGATATCCCATAAATTTTGATAGAATTCTGCGGGGAAACCATCAGGGCCTGGAGCTTTGTTATGTTCCATTGGAACACCGCAGCTCGCACCTCCTCTTCTGAGAATGGTGCCGTCAGGATATCGTTTTCTTCTGCCGTGACATGTGGAATATCATCTATTCTGGTCTGATCAAGGGTGAAATTCCCTTCAGTCGGCGCTCCGAAAAGAGATTTGTAGTATTTGGTGATATACTTTTTGAGCTCCTCCTGACCTTCGATCCTCCCCTCATCTTGTTGGAGACTATAAATACATTTCTTCCTATGCCGCCCATTGGCGAACAATTGGAGGTATCTTGTATTGCTATCACCCATTAAAATGAAATCAGCTTTGGATCTCTGGTAGTATTTGATCTCCTCTTCTCGCAGTAGACGGGCAACCATCTCATTAGATTGATTTTTCAATTCAATCTCTTGCTGAGATAATGTGCGCGTCTCTGCAATTTTGTCGAGGTCATCAATGATGGTATAGAGCCTTTGTTTTTCCTTTTTATAAATTCTATTGGTGTGTTTTGCCCATCCAGAGAGGTGTTGCCTCATGGCTCTTATTTTAAAGATACATCACTGAATAGGTGTACGACCAACAGCGGGCCTCTCCCAAACATTCTTGATCATGTCTACGAATCCGTCCCTATGCAGCCATCCCAATTCAAATTTGAAAGGGCACCGGGTGGTTGGGTTCGTAGAGTTAGAATCCAGAATGATGGGTGCATGATCCGATAAGGCCTCGATACGCTCTAGGTCTCGCACGGTTACCAGAGGAAATTTTAGTTCCCATTCGGTATCCATTAGTACCCTATCGAGCTTCTCGTATGTCGGCATAGATCGGTTGTTTGCCCAAGTGAACTGATGCCCCGACATACAGGCCTCCCGAAGATCCAAACTGTCTATCACAGCATTGAATAGGAAAGGCCAATGAGTGTCGAAGCGGTCATTATTTTTCTCTTCCTGGTACCTCAGAATGTTAAAGTCCCCTCCAATAAGCATTGGAGTGCGGGTTATTCTTAGCAGGTTAACCAATTCTGAAGTAAAGCAGATTTATGCTCATCTTGGGCAGCCCCATAGACAGTGACAAGAGTCCATGTAAAATTGTCAGCTATTTCGCAGGTGAAATTTTATATGAAATTCACCGATCAAAAAAGCCAACAATTCCATGGTTGTTGTCATTATCCCAAGAAGGATTCCTCCAGATGTTCCACGAGCTGGTAGACTATGCCATGTGTAGTCGAAACCACCTGATAGGTGATCGAGGACATGCGGGTGAAAGTCACACTTGCCAGCCTCATAAATTGCCACAAAATCCAAAACGTGTTCCCGGACACAATCACTGACGTGTTTATGTTTAGCCAAGTCTGAAAGACCTCTGCTATTCCAAAACATGCCTCTCATGTGGAAACTCGGGTTTGTGTTGAACTCTTCGCCTTCTTGGGAGGTTTTTGTTTATTTTTAGAGGTGTGCGATTTAGATTTCCGTGAAGGCACGGCGAAGTCACAAAACATGGACCCAGGTCTTGCATCATCCAATCCAACCTCGGTAACCTCACCAACTGTCGGTGTTCTGGGAACGGGGGGTCCCCAGACTTGCCTGCCTGCGGCCCACGGCGTGGCTCCACCAGCGGCCTCGTATGGCCCATCTTCACCAGCAAACACTCAAGACCCTCGCGAGGGGTCAAGCCTCGCGAGGCGGACGATGCAAGACCTCCTTGGGGGCAGCCTCACCAGGCTAGCTCCAGAGGGGCAGAGAGATCAAGGCAAGGGGAACCTCGCGAGGTTCCTATGACGTAAGCCATGATGACCAAGGCTAGGCGGGCGCCAGCGCGCATAGTGTCCTCGTTTCCTCTTTGGTGCTAAAGGGGCAAGCGCAGGCGAGGAGTCCCGAGGACTCAGGCAAAGGTTTCCATACGGTACAACGAGACCAAGACCAGCAGGACGGAGGTCATCGTGGAACCCAAGACGGCGTCACCACCAGAGCCTTTGGCAGGCGAAGACTACTTTTGTCAGGGTAGCTTGTACTAGTTGTCCCCCTTCAAATTGGCCGTTGTGGGATCCCTTCCCGCTCAATATTTGGGAAGAGGACTAGGGCCTCTATAAATAGGACTAGCCACCACCGTAGGAGGAAAATCATCTTGGATTGGATCCACTCCATCCTCACATCCACAAGCTCACCAAGCATAAGAACACCTCTCCTCGCGAGGCTGTTCTTCCCTTGTATTGTTCATCCTCAGCCCAAGAGGCAATCCAGCACACCACACTGGAGTATGGTATTACACCACAACAATGGCCCGAACCAGTATAAATCTTGTGTCCCTTTGTTCTTTGGGTTCGTCGAGCTAGGCCCTGAGGTCTTGATGCGAGCGAGCTAGAGGGAGGAGAGATCTTCATGCGCACCCCAGTGTTCGAATCTAAAGGGTTTTGCTGGAACCCGAAATCCGACATTTGGCGCGCCAGGTAGGGGTGCGTCGGAGCCTCTCCTCCGCCAGTTGATCCGCCGACACTCCGCGGTTCTGATGTCCGACGACCAGAGGGCCAACGCCGACCGCTGGGCAGCTTGGCCAGCCCGGGCGGTGTCGTCCGCCCAAGAAGACCTCGACCCTGTGCCCCATGGGGCACGCGCACCGCCAAGGGTTGTGGGGCGCAGGCGGTGCGGTCAGACGCCATCCACCCTTATTCCATGACAAGCCCGGGCAGCCGCAAGGGCCTCAAGCTACGCTGCGGCCACGGCGCCGCAAACCCGATGGGAACAAGCGAACATGAAGGCAGCGCTCACGGTGGCTC
This sequence comes from Aegilops bicornis, assembly GCA_021605145.1. NCBI lineage: Eukaryota > Viridiplantae > Streptophyta > Magnoliopsida > Poales > Poaceae > Aegilops > Aegilops bicornis. The sequence goes on along the minus strand of CM038670.1, from coordinate 431,590,977 downwards.
GGGAGCTGTGGCGATGCCGGCTGATGGAGAGCGGCCGAGATGCATTGCTCGAGCGCGTAGCCGAGCTACTGGACGCCGCGGCCACGGGAGCACCGCCCTTCTGCTCCCTGCTTAGGCCTCAGGCCGCGGCCGGATCGCTTGGCGGGCCTCACCGCGCCCGCGTGCCCCCGGGCGCGCCAGGAGGTTTCATCGACACCAGCGCGACCAACAACACCGGACGCCCCATCACACTCGTGCCACCTCCGCTGAGCGCGGGCATGAGCATTGCCGCACGCGGCCCCAGTGGGATGCCGCCCTACCAGCCCTAGGGCGGCGTGCTGGGCCGGGCAACATGGAGCGTGGGGCACTTCGGCGAGGTCTTCGGGGTGACAGCCTCGGAGGCCTACGTGCCTCGCATGATGGACCAGGAGTACACGCCGGAAAACGACCCTGGCTCATTCCTCGAGCCGGGCTGGGAGGAGGAGGCGCTAGAAGCTGAGGCCTTCCAAGGGCCGCCCGAGAGCCACGTCGACCACGCCGGCGACAACAGCTACAGGGTACCGCTAATCTCTCAGGGGCAACAACTTACGCTAACCATGGGTCGCAGGTGGATCAGGTCACAGCGGCGGACGGCGGCCCCAGCTCAGCAGCCCCCCTTCCACCGGGAGGAGCGCATTGGTGGCCGCAGGGAAGGAGCCGGGAGCAAGGCCCCTCCCCACATCGTGCGGAGCAGGGCGTTACCTGGAGATAGGCCCTCTACCGGGGAGGCGCTAGTGAGCCTTCGCCCGGGCAGAGGACACGTGGTCGCCGAGGGCGCCGCTGGCGTCCCCTTTTCCCCTTGGCGTCGTCCTGGTTTCCGGACACCCTCAACGGTGGTCGAGGGTGGCGCAAGGCGGGGCCCTCGTCTGGTGATATGAAGTAAGGCTCACGCCAGTGAAGGTCTTCGCTCGTGACACTCTCACGTAATAATGAGTGGGGCTTTACACGCCCCAGAGTCTCAGGAGTGCCGCCCTTGGGCCTCGGGGGCTCCCTCCCACGTCCTAGTGGCAACACTTAGCTCTGCGCTGGTGAGAAGACAAGAAGACTAGACTAGGCGCCGGACGCGGCCATTTGCTTTTAATCTCTTTTCTGTAGCCCTGCCTTCTGGCTTTGGATTTAAGTTTGAAGTTGAGTTTTCGTTGGTATGTGCGGGGGGTGTTTTTCTCGTTCGTGCGATTTCTTGTGATCTAGTTCCTTGCCGTGATTTGGAATTCGCTCTTGCTGCCTCCCTTCACGAGCCCCTCGCGAGTGGGGGCTGGATAAGGCGCACGCACGCCACACGCATGTCCTACCATGACTGGCGCCTGCTTCTCGCGAGGCCCTCTCGGGCGGATCGGCAGAAGCTCATGGCCTCACAAGCCGGTTCGAAACTTGTCTTGACTGAGGTAAATTGCAGCGGTAAGTTTGCGGCATGACTCGCGGGCTCGTGAAAACACATCTCGAGCTTGGCCTAAGGAATAAAGGCAGTAATCTGTTTACATGAGGGGCTCCCCCTCCCAAAATGCTCTTACAACTTTAAGGGCCATGCCCAAGCTTCCACATGCAGGGTCAATGACAAGGAAGTGCGGGCTCAATCGGACATGTCGCTCACTACACCCTCCAGGTCGCCCTCAGAGCATCGTTGGCATCACTGTCGCCATCACTGGCATCACCGTCGCCGTTGCCGGCACCGCCCTCACCATCGTCGACCACGTCACCTTCATCCGCAGCGACCACCACCGCGGCGTCCTCGGAGGTGAAGGCCCTGACCAGAGACCCCATGTTGTCTTCTACCCAGCGCGCCATGTCACCCCGGATGGCTCGGGCACGGGGGCGATGAAGGCGTCAAAATCGAAGTTGGGGTAGGTGTTCTGGAGGTGGCTGAAGACGCGGGAGAATGCATGCTTGAGAAGGCCCCGGCTCCTCTCTTCAACAAGATCGCGAGCCCTCTTAGATCGATTCTCCAGGCGTGTCACCACATCGGTGAAGAAAAGCTCCGAGGCGGCCACGAGGGTGGAGGGCGCCCCCCCTAGGGCGCGCCCCCTACCTCGTGGGCCCCTCGAGGCTCCACCGATGTACTTCTTCCTCCTATATATACCTACGTACATCCGTCAGATAAGATACGGAGCTAAAAACCTAATTCCACCACCGCAACTTTCTGTATCCACGAGATCCCATCTTGGGGCCTGTTAGGAGCTCATGGGAAGGGGATTCCACCACGGAGGGCTTCTACATCAACATCATAGCCTCTTTGATGAAGTGTGAGTAGTTTACCTCAGACATTCGGGTCCATAGTTAGTAGCTAGATGGCTTCTTCTCTCTTTTTGGATCTCAATACAATGTTCTCCCCCTCTCTCGTGGAGATCTATTCGATGTAATCTTCTTTTTGCGGTGTGTTTGTTAAGACTGATGAATTGTGGGTTTATGATCAAGATTATCTATGAGCAATATTTGAATCTTTTCTGAATTATTTTATGTATGATTGAGTTATCTTTACAAGTCTCTTCGAATTATCCATTTGGTTTGGCCAACTAGATTGGTAGTTCTTGCAATGGAAGAAGTGTTTAGCTTTGGGTTCAATCTTGCGGTGTCCTTTCCCAGTGACAGTAGGGGCAGCAAGGCACGTATTGGATTGTTGCCATCGAGGATAACAAGATGGGGTATTTATCATATTGCATGAATTTATTCCTCTACATCATGTCGTCTTGCTTAAGGTGTTACTCTGTTTTCATTAACTTAATACTCTAGATGCATCTTTGGATAGCGGTCGATGAGTGGAGTAATAGTAGTAGATGCAGGCAGGAGTCGGTCTACTTGTCTCGGACCTGATGCCTATATACATGATCATACCTAGATACTCTCATAACTATGCTCAATTATGTCAATTGCTCAACAGTAATTTGTTCACCCGCTGTCGGTGTACTAGAGTAGGGGTACCCTAGTATCCCGAACTTGTGCACGGGCAGTTGCAGCCCTCCGCGGCAAGGCTTACCGGGTGACCGCCAAGGTCCTCCGTGGTTCCTTTGGAGCCATTCAAGAACAAAGTATTCAAGTGAAGGAGACAAGGCCCCGGCAAGAGGAGCTTGCCGGGAAGGCCACCCAAGGCACCTAGGAGACAAGGCCCCGGCAAGAGGAGCTTGATGGGAAGGCCCGGTGAGCGACAAGCTTCCGGACGCGACAAGACAACAACCGCGGCAAGGCGCTTGCTGCGGCAGACCACCACTCTGTACCTGCGCTCCAGCACTTCCACTAACGTGTCGCCACAGGACCTTTCCAGCGTAGCGTGGCAAGAGGCCGTGCGGCCAGCGGAGCGCGGTGGCAAGCGGCGCTGACAAGATTGCCATCGTGGCAAGCAGTGGCGCCCCTGACGGTCCCTTTCTGCACTGTTAGGGCAACGTAGATGGGCATTTAATGCCTTTGTCCCCTGCCGTCAGGGTTAGGTATGATACATTGTACAAGTAGTTGTACCAACCACTCCTTTTCCATTTTTACCCTTGTCTACGTTGCCACCTGTCGGAGACCCCTTTAGCATATAAAAGCAGGCCCATGCGCAACGGGGTTCGGGGGGTTGGAAAAAGGGTTCGAAAGGTTCGAAGCCAGAGAACACTCACGCTCGGTCTCGTTAGCAGCTTGTGTGTACTGTAGCACTCAGCGCTCCTGAGCAAGAACTCAATACACTCAGACATGCAGCAGTAGGAGTGTTATCTCTCAGGAGAGCTCCGAAGCTGGGTAAACTGCTCGTGTGCCCGCCTCGATCTGCTCTTCGTGCGACCTCCGCCCCCCGCCAAACCGAAAGGGGCTCGGTCCGCCGGTCCCATAGGTGTTCGTGGGCCAGATCAGCTTCCCCGACATCTTTGGCGCGCCAGGTAGGGGGGTTGGAAAAAGGGTTCGAAAGGTTCGAAGCCAGAGAACACTCACGCTCGGTCTCGTTAGCAGCTTGTGTGTACTGTAGCACTCAGCGCTCCTGAGCAAGAACTCAATACACTCAGACATGCAGCAGTAGGAGTGTTATCTCTCCGGAGAGCTCCGAAGCTGGGTAAACTGCTCGTGTGCTTCGCCTCGATTTGCTCTTCGTGCGACCTCCGCCCCCCGCCGGACCGAAAGGGGCTCGGTCCGCCGGTCCCATAGGTGTTCGTGGGCCAGATCAGCTTCCCCGACACCCGCCGTAAAATATCTATGCTCTTGAAAGAAGCCACTAGTGAAATCTATGGCCCCCGGGTCTATTTTCATCATATTAATCTTCCTACGCTTTAATATTGCTTTGCTCTTTACTTTGCCTTTTATTTTACTTTGCATCTTTATACCAAAAGAAATACCAAAAATATTATCTATCATCTCTATCAGATCTCACTCTCGTAAGTGACCGTGAAGGGATTGACAACCCCTATTCGCGTTGGTTGCGAGGAGCTATTTGTTTTGTGTAGGTACGAGGGACTCGCGCGTGGCCTCCTACTAGATTGGTACCTTGGTTCTCAAAAACTGAGGGAAATACTTACGCTACTCTGCTGCATCATCCTCTCCTCTTCGGGGAAAACCAACGCAAGCTCAAGACGTGGCAGGAAGGATTTCTGGCGCCGTTGCCGGGGAGTCTACGCACAAGTCAACATACCAAGTACCCATCACAATCCCTTATCTCTCGCATTACATTATTTGCCATTTGCCTCTCGTTTTCCTCTCCCCCACTTCACCCTTGCCGTTTTATTCGCCCTCTCTTTCCCAATCTCCTCCTCTCTTTTCGCTTGCCCTTTTTCTGTTTGCTCGTGTGTTCGATTGCTTGCCTGTCATTATGGATAGTCTTATATCTTCTCCGTTGTTTCCCGATAATGAAGTTCTTAATTTTAAACAAAGGGAGGGAGAAAATCTAAAAGGCGTTTGGTATGGAATTTGCAATGCTCAAAATAGATCTACCAGGAAGCAATCTACCTCAGTTCTTCTCCACAATTTTTATGTAGGCGCTAATCCTTGGTATAGATATATCCTCGATACCATTACCGGAGGGAATTTCTTGGGTAGCCATACTTTTGATTCTTATAATGCTATGATATATTTATTTGGCTCACCACCTCTTTTGGTTAATGGAACTATGTTAACTTTGGAGCATGTAATGCAAAGACTTGAAATTATTGAAAATAAAGTTGCTACCATTGAGTTAATTGAAAAGCTAGATAAAAAGATCCACAATCAAATTACCCAATATGGATCTAAGGTAGGGGTAACTTTGAAAAATATTAAGGAGAAGGAACCCATAGTTAATGAGAAAATAAATCAAGATTTCTCTAGAATTGATAAACTTGAGGGTATCATTACCAACTTGGGAACCGCTTTTTCTTCCGTAAAAAATACTACAAGTCCACCTAATAAAGTTTCTAAGCTCATGTATGTTCCTAAGAATAAGGGTGAATCCCCTAGTAAGGAAACTGTGGATCTTAAATCTATAAGTATTTACCCCGATCTTTTTGCTATCATTAAGGAACCTTTTGCTACAAATGAATTTTTCAATCTTGTACCTAAGAGTTTGATTATTACTAAAAAGAAAGAAAATTCTAAGAAAGGTAGATGCCTCATCGAAGAAGTGCCTACCAAAGATGGCAATACCTAGATCTATCCTTGCTTTTATGCCTAGCTAGGGGCGTTAAACGATAGCGCTTGTTGGGAGGCAACCCAATTTTATTTTTAGTTTTTGTTTTTGTTTCTGTTTAGGAATAAATAATCCATCTACCTTCTGTTTGGATGTGGTTTTATGTTTTAATTAGTGTTTGTGCCAAGTTAAACCTATAGGATCTTCTTGGATAATAGTTATTTGATCTTGCTGTAATTTCCAGAAACTTTTGGTTCACAAAACAAATTGTTAAAAATCAGCAGAACGTGATAAAATAGTGATACCAATTGCTGATGATCAATAAACAAATTGCCTAGGTCTTCCTATTTTGGCTGAATTTTTGGAGTTCCAGAAGTTTGCTTTAGTTACAGATTACTACAGACTGTTCTATTTTTGACAGATTCTGTTTTTCGTGTGTTGTTTGCTTATTTTGATGAATCTATGGCTAGTAAAATAGTTTATGATCCATAGGGACGTTGGAATACAGTAGGTTTAACACCAATATAAATTAGGAATGAGTTAATTACAGTACCTTGAAGTGGTCTTTTGTTTTCTTTCGCTAACGGAGCTCACAATATTTCTATTGAGTTTTGTGTTGTGAAGTTTTCAAGTTTTGGGTGAATTTTTTTGATGGATTATGGAACAAGGAGTGGCAAGAGCCTAAGCTTGGGGATGCCCATGGAACCCCCATGATAATCCAAGGACACCAAAAGTCAAAGCTTGGGGATGCCCCGGAAGGCATCCCCTCTTTCGTCCACTTCCATCGATAACTTTACTTGGAGCTATATTTTTATTCACCACATGATATGTGTTTTGCATGGAGCGTCTTGTATTATTTGCGTCTTTGCTTGTTAGTTTACCACAATCATCCTTGATTTACACACCTTTTGAGAGAGCCATACATGAATTGGAATTTGTTAGAATACTCTATCTGCTTCACTTATATCTTTTGAGCTTGATAGTTTTGCTCTATGTGCTTCACTTATATCTTTTGAGCTTTATAGTTTTGCTCTAGTACTTCACTTATATCTTTTAGAGCACGGTGGTGGATTTTTTTTAAAGAAACTATTGATCTTTCATGCTTCACTTAGATTATTTTGAGAGTCTTAAATAGCATGGTAATTTGCTTAATAATAATATGCTTGGTATTCAAGATTTGTAAAACTTTCTTTTGAGTGCGTTGAATACTAAGAAAAGTTTGATGCTTGATAATTGTTTTGAGATATGGAGGTGATAATATCAAAGTCGTGCAAGTTGAGTAGTTGTGAATTTGAGAAATTCTTGTGTTGAAGTTTGCAAGTCCCGTAGCATGCACGTATGGTAAACATTATGTAACAAATTTGAAACATGAGGTGTTATTTGATTGTCCTCCTTATGAGTGGCGGTCGGGGATGAGCGATGGTCTTTTCCTACCAATCTATCCCCCTAGGAGCATCTTGGCGTAGTGCTTTGGTTTTTGATGGCTTGTAGATTTTTGCAATAAGTATGTGAGTTCTTTATGACTAATGTTGAGTCCATGAATTATACGCACTCTCACCTTTCCATCACTGCTAGCCTCTTCGGTACCGTGCATTGCCCTTTCTCACATTGAGAGTTGGTGCAAACTTCGTCGGTGCATCCAAACCCCGTGATATGATACGCTCTTTCACACATAAACCTCCCTATATCTTCCTCAAAACAGCCACCATACCTACCTATTATGGCATTTCCATAGCCATTCCGAGATATATTGCCATGCAACTTTCCACCATACCGTTCTTCATGACACGTTCATATTGTCATATTGCTTAGCATGATCATGTAGTTGACATAGTATTTGTGGCAAAGCCACCGTTCATAATTCCCGGTACACCGCCGGAGGCATTCATATAGAGTCATACTTTGTTCTAGTATCGAGTTGTAATCATTGAGTTGTAAATAAATAGAAGTGTGATGATCATCATTTTCTAGAGCATTGTCCCAAAAAAAAGGGGAGAAAGGCCAAAGAAAAAAAAAGGCCCAAAAAAAGGGGGCAATGTTACTATCTCTTTTTTCCACACTTGTGCTTTAAAGTAGCACCATGTTCTTCATATAGCGAGTCTCATATATTGTGCTTCAAAGTAGCACCATGTTTTTCATATAGAGAGTTTGATATGTTGTCACTTTCATATACTAGTGGGAATTTTTCATTGTAGAACTTGGCTTGTATATTCCAACGATGGGCTTCCTCAAAAGCCCTAGGTCTTCGTGAGAAAGCAAGTTGGATTGCACACCCACTTAGTTTCTTTTGTTGAGCTTTCATACATTTATAGCTCTAGTGCATCCGTTGCATGGCAATCCCTACTCCTTGCATTAACATCAATTGATGGGCATTTCCATAGCCCGTTGATTAGCCTCATTGATGTGAGACCTTCCTTTTTTGTCTTCTCCACATAACCCCCATCATTATATTCTATTCCACCCATAGTGCTATGTCCATGGCTCGCCCTCATATATTGCGTGAAGGTTTATAGGTTTGAGATTACTAAAGTATGAAACAATTGCTTGGCTTGTCATCGGGGTTGTGCATGATGAGAGCATTCTTGTGTGACGAAAAAGGAGCATGACTAAACTATATGATTTTGTAGGGATGAACTTTCTTTGGCCATGTTATTTTAAGAAGACATAATTGCTTTGTTAGTATGCTTGAAGTATTATTATTTTTATGTCAATATTTACTTTTGTCTTGAATCTTTCGAATCTGAATATTCATACCACAATTAAGAAGAATTACATTGAAATTATGCCAAGTAGCACTCCGCATCAAAAATTCTCTTTTTATCATTTACCTACTCGAGGACGAGCAGGAATTAAGCTTGCGGATGCCTGATACGTCTCCAACGTATCTATGATTTTTCATTGCTCCATGCTATATTATCTATTGTTTTGGACTATATTGGGCTTTATTTTCCACTTTTATATTACTTTTGGGACTAACCTATTAACCGGAGGCCCAGCCCGAAATTGTTGTTTTTGCCTATTTCGGTGTTTCAAGAAACGGAATATCAAACGGAGTCCAAACGGAATGAAATCTTCGGGAACGTGATTTTCTCATCGGATAAGACCCAGGAGACTTGGACCCTCCGTCAAGAAAGCTCCAAGGCGGCCACGAGGGTGGAGGCCCCCCTAGGGCGTGCCCCCTACCTCGTGGGCCCCTCGAGGCTCCACCGACGTACTTCTTCCTCCTATATATACCTACGTACCCCCGTTAGATCAGATACGGAGCCAAAAACCTAATTCCACCGCCGCAACTTTTTGTATCCATGAGATCCCATCTTGGGGCCTGTTCCGGAGCTCCGCGGAAGGATTCCACCATGGAGGGCTTCTACATCAACATCATAGCCTCTCCGATGAAGTGTGAGTAGTTTACCTCAGACCTTGGTCCATAGTTAGTAGCTAGATGGCTTCTTCTCTCTTTTGGATCTCAATACAATGTTCTCCCCCTCTCTCGTGGAGATCTATTCGATGTAATCTTCTTTTTGCGGTGTGTTTGTTGAGACTGATGAATTGTGGGTTTATGATCAAGATTATCTATGAGCAATATTTGAATCTTTTCTGAATTATTTTATGTATGATTGAGTTATCTTTACAAGTCTCTTCGGATTATCCGTTTGGTTTGGCCAACTAGATTGGTAGTTCTTGCAATGGGAGAAGTGTTTAGCTTTGGGTTCAATCTTGCGGTGTCCTTTCCCAGTGAAAGTAGGGGCAGCAAGGCACGTATTGTATTGTTGCCATCGAGGATAACAAGATGGGGTATTTATCATATTGCATGAATTTATTCCTCTACATCATGTCATCTTGCTTAAGGCGTTACTCTGTTTTCATTAACTTAATACTCTAGATGCATGCTAGATAGCGGTCGATGAGTGGAGTAATAGTAGTAGATGCAGGCAGGAGTCGGTCTACTTGTCGCGGACCTAATGCCTATATACATGATCATACCTAGATACTCTCATAACTATGCTCAATTCTGTCAATTGCTCAACAGTAATTCATTCACCCGCCGTAAAATACCTATGCTCTTGAGAGAAGCCACTAGTGAAATCTATGGCCCCCGGGTCTATTTTCATCATATTAATCTTCCTACGCTTTATTATTGCTTTGCTCTTTACTTTGCCTTTTATTTTACTTTGCATCTTTATACCAAAAATATTATCTATCATCTCTATCAGATCTCACTCTCGTAAGTGACCGTGAAGGGATTGATAAGCACTATTCGCGTTGGTTGCGAGGAGCTATTTGTTTTGTGTAGGTACGAGGGACTCGTGCGTGGCCTCCTACTGGATTGATACCTTGGTTCTCAAAAACTGAGGGAAATACTTACGCTACTCTGCTGCATCATCCTCTCCTCTTCGGGGAAAACCAACGCAAGCTCAAGGTGTAGCAGCCTCACGCGAGGCCGCAAGAGATGCCTCGGCCTTCGCAATATCAAGCTCACGCTGGTGGCGCCCGAGGTTGATGGCCACCTTTAGTTTATGCCGCTCCTCCATCAGCCGAAGATCCTCAGCCTCGAGGCGCACGTCTACATCCACAAGCTCTCCGCCGAGCCGGCTCATCACGCCCATCGCCTCCTGAAAGAGCTCATGGCGGACGACACTCCGTTCGTGCGCAAGCTTAAGCGCGCAGCCGATTCCGTCCTCCACAGCGGGGGTTGCTTCGGCGTTAGCCCGGTTGAGTTGAGGTTCGCCACTCGAAGAAGAAGACAAGACCGAGGCCATCCAGCCGCCGCCCACAACCATAGGAGGAGCCCTTGGCATGCTCGTCGCGCCCCCAGCGAGGCCACGAAGAAGAGATGGCAGGAGCGCAGGCTCGAGGTGCCAGGCTAGCGTGCCTGCCCCCCCCCCCCCCCCGGCCGACCTTGCGCTGGGGGCGGCATGTTGGCGTGGGACGCTCAAGGCTAGCGGGAGATTCGAGGAAGGAGGAGGTTGCTTCTTGGGAAGCTTTACGGCATTGGCAGAAGGGATCCTGAAGAGCCACCGTCAGGAAGGGAAGTAGCATTCGAGGAATTCCAAAGATAAGGTACTTAATCATCTATGGCGATGTACTTCCTCTGTCTCAACGGCCGGAAGGCGCCGCAACAGCAGCTTGGGGACCCCTTCCTCTTGCGGAGCGCTTAGAAGTCCACACAGAGCCTGCCGAAGCATTGGACGTGGCGGCCAGCATAGGGCGCGATTGGAGGAGCGCCCAAGGAGACGACCTCAGGAGCGCCAAGTGGGGGAGAGCTGTCGGGCTCCGCCTCACGATGGCCCTCTGAGTCCTCGGGGATTTCGGCCTCAGGAGCAGCGGATTGCATAGCCCCCTCGACTGCCACTCCAGGGTGGGAGTCACGGGTTCCCGAGGATGGCGTCTCAGGAGCTTCGGGCGGCGTCGACACCTCGGCACCCGCGCATCCGGCCTCCAGCGGTACTTGCCCCCTTGCGTCCACTCTTGGGGCAAGTTCGGCGCCGGTGACAAGGAGGGGAACCACGGTGATGGGGTTCTCACGGGGCCCCACAAGATCGACTAGGCGCAGCCCCCACTCATCGAAGGGGGGCATCTGCCCAGCGAACTCCACCCTGTTCGAGCAGCAGTACAGGAGGCAACCCTCCTGTGGCATATCGCCTGGCGAGGGGTCGCCTGTCAAGACGTCGAGCACCGTTCTTCGTGCCTCGGCCGGGAGCCCCGACCCCTGAAGCCTCATACGATCCTGGTCGCCGGTCAGGGCCCACATTGGCTAGGAATGGCGCTGGAGTGGGGCGATGCGGCGTCGGAGGAACTCCTTCATCACCTTGGGTGTGGTCACACCAAGGTCCTTCAGCCTCCTCAATCGGAGCCATACGAAGGCAAGACGAGATCCCGCGAGCTTTTCGTGGCCCCAGCCGGAGCTGGGGACGGCGGGTGACGACGGAGGCGAGAGCAGGGGCCTGAGCACTCTGACATCAAGATACACCCACCGCGTCCGGAACTCGCTCGTAGATGGCGGGAGTTCAAAGTCAATCCCTGAGCCGGTTGTCGCCGCCATGGCTTGGAAGCTCAGGCACCCCGAGCACTGCCGGGGGTCGGTCAGGTGCAGCGAGAAGAAATGGCGCAGAAGGGCCATGGAGGGGGTGATGCCCACCATGGCCTTGCAGATGATGGCAAAGACGGCGAGAAGGGCGACGGATTGGGGATCTAGATGCAGCATATGGATCTGATAATGGGAGAGCACGACATTAAAGAAGGCGGAGAAGGGAGGAACCAAGCCGGCCCACAGGGCATCAATGAAGAACTGGACCTGAGTGGCTGTCCTATCGACAGTAGCTTGGGACGCAGGCCAGGCCACCGTCCCTCCCCATTCGTTGAAGCTGGTGGCAAGCGAAGGGCGGACCTTGTCCATGGCCTCCTGATTGAGCACCCGCGATCGGCCGACGACGAGCTCGACGACCGGAGGCGGGCTGGCTGAGGACAGGGGCTTCTTCCCTTTCTCTGTTGGTTCGGTGCCATGGCAGTGGAGAGGACTGAGCTCTGGTCGGATTGGAAGAGGAAGCAGAGGTTCGAGGAAGCGGGGGAATTGGGGAGTGTGTTGCCTGCAATGGGGAAATAACTGTGTAGGACGTCGTGGCCGCCTAGCCAGGCGGATTTCAAGGCAGCATGGGGAAGCGGTGACGCCCACGTAAAATCAATCGCCACCCGTCAAGCGGGGTTATAGGCTGTTGGGGCCCATGGCGCTCCGCACTTGCCCTTTGGCTTCGCCTTGAAGCCAAGTCCGAGTGCGCCTTGGGCCCAGGGGCTACTGTCGGCGTTCTGGGAACGGGGGTCCCCAGACTTGCCTGCCTGCGGCCCATGGCGTGGCTCCACCAGCGTCCCCGTACGGCCCATCTTCACCAGCAAACACTCAAGACCCTCGCGAGGGGCCAAGCCTCACGAGGCGGACGGCGCAAGACTTCCTTGGGGGCAGCCTCACCAGGCTAGCTCGCGAGGGGCGGAGAGATCAAGGCAAGGGGAACCTCGCGAGGTTCCTATGACGTAAGCCATGACGACCAAGGCCAGGCGGGCGCCAGCGCGCATAGTGTCCTCATTTCCTCTTTGGTGCTAAAGGGGAAAGCGCAGGCGAGGAGTCCCGAGGACTCAGGTAAAGGTTTCCATATCGGTGCAACGAGACCAAGACCAGCAGGACGGCAGGATGGAGGTCACCGTGGAGCCCAAGACAGCGTCACCACCAGAGCCTTTGGCAGGCGAAGACTACTTTTGTCAGGATAGCTTGTACTAGTTGTCCCCCTTAAAATTGGCCGTTGTGGGATCCCTTCCCGCTCAATATTTGGGAAGAGGACCAGGGCCTCTATAAATAGGACTAGCCACCACCGTAGGAGGCAACTCATCTTGGATTGGATCCACTCCATCCTCACATCCAAAAGCTCACCAAGCACAAGAACACCTCTCCTCGAGAGGCTGTTCTTCCCTTGTACTGTTCATCCTCAGCCTGTTGGCGTTCTGGGAACGGGGGTCCCCAGACTTGCCTGCCTGCGGCCCACGGCGTGGCTGTGCTAGCAGGCTTGTACGGCCCCTCTTCATCAACAAGGCACTCGAGACCCCCGCGAGGGGCCAAGCCTCGTGAGGCAGACGACAAAGACCTCCTCATGAGCGGCCTCACCATGTTGGCTCGCGACGAGCGGAGAGATCAAGGCGGGGCAAACCTCGCGAGGTTCTCGTGACGTGATCCATGACGATCGAGGCCAGGCAGGCGCCAGCGCGCGCAACGTCCTTGTTTCCTCTTTGGTGCTAAGGAGGCAAGCGCAGCAGCAGAGTACTGAGGCATCAAGCAAAGGTTTCCATATTAGTGCTACAAGACCAAGACCTGTAGGACGGCAAGATGGAGGTCACCATGGAGCCCAAGACGGCGTCACCACCAGAGCCTTTTTGAGGCGAAGATAGCTTTTGTCAGGATAAGCTATACTAGTTGTCCCCTTTCAAATTGGCTGTTGTTGGCTCCCTTCCCGCTCAATATTTGGGGAGAGGACCAGGGCCTATATAAGTAGAACTAGCCACCACAGTAGGAAAAAGCTAATTGGATCTAGAGTCAACCCTTAGCCAAACACTGAGCACAAGAACACCTCAACCTCAGGAGGCTGTTCTTCCCTTTGTACTGTTCATCATCTGCCCAAGAGGCAATCCACCACCACCACACTGGAGCAGGGTATTACACCACAATGGTGGCCCGAACTAGTATAAATCTTGTGTCTTTTGCGTTATCAGTTCGTCGAGTTCGTCCGCGAGATCTTAGCGAGCTAGGGTGTGGATCAGTAGGGAGGAAATCTTCGCGCACCCTAGTGTTCGAACCTTGAGGGTTTTGCCGGAACCCATGATCTGACATTTGGCGCGCCAGGTAGGGGGTGCGCCGGAGCTTCCTTTCCGCCGCTTCGTGTCCAGTTGCTCCGTCGTCCCCATGGCGGACTCTCGCCGTGCTCGTGCTGAGAGCTGGGCTGCCCTAGCCACCCGCGTTGCTCAAACGGCACCTGTCGGTGGGCCACCTCGTCGTTCTCCGTCTCCTGCCGCCAACGCCGCCAACGGCCCGGCGGGGAACAAGCAGCAAGCGTCCTCGCTGCACCCCTCGGTGCGGCGGGACGGCCGCACCGCCACTCCATCGCTGACCCCGGCCGGTTCCTCGTCCCACGCTCGTCGCGCTCCCTCGGACGCACAGGCCGTGCTCCTCATGGCGCACGAGCTCCTGCGCTACCAACCGGTCGACGACCTCTACGAGGACTGGCTCGGCCGCATTGCCAAGCTCGTCCACGCTGTAGGGGGCTCCCCCACGCCGTCCCTCTCTCCGCCTCACCCTCCGCCAGCTACAGGCAATGTAGCTCAGAAGCACCTCCACCACCTCTGCCCCAAGACGGTGCCCTGGCGCCAAGGGGCGTGGCTCCACGACGCGACCCACCGCGTCCAGTGCCCGCCGTGAAGAAAGAAGCTGTCAAGAAGTCCCTCGACCGCAAGAGAACGCTCTACCACTTCTCGCACCACCGCGCCAGGATCGTCTGCCGCGGCCGGCCCCCATGCAGCTTGCCGAAGCGGTGCGTGGGCGCCAAGACCAAGCTCCACCTCCAAGACGGGCCCCGGCAACCACGGCCGGCTGCCGCGCCTTCACCCCCAAGCTGCGTAGCGTCGCCTGGCCGGGCAAGTTCAAGCCAGATCTGCCTCCTCGCTACGACGGCATCCCCGACCCCGCGGAGTTCCTGCAGCTCTACGAGCTGAGCATCGAGGCGGCCAACGGCGACGAGAAAGTCATGGCGAACTGGTTCCCTATGGCGCTCAAAGACGGTGCCTGTTCGTGGCTCCTGAACCTGCCTCCAGGCTCGATCTCCTCCTAGGACGAGATGCGCGACCGCTTCGTCACCAACTTCCAGGGCACTCGCGACCGCCCGCCGGCCGCGGGTGACCTGCGCCGCGTCAAGCAACAACCAGGAGAGACCCTCCAGAAGTACATCCAGCGCTTCAACAACATTCGTCTCAAGATCCCCAAGGTGACGGACGAGGCCATCATCTCCGTGTTCTCTGATGGCGTCCGCGACATCAAGGTGAAGGAAGAGCTCGCTATCCATGAGGAGTTGTGCACATCTCAGGAGTTGTTCAACCTGGCGACCAAGTGCGCAAGAGCTGAGGAAGGGCGCCTCTCCCTCCTCGAGTTGCCGGCTGCGGACCCGGAGGTGAAGAAAGCCAAGGCCAAGGACGTGAAGCGCAAGGGAGCAGCTGTGCTCGTGGCAGAGCCGGACACCAAGCGAGGCAGAGATCAGCCCGAGTCATCCAAGAGCAGCCGACCGTTCTGCGCCTTCCACAACCTGCATACCCACAACACCAGCGATTGCCAAGAGCTCAGAGCCATTGGGGAAGGACGCTTCGGCCGATGCCCCGAGCGCAGTGACCGGGGCTACGGCCGAGGAGGACGACGTGGTGGCGGACGCTGGGACAACCGTGGGCCACGCCAGGAGTGGCACGACCGGCGTCGTGAGCACCGCTGGCAGGATCAGCCTCGCGAGGGCGCCTGGAGGGACCAGCCTCGTGAGGATCGCCCTCAGTACAACGCCGGTCTTCCTCCGCTGCCGCCACTGCCAAGAAGGAATGACAACCACCATCAAAAAGGGGGATGCGGGCTTCCAGGAGCCACGTGCCATCGCTTGCATCTTAGGCAAAGCACAGGCTCCAGCCTCGCAGCATATCCTCAAACAGTTTGCTCATGAAATGAATGCAGTCCTCCCCAAGTTTGAGGCCACACGCCCGCTCAGGTGGTCCCAGTGCGCCATCACCTTCAGTTCGGCGGACCAGCTCAAGTGCGCAGCCACCGCTGGCGCCCTCCCGATGCTTTGCTCCCCAGTCATCAGCAACGTGCAAGTCACCAAGACCCTCATCAACGGCGGCGCAGGGCTCAACGTCTTGTCCGTCGACACGTTCGACAACCTCCAAGTGACGTTTGATCAGCTTCAGCCTACCTAGCCTTTCTCAGGAGTAACCGACGGTTCCACCACACCGATAGGGCAGGTCCACCTCCCTGTCACCTTTGGAGAACGCAAGAACTACCGCACCGAGCTCATCGACTTCGACGTCGCGCACATCCGTCTGCTGTACAACGCCATCCTCGGGTACCCAGCCCTGGCCAAGTTCATGGCAGTAACCCATCACGGCTACAATGTCCTCAAGATGCCGGGAAGCGGCGGGATCATCACGGTCCCATGTGAAGAAAGAGATGCGGTGTGCTCCCTCGAGCATGCCTTCCAAGCTGCAGCAATCGACGACCCCGACAGCAAGGGCGAGGGCCCTCCTAAGGCCATCCCCAAGAAGAAGAAGCAGTTGCACCGTGCAGGACCTCAGGAGGGCGGTGTCGTAGCTGGAACCCTGTCAGGATCAGCGCCCGCCCCAGGGGCGCCTCCCTCCATCACATAGGAAGGCGCGCCCGATGCCCTTCTCGGGCAGGGCTCGGGGACTCTCTTCTGGAGGACCTCAGACCTTGCCAACATTACGAGGGAGGCGCTTGGGCACCACTTGGAGGCGTGTTTCACGGCACGTTTCCCTTAGGAGGGTATAGGGCGAGGAGGGCCCACTGCTCAGGAGTTCATCACCAAGACCACTCAGGAACTGCCAGACAAAAGGGCCATGCGTGGCGACCGCCGCTCACGAGGCGCAGCTCCCCATCCAGGCGACGATGCCGGGATCTGCATCTGCATCAATGTCCCAGGACTCAACAGGCCCGCATCTCAGGAGCTCTTCTTGCCTTCACGCGTGGGCCGCTGCGAGGGTCCACCGCACAGCTACGTTCGCATGACTTTTGACCTGCCGAGCGTGACGTTCGTCTACCAGCGCAACTTGCGGCGCACCCTGGCGACTCAGGAGGCCAGGCACCGCGCCGTCCTGACAGAGATGGAGGCGGTCCTCAAGGAACCGCCTGGACCCCAGAGCCTCCTGAGGCTTAGGGGTCCGGAGGCTCATGAGGAGCAACTCCTTCGCCGCGTACCTTCATCTCCCCCAACACCCCTTCATAAACGGAACCAGGTGACATTTTCCAAGTTTATTTAGCTGGGAGCGCCCCTCGGGCTGCATTATTCCCAGGCCACGTGGGTCCGTCACTGTGGCATGTATCCCTTTTTCTTCATGTCTTTAGCTTACCTTGCTGGGGGCACCATGAGGGAGTCCTGGATTAGGGGGTATCCGGACAGCCGGACTGTGTACAACGTCCGGACTATTGAAGCGTGAAGATACAAGACTCAAGACTTCGGCCCGTGTCCGGATGGGACTTTCCTTGGCGAGGAAGGCAAGCTTGGCGATCCTGATATTATATTTCCTTCCTTCTAATCGACTCCATGTAAACCCTAGCCCTCTCCGGTGCCTATATAAACCGGAGAAGTTGGTCCTTAGAAGGCCGATCACAATTACAATCGTACCATAATAGGCTAGCTCTTAGGGTTTAGCCTCTACGATCTCGTGGTAGATCTACTCTTGTACTACCCATATCATCAATATTAATCAAGCAGGAAGTAGGGTTTTACCTCCATCGAGAGGGCCCGAACCTGGGTAAACATCTGTGTCCCTTGCTTCCTGTTACCATCAGCCTTGACGCACAGATCGGGACCCCCTACCCGAGTTCCGCCGGTTTTGACACCGACATTGGTGCTTTCATTGAGAGTTCCTCTGTGTCGTTGCCAATAGGCTCGATGGCTCGTCTTATTGTCAAGGACGACATTACTTCGGAGGGGGCTTTGGCTGTAGGCCAGACGCTCCAGCTCGACGGCTTTATCATGGCCGCCCCATCGGCGATGGCGTCGACGATGACTTCTCGGGTCATCAATCATAACCTTTGCGTCAGTTCGGAACTTGCCGAACAGATGAATCCAATGGAGCTCTCCTCCCTTAACGAACTCTTGGATCGCATCGCCGCTCTGGGAGTCGCTACAGACTATGACCGGATTGGGCTTAAACCCGACCAAAGGGACATCAAGTCCCCGCCGGCCACCCACAGATAGCGATAGTGGAGGAACCACACACGGATTGCCCCTCAACTTTGAGGACAAGTTGTGTTCGGATCACCGAACTCCTTGAGCAAAAGACTTCTCAAAGGAAAACCTGACCCAGGTCCCGGACTTAGAGTCGGGCATCGGGCCGAAGAAATTGGGCACCCCGGATCCTGAGCTGTTTAGCTCGGGACCGCCCGCGCCCTTGGGCGATAGATCGGATCAAAATCCGGACCCTAAACTGAACCTAAACTGTCTCTCCCGCATCAGGCAAGAGCCCCAAGTAACCGTACATCGCCATCGGGCGATTCCTCCTTGCTCTTAACAAGGTCAGGGACTGCCGCGAAGAGGACATGGTCTCACTTTTCTGCAAAAACTGCACGGTCGAAGGACTCCTTAATGCTATAAGCCGCCGCGACATAGTACGCTTCGCGGACTTGGCGACCATAGTACGGAAGTACTGTGCGATGGAGAGCGCTTGGAAGACCCAAACAGAATTTTGGGATCGTACTGCTCTCGCCAAAACCTTTGTCCGAACTAAACAGACGAACTCTCGTAAGTCGTCCAACCCAACCCCCAAGAAACCAAAGCCCACGCCGGGGCGCAGATCCGTATTGGATACTCCGACAGGTGGAAAAAAGTGGCGAGGATCTTCTTGTGGGCCATAAAGCGGAACAACATCCCGCCAGCGAACACAATACGGTACTAACAGTATAGACTTTCGCCTCAAACAATAGGCGCAAGCGAGCTTTCATGACTTCGCTGAAATTTACCGTGTGGCAAAAATAAACCCTTGGAGCGACAATCGCTATAACTTTTAATGCCAGTGATGAACCTCGATCCCGGGCTGTCCGGGCACCGGCCGCTCTGGTCCTTAGTCCGATCGTAGATGGCTTCAGGCTCACCAAAGTACTCATGGATGGCGGAAGCGGATTAAATCTGATTTATGAAGAAACGCTCAGTAAGATGGAGATTGATAAAAGCCGCATTGAACGAAGCGGCACGACCTTCAGGGGAATTATCCCTACCCAGGAGGCGCGGTGTGCGGGAAAAATCACACTCGATGTGGTATTCGGTACCCCGGAGAATTATAGGTCCGAGGAAATCACATTCCACGTGGCTCCTTTTAACAGCGGATACCACGCCCTTCTAGGGCGGGACGCGCTCACAAGCTTTCAAGCTATACCCCATTATGGGTACATGAAGCTTAAAATGCCCGGACCCAATGGAATAATCACTCTAGCCAGTGATCCGGATGTTGCGCTTCACGCCGAAAATAAAACCGCAGCTCTAGCCTTGGAGGCATTATCCGAAGCCCTAGCAGCCGAAGAATTGACAGCACTACGGGACACCGTGGACAGGGACGACGTAATACTCGACAAACGACCCAAGTCCACCTCATTCAAACCTGCAGACGAGATAGTCAAATTCCAGGTCCACCCAACGGACCCCAGGAAGACAGCTTCCATCGGGACACAACTGAGCCCCGCGATTGACGCCGCACTTCGAGATTTCCTATGCGAGAATTGGGATATTTTCGCCTGGCACCCATCAGACATGCCAGGCGTCCCACGCAGACTGGCCGAACACAGCCTTCATATCCTAAAAGGATATAAACCAGTCAAGCAGACCCTAAGGCGGTTCTCAGAGCCCAAACGACGGGCAATGGGGGAAGAGTTAGCCAAGCTACTCGAGGTCAGATTTATCGGAGATATTAAACATCCGGATTGGTCGGCAAATTTGGTGATGGTGCCAAAGAAGGATAAATCCTGGCGACTATGCGTCGATTTCAAAGACCTCAACAAGGCTTGCCCCAAGGATCCCTTTCCCCTCCCTCTCATCGATCAAATCATCGATGCCACAGCTGGACACGGCTCGCTGTGTTTCCTCAACGTATACTCTGGATACCATCAAATAAAGATGGCAGAATCTGACCAAGCTGCTACAACTTTCATAACGCCATATGGCCCTTTCTGCTTCAACACTATGCCTTTCGGGCTCAAGAACGCCGGTTCAACCTACCAACGCATGATTCAAACATGCCTGGAAAAGCAAAACGGCAAAACAGTGGAGGCATACGTGGACGACGTGGTCATAAAAACAAGACGCGTCGAAACCCTGATAGACGACTTGAGGCTTACATTTGACAATCTCCGGACATACGACATCAAGCTGAATCTGGAAAATGCGTTTTTGGCGTCCCCTCGGGGAAGCTTCTCAGCTTCATCGTTTCCAACAGAGGAATTGAAGCGAATCCGGCAAAGATCCGAGCTCTTTCACAGTTGGCTATACCAATAGACCTCAAGCACATCCAAAAACTAGCAGGATGCGTGGCTGCTCTCAGCCGCTTTATCTCCAGGTTAGGAGAAAAGGCACTACCGCTTTATCGCCTTCTTAGGCGCACCGAACACTTCGTATGGACGGATGCAGCCGCGGCCAGACTGCACGAAATAAATACCCTATTGGCTGGTAATCCAGTATTAACAGCGCCGAATATCGACGAACCTATGCTGTTGTACATAGCTGCAACGCATCAAGTCGTAAGCGCAGTGCTCGTCGTTGAGCGAGAGGCCGGCGGATACAAATACCCGCTCGAGGCCCGATGCGCTACGTGTCCACGGTCCTAACCCCATGCAAATCCCGATGCCCACACTATCAAAAAATAGCATACGCGGTGTTCATGGCATCCCGGAAGCTACGACACTACTTTCAAGAGTGTTCGATTACGGTGGCCTCCAAAGTACCACTCAATGACATAATAAATAACCGTGATGCTATGGGCCGGATTGCCAAGTGGGCTATCGAGCTCCTGCCGTTCGACATAACATACAAACCACGGCGGGCCATCAAGTCGCAAGTGTTGGTTGACTTCGTCGCCAAATGGACAGAAGCCGAACTCCCTAAAGAGTACGACGCATACTCAAACTGGATCATGCACTTCGACGGCTCTAAAATGCTGGCCAGATTGGGAGCAGGGGTAGTCCTGACATCTCCCATCGGGGACACGGTCCAGTACGTCCTCCAAATATTATACACGACTCCAACAATGCAGTCGAATACGAGGCTCTGTTGCACGGTCTTCGGATGGCAGTCTCTATGGGCATCCAACGCCTAGAGGTGCGCGGGGACTCAAACCCCGCAATATCACAGATAAACGGAGATTTTGATGCCAAGGACACGAAAATGGCGGCTTACCGTAATGTCGTCCTCAAAATGTCATCTCGGTTCGAGGGGCTCGAATTCCACCATGTGGCTCAAGAAAACAATCAAGCGGCGGATGTCCTCGCTTGCATCAGCGCTAAACGCGACCCTGTCCCACATAATATATTCTTGGAACGGCTGTTCAAGCCATCCGTAGTATGTGAAGGGGAATCCGGCAATACTAGCACGGATCCGAATACATCCCCAGATTCTGAACCATCAGACATAGTCAGAGGTTCTACCCCCGAAATAACGTCCTCGGCCCACGAAGTCATGGCTGTAATCGCCCCGTGGACCGAGCCCTTCTTGGCATACCTAAATAGGCAGGAGCTCCCCGAAGACCAAAATGAAGCGCGTTGCATCGTTCGGTGTTCTAAAGCTTACAAGGTCTACGAAGGGGAACTCTACAAGAAAAGCGCTACCGGAGCACTACAAAGATGCATCTTCGAAGAGGAAGGGCGGAACCTCTTGGCTGAAATCCACGCCGGCCTGGGCGGGCACCACGCCAGCTGCTCGGGCATTAGTCGACAAGGCCTTCAGACAGGCTTCTATTGGCCGACGGCCCGGCGGACGCACAAGACCTTGTCCAACATTGCGTCGGTTGCCAGCTCTTTGCCAATCAGAGTCACATGCCCCCTACCGCACTCCAAACAATCCCCATAACTTGGCCCTTTGCGGTCTAGGGGCTGGATATGGTCGGACCTCTTAAAGGGGGAAACAATAAGAAGAAATACTTATTGGTCATGGTGGAAAAATTCACCAAATGGATAGAAGCTAAACCAGTCAAAACGGCTGAATCCGGACCAGTAATAGACTTCATATCCGGGGTCGTACACCGATACGGTGTCCCCCACAGCATCATCACTGATAATGGCTCAAATTTTACAGCCGACGAAGTGAAAACTTGGTGCGCAAAAATGGGCATCAAGTTCGATTATGCTTCCGTCTACCATCCACAAACTAACGGCCAGGTAAAGCGGGCAAATGGTCTCTTTATGAGCGGCATCAAACCCAGGCTAGTGCGATCCTTGACAGAGTCGGATACGCACTGGGTGGAGGAGCTCGACTCCGTACTCTGGGGGCTGCGGACCATGCCAAATCGCACCACGGATACACACCATTTTTATGGTGTACAGCGTGAAGCGATATTACCTTGCGACATAATACATGATTCGCCACGCGTACGCATGTACGAAGAGAAGGAAGCCGGGTTAGATCGGCAGGATAATTTGGATGCCTTGGAGGAGGAGCGCGATGTCGCAAAAGCCCGTTCCGCATTCTATCAGCAGCAGGCTCGACGATACCAAAGCAGAGAAGTGCGGGCCAAAACTTACAATATTGGCGAGCTCGTTCTATGACTATCGGAGAAGAAGAAGGACAAACTCAAACCCAAGTGGGAGGGTCCCTTCATCATTGACAAAGTTCTCATCGGAGGAGCGTACCGCTTACGTAATGCATCCGATAACAAACTCGAGCCGAACCCATGGAACGTGGCAAGACTACGGAGATTCTACGCCTAGCGCCGAACACAGTGTTCGTCTCCTAACCCCTCCCTTTTAATTATGCCCCATCCCCTTTCCTATCTCCACCTTTTTCTCTCTTCACACAAAGTATTCAATACGGCGGATTTCCGGATCACTCCGGCCGCACCAAGTGTGTCGACAATATTCGGGGCTTCCTATACGGAAGCTAAAAATGATTACTCACATGGCTTTCTCGCCCGTCGCATATGCATTCTTTTTCCATATGTGCCTTTTCTTCACCATTATATGCACCGATATGACTTAAGATGTTGCCAAGCTGGGTTGTTCGGCTCTTGTGTTTATGCCCTATGTTCCAGCTTAATTCGACTAGGGCATAAGGGGAGCACCTCTGCGATTATTCTTGCCGGTTGATCGGATGTGTACCTCGGTGGGTGAAGCCGAAGCTAGCTTCCTTAAGAGAATATTCGGTCGGTGAACAAAAGATGTATTAGTTTATCATAACATAAATCCCCAGAAGTCTTGTATCCTGCGCCATTGTTCGCAGTCCGGACATGTGCATCGTCGCATGCGTACTGTGGAAAGGAACCCTAACGGAACTATTCTCTCCGGAAGATGTTTCTTACTATCCATGTAATCTAACATAACTAGTTGGGTACTTGTCTGTTCAAGCACTTATGACCCCTACGCCTTGTTTCCACGCATACCCCGGTTTTGTATAGCTGAGCGGGTATTCGGACACACCCCGGACTATAGGATCCGGGGGCTGAAGCGAAAAGGTCCGCCATGACAAATGATTTTAATCCGGCTAGGGGCTAATCATGCCCATTAAATTACACAGTTATTTGGACTGATTACATTCCTCTTCTATAACGTCCAACAGGCTATCTAGCTCACAATCATGTTGAGAATACTTAGCGGCTAACGCTACCTGGTCATACACCAGACTAACGGGAATTTCTTGCCCACCGGGCCCCGCCGGTCCCACTTCGGCCATATGGTTCGGGTCCAGCTTGGTGTAGCGTGTCTTCACCATTGCCCGAGCTTCTCTTGCTCCTTGCCGCATGCTGATATCTTCCATAGACTAAGCGCCGCTGCTCCTTGAAGCAGGTCCACAAGTTCCCCCATGCAATTAGGCAGTAGGTTTGATGGCCACAAAGCCTGAGCAACACCCTGCATCACTTGCCGAGCTTGCTCGTGCAGTCGCGAAAGGTCTTGCAATAAATCATTTGCAGATGAGGGCATCTCCTCCTCAGGGCGACCTGTTAACATTCCTGCAAGCAAAATTCTTTCAATATACTTCCTCGCCGAACTATACACCAGTTTGTCTAGGCACTTACTGTAAATGTCGCGTCGAAGCCTCTTGTTCTCCTTCATGGAGTCCGCCAGCTGAGCGCGGAGATCTTTTAACTCCACATCCAGCTGGACTTTGGCATCTTGAAGATCGTTCTTCTCCGCCTAACTCGCGTAAGAATGCGCCGCCAGCCTCTAGCTGCTTTTTTGAGATGCGACACATCCTCTACTTCGCCCTCCGGATTCACCCCGGGATTGTCTGCAGAATTTTCTGTTAGACTTGTCATATTATCCATTTACTAACTGGTGCATCTTCGCACAATTGTGATAATTGTTACCAGATGAGGGCCTTTGGGGTTCCTCTAACTTGGCAACTGCGGCCCTCAGTTCGGCCTTGCAGTCCTCCAGCTCCCGAAACAATTGCTCGTTCTTCTCTACAAGGACCTGTACAAAAATTGATCCTTAAAATTGTTGTTTCAACCGTTTCAAGTATCAGGGGCTACTGCTATACATACTTATCAAAATTCCTTACCCGTATGTCTTTGGTATACTGGTTTGTCGCTTGGGCAAGCCCGCCCCGAGCAGCTTGGACGTACGCGTCCACCGAATTGAAGGCATTAAACGCCTCTTTGGAAAAGATGTTGTTCCGAAGTACGGCCTGTCGGCGCTTGTGATTCATGGCACTCTCTACTTCGGAATTCGTGGCGGAGAGCAGGTCCGCACTCTCTATCGAAGAGCAATGCGGCGCTGGCCCCGTGTCCACCTCTGAAGCCGGTTCTGCAGTCCGGCTGGTGGAGGCGTGATTGGTAGGGTATCCGGATATAGTACGGTTATTCTTCTTCCTGCCAGACACGAAGGGCGCTGTCATATTTTAAATTCTATAATTACAGGACAGGTTATTGTTTTACCTCTGTAGCGGTGTGTCAACCCTCACCGCCTTCCTCTTGAGCCTGCCCGATCTAGACGCCCGTGGTTGACGAGTCCCTAGGGGCTCGGCCCCTCGCTCCGGTCGTTGTTTCTGCAAATAGAACGACGCCTCAAGGGTAAATTATAACACCTGGGGGGAGTCCTCTTCGAAGGATAGGGCTTTCTAGTTCGGCTTACACATGAAGAGGGGAGTAGTCTGGGGTAGTCGGCCGTCATGGTCACTAGGGCGCCATCCCAGCTCGCCTGATAAAATACCTCATTGACAAGCTCCACAGTGATATCCGGATCCATTTTAAGTCCCGGATCTAGGGCCCTTCCAGTGGTCCTCCAGTTCTTGAGGGGAGGCTGAAGATTCCTTCTACGGCCCTCCTTAATTCCTGCCCAGAAGCATTGATGCAAGTAACCTTAGCAGAAGAACGCTAGAGCAAAGCGGGGGAAAAGAATGGCAACTTACCCACGCTGGGGGGTTGTACATGGAGAATCCTTCCCGCATTTTTATGCGAAGGAATTCCTCCTCTTCCCCTTTGTACAGATCGGACAGTATCCTTGCCAGAGCGGCAGCGGAGTCCGGACCTTTACGGCCGCAGCGGGAGGCGTCATCTTCCCCGTTGAAATGCCACATGGGCTTCCCCCGATATTGGAGCGGTTGCACTCCCTGTCTTATGCATATCGCCATAACCTCAATCGTCGTCATCCGGATTTGGCAAGTAACTTTATCCTATCCATCAGGAGGAATATTTCCCTCGTGTCCTCTTCTTGAGGACCCCGGGGGCGCCAGCTTAGGCGTGCCCTCGGCGGGGCGTTGCTGAACTCGCGGAGACCTGTCCGGACTGGATCCGGAAGGGGGACGTCGTTTATATAAAACCACTCTGAAGGCCAGTTTTCTGGTGCCTTCTTAGGAGTGCCCGATAGGTATCCGGTCTCGGCAATACGCCATACTTCGGCCCCGCCCACTTGACATAGGGACTCCCCTGGGTGCGGGGGACGAGGCAGAACAGCTTCCGCCATAATCCGAAGTGTGGTTCGCAGCCTAGAAACAGCTCGCACAGGGAAACATACCCCGCTATGTGCAGAATAGAGCTAGGGGTAAGATCGTTTAATTGGAGGCCGTAGAACTCCAGGAGCCCGCGAAGAAATGGGTGGATAGGGAACCCAACGCCCCTCAGCAGATGGGGGATCAGACATATACGCTCCTCCGGAGATGGGTTAGGAGATCCCTCAGCTTGGTCTCCTCCATCATAAGTGGCTATTCCAGCTCGGGCGGAGACCATGAACGCCGGTGGGAGAAACCCTTGGGTTTGTATCTCTGTCAAACGGCTATGAGGAACTCAGCACTCTCCCCAATCCCCTGACTTGGAACGAGAAGGGCAAGCAGAAGAGCTGCGACGGCCGGCCATGTTGGAATGGCTTTTCACGGAGCACTCTGTTGGATGCTGGCTCTGGGAGGGAGAGTGAGGTTTGGATCTGAGAATCCCCGTCCCTTCAAATAGGCGGTTCGCCCGGAGGATCGAGGGTGGCAAATGCAAAAATGCCTCGACTCCTCGCATTCGCTCGACACGTGGAGATGGTCATTACTGAGGCACCGAAGCCGAGGAGCACAACATTGATGGGAGGCCAGACACTATACGCCGTAACAAGCACTTTGGAGTATTCGGAGAAGGAACCCGCCCTGCTATGCCGAAGACGATACTGCGCGCCAAACTCATCGTCATTGAAGCCTGGTTCAGGGGCTACTGAGGGAGTCTTAGATTAGGGGGTATCCGGACAGCCGGACTGTGTACAACGTCCGGACTATTGAAGCGTGAAGATACAAGACTCAAGACTTCGGCCCGTGTCCGGATGGGACTTTCCTTGGCGTGGAAGGCAACCTTGGCGATCCGGATATTAAATTTCCTTCCTTATAACCGACTCCATGTAAACCCTAGCCCTCTCCGGTGCCTATACAAACCGGAGAGGTTGGTCCTTAGAAGGCCGATCACAATTACAATCATACCATCATAGGCTAGCTCTTAGGGTTTAGCCTCACGATCTCGTGGTAGATCTACTCTTGTACTACCCATATCTTCAATATTAATCAAGCAGGAAGTAGGGTTTTACCTCCATCGAGAGGGCCCGAACCTAGGTAAACATCTGTGTCCCTTGCTTCCTGTTACCATCAGCCTTGACGCACAGATCGGGACCCCCTACCCGAGATCCGCCGGTTTTGACACCGACACACCCCTCGGGCTGCATCATCCCCAGGCCGCTCGGGCCTGACCCAGTGGCGTGTATCTTCCCTGCTTTTACTTGAGCCAGTATGCTTTCCATGCTTAATCTACCTATGATTATTACCTGCTCGATCGTCACCCACCATGGGGGCTACGCACGCCGGCACGGCGCTGGTGCACGGCTCCTTCCCTGCCACGTCGACAAATCTGAGCGGTCGAGCTCTGGCTCGCGGCACGCCCCGCGCACGTCACCTCACCAGGCCCTCAGTGCCTTCATTTCCTCGCGGAGCAACCAATGGCAGGATGGCAACCGTCACGACAGACCATGTTCCTCCTTGTGCTGGCTTGCAGAAACCTCATGAGGACAGCAGCAGGTGGCACCACGAGCTCCCACTTCTTCCATGTAATCCGCTTGCGCGTTAAAAGGGGGCTCCTGAGCATCTCGACTCAGGATCTCTTACTGGCTCTCCAGCCCTCACCCCCTGGCCTTGACCACGGCACGCGACCTGGCATACCAGCAGCGGCTGAGCTCGCTCGAGGGCCGGGACATGAGGACGTATAGCACGAAGGAGAGCATGGGAAAGGGAGAGACTTGTATGGGCCAGACCTACCCACGCTGCAGGCGCCAATGCACGAGCCTGGCGCATCACGAGGAATCAACCCCGAATCATCAAGATAAGTCCCGCACTCAGACCAGCTAATCGTTGGAGCCTAGGAGTCGTGCTCGCCGTAATCCTGTTGCCGCGATGCCGCCTCACTTTCTTACCTTACCACGGCCGCTTGGGCGCTAAAGGGGACCTCCTGAGCATCGCGCCTCAGGGGCTCTTACTGGAGCTCAGGCCGCTCACCTCCTGGGCTTGACCACGGCACGCGACCTAGTATACCAGCGATGGCTGAAGCTTGCCTGGAGACCGAGACCTGTCAGCATAGAGCAACAAGCCGTTGCGAGGTTGGAAAGGGGAGACCGAGCCTAAATAGGATTTGCGTTCACAGGTTTCCATAATAGAGAAGATATACAAAAGACATTACAGACCCTTTACACGCCCCCACGGGGTACTTCTTGATTCCTCGCAGGGAACAAAGGACGAGAACCTTGGAGGATCCTATCTACACGCCCCCGCGGCTGATGCCATCATCAACAGTGGGCCGCGAGAGGCCGGCGCCAACCCCATCCAGATCAGTGACGGTGGCGGCCGAACGCTACGGCCTTACTCCGGGTGCGGCCAGAGCTCAGGGGCACGTAGCTGTCGTCGCTCGTCTCCGGAGTCTCGTAGAGCTCAGAAGAACCGCTGGACTCCCAAGAGTCGCCGCTGCTGGAGTGGCCGAGAGCGGAGCGCGCATCATCCTGGCGCTCCCCTCCAGGGCAACACTCAAAGTGGTGGCCCTCCGCGTCGAAGACCTTGAAGAACAGCGTGGAAGCGCCGTCATACTCGAAGTGGATCGCGAGGGCGCCCTCAGCACGGCAAACCCGTGCAACCTTACCCAAATCATGGGTCATGAAGATCTTGCCGGAGGAGACCACTTCAACCTCTGCTCCGGTTGCCGGGGAGTCGCAGTCAGCATGCTGCAACCAGAGCTCGAGGGATCCCCTCGGTGGCATCACGTCGGAGAAGAACTGCGAAAAGCGGATCCAAGAGCTTGGGGGCATCGCTGCCCATAGTACCATCTCGCGCGAGGAGTCCGTCGCGTGGACTCCAGGAGCGACAGCGCGCATCACCATGGCACGACGACCTTGGCCGCGGCGCGCGCGCCGACGCTCGTCATTCCTCCCTCCTGAGCCCCCGGCTTGGGCATGCAGGGGTAGCAGATATCTAGGAGGAGGCCGCTCACACCAAGGCCTCGTCACCACCTGCATCGCCACTGTGTCGCGGTGGTGAACCAACCTCTTCTTCAGTGGAAGCGGCCCCGACTCGTCACGGGGAGCCTTTCCCTTCTCCACAGCCGAAAACATTCGGATGGGCACCATTGCTACTAGCAGAGGAGCAAGGAGGAAGAAGCAAGCGGACTGGGAAGAAATGGGCGACGGGGGCTCTGCCACCCTCCCCATTTATAGCGGAAGAAGGCCAACCGGCGCCTCCCACGATCACAGGTAATGATGGTTTTCCTTGCATGTCGCAGGGACTTGTCAAGACAGGCAGTTGCCGAGGCAGCGTGGGGAAGGGGAGACGCCCATGTCCAATCAACCACCACGCGTCGACCAAGGCCACAGGCTTTTGGGACCCGCGGTGCTCCGTACTTGACCTTTGGTTTCGCCTCGAAGCCAAGCCCGAGCGCGCCTTGGGCCCGGGGGCTACTGTCAGCGTTCTAGGAACGGGGGTCCCCAGACTTGCCTGCTTGCGGCCCACGGCGTGGTTGTGCTAGCAGGCCTGTACGTCCCCTCTTCATCAACAAGGAACTCGAGACCCTCACGAGGGGCCAAGCCTCGCGAGGCGAACGGCACAAGACCTCCTCAGGAGTGACCTCACCAGGTTGGCTCGCGAGGAGCGGAGAGATCAAGGCGGGGCAAACCTCGTGAGGTTCTTGTGACGTGATCCATGACGATCGAGGCCAAGCAGGCGCCAGGCAGGCTCCAGCGCGTGCAGCGTCCTTGTTTCCTCTTTGGTGCTAAGGAGGCAAGCACACGCGCAGAGTACCGAGGCATAGGGCAAAGGTTTCCATATCAGTGCAATGAGACCAAGACCAGTAGGACGACAAGACGGAGGTCACCATGGAGCCCAAGACGGCATCACCACCAGAGCCTTTTGCAGGCGAAGACCGCTTTTGTCAGGATAAGCTGTACTAGTTGTCCCCTCTCAAATTGGCCATTGTTAGCTCCCTTACCGCTCAATATTTGGGGAGAAGACCAGGGCCTATATAAGTAGAACTAGCCACCATAGTTGGAAAAAGCTAATCGGATCTAGAGTCAACCCTTAGCCACACACCGAGCACAAGAACACCTCAACCTCAGGAGGCTATTCTTCCCTTTGTACTGTTCCTCATCAGCCCAAGAGGCAATCCACCACCACCACACTGGAGTAGGGTATTACACCACAACGGTGGCCCGAACCAGTATAAATCTTGTGTCTTTTGTGTTGTGAGTTCGTCGAGTTCATCCGCGAGATCTTAGCGAGCTAGGGTGTGGATCGGTAGGGAGGAAATCTTCGCGCGCACCCCAGTGTTTGAACCTTGAGGGTTTTGCCGGAACCCGTGATCTGACACAGCCCAAGAGGCAATCCACAACACCACACTGGAGTAGGGTATTACACCACAACGGTGGCCCGAACCAGTATAAATCTTGTGTCCCTTTGTTCTTTGGGCTCGTCGAGCTAGGCTGTGAGGTCTTGATGCGAGCAAGCTAGAGGGAGGAAATATCTTCATGCGCACCCCGGTGTTCGAACCTCCAGGGTTTTGCCGGAACCCGAAATCCGACACCAACCAAGTGGGATATAAGCGGACCATCATATTTGGCATCTGCTTCATCCTCCTCCTCAGTTTTGGGGTCAGGTATGGTGGTTTTACATTTCAGAGAAACCTTTAAGAGGTCAATCTCCATATGTTTAAACACCTGTACCGACAAATTAATTTCATTGTCATTATTTCCCATAGATACACTGACTTTATTTAAACTAGTAGAAATATGGTTGTCGGACAAAGAGAGAAATGACTGAGCGGACGAGGTACCTGTCATGGGGTCCAAATTCCTCGAAGCTCGAGGCGATCGCTTCGCAAGAGAGTGCTCATCAGTTGAGGAAGAACCATCAAGATTGAGGGAGTGACGGTTACTACGTCGCAGGGGTGTAGCCAACCCTCCGGACGTAGTCCCTGTCAAAGTCTTCGGCAGAGTAGTTGATGTAGTCCTCTGCAAAGCAGGTGCCATCCGAAGTGTCGCAAGGGTTGGTGAAGAGGGACGCGTCGCAGGTCCCATCGGAACGCCTGCATCAGATGCCGAAGAAGATCCTCTAGCACGATCCGTCGCTGGGCCAAGTGGCACCACGGCAACGGCTGCACGAACTGGAGACTCCATCGCTGGCAACGTCCGGGATTCCCGCACGCCAACCGAAGCAGGAAGTGTCGCATGCGCGGCTGGAGTCAAGGCCAGCTGTAGTAGTGTCGAAGCCGGGGTAGCACCATGCACAGTACTGTGTGCGGCTGGTGTCGCAGCCAGATGCACGACCGACTGGAGCAGACCAAGCCGGGGCAGCGTGCCCAGCGGAACATACAGAAACCACCGCGGTTGGCTACGCGGGTTGCCCATGCACAACTGTTGCTGCCTTCACGTGGGTAGCCGAGTCGTTTGCAGCATCCGTTGCATGCATAGTGGTGCAACTTGTGGACCTGCCCTTCTCCAACTCGTCTTGCATTGGTATGCATGTATCCATGGACTCCCGCACAACCGTTACGTGCATGTGTGTACCCATATCCTCTGGCAGACTCACAACAGATGACTCAAGAGTAGAAGTATGCAATATTCGTTGCGTAGACTGCATGGGGACCGCAACACTTACTTGAGACCCCGAGGCCGAATTTTGATCAACAACTTGGACGCTTTTTGACCTCTTGTTAGCATCCCTATCAGGCATATCCTCATCTTGGTTAGCGCCGTCGTCATGTCCATCATGATGGTTTTCCCAAATCCGTGGAATAAAATCAACATCGGGGACGAAATCTTCGTCCTCCAGTACAAACCGAAATGCATACCCATTAAGCTTTATATAGACATCCGAGGAGACCGAGGCTTCATGAGAACCATCTTTTTTGGTGAAAATATCCAAAGAGTGGACCGCCACCTGGATGCACACAATACCATGACGGCGCAAGCAAACTAAGTCAACGTCTTGTGTGGCGCCAATGACTGATCCTACCGCCCACAAACCAAGAAAATGGCGGAGAGGTGGTGGGACACCTGTGACATGTACCCAAATAGGTTGCAAAGGGAGAATCGATGAAACCTATTCGACTTTCCATTCACTAAAAGAAATATTCACATCTTGTGATTTGACATTATACTCAAAAGCTGACACGCGCTTCAAAACCTCCAGGGACAGGAAACAAACTAAGAAAGCATTGTCTCCATGGGGTACGGCTTCCCACTTCCAAGATGTCTGAACCGATGCGATCTTGGCGACCTCTACCTCCACCACAGCAGCGGTCAAAGACCCACCAGAGATCGTAACCAAAGCAGTCGGCAGGGTTGGTGGCGCAAGGTGCTCCTTGAATAGCATGTCCGGTAACTGCAGGAACATAGTGTTAACTAAACCACATCCACCGAGCAACGCGGTAGGCCTCGGTTGCTTACGCACATGGCACCGATGCAAAGGGTGCTTGTAATTGTTGCAAATGTGATAGAAATCAATCGCCGTGCAGTCCTTGGAAAGATGATCATCTGAACGACATTTGAAACACCAAAGACCAGTTCGTTTTCCTTTCGGGCCACGTCCAGTGGCTTCAGCGAAGGGCACAACCACCGGAGTAGTGTCTCGAGCCTCAGGAACTTGCTTGGTGGGGACGGGCACCGTAGCAGGTGCCTGCGCTGTCAGAGCAGCCCGCTGGCCAGAAGGATGGGCAGATGATGACGAAGCACCGAAACGGAAGGGTCCGGCAGCAGCACCAAAGCCAGTGGGTGGCCTGGGGTTCGGCGTCGCAACTCCGGCCGGAGGAGGCCCCTTAGGCGCGTTGTCGTTCCGGCTAGCCATGAGCTACGGCGATGGCCGGCGCAGGGCAGCAGCGTACGATGTCGGTGGCGCAGTCCAAGAGTACGCGCAGACGGAGGCAGTATTATGACGTAGATGCGTTTGGCGAAGAAATACGTCTGCCCTTCTGATAGTACATCACAAACAAGCGCATGGCCCTTGTTGGGCCCTTCAGCATGCAAAAGGCCCATGCGACGAAGTGTTGTTTGACCGGATGCACGATCGATGCATGCATGTGTTGCCGCAAGCGTTATGGTCCCTTGACTTTACTCCGCCGAAGATGACGGATCGGCCAGCGCATCCGGCATGAATGCGGCCAGCGCCACCGGTGGCGTGATCTGCGGAGGGGGAGTGGCCCTCTCCAAGGTTTGATGCAAACCCCTCGGCGCTGCCTTGGTGTCGTCGGTGATGGATTTGGCAATTTTGGCGCTCCATCTTGCCGAGCGGACGGCTCCTGGGACGAACCCAGGCACTCCTGGCCGACCGATGTCTCCGGGGACGCGGAACCCCGACGTTCCCATACTCGCATTGCCGGCGTCAGAAAACCAACGTCGTTCCAAAATTCCTGCCCTAGCTCCTCTTTTGATTTCTTCCGGCGAGACACGTAGGTCCAAGGACCGCCCTCTTCATCATGATCTACTTGGGAAAGGACCATATTTGCCGCCTGGACCGCCACCCCCTCCGCTTCAGGCGGATCGGCGACTCCGTCCATGGCCAGGGCTCAAAACGCGATCCGCAAGGCGACTTCGGCCACGAACCGTAGCTAGGATCAATGGCCCCGGCGCCAAGGTGAGCTCAAGGCCGGGAACACCTGGTGGCCAACGCGAATGAGGCAGTCCAATAGCACCATCTCAGTTCCAGGCGAGATCCATTCCTTCTCTTGCAGCAGTCTTCCCTCTATGATCTTCCTTCCATCATCCCGTAGGAAGAAATAGTTGTGCGGCTGGTCGAGGAAGAGGGTTCCGGGGCACCAGTCCGTCCTGCCGTCGAGAGGAGCCGACGAGAACCTTGCAAAACTTGCTGACCTTCTTGCGTGTAACTGGGTTGGCGAACTCGAGAATCTTGACGGGTTTCTCCTCATAGGTCAAGTCACTCTCCAACTGAATTGCTTCCAGGGGCACTGTATCTCTTAAAGGAATATCGGCCATCTCTGCATGGCACTTCTTCAACTGGGAAACATGAAACACATCATGAACTCCTGACAAACCTTTGGGTAACTCCAACTTGTAGGCAACTTCACCTATACGTTCCAAGACTCTATATGGCCCCACAAATCGTGGCGCTAACTTTCCTTTGACTCCAAACCGCTTAATTCCTCGAAGCGGCGACACACAAAGATATGCTCTGTCTCTGACTTCATAGGTTACCTCCTTGCGTTTAGTATCGGCATAAATCTTCTGCCTGGACTGAGCTATATTGAGCCTATCATGGATCAACTTGACCTTCTCCTCAGAATCACTGATTAAATCTGGTCCAAACAATTGCCGATCTCCAACTTCATCCCACATCAATGGTGTCCTGCACCTCCTTCCATACAAAGCTTCGAAAGGGGCCATCTTCAAACTAACTTGATAGCTGTTATTATATGAGAACTCTGCGTAAGGCAAATTATCATCCCAACCAGATCCATAATATAGCGCACAATCCCTCAACATGTCCTCCAGAATCTGGTTGACTCTCTCGGTCTGCCCATCTGTCTGCGGATGAAAGGCTGTACTGAACTCTAGCCTGGTACCCAAAGTTCCGTGTAGCTGCTTCCAAAACTTCAAGGTAAACTGTGTTCCTCTATCTAATACGATGGTCCTTGGAACTCCATGCAGACATATGATCCTGGTCATATATATCTTGGCCAACTAAGCGCTCGTATAGGTAGTTTTCCCGAGGATAAAGTGGGCCACCTTGGTCAAGCGATCAACTACAACCCAGATGGAGTCATATCCTGAACGAGTCCTGGGTAATCCGGTGATGAAATCCATGCCAAGCTTATCCCACTTCCAATCGGGTATCGGCAAAGGCTGAAGTAATCTTACTGGTTTCTGATGCTCTGCCTTAACTCTTTGACATATGTCGCATACTGCTACATACTCGGCGATATCCTTCTTCATACCTGTCCACCAGAAATGTTCCTTCAAGTCCAGATACATCTTGGTGTTTCCTGGGTGAATTGAGTAAGGCGAATCATGAGCCTCCTGAAGAATTAACTTCCTTATCTATGGGTCATTGGGCACATAGATACGATCCTCAAACCATAAAGTTCCGTGTTCATCCTCACGAAATCCTTTGGCCTTTCCTTTACTCTTCTTTTCTTTATCTCTACAATTTCCTTGTCCGTCTTCTGGGCTTCTTAGATGTTTCCCAACAAAGTGGACTAAACTTCCAACGCTGCAACAAAACCTCTCGGAACTATCTCCAAGCGAAGTTCTATGAAATCGTCGGCTAACTCCTGAGGTAATCCCCCAGTTATGAGAGTATTGACATAACTCTTGTGGCTCAAAGCATCGGCCACGACATTGGCCTTTCTTGGATGATAATGCAGTTTCATGTCATAATCCTTTATGAGCTCCAACCATCTCCTCTGCCCGAGGTTCAATTCCTTCTGCGTGAAAATGTACTTCAAACTCTTATGATCCGTGTAAACATCACAATGATTTCCGATAAGAAAATGCCTCCAGGTCTTCAGTGCATGCACTACGGCTGCTAACTCCAAATCATGTGTGGCATAATTCAACTCATGAGGTCGAAGTTGACATGAGGCATATGAAATAATTCTTCCTTCTTGCATAAGAACGCCTCCAAGACCCTGACGAGAAGCGTCACAATATACTTGGAAATCCTTGCGTATATTCGGAAGAATTAGCACTGCGCTGTAACCAAACGTTTCTTCAACTCCTGAAAACTGGCCTCACAATCTTTGGTCCAGTGAAACTTGGTGTCCTTCTTCAATAACTCCATCATGGGCTTCACGATCGTGGAAATTTTTTCAATAAATCTCCGATAATATCCTGCAAGTCCAAGGAAACTGCGTATCTCTCCAACTGAGGTGGGTGCCAACCACTCTGTGATAGATTTAACCTTGGAAGGGTCTACTACTATTCCTTCCCCTGATATAACATGTCCTAGAAATCCGACTTCCTTCAACCAAAACTCGCATTTGCTGAACTTGGCATATAGCTGATGTTCCCTGAGCTTCTCGAGGACCAAGCGCAAATGTTCCTTGTGTTCTTCTTCATTCTTCGAGTACACCAATATATCACCAATGAACACCACAACAAACTTATCCAAGAACTCCATGAACACCTTATTCATCATACTCATAAAGTAGGCAGGGGCGTTAGTCAAACCAAAAGACATGATCGTGTACTCATATAGCCTATACCTTGTGGTAAAAGCTGTCTTAGGTATATCCTGTTCTCGGATCTTCAGCTGGTGCTATCCTGATCGAAGGTTGATCTTGGAGAAAACCTTAGCTCCATGCAGCTGGTCAAACAAATCATTTATCATTAGTAGAGGATATTTGCTATTGATCGTCACCTCATTCAATGCATGATAATCAACAACCATTCTCAAGGATCCATCGTTCTTCTCAACTAGAAGCACTGGGGCTCCCCAGGGTCATGAACTTGGTCAAATATACCCTTTCTACAAGAACTCCTTAATCTGCTTCTTAATTTCTTCCAGATCATTTGCGGGCATCCGATATGGTCGCTTGGATATTGGTCCGGTTCCTGGCAATAGCTCGGTCAAAAACTCTATGTCTTGGTCTGGTGGCATGCCTGGTAGTTCTTCCGGGAATACATCAGGAAAATCCTTCACAATTGGTACTTCCTCCTGAACAACTCCCGAAAGGAATTCACTTGAGTCCTCCTTGGTGCATGCCTAGACACATTCTTGATCGGTCTTCCGTCTGTGTGGTGAGAAGAATTGACTTACTAGCACAATCGATGTTTCCCCCATACTTGGATAGCCAATCCATGCCTAGTATCACATCCAACCCTTGTGATTCCAGAATAATGAGGTCTGTGGGGAAAACATGCCTACCTATGATCAATGGCAACTGATAACATCCCCGGCTAGCCATATACTCCGCTCCTGGTGAACTCACTAACATAGGTGACCTAAGGGCTATGGTTGGCAACTTAAACTTGTCCACAAATCCCCTTGATATGTATGAATGCGATGCACCAGTGTCAAAAAGAACAAGGGCTATAAATGCATTAACCAAAAACTTACCAACAACTACATCAGGCTGCTCGTCAATTTCCTCTGGTGAAGGGATTGGGCTTCTTTCCTGAGCTTCCATTTCCATTACCATTCTTTGCCTCAGGACACTCAGTGGAATAGTGTTCGGTCTTCCCGCACTTGAAACAAGTAATGTGACTCGGATCCTTCTTGGCGGGGGTTGCTGGGTTGGAACGACTCTGACTGTTGTTTCCTCCATTCCCATTGCCATTTCTATGGCCATTATGGTTATGTCCACCTCCTCCAGGATGAGAATGGCCTCCATGGTTATGTCCTCCATGGGTATGATGGGTGTGTCCTCCCGAGTACGGGGAATAGTGGGGCTTCTGCTGAGCTCCAGAACTGTACTTCCCTTGTCCATACTTCCGCTTGCGGCTCTCTATCTATTGTTGCTTGCCTTCAATCATGATGGCCCTGTCTACCAGGTCCTAGTAGTTATTGAAGGTTGCCGCCATCAACTGCATACTCAGCTCATCATTCAGTCCTCCAAGAAACTTCTCCTGCTTAACTCATGCTTCTTCCAACTCATGGCTCCAGCTGAGACATGTATGGTGCGGAAGGCCTGCTGAAACTGATCCAATGTAACATTGGCCATGGGGAAGGTGGTGGTGTAGTTCTCCCACCATGAAGCTGCTGGTCCATCCAGTTGATGTGCGGCAAAGCACACTTTTTAGCATCAATGCAACCTGTGGTGGTCAGCTCCCTTCCGATCTTGCGGAGCCAGTCATCAGCAACAATTGGCTCGGTGCTGCTAGAGACCACCGGCGGATTCAACCTTAGGAAACGGGCTAGGTTGTCAACTGGGGGTGGTGGCGGTGGGTTGTTGTTGTTGTTGTTGCCTTGGTTCTGGACGGGCAACTGCATCAAGGCACTCTCCTGTTGGATCTACTGGGTGAGCTCCGGCAGGAAAGTGAATCCGGGGTCACGTCTCGGAGGCATCTGATAGGTTAGAGGGGTGAGAAACCAGAATGTGTCTAATGAGAGATTACACTACCCATATGCACATGAGACAAACATATTCAATTCACACGACTCAATTTCAAACAAGATTCATAAAATCGGTCTAAGCTACTATTACAAAATCTCACCAACGATTTCTAACTACTTGGAAGAACTCTAATAGTAATATGGTGGTTGTCGTGGAATTGTCACGGCAGATGTCCTAGTGAAAGGACT
Organism: Aegilops bicornis; assembly: GCA_021605145.1. Lineage (NCBI taxonomy): Eukaryota > Viridiplantae > Streptophyta > Magnoliopsida > Poales > Poaceae > Aegilops > Aegilops bicornis. Next base: position 431,552,718 of record CM038670.1, on the reverse strand, counting down.
CAATCGTGGAGCCATCGCAACTAGGAAGCTTAAAGGGGTTAAAACGGGACAAAGGACATGAGGGTTTATACTGGTTCTGCCCCTTGAGGTGAAGGTAAAGGCCTAATCCAGTTTGAGGTGGTATTGCTTATGTTTCGATTACTAGGGAGCGGATCCGCTTGACCTAGCTTTAGATCTGATGTTACTTGTCCTAAACCGCCGCCGGGTCGTCCCTTTATATACAGAGGTCCACGTGCGCCCAGCGGCTCACAGAGTCCCGGCCGGCTCATAAACAGTGTCCGGCTCGGTCTCTAATTATCTCTGCCTTACAATACAAGTTATGTACATATGGCGGTTTATTTCTACGAGCCTTGAGTCGCCTTTGGGCCTTGGGCCCTTAACTGAACTGCCATCTTCCAGAGCTGTCTTGGGCTTCATGAATCGCCATAGGTATAACCCGGCCCCTCCTGGGCGGGTCATACCTAATAGTTATATCACCAACATTAGGCCCCAGATTGGTTTGAACTGGTTCATGTCAATCTTCAACACTTATAGAAAATCTTCTGCTCTTCATTGTGCGAGAATTTGTAACCCACCATGACGTCATCTTCTGGATTTGTGATAATCCGCCATGACGTCATCTGCCATTACTTCACACTTTATCCAACGTATCTCAACGGATCCTTATCTTAATGACCATCCTGAGAATCAAGGCGTCATGGTAGCTGGATAACCATATTTTCGGCCTCCTTGTTTTTCGCGCCCACTTAAGAGCCTTTCCTTATAAATAGGCACGACTGGTCTTTCCTCATTCTCCCCCTTTCCAGCGTCTTCTTCCTCTCGCAACCCTTCTGCCGCTCGAGCTCCGCCGCGGCCGCAGAGCACCTCGTCTTCCTCAACCTCGGCCGCTGCATCAACCTGAGTTGATCCAGAGAACGGCGGCGACCCTCCGCAGTAGATCTGCAGTTATAAGTTTCTGCCTTCCCATACCTCAGATCCGCATTAGGGTTTGCGAGTTCTCTGTGTTCTTCATAGTTCATCGTAGTTCATCTTCCAGACTGTACCGCGAGCTTCTTTGATCTGAAAACGGTGTTCAACCAATGTGGTAGTTGTTTTATTTCCACGTTTGATATCAGTAGATCCCCTTTCCTGGAAGAAAAAGATCTTGTGAAAGCTCATGAACTCATCTGTACTGGTTTTTAGGTCTAGATTTATTTTTCTTTTCCTGAACAGTCGTTGATCCAAAATAATAGCTGCAACATGTGAAACTTGTTTATGTAACACTTAGGCAAAAAACTGCATTTGTTAGATCCATCTAGCCATGGCGGCTCAAATTGCCGACTTAAATTGAAATGCTCAACAGACATCATCCAACTTATCCTGGCGGCTTAAATAACTTGCACTGCTCATGGCGGTTTACGTAACTTGACATAGTTTAGTCATATACCATTAGGCCCCTTTGTAAGGCGCCATCTTGAATATGCACTGTAATATTTTTCCTCTCCGGCTTAAGTTTGAACCGGCAATTTCATTCTTTGTTAGGCTTCCATCTTCATAATGCCGCCCAAAACACCCACTTCATGCAATTGGATCAAGTCCATCGTCACAGATAGTACACTTGACGACTTTGTGAAGACTGGCTATCTGCCAAAGAAGGAAATCATGTCTTACCGTGCACCTGATCCAACCAAGGAAAAGCCTCAGCCCAAAGAGGGGGAGGTCATCCTCTTCACTGACCACATGAACCGGGGCTTTTCCCCACCGGCTCAAAGTTTTTAGAGACGTCCTACACTTTTTGACCTCCGTCCTCAAGACATCGGAACCAACCGTGTCTAATATTTGCAACTTTCAAGTGTTCTGTGAGGTGTATCTTGGAGAAGAGCCCAGCTTGCTACTCTTCAGAGAGTTATTTTATTTGAACCGCCAGACTGAACGTGCCAATGGGCCTAGCTTGGAACTTGGTGGGGTCTCAATCCAACGATGGAGAGACGCCATTTTTCCCTTATGCAAATCCACCAAGTCACCCCAAAGACTGGAACCAGACATGGTTCTATTGCCAAGACGCTTCTCCGACTGATGAGAACCCTCTGCCCGGCTTTCACGCCCTGCGCCTCGAGTCTAATCATCCTCTACCAGACAAGTTGTCCACTGCTGATCGCCAGAAACTCGCCCCTACAATGGCTAAAATCAAGGCTCTTTTGGGGAATGGTTTAAGTGGTATTGACTTGGTCCGGGTTTGGCTTGCCTAGCGGATCATTCCATTAATCCACTGTTATGGTTTGATGTGCACCTACACAGGCGAGAAGAATGATCCCCTGCGGCACAGCCCTGACAATTTACCTGACGACGTCATTGATGATATGACAAAGTCACTCTTGAACGAAAGCCTAGCAGACTGTGGCAAGGTGGGCTTAAGCCCTTTCTGCAAAGCTAACCCGGCTCCAGCGGTAAGCCTCCAATTTGAGCATTTTTTACCTTCATCCTTGATGTTTTGTCTTTACTCAGACTTTTGCTGATTTTCACAGGCTAATGAAAAATTTTGGAAAACAAAGTACGATCATGAAGCTGCAAAGAGAGCCAGGAAAGCCAAGAGAGCCGCCAGGAAAGCCGCCGCCAAGAAGAAAGGGAATAAGTCCAGCGCCTCAAACTTGCTTCGACTAGAAGATACCTTTGAGTCGGAGGTAGCTCTTGCCTCTCTAGGCTCCTTTTTTAACCACCTTATTGACACTGATTATCATTAGGAGGACACGGGAACGAGTCATGGAGTGGATGAAGAGGTAACTACTATTTCCTCCGACTCCAAGCCTTTGCCAAGACAGAAAATCCGAAGAGTAATCCGGAAAGTAAGATTTTCACATCCTTTAGCTTATCAAGATCCTCAATTTCTTTTGAAGCGACAGATTCATGAGAGCCGGAGGTAGACCCGGACCAGCAAGGACGCAGAACTCTCCTCCGGCTTACCAAATACACCAAGGAAGCGCCGGAACGAGGTCACCTCCGACTTAACTCCTTTTTATCCTTTGGAGGGTCTCACTTGTCAACCACTCCACTCTTCTGACTCGAATTATCAGGAAACTTCACCTTCCTCCGGCGACTCACTCCAGTCCAACATGCCGGCTTTTAAGACCGCTCCAGGGTAATGATAATTTACTTATCCTGTATTCATTTCAATTCTTTATATTTGTAATAATATTTTGATCTATATGCAGCGGAAAAGCAAAGCCCAACAAGAAGGTGAAGAAGAACAAGCCGGCTGACGAGCCCTCCATCAACGAGCCAGAACTCCAGATGGCCGCACCGGAAGCCTCTGTTGCTGAGCCGCCACTTGAACCGGCTCATGACATGCCAACGCCAACCGCTGACACGCCTGCTGATCAAGCCGCGATGGCTCTGTAAACCTTGAAGCTTCCAGCCCGGCCAAGACAGACGACCCAAAAAATGCTGATGTTGAAATAATCAGGACCGGCTACACTGAGCCAGGGATACCTACTGTGCTAGCCAAGTTTTCTACCAAGGAAGAGCACCTGGAACGCCATAAGGTCAGATTTGACATTGCTGATTATACTCATATGAGCATTGGGGAAGTTTTTTCTGGATATCTTAGCCAAGTGCACAGCAGTCGTGGCCTCGAAGTTGATATGGTGAAGCAAATGCACCAGAAATTTGAGGTATAAACTCTTTCCCTTCACTGAATTATCCTTACTATGCCAGCCCCCAAGTCTATTGCTTATGATGAATATGCTGTAGACTTAGAACAGACGTATGAGCATTAGTAATATCCTTTGGTCAAACCTGTAAAAAATCTGGCCTACTCCATAGCCCCCAAGGGCCGGTTTAATCAACATGAATGAGCTGGTCCTTCACATGCTTGTGCAGAACATAGTCCTTGTGTAGATTTAATAGCAATATACATTAGCCCCCAAGTACCAAGTACTCTTGCTTGCAAAGTGCTTGGGACTTACTCTCATAAACCGCCACTTAGATAAAAACCTTCGTTAGACATTAGCCCCCAAGTGCCAAGTGTTGTTGCTTGCAAAAGGCTTGGGACTTAATATTGTATACTAATATTCATGATTTTTGACCTGGTATTTGTACAGGCCACCACTACTCAACTGCAATCAGAACTGTCTGAATTGAAGAACCGCCTGGAGGCTCAGGAGACAGAAACTCAAAAGGCCAATTCCAAATTTGAATTCAGTGTGGCTGAACAAGAGAAATTGAAATCTGAGTTTGAGGTTGAGAAGAAGGCCTGGGCTGAAGAAAAAATTGCCTTAACCCAACGAGCTGGAACAGCAGAAACGGCTCTTGAAGAGGTGACTACTGAATTGTCCGGCTTAAAACATCGTGTATCTCAGATGGTCTCAGCAATCTTTGGTAAGTCGCCCTGCAAATGTCAAATATTGAATCTTTCAAGTGATCATATGAAGTGTCATTATGCTCACCTGATATTGCTATGCAGGCCCCAGGAGCTCCAACCTCAACCAGGACATGCTGGTGAAGCTGAAGGCGGTTTACACGCTTGTGGAACAACTTTACACTGGATCTCAGCGTGCCTTGGCCACAATTGCCCTATCAAACGAAGTCCCCACACTCCTGGTGGATGTGCTAAAGTGGCTTTCTGTGCTGCCCCAGCGGTTTAATGAATTAAGGCAATCATCTGCCAGAGCTGAAGCCGTGGCTGCTTTAAGTCGGGCCAAGGCGTGGCTACCGGAGTTAGACCTGGCCGACATCGCCATTGGATATCCAAGCTTTAAGGAGGATGGCACATCATTTGAACAGGAGGACTTCGCCGCTTGTGTGAAAGAAATACGCCCTGTGGCCACCCTAATTGCTGATGAGGTGGATCTCACCAAGTACCAGCCGGGTTATGACGCGGAAAATCAGAGGATTCCAACGCCGCATTATAAAGTGACCAGCCTGTTCCCTCCAATCCGTAAGCATAACTTCTCCCCTGAAGTTGACGCAGCCGTACTAATTGATGATGAGGCTGAAGTTGAAGCTTTGAATGGCATTGACTGGTCATCATCAACCTTCGGAGACAGAGCAGTGACGGAGGAGCGGAAAGGGTTGATCCGGAAGCTTCAGGCCAACAAGAAAATTGACCCGCCGGGCGGCTCATATTTGTACCTTGCTGGAAAACAATTTAATCATTTGGACTCGGCGAGTCATGTAATAGGGTAGAAATGACTTTGCTTTGTCGTGCCATCGTGCACATTTTGGTGCTCAACACTGTTAAGCCGCCGCCTCATACTCCCCCCTTTTTGAACTTATCATCTGTTTTCTTTATGCATAAGAAAGTCTTTGAACTGTCCTGCACACAAAAATAGATCATAAGAACCCTTGGCGGCTTACCGCAGGGCGGGTCATAATATCTTACATACAACTATTAATATTGAAAGAAGAGACACAGATAAGCCTGTTATGAATTACAGCTTTGAAACACAATTATAATATCATACCTGTGATTTTGAATTTGCACTGGCGGTTCATTGTGACCTGAACAGTAAGGGTGATAACCCAATCCTTTAGAATCCAACACTTCCAAATGTATGATGATTGTCATACGCTGGCGACTTATCATCCAAAACCAAGCCGGGTTAAATTTAAACCACACTTATACTTAGATCTGGACAAAAGCCTCAAGACAAAAACAAAGATTGTGTGCAAAAAACTTAAGCAAAATAGAAAGAACAATATGAGGCTTCTGATTCGAATACGGTCAGTAAACCGAACCAAAGGGGTTAAGCTAGGATTCGAATACGATCATTTAGCCCCCAGTGGCTTTGGCGTTGCACCGATCAAGAGGGTACCGACATCTATGTTCTCTTTGGTTTGAATACGACCTATGTTTGAACAGGAAGCCCCGAAATGACATTGAGAGTTTTTTAACAACTCTGATTCGAATACGATCGAAGTCGGACCCAAAAGGGGTTAAGCTATGATTCGAATACGATCAAGAAGCCCCCTAGTGAGTTTGGCATTGTGCCGATCAAGAGGGTACCGACAGCTATGTTCTCTTTGGTTCCAATATGACCTATGTTTGAACAGGAAGCCCCCTAGTGATTATAAGGTTTAATGGCTAGATTCGAATACGATCATGAGCCGTACCAAAGGGTTAAGCTGGATTCGAACACGATCAGCTCCCAATTAGTCGTTTGAAATTATGATGATGAAAACATATGATCATTGAGGATGAAAGGGACAGAGGTCCTGCTTTATTACTTATCATAATATATACATCGTCAAAATATGTACATCATGAGAGCCGGTGGCTCAAGTATAATAAGGCCGAAGATGAGCGATATTCCACGGCCGGCGGGTCTCTTCCTCCGACTTACGCGAGTCTTTGTGCTCTCGAACGTCGATAAGGTAGTATGACCCGTTGTTCAAGTTCTTGTTGACCACAAAAGGCCCTTCCCAAGGTGGGAATAACTTGTGTGCATCAGTTTGATCCTGGATGAGCCGGAGCACCAAGTCACCTTCTTGAAAGGTTCTGGACTTAACTCGGCGGTTGTGATAACGGCGCAGGTCCTGTTGGTAAATCGTCGAGCGGGCTGCTGCCAAGTCACGCTTTTCATCTAACAGGTCAAGTGCACCCTGACGGGCTTGTTCGTTATCAGCTTCAACGTAATCCTCCACGCGGGGCGAGTCATGACGGATGTCACTCGGTAGAACCGCCTATGCTCCGTAAACCATGAAGAAAGGCGTATAACCCGTAGACCTGTTAGGGGTAGTATTGATGCTCCATATCACAGAGGGTAACTCCTCCACCCAACAACCCGACGTCCGTTGTAAAGGAACCATAAGCCAGGGCTTGATGCCTTTCAAGATTTCCTGATTGGCTCTTTCAGCTTGACCATTGGATTGGGGGTGAGCTACTGATGAAACATCAAGCCGGATATGCTCACGTTGACGGAACTCCTGCATGGCACCCTTGGATAGATTAGTACCATTGTCAGTTATAATGTTGTGTGGAAAGCCAAAACGAAAGATCACCTTTTTCATGAATTGAACCGCCGTGGCTGCGTCACACTTACTAACCGGCTCTGCCTCAACCCACTTTGTGAATTATCAACCGCCGCCAGAAGGTGTGTCTTTTTATCTTTGGACCTTTTGAAAGGCCCAACCATGTCAAGCCCCCAGACTGCAAACGGCCAAGTAATTGGGATCATCCTCAATTCTTGAGCTGGCACGTGAGCCCGTCGTGAGAATTTCTGGCAACCATCACATTTACTGACTAGATCCTCCGCATCAGCGTGAGCCGTCAGCCAATAAAATCCATGACAGAAAGCTTTGGCCACAAGAGACTGTGAGCCGGCATGATGGCCGCAATCTCCTTCATGGATCTCACGAAGAATTTCTTGACCTTCCTCAGGAGAGACACAACGTTGAAACGCCCCAGTGACACTGCGATGATGCAACTCACCATTGGCAATTGTCATTGACTTAGACCGCCGGGTTATCTGTCTACCCAAGGTTTCATCCTCAGGCAACTTGCCCCGGGTTATATAAGCCAAATATGGCTCTGTCCAATCTAGGATGACGTGAAGAGCCGCCACCAATTGTGCTTTCGGGTCTAGAACAGCCAAGTCTTCCTCTGTAGGCAACTTGACAGAAGGATTATGCAGAATATCTAAGAAAGTATTAGGTGGCACCGGCTTATGCTGAGACCCCAGCAGGCTTAAAGCATCAGCCGCTTCATTCTTTCTGCGATCAATGTGCTCCACTTGGTAACCCTTGAAGTGTCCAGCAATGGCATCAACTTCACGGCGATAAGCCGCCATGAGAGGATCCTTGGAATCCCACTTGCCTAATACAGGTTGAGCCACCAAATCTGAGTCGCCAAAGCACCTTACCCGGCTTAAGCTCATCTCCTTAGCCATACGAAGACCATGGAGCAAGGCCTCATACTCAGCTGCATTGTTAGTACAGGGAAACATTAACCGTAGCACATAACAAAATTTGTCACCTCGAGGGGAAGCTAAAACAACTCCAGCCCCCGAGCCCTCCAATTGCATGGACCCATCAAAATGAATAGTCTAATATGTGTTGTCCGGCTTCTCTTCAGGCATCTGCAGCTCTGTCCAATCATTGATGAAGTCCACCAATGCTTGAGACTTTATAGCAGTGTGTGGCACATACCTTAAACCATGAGGCCCAAGCTCAATGGCCCACTTGGCGACTCGTCCTGTGGCTTCTCTATTTTGAATGATATCTCCTAAAGGAGCAGAACTAACCACAGTGATGGGATGACCCTGAAAATATTGCTTAAGCTTCCGGCTTGCCATGAACACCCCATAAACGAGCTTCTGCCAGTGTGGATATCTTTGCTTGGACTCAATAAGCACCTCACTGACGTAATAAACCAGCCGTTGAACCGGATATTCCTTGAGAGCCTCCTTCCGCTCTACGACAATGGCCACACTAACATCACGTGTGTTAGCAGCCACATATAACAACAATGGCTCCTTATCAATAGGAGCAGCAAGGACCGGCGGCTTAGCGAGCTGTCTGTTCAAATCTTCAAAGGCAACATTAGCAGCATCACTCCAGACAAAGTCTTTTGTCTTCTTCATCATCTGATACAGCGGTATGGCCTTTTCACCTAACCGGCTTATGAACCGGCTTAAAGCAGCAATACGACCTGCCAAACGCTGAACATCATTGATACACGCCGGCTTAGACAAAGAAGTGATTGCCTTGATCTTCTCAGGGTTAGCCTCGATGCCTCTGCTAAAAACCAGAAAACCCAAAAGCTTACCCGTTGGTACTCCAAAAACACACTTGGCCGGGTTAAGCATCATCTTGTAGACCTGGAGGTTATCAAAGGTTTCATTCAGATCATCTATCAAGGTCTCCTTCTCTCTGGAATTCACCACAATGTCGTCCACATAAGCATGAACATTGCACCCAATCTGAATGTGAAGACAGTTCTGCACACATCGCTGATAAGTCGCCTGGGCACTCTTAAGCCCAAAAGGCATAGACACATAGCAGAAGGCTCCAAACGGAGTAATAAAAGCCGTCTTCTCCTGGTCCTTAACTGCCATCTTGATCTGATGATAACCAGAATAAGCATCCAAAATGCTCAAACGCTCACAACCCGTCGTAGCATCAATGATTTGATCAATATAAGGGAGAGCAAAAGGATCAGCTGGACAAGCCTTGTTTAAGTTCATGTAATCCACACACATACGCCAGGTGCCGTTCTTTTTAAGCACGAGCACCGGGTTATCCAACCACTCTGGATGGAAAACTTCAATAATGAACCTGGACGCTAAGAGCCGGGCCACTTCCTCACCAATGGCCTTATGCCTCTCCTCATTGAACTGTCAAGAAAGCGCACGACCGGCTTAAACTTTGGATCAATATTGAGAGTGTGCTCAGCGAGTTCTCTCGGTACACCCGACATGTCAGAAGGTTTCCATGCAAAGATGTCTCGGTTCTCACGGATGAACTCGATGAGCGCGCTTTCCTATTTGGGATCCAAATTAGCACTGATATTGAACTGCTTAGATGAGTCGCCTGGAACAAAATCGACAAGCTTGGTGTCATCAACCGACTTAAACTTCAGCACCGGCTCATATTCTGTGGTTGGCTTCTTCAAAGACGTCATGTCCACTGGGTCAACATTGTCCTTGTAGAATTTCAACTCCTCTGTTGCACAAACAGATTCAGCATAAGCAGCATCACCTTCCTCACATTCTAAAGCTATCTTCCGACTCCCATGCACTATGATGGTGCCCTTATGACCCGGCATCTTGAGCCGCAGATAAACATAACACGATCGTGCCATGAACTTGGCATAAGCCGGCCGTCCAAACAGGGCGTGATACGGGCTCTTGATTTTGACCACCTCAAAAGTTAACTTCTCAGCCCTAGAATCATGCTCATCTCCAAAGGCTACTTCTAGTTCAATCTTACCCACTGGGTACGCCGACTTACCAGGCACCACTCCATGGAAAACAGTGTTGGACGTCTTAAGATTTTTATCAGTTAACCCCATGCGAAGGAAAGTCTCATAATAGAGGATGTTGATGCTACTGCCTCCCTCCATGAGCACCTTAGTGAATTTATATCCACCAACCTGAGGTGCCACCACCAAGGCCAGGTGACCAGGATTGTCAACCCGGGGAGGGTGATCTTCCCTACTCCATAGGATAGGCTGCTCAGACCATCTCAAATAACGAGGAACTACCGGCTCAACAGCGTTCATAGCCCTCTTATGAAGCTTCTGATCCCATTTGCACAAACTGGTGGTGAACACATGATACAGTCCACTATTTAGCTGCTTCGGATTGCTCTGTTATCCAGACTTCTGTTGCTAACTTCCCTAGCCAGATTGTTGATTATAGCCACCTTGATTTCCTTGAGAGCCTTGAAAGTAGGAATATGAACCGCCGCCCGGGCCATGGAAACCTCCGCCACCTGAGCCGCTGCCCGGCCCATGCTTGCCGTCGAACATGTTAGAGTTCTTGAAAGCCTTCATGATCGTATAGTCCTTCCATAGGTGAGTGGCCGATTTCTGCTGAGTACCATGCCTTGGATGGGGCTCATTTAGCAACTGTTTGATACGTCCATTTTGCATCATGCTTTTATATTGATATTTATTGCATTATGGGCTGTTATTACACGTTATGTCACAATACTTATGCCTATTCTCTCTTATTTTACAAGGTTTACATAAGGGAATGCCGGCAGCTGGAATTTTGGGCTGGAAAAGGAGCAAATATTGGAGACCTATTCTGCACAGCTCCAAAGTCCTGTAACTCCACGAAACTCATTTTTGGAAATAATAAAAAATATCCAGCGGAAGAAGTTCACGGAGGGGCCCACGACCACGAGGGTGGGGCGCGCCCTACCCCTGGGCGCGCCCCTACCTCGTGGGCCCCTGGTGGCCCTCCGATGCCCATCTTACGCTATATGAGGTCTTTCGTCGAGGAAAAAACATAAGCAACCTTTGGAATGAAACTCCGCCGCCACGAGGAACGTTAGCGAACCAATCTAGGGCTCCGTGAGCTGTTCTGCCGGGGTCACTTCCCTCCGGGAGGGAAAATCATCGCCCGGCGTCATCACCAACGCTCCTCTCATCGGAGAGGGAAATCTCCATCAACATCTTCACCAGCACCATCTCCTCTCAAAACCCTAGTTCATCTCTTGTATCCAATTCTTGTCTACAAGTACGGGATTGGTACTAGTAGGTTGCTAGTAGTGTTGATTACTCTTTGTAGTTGATGCTAGTTGGTTTATTTGGTGGAAGATCATATGTTCAGATCATTTATGCATATTAATACCCCTCTGATTATGAACATGAATATGCTTTGTGAGTAGTTATGTTTGTTCACGAGGACATGGGAGAAGTCTTGCTATTAGTAGTCATGTGAATTTGGTATTAGATTCGATATTTTGATGACATGTATGTTGTCTAGCCTCTAGTGGTGTTATGTGAACATCGACTACATAACACTTCACCATTATTTGGGCATAGAGGAAGGCATTGGGAAGTAATAAGTAGATGATGGGTTGCTAGAGTGACAGAAGCTTAAACCCTAGTTTATGCCTTGCTACGTAAGGGGCTGATTTGGATCCATATGTTTCATGCTATGGTTAGGTTTAACTTAATACTTTTATTGTAGTTGCGATGCTTGCAATAGAGGTTAATCATAAGTGGGATTCTTGTTCAAGTAAGAACAGCACCCAAGCACCAGTCCACCCACATATCAAATTATCAAAGTACCGAACGCGAATCATATGAACGTGATGAAAACTAGCTTGACGATATTCCCATGTGTCCTCGGGAGCGCTTTTCCTATTATAAGAGTTTGTCCAGGCTTGTCCTTTGCTACAAAAAGGATTGGGCCACCTTGCTGCACTTTATTTACTTTTGTTACTTGTTACTCATTACAAATTATCCTATCACAAAACTATCTGTTTACTACTTATTTCAGTACTTGCAGAGAATACCTTGCTGAAAATGGCTTATCATTTCCTTCTGCTCCTCGTTGGGTTCGACACTCTTACTTATCGGAAGGACTACCATAGATCCCCTATACTTGTGGGTCATCAAGACTCTTTTCTGGCGCCGTTGCCGGGGAGTGAAGCGCCTTTGGTAGGTGGAATTTGGTAAGGGAAAATTTATATAGTGTGCTGAAATTTACTGTCACCTGTTACTATGGAAAGTAATCCTCTAAGGGGCTTGTTCGGCATATCTTCACCCCAACCAGTAGAGCAAAGAGTTGCTCCTCAACCTAATGAACCTACAGAAAATGAATATGAAAATGTTCCCTTTGAATTTCCTTCGGGTATGATGGAAAAACTGCTAGCTAATCCTTTTGTAGGAGATGGAACAAAGCATCCTGATGAGCACCTAATATATGTGGATGAAGTTTGTGGACTATTTAAGCTTGCAGGTATACTCGATGATGTTGTAAAGAAGAAGGTCTTCCCTTTATCTTTTAAGGGAGACGCATTGACATGGTATAGGCTATGTGATGATACGAGATCATGGAACTATAGAAGATTGAAATTGGAATTTCATCAAAAGTATTATCCTATGCATCTTGTTCATCGTGATCGCAATTATATATATAATTTCTGGCCTCGCGAAGGAGAAAGCATCGCTCAAGCTTGGGGAAGGCTTAAATCAATGTTGTATTCATGCCCCAATCATGAGTTCCCAAGAGAAACAATTATTCAAAATCTTTATGCTCGACTTTCTGAAAACAATCACACCATGCTCGATACTTCTTGTGTTGGCTCTTTTATGATGAAGACTATTGAATTTAAATGGGATTTATTGGATAGATTTAAACGCAACTCCGAAGATTGGGATCTCGACGAAGGTAAGGAGTCAAGTATGACACCTAAGTTTGATTGTGTTAAATCTTTTATGGATACCGATATTTTCCGTAAGTTTAGCACTAAATATGGACTTGACTCTGAAATAGTAGCTTCTTTCTGTGAATCTTTTGCTACTTATGTTGATCTCCCTAAGGAGAAGTGGTTTAAATATCATCCTCCCATAGAAGTAAAAGTAGCTGCACCTATTAAAGTTGAAGAAAAGATTGTCACTTATAATGATCCTATTGTTCCTACTTCTTATGTTGAGAAACCACCCTTTCCTGTTAGAATAAAGGATCATACAAAAGCTTCAACTGTTGTTCGTAAAAGTAATATTAGAACTTATACACCTCCTGAGCAAGTTAAAGTAGAACCTAATATTGCTATTGTTAAAGATCTCTTGGCTGATAATATTGATGGGCATGTTATTCAATTCTGTGGTGAGACTGCTAGAATTGCTAAACCTGGCGCTAAAGATAAACATAGACCTGTGGTAGGCGTGCATGTTATTTCTGTTAAAATAGGAGATCATTGTTATCATGGCTTATGTGATATGGGTGCTAGTGCTAGTGTTATACCTTATACTTTGTACGAAGAAATTAAGCATGAAATTGCACCTGCTGAGATAGAAGGTATTGATGTTACAATTAACTTGACAATAGAGACACTATATCAGCTGTGGGAATTGTTAGAGATGTTGAAGTCTTGTGTGGGAAAACTAAATATCTTGCTGATTTTCTAGTTCTTAGTTCCCCACAAGATAGCTTTTGTCCCATTATATTTGGTAGACCCTTCTTGAATACTATCAATGCTAAGATAAATTGCGAAAAGAATGTTGTTACTGTTGGCTTGGATGATATGATTCATGAGTTTAATTTTTCTAAATTTAGTAAACAACACCGTGAAGAAGAATTGCCTAGTAAGGATGAAATTATTGGTCTTGCTTCTATTGTCGTACCTCCTAGTGATTCTCTAGAACATTATTTGCTAGACCATGAAAATGATATCTTTATGAATGAAAGAAGGGAAATAGATGAAGTATTCTTTAAACAGGAACCTATTCGGAAACATAATTTGCCTGTTGAAATCCTAGGGGATCCTCCTCCACCTAAGGGTGATCCCGTGTTTGAGCTCAAACCGTTGCCTGATAATCTTAAATATGCTTATCTTGATGAAAAGAAAGTATATCCTGTTATTATTAGTGCTAACCTTTTAGAGCATGAAGAAGAGAGATTATTGAAAACTCTGAAGAAGCACCGTGCTGCTATTGAATATACTCTTGATGATCTTAAGGGCATTAGTCCCACTCTATGTCAAAACAAAATAAATTTGGAAGAAGACGCCAAACTGGTTCGTGATCATCAACGAAGGTTGAATCCTAAGATGAAAGAAGTGGTAAGAAAAGAAATAGTAAAGCTTTTGGACGCAGGTATAATTTATCCCGTTGCTGATAGTCAGTGGGTAAGTCCTGTTCATTGTGTCCCTAAGAAGGGAGGTGTTACTGTTGTTCCTAATGATAAAGATGAATTGATTCCATAAAGAATTATTACAGGTTATAGGATGGTAATTGATTTCCGCAAATTAAATAAGGCTACTAAGAAGATCATTACCCCTTACCTTTTATCGATCAAATGCTAGAAAGATTATGCAAACATACACATTATTGCTTTCTAGATGGTTATTCTGGTTTCTCTCAAATACCTGTGTCGGCTAAAGATCAATCAAAGACTACTTTTACATGCCCTTTTGGTACTTTTGCTTATAGACGTATGCCTTTTGGTTTATGTAATGCACCTGCTACCTTTCAAAGATGCATGATGGCTATATTCTCTGACTTTTGTGAAATGATTTGTGAGGTTTTCATGGACGTCTTTTCCATCTATGGATCCTCTTTTGACGATTGTTTGAGCAATCTTGATCGAGTTTTGCAGAGATGTGAAGAAACTAATCTTGTCTTGAATTGGGAAAAGTGCCTCTTTATGGTTAATGAAGGTATTGTCTTGGGGCATAAAGTTATTGAAAGAGGTATTGAAGTTGATAAAGCCAAGGTTGATGCTATTGAAAAGATGCCATGTCCCAAGGACATCATAGGTATAAGAAGTTTCCTTGGTCACGCCGGATTTTATAGGAGGTTCATTAAGGACTTCTCAAAAATTTCTCGACCTCGACTAATTTATTACAAAAGATATACCATTTGTCTCTGATGATGATTGTGTAGAAGCATTTGAAATACTTAAGAAAGCATTGATCTCTGCACCTATTGTTCTGCCACCGGATTGGAATTTACCCTTTGAAATTATGTGTGATGCTAGTGACTATGTTGTAGGTGCTGTTCTAGGGCACAGAGTTGATAAGAAATTAAATGTTATCCATTATGCTAGTAAGACTCTAGACAATGCTCAAAGAAACTATGCTACTACTGAAAAAGAATTCTTAGAAGTTGTATTTGCATGTGATAAGTTCAGACCTTATATTGTTGATTCTAAAGTAACTATCCACACTAATCATGCTACTATTAAATACGTGATGGAAAAGAAAGATGCTAAACCTAGACTTATTAGATGGGTTCTCTTGCTACAAGAATTTGATTTGCATATTGTTGATAGAAAGGGAGCTGAGAACCCCATTGCAGACAACTTGTCTAGGTTAGAAAATGTTCTAGATGACCCACTACCTATTGATGATAGCTTTTCTGATGAGCAATTAAATGAAATAAATGCTTCTCGTAGTACTCCATGGTATGCTGATTATGCCAATTACATTGTTGCTAAATTTATAGCACCTAGTTTCACATACCAGCAAAAGAAAAAGTTTTTCTATGATTTGAGACATTACTTTTGGGATGACCCACATCTTTATGAAGAAGGAGTAGATGGTGTTATCAGACGTTGTGTACCTGAGCATGACCAGGAACAGATCCTACGCAAGTGTCACTCTGAAGCTTATGGAGGACGCCACGCTGGAGATAGAACTGCACATAAGGTATTGCAATCCGGTTTTTATTGGCCTACTCTCTTCAAGGATGCCCGTAAGTTTGACTTGTCTTGTGATGAATGTCAAAGAATTGGTAATATTAGTAGACGTAAAGAAATGCCTATGAATTATTCACTTGTTATTGAACCATTTGATGTTTGGGGCTTTGATTATATGGGACCTTTTCCTGCCTCTAATGGATATACACATATTTTAGTTGCTGTTGATTACGTTACTAAGTGGGTAGAAGCTATTCCAACTAGCAGTGCTGATCATAACACCTCTATTAAAATGCTTAAAGAAGTTATTTTTCCGAGGTTTGGAGTCCCTGGATATTTAATGACTGATGGTGGTTCACATTTTATTCATGGTGCTTTCCGTAAAATGCTTGCTAAATATCATGTTAATCATAGAATTGCATCTCCATATCACCCGCAGTCTAGTGGTCAAGTAGAATTGAGTAATAGAGAACTCAAATTAATTTTGCAAAAGATTGTCAATAGGTCTAGAAAGAATTGGTCCAAGAAACTTGATGATGCATTATGGGCCTATAGAACTGCATATAAAAATCCTATGGGTATGTCTCCGTTTAAAATGGTTTATGGAAAAGCATGTCACTTACCTCTTGAACTAGAACATAAGGCTTATTGGGCTATTAAAGAGCTCAACTATGATTTCAAACTTGCCGGTGAGAAGTGGCTATTTGATATTAGCTCACTTGATGAATGGAGAACCCAAGCTTATGAAAATGCCAAGTTGTTTAAAGAAAAAGTCAAAAGAGGGCATGACAAAAGGATACAAAAGCGTGAGTTTATTGTAGGTGATTATGTATTGCTATACAACTCTCGTTTAAGATTTTTTGCAGGAAAGCTTCTCTCTAAATGGGAAGGACCCTACGTTATAGAGGAGGTCTATCGTTCCGGTGCCATAAAAATCAACAACTTCGAAGGCACAAATCCAAGGTGGTAAACGGTCAAAGAATCAAACACTATATCTCAGGTAATCCTATAAATGTTGAAACCAATGTTATTGAAACCGTAACCGGAGGAATACATAAGGGACACTTTCCGGAACGTTTCAGACTCCGAAAAGGAGTAGGTATGTGGTACGGTAAGTAAACCGACTCCAAAACAATTTTTAAGGTAATATTTCTCTGTTTTGGAATATTTAGAAAAATAGAAAAATAAGTAGCAGTCCGGGAAGAACACAAGGGCCCCACGAGGGTGGACAGTGCGCCCTACCCCCTGGGCGCGCCCCCTACCTCGTGGGCACCCCGTGTGCCTTACGGACTCCGTTTTCTTGCACGATACGTATTTTGGTCGGTAAAAATTCATTATATATTCTCCCGGAGGTTTTGGCTCCCGTATAACGCAAATATCCTTTGTTTTTGTTTCGAGATGTTGCTGCTGCAGATTAGAGCAAGATGTCTTCTCAAGAGTCAGTTGGGGAGAGCCGGGTATCTAATCTGGCACCGGAACCAAGGGCAAACAGCGAAGCTGACCCCTTTGAGCCAGCAACGGAGGAGGAGATGGAGGCTGACTTGATGAGAGTAGATGCCATGGGGAAAAAGTTCATTTTAAACCCTGAACTCGTAGAGGTCGGGCGAAACAAACCCTCAAGTCAAAATCCCGGTTGATCGCACCCTAAAATATGCAATTCTGGTCTAAATCGAACCCTGGGGTCGTTTGCCAAACAGGGATTTTCTAGGTGGCAAAAGACGACTGGGATTGTTTTTTCTTTTAGCGCTCTGGCAGGGATTAGTGCAGCGCGCGGGGGAAGAGTAGACTGCGACCCAGTTCGCTGTAACTGTATGCGGCCTCATTTTTCTTTTACTTGGGAAGCACCTCAAATACTAATAAAACGGAAAAACGAATCCACAAAAAAAGAAAAGGAAACCCAAGTTGTTCGAGTGGGTTTCGAACCAGAGATCTACTGCTAGTTTGCTCTAGTAAACACCACCAGACCGAAGCTAGTTCTCATTATGGTAGCAGGGCAATTATTTATATAACGGGATAAACAAACAAATGTTTAACCATTGTAAAAAAACATGACGTAATAAAGGGATAATCAAAATACATGATTAATATTTTGCTAAATTTATATGTCTATTTTTTTAAAACTAACATGTCTTTTTGCAAATACTGTTAAACATTTTTGGTATGCTATGAACCATTGTTTAAAACTACGTGACATTTTGTACATTGAATGCATGTTTTTAAATGTCACAAACATTATTTTGAAATGCGTGTTTTTTTGAAATGCAACTTACATTTTTTTTAAATACACACATATATTTTTGCAATATTTAAATATATTTGCAATTGCAACGTATTTTTAGTATCTTGCGCTGCATTAAGAACCAGGTAGCCTATAGGTCAACTGGAGAGGGCAATAATTTTTTTAAGGGCTATACAGTTTCCGTTGGACTAGTCGCTAGCTACATCTACATGGACCGTCACAGTCGGTAGACCTGCATGTGCGCGATCCTTTTTACCAGTGTAATAACAGAAAGAAAGAAAAGAGACAGATCCTAAAACAAAGACATTTTTAATAGACAAAAAAATGCGAAAATGGGCTGGCCCAGTGCACAGGACTCTTGGCCCACCAGGCAGACAAATCCCTGCCACGTCAGCGTTTTCATGCCTCAAATGATGTTAGGGTTTGATTTAGACCGGGATTGCACAATTCAGGGTGCAATCGACCGGGATTTCGACTTGAGGGTTCGTTTCGCCCAACCTCTACGAGTTTAAGGTTTCAAATAGACTTTTTCCATGCCATGGAGGATCAAGAAGTCACTTCTGGCTTCCGAGCTGGGTTCACGATGGGGGAACTACAGAGCTCAGCTATTCCAAACTCGGTTATCCCTTCCAATGTTTGATTTCTTTCTTATGAAAAAAATGAAGAGGAGTGTCACTTGTTCTCCCGCAGCTATGCAACACCCTTGGGTGCAAGGAGCCTTAGCGATTCTGTGAAAGCTTCGCAAGGAAATAATGGACCTCAAGCAGCAAGTCAATAAGCTTGAGGAGGAGAATTGTATCCTAAAGGGCATCATCGCCAATAATGTCTCACCAACCCCGAAGAAGGAGACATAACCACATGGGTATGGGCACTCCCCTTGGCAACTGCCAAGCTTGGGGGAGGTGCCCCGGTATCATATCACAACCACATCTCCTATATTTACCATTTTCTTAGTTCGATCCTATTAGTAGTATCTTTATCTAGTTGAATAAAGTTTATGGCATGATCTAGCTTTGAGTTTTGCTTTATGATCTCTCTATGTAATCGAGTCCGTGAGCTATATAATAAAGATTAGTGTTGAGTCAAGGGCTTGATTATTTTGCCATGATCTTGAGTGAATAAAATAAGAAGAAAAAAAGAAACAAAGAGTTCATATTGATCTTATTGAGAGTAATGACTTCACATAGAAAGGGTATGATGATTGAAAGTTGTTGGGAGTTGGCAAACATAGTTTTGGTCATCGTTGCAATTAATAGGAAGTAATAAGGAAGGAGAGGTTTCACATATAGATATACTATTATTGACATCTTTTATGATTGTGAGCACTCATTAAAATATGACATGCTAAAGAGTTGATGTTGGACAAGGAAGACAACGTAATGGGTTATGTTTTCTTATATCTGAGATAAAGTATATTGTCATGGATCTTCCGACATGTTGAGCTTGCCTTTCCCCTCGTGCTAGCCAAATTCTCAGCACCAAGTAGAGATACTACTTGTGCTTCCAAAAACCCTTAAACCAGTTTTGCCATGAGAGTCCACCATATCTACCTATGGATTGAGTAAGATCCTTCAAGTAAGTTGTCATCGGTGCAAAGCAATAAAAATTGCTCTCTAAATATGTATGATTGATTGGTCTGGGGAAATAAGCTTTATACAATCTTGTGATGTGGAAGAAATAAAAGCGACGGACTGCATAATAAGGTTCATATCACAAGGGGCAATATAAAGTCACGTTCTTTCGCATTAAGATTTTGTGCATCCAACCATAAAAGCGCATGGCAACCTCTGCTTCCCTCTGCGAAGGGCCTATCTTTTATCATTATCTTCTACCTTATGCAAGAGTCATGGTGATCTTCACCTTTCCTTTTTACATTTTATCCTTTGGCAAGCACGATGTGTTGGAAAGATCCTTATTGATATATCTAATTAGATGTAGGAGGCATGAGTTATTATTGTTGACATTACCCTTGAGGTAAAAGGTTGGGAGGCGAAACTATAAGCCCCTATCTTTCTCTGTGTCCGACTAAAATTCCGTAACCACATGTATCGTGTGAGTGTTAGCAATTATGAAGGACTAAATGATAGTTGAGTATGTGGACTTGCTATTAAGCTCTGACATAGACTCTTTCTGATGCTATGATAAATTGCAATTGCTTCAATGACTGAGGCTATAGTTTGTTTGTTCTCAATAAAGTTTATGATTCGTACTCTGCATTGTGAATGGATTATTATTTGAACATAAGAAATCATATGACAATATCTATATATGTTGCTGTTATGAGAATAATCATGATGCCTTCATGTCCGTATTTTATTTTTATCAACGCCTCTACCTCTAAACATGGAGACATATTTATCGTTATTGGCTTTCGCTTGAGGACAAGCGAGGTCTAAGCTTGGGGGAGTTGATACGTCCATTTTGCATCATGCTTTTATATTGATATTTATTGCATTATGGGCTGTTATTACACGTTATGTCACAATACTTATGCCTATTCTCTCTTATTTTACAAGGTTTACATAAGAAGGAGAATGCCGGCAATTTGGAATTCTTAGTGGAAAAGGAGCAAATATTAGAGACCTATTCTG
Organism: Aegilops bicornis; assembly: GCA_021605145.1. Lineage (NCBI taxonomy): Eukaryota > Viridiplantae > Streptophyta > Magnoliopsida > Poales > Poaceae > Aegilops > Aegilops bicornis. The sequence continues at coordinate 431,532,097 of CM038670.1, read as the reverse complement.
CACAACTCCAAAAGTCCTGAAACTCCACGAAAGTCATTTTGGGAAATAATAAAAAATATCCAGCGAAAGAAGTTCACCAGAGGGGGCCCCACCTGGCCACGAGGGTGGGGGCGCGCCCTACCCCCCTGGGCGCGCCCCCCTACCTCGTGGGCCCCCTGGTGGCCCTCCGATGCCCATCTTCTGCTATATGAGGTCTTTCATCGAGGAAAAAATCATAAGCAACCTTTCGGGACGAAACTCCGCCTCCATGAGGCGGAACCTTGGCGGAACCAATCTAGGGCTCCGACAGAGCTGTTCTGCCGGGGGCACTTCCCTCCGGGAGGGGGAAATCATCGCCATCGTCATTACCAACGCTCCTCTCATCGGGAGAGGGCAATCTCCATCAACATCTTCACCAGCACCATCTCCTCTCAAAACCCTAGTTCATCTCTTGTATCCAATTCTTGTCTCCAAGTCCGGATTGGTACTAGTAGGTTGCTAGTAGTGTTGATTACTCTTTGTAGTTGATGCTAGTTGGTTTATTTGGTGGAAGATCATATGTTCAGATCCTTTATGCATATTAATACCCCTCGATTATGAACATGAATATGCTTTGTGAGTAGTTACGTTTGTTCACGAGGACATGGGAGAAGTCTTGCTACTAGTAGTCATGTGAATTTGGTATTCGCTCGATATTTTGATGAGATGTATGTTGTCTAGCCTCTAGTGGTGTTATGTGAACGTCGACTACATAACACTTCACCATTATTTGGGCCTAGAGGAAGGCATTGGGAAGTAATAAGTAGATGATGGGTTGCTAGAGTGATGAAGCTTAAACCCTAGTTTATGCGTTGCTTCGTAAGGGGCTGATTTGGATCCATATGTTTCATGCTATGGTTAGGTTTACCTTAATACTTTTGTTATAGTTGTGGATGCTTGCAATAGAGGTTAATCATAAGTGGGATGCTTGTTCAAGTAAGAACAGCACCCAAGCACCCGTCCACCCACATACCAAATTATCAAAGTACCGAACGCGAATCATATGAACGTGATGAAAACTAACTTGATGATGTTCCCACGTGTCCTCGGGAGCGCTTTTCCTATTATAAGAGTTTGTCCAGGCTTGTCCTTTGCTACAAAAAGGATTGGGCCACCTTGCTGCACTTTATTTACTTTTGTGACTTGTTGCTCGTTACAAATTATCCTATCACAAAACTATCTGTTACTACTTATTTCAGTACTTGCAGAGAATACCTTGCTGAAAACCGCTTATCATTTCCTTCTGCTCCTTGTTGGGTTCGACACTCTTACTTATCGAAAGGACTACAATAGATCCCCTATACTTGTGGGTCATCACTGTTCAAGAGTGGGACCTGACCCGCCGGACCAAGGAGGTGGTCTCCCCTTACGTCGTTGATTGTTCCCTGCACTGGTGTTAGCCACAAACTCCAGGCTACCGTCAGCCTTACATTTATTATTGCCTCCTTGATTCGCCGGGTTATGCTGATGACCCTTTGCATTGTCGTTCTTCTTTCCCTTCCGTGTCTTCTCATCGTAAGACTCGGGATCCTTGGTACTATAAGAATCGGCGTACTTGACTAGAGCCGCCATTAGCTGGCCCATTTCATTACAATCGCGCTTGAGCCGCTGACTTCTATTTGAGGCGAAAGCGGCAATTTTTCTCCAACATTAAGACTGCAGAGCCGGCATCCATCTTATCAGATGAATGTATTATGGCTTTGATCCAGCGCACCCAATGGGTCGTGGACTGACCTTCCTCTTGCTTCCAATTAGTCAAATCCACAATTGACATGGGCTTCTTGCATGTGTCTATGAAGTTCTGAATAAACCGGGCCTTTAACTCTGCCCATGAACCAATGGAATTAGGTGCCAGCCCCTTCAACCAAGTGCGGCCGTTCCATCCAACATCATGGTGAAGTACTTGGCCATTGCCGCATCACTGACCTCCAGTAGTTCCATGGTCATCTCATAGCTTTCAATCCATGCCCGGGCTGTAAGTCGGTCGTGTAATTAGGCACCTTTCGAGGCCCCTTGAAATCCTTGGGCAAACGCTCATTACGCAGAGCCGGTACCAAGCAAGGAACACCTCCAGTCCTCGTGGTCATGCCTACCTTAATAGAAGTCATCGGATAGACCGGAAAACACTGGTAAGCTGCCCGCTGAGCCGCCTGCTCAGCCGCCTACTGAGCCGCCCGCTCAGCCTCTTGGTGTATCATGTCCTGATCAACCAAGTTAGGAGCTCTATCGCGCGCTGGGTCATGCCCGCACGGCTGGTTACAGCGTCGGGCGTTGCTTGAAATGGTTGCTGAATCTATATGCCTGCTACAACTCGGGCTCCGGCTTGGGCGAGGGGTCAAATGAATCCTTTCTCGACTATAAGAATATGCCTCCTGCTGCGCCAGAGCCGTCTGAAGAAGTTTTCTGACCCTTACTGTTTCAATCACCGTCGGAGAGTCACCCTCCACCGGGAGAGCCGCCAATCGTGTCGCCGCAGCGATCATGTTCTCCAAAGGGTTAGAATAATGACCCGGTGGTGTTGGTACATAATGAGGTGGAGTAGTATTCATACGAGGAGGTTCCATCACCCGCGGTTGAATCGGTGTCCCAGCCCCGGGTGTTGCAACCTGGTTTACCTCCGACGGGTTACTAGGCCTGCACCGGGTGTGCGGAAGAGGTTTCTAGGATCATAAGTCGGAGGCAGACGGGATTGAGCTTTCTGATGCCTTCTCCTCATGACCTCATTTGATGCGTTCAGATCCATCGTCAGCTGGAAAGCCTCTGATTGAATCTGTTGCGCTCGAGCATCCAAAGCCGCCCGCTCTATGGCTAGCCTGACGTCCTCCGCTGCTAGGTTTTCCTTGGCTTGTGCTACCTCCTCACGTAACCGTGCCACTTCCGCATCATGTTGAGCCTTATCCGTCGGATTAACCATGGTGGTTAACAGGCTGTCATCCAATCCATGAGATCCATCAGCACCTGAGCCGGCGGGCGCGTAGGACCTCCTGCCCCGGCCGCCGCTGACCCGAAGGTTATTGCTGCCGCAGAGTTTTGAACGGGTTGCATGCCGGCCATGAAGATCCCCACTCTGCTTGGTGGCTCAAAGGGGTCCGGAATACTGCTGCCATCGGAATAGCCCCCAAGCCCGCCGTCTTGCAATTGATACACTGAATCCGTCTCACCCGTGGACGACTCACCATCAGAGTAGATGGCCGTCTCACCGTCAGACACAGATCCTTCAGAAAATTCCCCTCCATGGGCGCATCCCGTGAAAGCATGCTTCATGGCGGGCTGAGCCCGGGCGGGTCTCGCATGCTGAGCCGTATTGACGATGTCGGTGCAGATGTCTGGCTCAGAGCCCGGCTTGCCGATCTGGCCAATGAAGACATGGATTCCGCCGAAGGGGACCCGGTACTCGTACTCAATTGAGCCGGCATCGGGGCCCCAGCCTGCGTCGTCGATGTAGAGCTTGCCGCGACGACTCTTGGTCATCCGGCCCACAGCGTATCCCTTGAGCCCTTCGAAGTTGCCCTTCAAGAACATAAATCCACCGTGCGCAGGCCCCACGGTGGGCGCCAACTGTCGTGGAATTGTCACGGCAGATGTCCTAGTGAAAGGACTTAATCATGGAGCCATCGCAACTAGGAAGCTTAAAGGGGTTAAAACGGGATAAAGGACACGAGGGTTTATACTGGTACGGCCCCTTGCGGTGAAGGTAAAGGCCTAATCCAGTTTGAGGTGGTATTGCTTATGTTTCGATTACTAGGGAGCGAATCCGCTTGACCTATCTTTCGATCTGATGTTACTTGTCCTGAACCACCGCTGGGTCGTCCCTTTATATATAGAGGTCGACGCCTAGCAGCTCACAGAGTCCCGGCCGGCTGATAAACAGTGTCCGGCTCGGTCACTAATTATCCCTGCCTTACAATACAAGTTATGTACATATGGCGGTTTATTTCTACGGGCCTTGAGTCGCCTTTGGGCCTTGGGCCCTTAACTGAACCGCCATCTTCCAGAGCTGTCTTGGGCTTCATGAATCGCCATAGGTATAACCCGGCCCCTCCTGGGCGGGTCATACCTAATAGTTATATCCCCAACAGTGGTCAACTAGAAGTTTTGATCGGTGGAAGACTCCATTGGCTCATAATCAACATCACCAGCATCATCATCGATGTCTTCATTCTCATCACTGTCTTCATCATCATCAGTATCGGTGTCTGTGTCTGTGTCATCTAGTATGATGTAGTCTTCCGAATGAATGTCCACTTCAGTTTCTGGTTTCACCACGGGTATTCCTAGCTTCTTCTTCAGGTCTTCATTCTGCTCCAGTAATACAGCAATTTCCTCTTCGTATCCATCGCGTGTTGCCTTGAGTTCGTCCTCTAGCTCCATGTTCCTGGTCATCACCTTCTTGGTCTTCTTCATGAGAGCGCACATTTGATTCTCATACTGATGAATGTGTTGATCCATCTCCTGTATGTATGCTGCAATAGATCCAACCTTCCTGGTGCGAATCATCTCCCATTGCTCATCCCGGCGTCCACATATCTGGTAGACGGTGTCTTCAAGATCCTTGTTGTACACCTCACAAATGCGTCCAAAGGTGATGTGCGCGGCCATGCTCTTTCCTAAGCTCAAAGTTGGTGCATCAAAGGTAAACTCGATGGGCTCGGTAGTTGGTGCAAAAGTCCTTCTAGGAACACAAACTTGGAGCTTCCAGCGCTCCTCTTTTGGTAAAGTTGCATTGAAGGTTCCAGTGAAGTTTGGTAGGCCGATGTTTAGGTACCTAGTGACTTCCTTCAAGTGTCGCCCGAAAGGGGTGTCGTCATCCGGCTGAGTGAACTTGTTCCTGGGGTCCGACATCTATAGAGTAGAAATAGAGAAGAATTAGAAATGAGTAGAGAAGAGTATCCTGTGGCTTTCCTAGTGGTCGCGTCCTACAGTCAGCGTGTGCTCTGATACCATCTTGTAGCGACCCGATCCCAATGGATTGAAGTCTCTGTGCTTAAGTCTCATCCCTGGATCGGTATGCTGACACACATAATACTCGAGGATTTATAACAGAGTTCAATCACACACTTATTACATTGAGGGTCTCATAAAGAGTACTTGTTACAATAATATGGCTGAAGGCCATCTAAATAAAATAACTGTGCAAGCTTCGAAGATAAATGTGTTCATCGAACTCCACGGCAAACTCAGTGCACGAGAACGACCTAACGCACCTTTAATCCTCGTCTGCAAATTCTGCAACATGGGACGTTGCAGCCGTGTAGGTCAGCACATGGAATATGCTGGCAAGATCACACTATAGAGCAATGATGAACAAATTTCTATCACTACATGCATATTCGGATGGTGGAGGCTCTAAGTTTAATTTTGCATAAAGCTAATTTTTCCTACAACAAAGGAATGAATTTTATTTAACTAGCCTGTTTATCCCATTATTGAGAAGGTTCCTCCAACTGAATCCCAAATTACCAAGTATAAATATTAGCCCAACAATTTCATTAGATAAAATGATGAGATCAACCAATAATTCACTTCTAGATACTCAAAGTTGTCCATAACCGGGGACACGGCTAATCATTATTAGTTTGTACACTCTGCAAAGGTTTGCGCACTTTTCCCCACAAGAATCGACCACCTCCATGATCGGAAGATCGAGACACGGTCTTTCTGAAGTATTAACTCTTTACTCTGGGTAGACAGTTACACCTACTTTCCCCTACATCTGCTAGCCTACCACTGAAAGAGGTCACACAACTTACTCAACTATGCCAGAGCCCATAATGGCTTGTGGCTGCACACGGAAGTTTCTAGGCATGAAATATCGTATGATCCCTTTGAGCCTAGGTGGCGGACCTAGGGTAATCACACAGGTACTCCGGGATTCCCTTAGGCAAGCACTGGGTTCTCCAGGTGCCCCAAACAATCCACCCAGATGTGTTTTATGTTGCCACCTTAAGTTACCCTTAATTATTAACTCTCGCAACTTGGATGAATCTCAGATATCAATCCCGTCTACGAGCATGGCTCAGCAATATGAGCATAACGTATATTCCCGGGGTGATCAAAGGTAAGTGGTTCCTACCTCATGAACTAAAAAGCAATAATCACATGTTCCCTATCCTACTCATGCAATATTTGGGGTGTAACTAATGCATAAAAACCGGGTAATAAAGGGTATGATCAAAGTGTAACTTGCCTTGCCGACGATCGGTAAACCCTAGAGATTCGTAGTAGCAAGCTTCGCACTCCGGAAAATCTATCATAGACAAACAATAGCATACATAAGCACTCAAACATGAAGATGCAAAGGTAAAACCAAATAAAAAGACATAAACAGAAATTTCAAGTGAAGAGCCCTGACTTGCAAAAAGAATCAATCAAATCGGAATTACGAAACTCAAGTTATGATCAAAAGAAACTCAAATTCAAATCTATCTGAAACCAAATTTTAAACTTTCAAAAACATGTTTAATTTGATTATCTGGATAGAGGGGATCAAGACGAAGAATTTGGCATTGGTTTCGTTGGATTTGGCTAAGCGGGCAAAAAATTACGAGGGTTTAAAAATCAGGGGCTAAACTGTAAAGAAAATATTCACGGATAGGTCCTTGGCCGAAAATAAATAGAAAAAGAAAAATCTATGGGACGAACGTCCGCTACAGAAACTAATCTGACGAAAATTGTTCGCTCCAGAAGCTTAACGCGTGAACGTTCACTAGTTAAACAAACGGTTTTAAAAAAACGAAACGCGATGTGGATCATTCGATCCAGATCGGACGGACGAGGGCGGCGGCAGTTACCAGCGATGGCGGCAAACTCCGGTGACGGCTGCGTCGGCGGTTGAGGAGACTCGGGTGGAGCGAGGACAGCAGCTCCGACGACGGGCGGTGGTGGCGCTGCTGGCGACGGTGGCTAAGCGGGCGGCGGCTGCGGTGGCGTCTTGCTGCTGCTGCTGCGAGAGGCGGCGGGGCAGCTGATGAGGAGAGAGGGGGCCGGGGTCCGGTATTTATAAGTGTGAGGGGGTGCGGCGACTTGGACGAGGGGGCAAGGCAGAGGCGGCGACGGGAGAGAGTCCCGGTCGGACTCGGCGGCGGCAAGCGAGGCGTGCTCGCTCGGGACTCCGTCCCGAGCTCGGGGACGGGGCAGCGCGCGGCTTGGGATGGCCGGGTTGGGCGCGGCCCAGTTCGGTCGGCTCGAGCTAACTTAAAAAAAACATTTTCCGGAAGAACGAAAAATAGGAAGAACCTAACGAAAATATTTTTAAAAATTCCACAAAACTTCACATAACTCCCTCCTAATATTGGACTAATGTGAACATTTTTCTAGACCTAAATGCCTAAAATAAAAACAAACATTTTAGCACTAATAACAGATAAATTTTCTTATCAAATGAAAAATAAAATACATTTTTATTCAAATTTAAATTTCCAATATTTCTTTGCTGCTTTTGAAGAAGTGATATTATCTTCTCTCATTATTTTATTTATTTGAAGTTATTGGAAAATTAATTTTGAATAAATCAACTTGATCCAAACTTTCCAAATTTTGAAAATTCAAAAATGGATTTTTTGGGAAACCTCCAACTCTCTCAATTGGTCCTTGAGTTGCTTAAGGTTTTCTTGGATCAAAATTCAAATAAAACCAATGGGCAAAAATGCATAAATCATGGATGCATATGTATGATCTAAATAATAACATCCAAATTGAAAATTGGGATGTTACATTAGCATAGCAAAGCATAGCAACATCAATCTTAGAACATAGTGGATACTAGGTATCAAACCCTAACAAAACTAACTCGATTACATGGTAAATCTCATCCAACTCATCATCGTCCAGCAAGCCTACGATGGGATTACTCACGCACGGCGGTGAGCATCATGAAATTGGTGATGGAGGATGGTTGATGATGATGATGGCGACGATTTCCCCTCTCTGGAGCCCAAAACGGACTCCAGATCTGCCCTCCCAAGGAAGAACATGAGGTGGCGGCGGCTCTGTATCATAAAATGCGATGAATCCTTCTCTCTGATTTTATTATCCCCGAACATGAATATATGGAGTTGGAGTTGAGGTCGCTGGAGCTTTGTGGGACCCACAAGCCAGGGGGCGCACCCTACCCCCCACCCTTGTGTACAGGTGGTGGGCCTCCCTTGGTTGATTCTTTCGCCAATATTTTTTATATATTCCAAAAATATTCTTCGTGGATTTTCAGGTCATTCCGAGAACTTTTATTTCTACACAAAAATAACACCATGGCAATTCTAGAAAGCGATGTCGATCCGGGTTAGTTCCATTCAAATCATGCAAATTAGAGTCCAAAACAAGGGCAAAAGAGTTTGGAAAAGTAGATACGATGGAGACATATCAACTCCCCCAAGCTTAACCCATTGCTTGTCCTCAAGCAATTTAGTTGAAAAACTGAAAGTGATAAAGAAAAACTTTTACAAACTCTGTTTGATCTTGTTGTTGCAAATATGTAAAGCCAACATTCAAGTTTTCAGCAAAGATTATGAACTAACCATATTCACAATAACATTTAGGTCTCACATTTACTCATATCAATGGCAGAATCAACTAGCTAGCAATAATAATGAATCTCAAATTACAACACTTTTTCAAAACAATCATGATATGATATAACAAGACGGTATCTCGCTAGCCCTTTCTGAGACCGCATAACATATATGCAGAGCACCCCTGAAGATCAAGGACTAACTAGACATTGTAATTCATGGCAAAAGAGATCCAGTCATAATCATACTCAATATCAATTAATAGCAATGCATACAAATGACAGTGGTGCTCTCTAAATGGTGCTTTTTATAAGAGGATGATGACTCGGTAATAAAAGTAAATAGATGGGCCCTTCGCAGATGGAAGCAGGGATTTGCAGAGGTGCCAGGGTTTGAGTTTTTGAAACAGAGATAAATAATATTTTGTGCGGTACGCTTTCATTGTCAACATAACAACCAAGAGATCTCGGTATCTTCCATACTAGATACATTATAGGCGGTTCCCAAACAGAATGGTAAAGTTTATACTCCCCCACCACCAACAAGCACATTCCATGGCTGGTCCGATCCAACTAACAACAGTCCTGGGGGAGTTTTGTTTGCAATTATATTTTGATTTGATTTGAGCATGGGACTGGGCATCCTGGTTACCAGCCATTCTCTCGTGAATGATGAGCGGAGTCCACTCATCATGAGAATAACCCACCTAGCATGGAAGATACTAATAGCCCCCTGTCGCTACATGAGTGATTTGGGCATACAAAACAAAATTATCATTTGAAGGTTTAGAGTTTGGCACATGCAAATTTACTTGGAACAGCAGGTAAATACTGCATATAGGCAGGTATGGTGGACTCATATGGAACAACTTTGGGTTTATGGAAGTGGATGCACAAGCAGTATTCCCACTTAGTACATGTGAAGGCTAGAAAAAGACTGGGGAGCGACCAACTAGAGAGCGACAACGGTCATAAACATGCATTGAGATTAACCAACATTGAGTGCAAGCATGAGTAGGATATAAATCACCATGAACATAAATATCGTGGAAGCTATGTTGATTTTCTTTCAACTACATGCGTGAACATGTGCCTAGTCAAGCCACTCGAATCATTCAAAGGAGGATACAATCCTATCATACTACATCACAACCATTTTGAAAGCATGTTGGCACGCAAGGTAAACCATTTTAAACTCCTAGCTAATTAAGCATGGCATGAGTAATTATAATCTCTAATTGTCATTGCAAACATGTTTATTCGTAATGGGCTGAATCAAGAACGATGAACTAATCATATTTACAAAAACAAGATAGGTCGAGTTCATACCAGCTTTCCCTCATCTCAATCACTTCATCATATATCATCATTATTGCCTTTCACTTGCACGACCGAACAGTGTGGATAATAATAATAGTGCACGTGCATTGGACTAAGCTGGAATCTGCAAACATTTATTTCAAAGGAGAAGACAAGGTAATATGAGCTCTTTGTTAGATCAACAATAATGCATATGAGAGTCGCTCAACATTTTCATCGTGGTCTTCTCCTCTCGACCCCCAAACAAAAGAAAAGAATTTCAAAGAAACACACTGAAATGTTTTTTGAGTTTTTATTTTTTTGAAGAAAGTAAAACAAGAACGAGAAAAACTATTTACACGGGAAAGCTCCCAACAAGCAAAAGAAGAATGAGAAATCTTTTTGGGTTTTATTTTAATACTACTACTAATTAAACATGGAAAGTAAACTGAAAAGAAGCTACAACTAATAATTTTTTTAGTTTTCCTTAAAGTTTTTCAAACACACAAGAAGAAAGAGAGAAAAAAGAAATAAACTAACATGGATAATACAATGAAAAAGTATGAACACTAACAACTGGAATAAGTGTGTGAACATGAATGTAATGTCGATGAGAAATACGTACTCCCCAAATCTTAGGCTTTTGGCCTAAGTTGGTCTACGCCCATGGATCAAAGTGGCCCTCTCCGGTGTAGTGAGGAGGATCCTGGGGGTTCCACTGGTTAGCGAGCTCCTGCGGCTCCCACTGATAAATAGACTCCTGATACGGATCAGGTGATGGCTCTGGCTCAGGAACTGGGGATCGCGTCCCCTCCCAGTATGTGTAAATGTCCTCAGGTAAAATGAGGTATGTGCCTGAATGAATGTTGAACAAAGAAGGTGCAGGAAAGGTAATAATCTGACAAGTCTTTTCGCTAAATACCAGGTTATAGATGAGTCTCTTATCTTTATCGTAGCGAATACAATCATGTGCTACCATACTATTATAATCTACATATAAGGTGGGTAGTAGCATCTCCTCTCTCTCATCGTGCCTAATAGGTATCTCAAAGCGTTTAGCAAGGCGGGAGGCATAGATACCTCCAAAGATAGGACCCTTCGTACGGTTTAAACTTAACCATCGAGCAACCATAGCGCCCAACCTAAAAGTTTTATCATGAAGTAAAGCATGGCGCAAAATAGCAAGGTCAGGAGCACTAAGGCCTCCACTCTCCCCGCGGCCAATTAAACATCTCCCAGCAAATAATGAGTAGTAGCGCAAAACAGGAAAATGTAAACTAGACACTCTCGCTTCCGACACCTTTCTCCTATCCCCTATGACAACTTCACCAATAAAATCTTCCACATCTCTAGGACGTGTCTCGTCGACGCTGCCCTCATAAAGTAATTTACAAACCTCACAAAAGTCATAAAGCGTCATCTCATTATGCTCATCATATAAGTGAAACTCTACCGTGGGTGGTGATCTCCTAGCATGAAAGTGAAAATTTTGCACGAAAGTATTAGTGAGTAGGAGGTACTGATCACACTGGTGGTGGAGGAAGTCGATGATGCCTGCATTCTCCGCCAAATAATACAAATCCTCATAAATTCCGGCTGCCTCTAAAAATGCATCACATGGCCATTCACACGGCCGAACTTCCGCGGTGCGAGGAAGGTTGTACTTGGGCTTCTTCTTCTCTTATTTTCATTTCCTTTAGAACCCCGACTTGAAGAGCCTCTTAACAATCTCCTCATCATATTCTTCCTCTGAAAAATTTCTGAAATTTTTAGTGACTCAAAATAAAAGTGAACCAAACTCAACAAAATTGATAGCAACTACTCCTACAAGTGTCTAGAGGCTATATCATGCATCAAAACTACTTTGGACCATATAAATTTGACATGCAAGCTCAAGAACAAGGTCACCAAAGCAGCAGAAATTTGCAATAAATAAAGCACTAGAACAAAAACTAATTGGACCATTGGAGGAGTCACATACCGAAGAACAATCCCCCAAAATAGTTTTGCAAATGGAGCTTTGCACAAGGAGATCGAAAATGGCAGCAAGATGAGCAAGAACACGGGTTTGAGCTACGGGATGATTTTTTCTGGAGGAAGACGAAGTGGATGGGTACTGGAATAAGTGGTGGGGACCCACGTGGGACCCACAAGGCAGGGGGCGCGCCCTCCACCCTTGTGGCCCACTGGTGCATCCCCTGGTGCATGTTTAGTGCCAGAAAGTCTTAAATATTCTATAAAAAATCATATTAATTTTTCAGGGCATTTGGAGAACTTTTATTTTCGGGACATTTTTTATTGCTCGGATAATTCAGAAAACAGACAGAAAATACTATTTTGCTTTATTTAATCTAAATAACAAAAAGTAAAAGGTGGGTACAGGAAGTTGCGCTTTCTAGATTCATCCATCTCATGCCCATCAAAAGGAATCATGTAACAAGGTTGATCAAGTCTTATTAACAAACTTCTTCCAAATGACATGAAACCGGAGAATTTTCGAATAACACTAGGTTACCTCAACGGGGATATGCATGTCCCCAACAATAAGAATATCATATTTCTTTTTGACAAGAGGGAAGAGGGAATTCAAAACCTCCAATAATAATAGTTGAAAATTTTCCAATAGAATTGATACTATGAACTTGAGGTTGTTTCTTCGAAAAGTGTACCGTATGCTCATTACCATTAACATGAAAAGTGACATTGCCTTTGTTGCAATCAATAAGAGCCCCTGCAGTATTCAAAAAGGGTCTACCAAGGATGATCAACATACTGTCGTCCTCGGGAATATCAAGAATAACAAAGTCCGTTAAGATAGTAACGTTTGCAACCACAACAGGCACATCCTCACAAATACCGATGGGCATAGCAGTTGATTTATTAGCCATTTGCAAAGAGATTTCAGTAGGAGTCAACTTATTCAATTCAAGTCTATGATATAAAGAGAAAGGCATAACACTAACACCGGCTCCAAGATCACATAAAGCAGTTTTAACATAGTTTCTTTTAATGGAGCATGGTATAGTTGGTACTCCTGGATCTCCAAGTTTCTTTGGTATTCCACCCTTAAAAGTGTAATTATAAAGCATGGTGGAAATTTCGGCCTTCGATATCTTTCTTTTATTTGTAACAATATCTTTCATATACTTAGCATAAGGAGGCATTTTAAGCATATCAGTCAAACGCATACGCAAACGATAGGTCTAATCATTTTAGCAAAGCGCTCAAAATCCTCATCATCCTTTTTCTTGGATGGTTTAGGAGGAAAGGGCATGGGTTTCTGAACCCATGGTTCTCTTTCTCTACCATGTTTCCTAGCAACAAAGTCTCTCTTATCATAACGTTGATTCTTTGACTGTGGGTTATCAAGATCAACAGCAGGTTCAGTCTCTACATCATTATCATTGCTAGGTTGAGCATCAACATGAACATCATTATTAACATTATCACTAGGTTCATGTTCATTACCAGATTGTGTCTCAGCATCAGAAATAGGAATATCATTGGGATTCTCAGGTGTGTCTATAACTGGTTCACTAGAAGCATGCAAAGTCCGATCAGTTTTCTTTTTATTTTTATTACTAGGACTAGGTGCATCAGTATTAATTATCCGAGAATCTTGCTCAACTCTCTTAGGATGGCCCTCAGGATACAAAGGTTCCTGGGTCATTTTACCACCTCTAGTCATAACCCTAACATCATTGTCATTATTCTTACTATTCAACTCATTGAGCAAATCATCTTGTGCCTTAAGTACTTGTTCTACTTGAGTTGTAACCATGGAAGCATGTTTACTAATAAGCTTAAGATCATTAACAGTTCTACTCATATAATCACCCAAGCGGTCAAGCATGTAAGTATTCCGTTTCAATTGTCTACTAACATAAGCATTGAAGTTTCCTTGTTTAACAATAAAATTATCAAACTCATCCAAGCATTGACTAGCAGACTTATTATGAGGAATATCACCTTCATCAAATCTATAGAGAGATTTTACCTCTACTACCTGTGTTGGGTTATCAAGACCATGTATTTCTTCAATAGGCGATGAATTCTTAACATCTTCAGCTTTATTACCTTTTTCTTTCCTAGATTTCTTTTCCTCTTGCATATCTTCAAGACTGAGAAATAGAATACCTATTTTCTTCGGAGTTGGCTTAGGAGTTGGTTTAGGAAGTGTCCAATCATTATCATTGCTCAATATATTATTCAATAGCAATTCAGGTTGCTCAACAGTTCTTTCCCTGAAAACACAACCAGCACAACTATCCAGGTGGTCTTTGGAAGCATCAGTTAGTCCATTATAAAAGATATCAAGTATTTATTTTTTCTTGAGAGGATGATCAGGCAAAGCATTAAGTAATTGGAGAAGCCTCCCCCAATCTCGTGGGAGACTCTCTTCTTCAATTTGCACAAAGTTAAATATTTCCCTTAAGGCAGCTTGTTTCTTATGAGCGGGGAAATATTTTTCAGAGAAGTAGTAAATCATATCCTGGGGACTATGCACACAACCAGGAGCAAGAGAATTAAACGATAACATAGCATCACCCTTTAACGAGAAAGAAAACAATTTAACGATATAGTAATAGCGATTTTTTTCCTCATGAGCAAATAGGGTGGCTATATCATTCAATTTAGTAAGATGTTCCACAATAGTTTCAGATTCATAACCATAGAAAGGATCAGATTCAACCAAAGTAATTAACTCAGATTCGACAGAGAATTCATAATCCTTATCAGTAAGAAAGATAGGTGAAGTAGAAAACTTAGCATCATATTGCATTCTAGCATTCAAAGACTTCTCTTTTAGCTTAGCTAATAGTTTCATAAGATACTCTCTATCATTACAAGCAAAAAAGTCTCTAGCAGTTTCTTCATCCATAATATAACCCTCAGTTACAACAGGCAATTCATATCTAGGGGGAGAATCATAATCTTCAGTTTCAATAATATCATCAATTTCAATAATTTCATTCTCTCTAACCGTAGAAAGTTCATCGAGGAATTCACCTAGTGGCACAATATCATCAAGCAAAGAAGTAATATCATCATAAGCATCATGCATAGCAGAAGTGGCATCATCAATAACATGCGACATATCAGAATCAATAGCAGGTGTAGGTGTCGCAAGCTTACTTAAAACAGAAGGTGAATCAAGTGCAGAGCTAGATAGCAGTTCCTTACCTCCCCTCGTAGTTGAGGGAAAGACCTTGGTTCTTTGATCTTTCAAATTCCTCATAGTGATCAACAAATATAACTCCCAAGTGACTCAAAGAATAGATCTATGCTTGCTGGCAACGGCGCCAAAAAAGGTCTTGATAACCCACAAGTATATGGGATCGCAACAATTTTCGAGGGTAGAGTATTCAACCCAAATTTATTGATTCGACACACGGGGAGTCAAAGAATATTCTCAAGTATTAGCAACAGAGTTGTAAATTCAACCACACCTGAAAGACTTAATATCTGCAGCAAAGTATTTAGTAGCAAAGTATTATGGAAGTAACGGTAACGGTGGCAAAAGTAACAGTAGCAGTTTTGTAACAATCATAACTGTGGCAACGAAAAAATAACTTAGCAAAGATCAATATATGGAAAGCTCGTAAGCAATGGATCAATGATGGATAATTATGTTGGATGGCATTCATCATACAATACTTATAACATAGGGTGACACAGAACTAGCTCCAATTCATCAATATAATGTAGGCATGTATTCCGAATATAGTCATACGTGCTTATGGAAAAGAACTTGCATGACATCTTTTGTCCTACCCTCCCGTGTCAACGGGGTCCTATTGGAAACTAAGGGATATTAAGGCCTTCTTTTAATAGAGAACCGGACCAAAGCATTAGCACTTAGTGTATACATGGACTCCTCAAACTACGGTCATCACCGGGAAGTGCCCCGACTATTGTCACTCCGGGGTTGCCGGATCATATCACGTAGGTGACTATAACTTGCAAGATAGGATCAAGAACACAAATATATTCATGAAAACATAATAGGTTCAGATCTAAAATCATGGCACATGGGCCCTAGTGACAAGCATTAGGCATAGCAAAGTCATAGCAACATCAATCTTAGAACATAGTGGATACTAGGGATCAAACCCTAACAAAACTAACTTGATTACATGGTAAATCTCATCCAACTCATCATCGTCCAGCAAGCCTACGATGGGATTACTCACGCACGGCGGTGAGCATCATGAAATTGGTGATGGAGGATGGTTGATGATGACGATGGCAATGATTTCCCCTCTCCGGAACCCAAAGCGGACTCCAGATCTGCCGTCCCGAGGAAGAACACGAGGTGGCGGCGGCTCCATATCGTAAAACGCGATGAATCCTTCTCTCTAATTTTTTTCTCCCTGAACGTGAATATATGGAGTTGGAGTTGAGGTCGGTGGAGCTTCATGGGACCCACAAGCCAGGGGGCGTGCCCAGGGGGGAAGGGCGCGCCCCCACCCTTGTGGACAGGTGGTGGGTCCCCCTCGGTTGATTCTTTCGCCAATATTTTTTATATATTCTAAAACTATTCTCCATGGATTTTCAAGTCATTCCAAGAACTTTTATTTTTGCACAAAAATAACACCATGGCAATTATGCTGAAAACAACGTCAGTCTAGGTTAGTTCCATTCAAATCATGCAAATTAGAGTCCAAAACAAGGGCAAAAGAGTTTGGAAAAGTAGATACGATGGAGACGTATCATCCACCCACATATCAAATTATCAAAGTAGAGAACACGAATTGAACCAACATGGTGAAATTGACTAGATGAAATTCCGGTGTACCCTCAAGAACGCTTTACCTATTATAAGAAACCGTATTGACCTGTCCTTTGCCACAAAAGGACTGGGCTACCTTGCTGCATTGTATTTACCATTATTGTTACTTGCTCGTTACAAATTATCTTGCTATCAAACAACTCATTACCGACAATTGCAGTGCTTGCAGAAATTACCTTGTTGAAAACCACTTGTCATTTCCTTCTGCTCCTTGTTGGATTCGACACTCTTACTTATCGAAAGGACTACGATTGATCCCCTATACTTGTGGTTCATCAAGACTCTTTTCTGGCACCGTTGCAGGGGGGTAAAACGCTCTTGGCAAGTGGAAATTGGTAAGGGAAAATTATTACTACGTTCTGAAATTTTTTGTCACTTGTTACTATGGAGAACCATCCTTTGAGGGGTTTGTTCGGGGTATCTTCACCTCGATCAGAACCAAAACTAGTTGCCCCTCAACCTACTGCACCTACTGATAATATTGGTTATGAAATTCCTTCGGGTATGATAGAACAACTGCTAGCTAATCCTTATGCAGGAG
This sequence comes from Aegilops bicornis, assembly GCA_021605145.1. Classification (NCBI taxonomy): domain Eukaryota; kingdom Viridiplantae; phylum Streptophyta; class Magnoliopsida; order Poales; family Poaceae; genus Aegilops; species Aegilops bicornis. The sequence continues at coordinate 431,514,940 of CM038670.1, read as the reverse complement.
ATGGAACTGAACATCCTAATATGCACTTAATATATGTGGATGAAATTGGTGGATTATTTAAGCTTGGAGGTTTACCCGGAGATGAAGCTAAGAAGAAGGTTTTCCCTTTATCTTTGAAGGGAATAGCATTGGTGTGGTATAGTTATGTAATGATATTAGATATTGGAGCTGGAATCGACTAAAATTGGAATTTCACTAAAAAAAATATCCTATGCATCTAGTTCATCGTGATCGGAATTATATATATAATTTGTGGCCTCGTGAAGGAGAAAGTATCGCTCTAGCTTGGGGAAGGCTTAATTCAATGTTATATTCATGCCCCAATCATGAGCTCTCAAGAGAAATTATTATACAGAATTTTTATGCTCCACTTTCTCATGATGATCGATCCATGCTCGATACTTCTTGTACTGGTTCTTTTATGAAGAAGACTATTGAATTCAGGTGGGATCGTTTAGAAAGAATTAAATGCAACTCTGAAGATTGGGAACTCGGCGAAGGTAAAGAGTCAGGTATTAAGCTTAAGTTTGATTGTGTTAAATCTTTTATGAGTATTGATGCCTTTCACAAGTTTAGCACTAAATATGGACTTAACTCTGAGATAGTAGCCTCTTTCTGTGAATCATTTGCTACTCATGTTGATCTCCCTAACGAGAAGTGGTTTAAATATCATCCACCTATTAAAGAAGAAATTAAAGAACCGGTAATAGATAAATAAGAAACTATTATTTACAATGTTGATCCAGTTGTTCCTACTGCTTATATTGAAAAACCACCTTTCCTTATTAGGATAAAGGAACATGCTAAGGTTTCAACTGTGGTCCACAAAAGTAATATCAAAGCACCTAGACCTTCAGAACAAATCAAAGTAGAACCTAGTGTTGCCATGGTTAAAGCTCTCTTGGTAGAAAATATCAATGGGCATGTTATTTACTTATGTGATGAAGCTGCTAGAATTGCCAAACCTGATGAAAAAGATAAGGAAAACGTTTAAAAACAGCCGGCTGATTACAGCGCGCACTACAAAAAATATACACTTCCGTGATGATACGTGTTTGTCACAGTAGGTCGCGTTTTTTGTCATGCATGTACATCCATGACAAATTTATGACAGAATCAAGATAGTCATACATGTGTTGTCGTAGAAGTGTTCCATGACATTACCAAAATTATCATCACGGAAGTGTCCACTTCCATGATGATAAATCGCGCGTCACAGAAGTGCTTTCGTCAAGGGTGACCGACACGTGGCATCCACCGTAACGGAACGCTGTTAAGCTATCGGGTCGGGTTTTGGATCCGATAACCCGTTAACAGCCCGGACCAATGGGGATTTTCCACGTGTAAAATCATCATTGGCTGGAGGAAACACGTGTCGGCTCATCGTTGGGACAGATGTCATCCACTCATTGGACAGAAGGCGCCTATGATACGTCGACACGTGGCACGGCCCAACACAGGACCATTCCTGTGAAAAGGCCGGCCTGTTTGACTTGGTCAAAAGGTGGCGGGCCGGCCCATGTAAAGCCTGTTAACGGCCTGTTCGCATATAGCCCATTTACAGCCCGTTACGCCCTATCCGAATTAGGCCCAGTAGCGTCATCTGGGCCACCCAATATGATTCCAGCCCGTTTTCACTTCTGGCCCATGTATGGCCCATGACGTCTTTCGGCCCATATGAGGCCCTGTGTAACTCTTGGCCTATTAACAGCCCGTGGTGAAATCGGCCCGTAATGAACATTGTATCACTTTACACCCATTAACGGCCCGTGGTGAAATCGGCCCGTAATGAACAAAGGTATCACTTTATACTCATTAACGGCCCGTTATTCCGTTGGGCCGCTTCCACCCATGTTATCTATCGGCCTTCTCGAGCCCATTTATTCATGGGCTCATTTCAAAGATTCGTTTACTTACGGCCACATCGCTATTTTTCGCCAGGGCCAAATTCAGCCCGTGGTTACAATCGGCCCGTTTGTGGTCCGTTAATACGTTGGGCGTTTTCATAGCGTCATCAAATACAAATAGATTAACGATGGCCCGTTATGGTCGGCCCATGAACAAACGATTCCAACTCTAGCCCGTTTACGGCCATAATGCGGTCTGTTTGGCCCATGTTTGGCCAATCGATCATACGGCCCGTATAAGGCCCATTGATGATACGGCCCGCAGAAGGCCCATTGTTTCTACGGCCCGTAGAAGGCCCATTGTTTCTACGGCCCGTAGAAGGCCCACTGTTTCTACGGCCAGTAGGAGGCCCAGTGTCACTACAGTAAATATTAGCCCATGGTTATTATGGCCTAGTTTTAAAAAATAGGTTATTGCAGCCACTAGCTAACCGCGGAAAAAGAAGTGCAATGACTACAAGCAAACAAATAAACAAGACAACAAGGAAATAAATAAGCAAGCAACTAACGCTGGGCTATCACGGCTATTACACATATTACATCCACTGGGCATCAAAGTTGGCCACCAGTGCAAATATAGGGAACAAAGCAGCATATCATATACACTAGTTGTCAAAGTTGGCGACCAGCGCAAATAAACGCCACAACAAAACAAATCCAGAACTGAAACCACTTGAAGATCTCAAGAAACAATATCCTCGGTACCCATAATGATGGCAAGATGCTTAGCAAGCTTATTAACTTTCTCTTGTTTGGCGCTTAAATCCTCCAAATATTGTCGTTGCACCGTAAAATATGCATCTGAATTCTGCAGGACTTCCTCGGTCCTTGACTTCTGTCGCAAAGCACATTTGATCGATGTCTTTCAACTTGAAGTTGAGACTCAAGAAGACAAACTAATTCTGGCAGCGAGTTCGAAGAGCTTGTGCCAGCAGTAGTGGCCAGTAACTCGAACACTACATCAAGACAGGACTTTTGGGTTCCCTCACTGTCGTCAAGATAGTTTTTAAAGCTTTCTTGGAGACCAACAGGATGTCTCACTATCTTGAACCTTATACGCATTACTTCCTTTACCATTGGATAACGCGGTATCGTTTCTCCAATATTTTGTCCGCATTCTAAAAGAGAAACAAGCGGACACATCACATGTTTACCATGTTGTATATGAAACTCATTTTGGTAAATGAGTTCAAGAGTAAAGTGGAAGGATAACAAAGATGAAACAAACATATATCTATGTACCATGGTCACTTTATGGTCTATATATTCTAGTTTTTGTTGCCAAATCAAGATAGAGACATAGTTCAAATAATATTTGTTCAAGATAAAGCAGAATAGACAGAATATAAGTGTGGGTAACTATAGAGCAATAACAACACTTGAAATGTGCATGACATGAGAACATAACTATTATTCAATTGAAACTGAAATCAACATAGAGCAGGTTACAACAGCAAATCAGTTAAAGAAACATGTTTAAAACATACCTGTTGCGCCATTGGAGTTTCAATTCCATCCTTCAAATTTGAAAATAGTTGGTATGAGTAAATACAGTAATGCAAGAGCAAAGGAGTATGAACCATAGCAATGTAACCTGACCCGAGAACAAATCTTCTTCTCCTTTAAGCGTTGAGTTGGGATTCGGAGTGGTGGTCCTCGTGCTTTGGGCACTGCAGTTCCCTTACTAACTGCCGTGTTTGGGTGCCCTGTGGTGGAGATGGTGCCGTGTCAACTGAATCAGGTTACTATATGCCGGGCTTGGGGTTAGAAGGGGTGTAGCTGGTTCTCTGTCCAACTGGGTAGGGGTACAATCTGCGAGAGTCTGGGTTATGTGTGGTGGATCTGGTCCTTGGGCAAGTACGACCGTGGTTCTATCTGCATCAACTGGTAGCACTATCTTTTTTGAAGACCGTGTTGTTACTCCCTTAGATACTGCCATCACGCTCTCCAATTCAAATGGCTGATAAACAAGAAAAGTAATTGAAAGTATAGACATTGTATGATAGACAAGTGCAATGGGTAGTGGGGAATAAAAGAGGGCATGAAATAATTCATATTTATGTTGTCTAACCAAACAGGATAGCATGACACATTTTCACATATATGATGGCTAACTAAACAGGATAGCATGACACAATTTCACATTATGATGGCTAACTAAAAAGATGGAAAGACATAGTTCAAAATATGAGACTATGTAAACAGGATGACATGACATAACTATATAATGTGTTTATTAAATAGGTTGGCATGCCATAATTCACATACATTCACGGATAGAATGCCATAATTCAAAATATGATGACTGTAAACACTAAACAGGATGAGATGATATAACTATATGATGTCTTTATTAAATGGGTTACCATGCCATAATTCAGATAGATGATGTGTATGTACTATGTAAACATGATGGCATGCTATAATTCAAATATATGATTTATGTAGTAAGCAAGTAAGCAGATGGCAATCCATATATGATGTAAAAACTAAGCAATGCAAGACAACATGCATGACATGGGTAATATAACCCTGCCAAGTTTGAGCATAAATCCTCCTCTGAGGAGCTCTCTGTAACCAGCAAGATGTCTGCTTCAGCAGGTAGCATTGTCTGCTCTGAATACCTTGTTTTCACTCTAGATACTTCCATCACCACTTCAAATGGCTGATGCACAGGAAGAGTAGTTGAATATACAAACGTTGTCGACAAACGGAACACGTAATACAAAAAAATGATAGCATGATATAATTCACATACATGATGATTGGCTAAACAGCATGGCATTGCATAATTCACATATATAATGCCTTTGCAACAAGATAGCATTGTATAACTCACATATATAATGTCTTGCAACAAGATGGCAATGCATAATTCACATATATGGTAATTAGACACTGAACAGGTGGCATTCATACAAAGCATGTCTAAACTAATCAAATGACATAGCAATGCGAGACACCATACGCACGATATGAGCAACATAACCCTGCCAAGTTAGAGCATACACCTCGGGGGGGGGGGATAGGACTGGTCATCTGTCTCTGAATCCTCCTCTGAGGAGCTATCCGTAACCATCGAGATATGCGCTTTGTCAGATAGCATAGTCTGCTCTGAAGACCTTGTCTTCACTCCAGAATTTGCCATCACCGTGTCAAATGGCTGATGCACACGAAGATCAGTTGAATGTACTAACATTGTTGACAAACTAATATGTAACGGAAAAAAAGGATGGCCTGATATAATTTACATATAAGATGACTGGCTAAGTAGGATGGCATTGCAAAATTCACATATATGATGCCTGGGTAAACAAGATGGTGTTGCATAATTCACATAAGCGATGAATAAACTAAACAGATGGCATTCACACAAAGGATGTCTAAACTAAGCAGATGACATATTTGATGTATAAAGTAAGCAATGCAAGACACCATATGCATGATATAACCAACATCAGCATGCCAAGTTAGAGCGAAGACCTCCGGGGGTAAATAGGAGTTGTCTTCTCCTTCTGAATCCCCCTCAGAACAAATATCTTCCTCTCGATTACAATCCGAAATGTGTGGAGGGGGGCTGCCTTTGCGCCTACCATGGAGCGACGTCTGCATGAAATTTTATTGCCACGCAAGGCTCGTCTCTTTTGCTCTACATGTTCAGTTCCATTGTTTATAATAACTGTCAAGCATAGGAATAAAATATAGTGAGATTATGTAAGGAGTGCATGCAGAAATCCAGAGTGATGGTAGCAACCTGTGGATAGACCCAAAACCAATAACAAAGAAAGTGATAATGGCTTCAGTTAAAAAATACATATAATGGCTTCTTTACTGTTTGTTTCCCACCCAACATGAAACTCATAGTAGACATCGGAGATTAACCAGATAGTAGATAGATACTATTGATAGCGGCCCCGATATGTACCCCACAACCATTTAAAAACTCAAGTTTGATCATTAGTTTGGAGTCGACTCGAGTCTAATCGGTGAACAGGACTATAAAGTAGCATGTAATATTAAGCGATGCATAACGAAGCGAGACACGAAGAGTGCGACCTCTCTTGCGGACCCGTGTAGTCCTCGAGGTCATCTGCTCGGTTGATGATGGTAATGCAGTTTTCATGGCTGCCAGCGGTGGAAGAAGATCTGAGGCGGTGAAAGACAGTCTGGAGGCCGGATCCCTGCTGTGCTGGACCCTTGTGTCGTTGGAGTAGTTGAGCTGGGGTGGATGACGGCGCAGCAGGAGTGGGACAAACCACGCAAGGTTTTATTTGACAACTATCTGTAAGAGAAGTAATTCGGTAAGGGCTCGTTTGAATTGGATGATTCCAACAATGCAGGGATAGGAAATAGACAGGAATAGGATAGGAATGCAGGTGCAAAATAGAGAATTTAAAAACACAGGATTTACGCTTAACTGGGTGTACGATTCACAACAATTGAAAGATCACAGGATGCAAAGAAGCATGGTGAGATTAAGTCAAACCACAAGAAAATGTACGGTTATAATGCTATTATGCTACTATTTCTAAGTCTTGTGCTTCATGAATAGGAATTTAAAAAGGAGGACAAGTGAAAATTAAAATTCCTACATTCTTCTTTCAAGGAGACACTAAAGGAACAAATCTGTGTGCTCAGTGGACAATATATATAACATGTAGAGTAAAAAAGAGATGCAACAAGTGTACAACCTATTTGGCAAAGCCATGTCGATCTCAGCATGATTGGGTTGGCCGGTGAGGATGCTCCGGCTGACTTTGCTGTCGGAGGAGGGGAAGAAGATATTAGGCGTCTGGAGATGGAGCCCGAGGTACTGCTCCGCTGTGATGGAGGGTTTCGTCGTTGGAGCAGCTCCGGTGAGTTGTACGACGCCGAGGCTGAAGCAGGACAAGAGAGACAACGAACAGCGTTAACCAGAGTGGAATTCTAATAGCATCTCCCATACATGACGTAAAATACATAACCACAAAGTGCTAGATGTAAAATACATCAGCCGCTCATCTCTGAACTTAACTGTCGAAACTAAACTTAATTTTAAACTGAACTTAACCGTTTAAACTGAATTTTGCCGTCAAACTGAACGCACTAGCAAGGTGAGGCTACACGTCGGTCGATCGACTTTTTCATCTCCGGTCGATCGATTTTGCAGCCGTTGGATACTAAATCAAGGGCTGCGGTTCATCTTCAACCTCCACCCCGAGCCGCCAGCCACCACCGGCCAAACAGCAGCCTCACGCCGCCATGGCGGCGTGCGCCGCCCGCCTCGAAAACACTCCCCACCGGTCCGCCGCTGCCCAGCCATCCTCTAGCCTCAAGCCGAGCTTTTTCTCCGGCGATCCCCACGCCACCGCCCGCCACCGCCCGCCACCGGGCGACCACCGCCCCATCTTGAACCCTAAGATAGATAGTGGGGTACCTCTCCCATGAGCCCCCTCCGCTGTGGCTGGTTCTTCCTTCACCCGGCGAGCCCCCCACCCTGAAAATCGATCGACCCAAAAGTCGATTCAGTCGACTGAAGTGTATCTAAATAAGAGCAGCATCACAAGCAAGAGCAAGAGCGAGAGCACCAGCGCGAGCAAGAGCAGACCAGGCAGGGGATCGAGAGCAAGAGCAGAGCAGCAGCGCGAGCGAGAGCTAAAGCAGCAGCAGCTCCTACTGATGTGGACGTCGCCGCCGAGGGAGCGACACCGTGGAGGAAGTGGCCGGCGACTCCGCCGTGGATGGATCCGCGCCGTGTCGGCTCGGGACCGAGCGCCGGCAGCACCGTGAGATCGAATCAAGAAGAAAATGTGGCAGTTAGTGTACAACTTCTTTGGTGGCGCCGATTAGGCCGCAGCTTCATCCGAGGAAACGGTGATGATGATGCTCTTCCAGTGGTGCAGCTGAAGACGGCGGTGTGGGAATGGCGGTAGCGCGAAAGACGAGGGGAACGTCGGGGCAGCTCCTTGGAGGTGGAGGACGGGGTGGCTGAACCGGCGGGACGATGAGATCGACGACGGATCCTCATCCGGTACGGTGGATGAGGGACGTCGAGGTGTTGTTGTGGACGACGTCGTCGGGGAAGAGGCTCCGACTGGTTGGCGGATGGAGCAGGGTGTGGGGTTTCGTGGCGGGTTTTCGTGGCCTCGGTGTACGAATGGGTGGGTAGATGGGATGGCAGTGGGGAACCATGGCTTAGAGACGCGCTTGTCCAAAATGTGGGGTAAGTTACGAAAGTACCCCCACCGATTTGAGGCGGTTCTTTCGGTTCAGGGGTACCACGGGCATTTCGCGTGTCGGGATTTCACAGGAGGTGGGAGTTTTCGCGCGCGTTGTAATTTTGGAATAGCAAGGCGCGGGTTGAGATGGAGGGAGTTGTCAGGGCACAACGAGACAAAGATATATCTTAAATATTTCGGGCTAACAAGGTGCGGGTTGAAATTTCCGGACAAGCCTAACATGTACTGTACGAAATCAATGCGCACTACAAATGTCATTCAAAACTTTGAATTCATGTTATGTTCAATTAAAATATTTTGCTACGTGTATAATGCATGCAACCTACTACTCAAATGAACGTTTTAGTGCATTCCAAACGTATATACTACCGCTTCAATATGAACTAAATTTGAATTCGTTTCTCTATTTGAATAAGATCTACAGTAATGATTGTTGTGAAGTCAAAGCATTTGAATTCGTTTCTCTATTTTAATAAGATCTACAATCATCATTATTGTCAAGTTAAACCATCGCTTTCAGTATTATCTTCACAAAGACACCACATGATTAGTCTCGAGTTACATATGAACTATGTCTACTATATGAACTCGAACTAGATTTTTGAATCCACTTTATTTTGATTTCAAATCACATTACATTTCTAGCTCTAGCTAGATCTTCATAATCTAAACCATGTCTCATATGTATAATGTGTTTATCACATTATGTATGGTGCCCCGCCCCCTACGCCTACAAGTATTTAGATGTGAGTTGCAAACACCACACATTACCACAAATTCAAATAAAATGTGATAATGTTCGATATATAGTATTGTTTAGATTGTTTGATATTTAGTTGTAAGCTGCAAACGCCACACATTATCACAAATTCAAATAAAATGTGAGATTGTTTGATGTATAGTATGGTTTAGATTGTTCGGCATTTAGCTGTGAGTTGCAAACGCCAAGCATTATCACATTATGGTATAACATGTGCACAACAGTGTATCACCTCTATATTCATGCATGCAATGTTTAAAGCACTATGATCTCCTATTCAAATATATGAATCCGCTTTCATATCAAATTATGATCTTTGTTAGTCTCTTACACCCACACAATCCTCTAACCTTTGTAGCTACCACTAACTTTCTCTCATGCATGCACACGCCCTCCTCGCCCCCCCCCCTCCCTCGGCATTCTATCCACCGGGCACATTCATTTTTTTCTTTAGGTCGTTCTCCCAGAGTCTCCACAACTCCTTTCCGACACACACCGATAGATAAACCTCTCCAGCGATACCTGCCTACAACATACACACACCTTCAATCTCCTCCTTTATGTGTCCTTGCCTCGTGTCTCTCATACGGTCAGACACACGTGTAAACTCTCACCCCTCTTTTCATCGATCTCACAACCGCACACTCCTCCCCCTATCTAGGTAGTAGTTGGGCCTCTCGCACCACCTCCTAGCTCCATTCTCTCTGTCTATCCGTCTCGCTGGGCCTTATTTGCCTCTAACAAATGGACATACACCGACCGATCTCTCGCTATACATATAGGTAGCTAGGTCCTTATAACTCGTTTTTACCCACACGTCAATCGATCTACCTCATTAGTTGTGTCTCTCCCTTCCTCCGACAAACAACAATTGATCTACCGATCTAGTTAGGTTTGCTTACCAAACACATGGTTCCCCTTCATCATCCATGGATGCATCCCGACAGATCTATCACGCAGGCACACACGTAAACACATTCCCACTCTTATTGATAACATTGCAGTTCCACCCTCGGTTTGTCTAGTAGGCCTCTCCCACCATCTTGAGAAGCAACTCCATCACCCATCCAGCACTCTACCCCTCTCCTCCCTCTCCCTCCCTCTCTCTCTCTCTCTCTCTCTGTCCCATCATAGTTCACGTCCTTCAATTATGTATGGATGTCGACCGATCTCCCTCAAGACATAGCTGGGTCTCTCCTTCGCAACACATATACGAGTCGTTCTACCTCTATAGTTAGGCATCTGCCTACCCCTCCCCCCACCCCCCTCCCCACCCCACACACACACACCGATACATCGAGCGCTCTAGTCATGTCTCCCTGCCACACACAAACTTGACATGTGCCCTCTAACATTCCGGTAGGCCAGTCACCCTATATCTTTGACTTGCACACACACACAATTTCGATGGCTCTCTTCATCGATCTCGCACCCACCCACTTGATTTTCTCTTCGACTCTATCGATAGCTATGACCCCTCCCTCTCTTCTCGTGGATTGCCCGACCCTCTATGTATGATATGGATAGGCCTCCATTTCACACACATTGCATGCAAATTTTGTTTGAGATGTCATCGACACATATTCCCACAAATAATTCACGAAATCAACCCCCACCCCACCCCCACCCTCCCAAAAGAAACACTCACGAACGCGGTTTGTATCTCTCACACACACCCACGTAGGTGGGGGACGTGCACGAAGAGAAGAGGTGCATGCACGGCGCACGTACTCCCGTCTCTTTCCCAACCACACCCACGCGGGTACACGGTGGAGCTCATTTCTGTACGAAAAAGGCAGCCCACGTGGTAATTTGGCACGTGTACTAGTTGTCCACTTGGTGGAGGGAGGATCGTGGCTCTATACACTGGAGTACTTTTCATGTGTCCCGTCAACTCGCAGAACAAGGAGAAGCTTGCTTAGTACGTCGTCTCCCCCGCCCACGGGCGCGGTGGCTCGCAGGATGAGGTGAAGCTTGCTCCACCTTATGCCCGCTCCCTCGCCCATGCGCGTGGTGGCTCGCAGGACGAGGAGAAAAATTTACTACTCCCTTCGTTTACTCCTCGTCCCTACTACCATGGTTATAGAGATTATATCATATTGTTTGGAATATATATGTCCTTTAGTAGATTTCAATATGAACTACTAGTACATACTCCAAACACTGATGTATATAGACGTATTTTAGAGTGTATATTCACTCATTTTGCTCCGTATGTAGCACACTCCCTCACCCCTCGACCCTCGCCCATGTGGTGGACGTGCAGCAATTCATTCGGTTTCATATAGCCTGAACGATATATACTACACTACCATTATTGCTCGACTTCCCGAAGAGGCGAAGAGCCAATCACAAGGTTAATATTTTGGAGATGCCAAGCGCAAGCTTATAGGAGAACGACTAGTAGGTGCCGCGTCATTTATAAATAAAGTTTTTTTTCTTGATGGCACGTACGCAATATGATAGGTTCATATGGAGAGAAAAGGAAACAGCTCCACTATATACATAGTCAGGACGGGCCAGCCTACACGGTTGCTTGCTGGGGTTGCTCTCTTCACACTCTCTCACACAAAATGACTGTGGCCACATCTCTAACATCCCGGTGGATCACGTCCGCTTGGGGAAGGGGTGGATTCTTAGTGTAGATGCGGTGGCCGTCACCGATGGCGAAAACCCATTGTCGGCACGTCCCGGTCAGGGGTCCCCGCTGTTCTCTCTCACAAAGCCGGTGAGGTTGCCTTCGTCCCTTGCTCACCGCCGTGACGTGGGCAGTTGCCGCCTCCCGCCGCCCTCCTCAAGGTTGAGCTACGTCCCTCAGGTACAACTCAGTTTACAGCCGGCTTGCACCACTGCTCCAGCTACCCACATCACTCCCTGTGGATATTTCTCTAGTACTTCTTTGCCCCGCACATACCTCTACTGGCTTCTACGTACTGTATTTGTGATGAGTTTATGTCTCATCAACTAGTCCTAGTAATCTTATTCTAATCACGCTTCTTCAATTTCTTTGCCACAGGGATGCTCATCTCGATTTTGGTGAAACTGCACAAAATGATCCGATGGTCAAAAGGTTGCAAACTTCATTTCTTAGGTAGCGCCACGTTGCCAGCAAAATAAAGCCTGGTTAGGGTTTACGGTTCAAGAACTAGGGACTGCATGGATCGTTTTTTTTCTTTAGCTGCCTCTGTTCCAAAATAAGTGTCAACTTTAGTAGTAGTACAACTTTGTACTAAAGTTTGCACAAAGTTGAGACACTTATTTTGGAACGGAGGGAGTACATATTTTCTATGATCTGTCAACCATTGAGATGCAATAGTGCATCTTAGTCTCCTTTGTATTTTATGAAATGTTGCAACGGGCAACCTTGGACGCAAGATACATGTAATAGAAGCTAGAAGCTTCATAGCATTGTACAAATTTATCTCACTGATAAATTACAGTACGTACTATACTAGTACTTCCTCCGTTCCTAAATATAAGTCTTTGTAGAGATTTCACCATGAACCACATGTGGATGTATATAGATGCATTTTAAGTGTAGATTCATTCATTTTGTTCCGTATGTAGTGGAATCTCTACAAAGACTTATCTACTAGTAATAGCTAGCCCCCACTACTAGGAATTCTCTATCCTCTCCTTGAGCCACATCATAAAAATTGATGTAGCCGTTAGATGAAGTAAATTAGTCCATAATAGCCGTCTGATCTAGACGTTGAGAGGCTCCGCACTAAGTCACATGCAAGCATGCAAAAATACCGTGGCACATGCATGTGAGTGGGTTTTAAATCACATCAACATTTCTGCATGCAAGCATGCACCGGTAGCATGCATGTAAGTGAGCTTTTAAGTCCCATTAACATGTCAAAAAGAAAAATATAATCCCATTATGCAGTAGGAGTTGGCTGATCTTTTTTCCTTACGTGGGATGATCTAAATGATGATGGGAGTTTATTTAGTTTGGCTACCACATTGTTCATGCGGTTATAGAGTTGTTTTTAGTTCTATGAAATCGATAATTTTGCGTAGAGAGATATACCGCTGTTCCGCGGCAACGCGCGTGGACTCATCTAGTAATATTTAGGAACGGAGGGAATACTACTATGTAAAGAGTTAGGTGTCGCACGGTGATAGTGTGAGGTGGGCTATGTAATCACTGAGCCTGCGTGTTTTCACTGCTCTTGCACGCCACCGCTGTAAGAATGGAGAAAATTGTAATCTAGTAGTAGTACCTCCTTTCGCCGAAAGCGTGGGACATCCAGCAGTCCTACCACCTCAGTAATAAAGACCAATGAGCCGTCAAATCACATAGACCCAGTAGTAAGTTGTACGGACGAAGCAACCATCACTCTTGTGCCTGTGAGAGGTCGCGTCTGCTCTGCCCGGGCATGAATGCGGCACCGATTCTTTGGAGCTGCGTTGACTGTTTTAGGCGGGAAGCGCTCGCGGGTGATGGAGGGGCTTTGGGTGGGCCAGGATGGTCAGGAGCGGGCGTGGCAGCTGTCCGCATGTCCCTACTGGACACGCCCGGAAACGAGAGGATGCACCGACTCGCGACTAAAATCATACACTACACAACATCTCTCTGTAGGAGTAGGTCGATCTGTCGCTCTCTCTAACACACACATGCTGTTAAACACACACACACACACACACACGCACGCACCTTGGTCCCGTTGCACCTTCTAACGTGACTTATTACACCTAGACGGAGGGAGTAGTAAGTATACGAGATACGGTGGCACACTGACTTAAGTCGAATACAAGTGCCCAAAATTTGTGGGTAAAAATGCATGTTATAATAAGGATTCACTTAAAATAGTACGTGAGCGAACAAAGGGATCAATTGGACAGTGTTTTCGAGCAGCAACGAGATGTGTGAGGTAAGATACACCGCTGGCGCTTTTAATTTTTATTATTAATTTGTTTGTTTCACCCTCTGACTGGTGGGACCCAACGTACTACGTGGAGAGAGGTAAGGTGACTAAGGCTGCATTATTTCTGCACCAATGTGGATTGTCTTACCACCAAAGCCACATGACACGATTATGATTGAAATCCCAATGACTCCCACACACACGAAAAAAACACAGCATGCTTGTCACACGAATGCAGGAATGTATAAAAGGTTATTTCCCTCTCGTTGAACATAACGGGAGGGTTGTGTAGCTAGTTAACCTGCTCGCTCATCAAACTTGAGGTCTACGGTTCGATAACTACACTTGAGCATAATTTGTGCCAGGAGGATTCTTTGACTGGTCAAAATGTTTTCTAGGGTTTGCATGCTTCACACTCTCTCTCCAGTATATATATACATGCTGGAGCCTTAGCGCTTGTAGTTGCTCTCTTCACACTCTCTCGCCCTTTCCCGCTGGAGCCTCAGCGCTTGTAGTTGCTCTCTTCACACTCTCTCGCCCTCTCCAGATCTAAACAAGACTTCATTGGCCTCTCTCTCCCCTCACTTCTGCTCAAAGAGCCGGCAGGATCCGTCCGCCAGGAAGGGAAGGAGGCTTAACGTTGTCGCCGTCGGTGAGGGACTACCGGCGCAGCTGTTCACTTTCCACCCAGTGGAGGCACGGAGGGCCTCCGACCCTTCTTCTTCGCCGTCTGTCGCCCACCGAACCACGCCCCAAGAACCTTAAGGTATAATTTACTTACTCCACATGCATTGCTCTAGCTGCATGTATACGATGAATCTAGGACGTGGTTCAAAGAGGAAAGGAGTGGGAGAAAGTAGTGGGAAAAGTTGTATATAGCATGAATCTAGGGCGTGGTTCAAAGAGGAAATGAAGGGGGAAAGTTGTATAGCATGAATCTAGGACGTGGTTCAAAGAGGAAAGGAATGGGGAAAGTAGTGGGGAAAGTTGTATCGCATAAATCTAGGACGTGGTTCAAAGAGGAAAGGAAGGGGCAAAAGTACTAGTTCAAAAAGGAAAGGAAGGGACAAGGCTGTAGAGTTTGAGCGGGACTAGATTTGCCGCGCTCACATAGGGAAAGGCGTCTAAAGATAACAAAACCGGGACCAACACAAATATGCTCCTTGGTTGTTTGTTCTTTGTTGCAACAGACTGCATGACTACAAAGACATCGGTAGATGCACATGGTGTTGAAAGGCGTCCATTGTCTCGTGCAACTCATTAGTTGTTGTTAATCTAAGGCCCTGTTTGGTTAAAACTCCCTAGTCCCTACCCGCTTGGTTCCGTGGACTAAACATGGACTAGAGGTTATTAAATGACATGCTAAAAGACCATGTTACCCCTAGTAATGAACTAATAGAGACAAGGTGCGATGTGTGGCAGGGGCAACTGTTGGAATAAGTCCCAAAAAGACTCCCTCGGGGTCTTCTTTCTTTAGTCCCAAATGCCCACTTTTAGCCCCTAAAAGTCCCTCCTGTTTGGTTTAGATGGGGCTGACACGGAGTTTGTTTAGTCCCTACACCAAAATGTCCCTATAAACAAACACCCTCTAATAATGCCGCTGGAAAATTGATGCAATGCCACAGTTAAAAGAAAATTACATGTTTAACGAATTTTATTGTTAATATAATCTCTATGTTAATATTAATCAATGCCACCGTTTGAGAAATGTTACTGTCTTGCTTTCTTTCCCATTCAGATAAGGTAGATGCTTCTTTTTGTTGGCTTCTGTGTCATCCGCCGTTATTGACCACTAATTGTTTCCGTCGCACTTCTGTGTAAACAGGGTTATCTACTTCACCTCGTTGCCATTGTGACCTTTTGTTGCACTGCACAAAACACTTTTGTTTTAAGAGTGTTTTGTGTAGTTCAACCAAAATGTCACACCGACAACATTGCTTGATTGCTTGATCTTAGTGGAACTGCACAAGAGGAGATCTTACTTCCTATCCGTTAAGGCGAATTTGGTTCAGATCTTCTTCTTGTGAGTTGTTTGAATTCCGCATCATGAGAGGTCAAGATTAGCCTTCTTTCACATGATTCTGCAGTGTGCTTTCATATGTTGTGCTACTTGTACGATAATGTTGCTTGATTTTAGTGAAATGCACAAATGGAGACAAGACTTCCAATCTGTATGTGCACCGTAATATCCCATTGAGGTAAGATAAGGATATTTCCCAACTGCTAGCCTGTATTTTGCCACTTTCATCAGAAAATTAAGTTTAGTATTATACTTGTGCTCCCTAATTGACATGCCAAATCTTACATTGAAGGCGAAGCTTGTCTGTTATTGAACTAAGTGATGAAGGGGAAGAACAAGCGGAAGAAAAACAAAAATCAACTCCGGTCTTGTAATGAAGTTAATCGAACTGTGATGACACAAGTAATGATATAGTTTTGCATCTTAATTCATTGCTATTGCTGGAACGAGCAATTGTTTTGCCACTGATTTGATGCCACTCTTAATGTAATATGTAATTATCTCTAGTTGTGCAAACAGGGATCTTCTTTGAAGATACCATATATTTTAGTGGAACTGCACAAGAAGATGTTGGAAACATTAAACTAATCGAAGAGTATATAGTAAGCATGGCCACCACCGTAGATAGCAACAGATGGTTCTGAAGAAGTGCTTCATCTGTATGCTCTACACAATAAGCCTCCTGACAAAGGTTGGTACTCACCCACTGATTTCATCCATATGATTGAGCTTTGTCATCTCTATTGGTGTTGTGCTACTGTTTAGATACTGTCATGAAAAAGTGGTATTGTCCTTGAGAAGTGCTTCATCTATGTTGTTTTGAATATTTCCTTTCCTTTTTTTCGAGCAAACAGGGATGCTAGCATTTAGTAGTCCTCTTGTCTTTGCACAACAGGATCATCTTCCTCTGAAGAAGAATATGGAGTACGTGAAGTGACTAGTTACGATTATGCTGGATGAAGAAGCCCTGTCTATCTTCTCATCAGAAGGAGCAGTTGAAGGATGGTTACATTACTCCCCACAAGACCAAACTAACTTCATCTCGGAAGGACCGACAAATCTCCATTTTTTTTCTTTGTGATGCGAGTACAATGTTGTTTTAGGATTCTTTCTGGTGAGTTCCATTTTTCTAAAAGTGTGCTCTACATGGACCATGTATGTGCCTGTTGAAACTGTCAAATCATAATACAGTTTGCTTTATACTAATCACTTTTTGTATTTGTGCAAACAGGGGTGCTCAGCTTGATTTCAATGGGAACTGCACAAAATGTTCATGAATACATCGAATCATTCATTTCCACCACAAGAAAGGAGGTGCCGATAAGTTCAAGGCGTTGCAACATATAAGGGCGAAATCATACAAGCTACGCGCGAATTTGGTTGATTTTGGTGGAACCGCATAAAAAGAACAAATGGTTTATTTAGCACGAGGTGCCATGTCAATGTCCGAACTGATGGCAAACCCTGCCCATTCCACAATCGTAGGCATTTGATATTTTGGAATGGGACAACCTTGTCAAATTTTGCTCATTGATTTTAGCAAGAGATGCTTTTGATATTTTCGAATGGGACGCCCTTTGCTGTCAGCAGCGTCGATCATTTTTTTCTTTATTCTTTAGTTGTGAAGTAAACATTGCCTCTGACATGTGAGTCGCTGAGATGCATAATCATCGATTGTTTTGAATGTTCTCTATGAATTGCCAAGCCCGTGTGTTTGATTGCAATGTACAGAAACGCTAAAAAGCTTCTCAAACACTTTGTACTCATACATTTCCTTTTTACTGCACATTGTGAAAGTGCATACCTTTTTGTATAAGATTGGTCAAAGTAGAGATACTTTGACTGCGC
Organism: Aegilops bicornis; assembly: GCA_021605145.1. NCBI lineage: Eukaryota > Viridiplantae > Streptophyta > Magnoliopsida > Poales > Poaceae > Aegilops > Aegilops bicornis. The sequence goes on along the minus strand of CM038670.1, from coordinate 431,497,313 downwards.
ATAAAACTTGTATGCAGACTAGAAAGGACGGAGGGAGTACATGTGAAACTGCTGCAAACGAGGTGATCACCACAGGAATAATGCTAGTATGTATTTTTTTGCATGTTCATCCAATGCGATTGCTACTGAGAATTGAACTAATCAAAATAAATTCATTCATACACGGTCGGATTTCATATAAACATGCCGAATTTCATTACATTTCATACATTCTTCAACTAAAAAGGGGTGCGCTGGAGGTATAATTAATTAACAGAAGCTACCCACACGTGTCTCTTGAGCCGAGCGAAGCTTGATGACTTAACTGCAGGTGCAGTTGCGTAACTGACATGTGGCCTATTGGGCCCACATGTCAGTCAGCCAACTGCACCAGTAGTTAAGTAGAAGCAGTGTTCTTCTCCGGCGCAGCTCTCCGACTCCACATTGCCGCCAAGAAGCTAACCGGCCGTCAACGGTCAACCCGCCTAGCTTGGCTTCAACCGGAGGGTAGCAGCGGTGGCCTTACTTGGACCCGAGCGGCGGCGACCTACCGTGTTCGACTCTTCCTTGTTTTCTGTGTGGCGCGACCTCGTTGGCAGCGGGGCAGGGCCTCGGCGGAGCCGGCGATGTCCTTTGTCTCGTTGCCGACAGGGTGGGGCCTCGGCTGAGCCGGCGATGTCCTTTGCCTCATTGTTGGCGGGGCGGGGCCTCATGAGCCGGGCGGTGTCCTTCGCCTCGTTGTTGGCGCCATGGGCCTCGACGGGCAGGGCCTCGTCGACGCCAATGAGCGGGGACTCGTCGAGTCGGCATTGTCCTCCGCCTGCGTCCTCGCCTCGCCAAACAGCGCCTCACCCGCTTCATCGCCCTCTTTGCTAGCCTCTTTGTAGGCGGCCACAGCCTCCGCCACCCACATGCAGTACCGCCAGCGCTCCTGCTCCACCCGCTCCGCGGCGATCTGCTCCTCCGCCTGCAGGTGCTCCTGGAGGAGATGGTGGTTGTAGGCGGCGACGGCCTGCGCCTCCTGAACTGCTCCTCACGCATACGCCTCACCTGTCCATATATTGGGCACGGGCCTCGCCGATGGTCATGGTGCAATGCACCGCGAGGATGGCGCGGAGGGGGTTGGCGCCAGATCGTCGACTACCATGTTCTCCATTGGGACGTCGTCGTCCTCCGGCTGCCTGCCGGCCAGCCGGTCGACAGCAATGGCTGCCATCTCCTTGTGGTCCATCGTCCGCCTGTCCCGAAGAGTGCTGGAGCACGAGGAAGCCATGGTGGGCAGTAGTGGTGTGGACAAGAGAAAGGGAATGGATGCGGATGACTGCGGCTATGGCTGGCACAGCAGTTTATATAGCAATGGTGGGCGGGCGGAGGGACGGATGTGTGGCGTCGGAGTAGCTGCCTCGGCAACCGCGTATCATTAATGTGGGCGGCAGATGGACGGACGGACGGCACTTGTGTCGTTTGAAGGCGGAGCAATCGCCTGCACCGGGAAGCGGGGCGGGCGGCGCTGACTGTTTCGGGAGGAAAGCGCACGCGGGCGAGGAGATGACTTTACTTGGAGAGGATGACAATGGGGACCCACCAGGTCCATAGCCTCGCGTACGCAAGTGCCTCCTTATTATATTTATATTTATATATAACTATAATTTATTTTGCTTCCTCATGGTTTCCTGACATCACGGTCCCACACCATTGTCAACCTATGTAGTAGTCAATAAATGAGAGAATTGCACAAGAAGCGGCCGGCAATTTGGGACCAAGCAGCTCGGCGATTTGTGTTTTTGAGGTGTGAGCACTGCAGAGTTTTTCGATGTTTAGCCCAGATATTATTTTTTCTCCTCCGAACAACAACGAAAACATCGCTGCAGGTTTTAACTGGGTGGGCTATGGCCCGTCTAGCCCAGGCCAGATATCCAGCCCAGATATTAATTTTTTTCAAGCTGAAAATGGCTAGCCCAGCTATACTTTTTTAGGAATACCTGTGCAAGGTCAAGTTGTTATTCTACGCTTGTTGGCTACAAATCTTTCCTAGGAGGGATGCATTAGTCTTAACAAGAAAATGGGCTTTAAGAAATAATAAATGGGATGTAATTATAAAAACTAGGCAGTAACTATAAAAAAATGCACCAAACACGTGATTACTTTATAAAATGTTATTTTTGGATATTGAAATTTTAATTTCATTAATTGTTGCGAGCGCAATGTTTCGTTGGATTTTTACGTAATATAAATTTATATTGAAATTGTATTTAATCTAACTAGAAATTTCGGGATAAATATATTTTGGATCCCATCAAAATGTGGGAAAATTTATTGAATTATGTTTTGAACGGTTGGTTGAAATGGGTTGTACTTTTAACAAACTGTAAATGGGCTGTAGTAAATTCCATTAGAATTCAAAAATGGGCTACACATTCTTACAAATCTCAAATGGGCTATAAGTTCTCTCGCCACACACTTACGGCCTTACTAAGTTGTGCGTCCCCTAAAAAACAGAGTTGACACGTATGCAAGGCTTTGTCAACTTATAGTCAACACACGGTTCTAGCAAAGAAGTGGCCGGTGGATGTCCATCCAACGGATGCCGTGCTTCTTCTTCAATCTCGGATATTCTAGCTTCACCCGCCCAAAAAATGATTCCTCCCCCTGACATCTGGGGCGCACCATTTCGGAAGCTGACCTGTGGACCTACTAAGTTGACATACCAAGGGCTTTGTCAACTTAGTCAATATAAACGATTCTAGCTGCAGTGACCGTACGATGTCCATCCAACGGTCGTCGTGCATCTTCAACCTCTGGTCTTCTTGCTCCAATCTCCCAAAGCAGCACCGGTCGTGCCGCCTGCTCCTGCCTCCCGTGGCCGGCTGTGCTGCCGCCGAGGCCTCACCGCCCCTACTACTCCCACCGCTGGCCAGGCCATCCCTCCACTCACCCACACTCCTTGTTATTCTATGGCGACGGCAGCCAAGAATCAACCAAAGTGAACCCTCGTACTCCTCTCCGCTGCGTGCATCCATCGCCGCGTCTTCCCGGCTCCGGCCGCCCCTTCCTAGGCCTCACCGTCGTCCACCGCCGTGGTGCTCTCGGCGCGGCGTGATCAACGTGGTCAAGGAACGACTTCCATCAGACGTTGACTGTACGTGGAGAGGCTGACAACTGGGTCCACGGCAGCCGCAAGGAAGTGCCTCCTTATTACGCGCAAAATAATTATTCCTCCACCTGACAGTGGGGACCCACCGGACAAAGCCAACGATTTCATGAAAAAATGATTCGCCCCGGTATTGGGGACCCACCGGACGGGCCAGCGATTTCGTGAAAAAAAACGTTCCCCATTTGTCGTACTCCACCGGAAGTGCCTCCTTATTACGCACAAGAAATGAATACTCCCCTGCTAGCTGGGACCCACCATGGTGGGAGGCTGACTTAGGGCCTACTAAGTTGGCGGGACGGGGCCTTTGTCAACTTAGTCAATATGAACGATTCTAGCTCCAAAGGACCGTGACGATGTCCATCCAACGGCCGTAGTGCTTCTTCAACCTCTGGTCTTCTTGCTCCAGCCCCCAAAGCAGCGCCGGTCGTGCCGCATGCTCTCGCCTCCCGTGGCCGGGTCAGGCCGCTGAGGCCTCACCGCCCCTACTATTTCCACGGCTGGGCCAGGCCTGCGGCGGCACAGCCTCCTGCTGCAGCCGAACGGTGAACCCTCGTACTCCTCTCCGTTGAGCTTCCACTGCCGCGTCTTCCCCGGCTCCGCGTCGTCCCCTTCCTAGGCCTCGCCGTCGTCTACCGCTGGTGCTCTCCGCGCGGCGTGGTCAACGTGGTCAAGGAACGACTTCCATCAGTAATGAGAAATGGACTGTAAGTGGAGAGGCTGGCAGCTGGGTCCACGGGCACAGCCCAATTTTTTTGTGATTTTCCAAGTAAGTCGCTTTGTCAGGCCTGTTGGGCTGCAAATCTTTCAAGACGAGGAGAGCTTTCATTCGGCTGGCCGAGAAAATGGCCCATCAGTAATGAGAAATGGACTGTACATTTTTAAAACACATCAAAGTTGTAATTAGTTTCAAATATCTTTTTTTTCATTTCAAGATTTTAAATTACATTAATTTTTATGTGTGGAGAATTTGTTGGATTTATATTGATATACATATATTTTTAAAATCAGTTTGAATGTGAGTCAAAATTTCGGGATTAAAAACAGTTCGGACCGCTTTTGAAATATGCAAAATTTCGTATAGTTTTTTAACCATGGCCACAATATGGGCTGTAATGCTAACAAAAGAATATGGGCTCCAAAAAAACCTTAAGAATTAGCAAATGGGCTGTAAATTATTAGAAATAATGGCAGATGGGTTGTATGCTGTTTTCCACATATTTGAGGCTTTCCTAAAAAAAAGGTTGACGCACAAGCAGTGACTGTTGGATGTCCATCCAACGGCCGTCGTGCTTCTTCAATCTCTGCTCTTCATGCTCCAAATTACCAAACAAGCACCGGCGGACTGCTCGCTTCCTCGTCCCCGGCTGTCTTTGCCGCAGCCTCACCGCCCCACCGTACTCCCATCGATGGCCTAGCCATCCCTCTACTCACCCTCACATGTTGTTATTCTCCGGCGACGGCAGACGAACTAGTAAACCCTCGTACAGTCGTACTCCCCTCTGCGTGGGAAACAACTGCCGAGTCTTCCCTGCCTTCGTGTCGTCCCCTTCCTAGGCCTCGCCGTCGTCCACCGCCGTGGTGCTCTCGGCGTGGCGTGGTCAATGTGGTCAACGACTGACTTCCATCGGAAGAGTACTGTGCGTGGAGACGCCGATACCGGGTCCACGGCCGCAGCAAGGAAGTGCCTCCTTATTACGCCGCAAAATAATTATTCCTCCACCTGACAGCGGGGACCCACCGGACGGGCCACCGTATTTCGCGAAAAAAACGTTTCCCCCTGACTGCTGGGACCCACCAGCTACACCTTTGCACGCAAGGAAGTGCGTCCAGGCAAAAAATGAAACAAAACAATTCGCCCCCTGACTGCTGGGACCCACCAGCTACATCTTTGCACGCAAGGAAGTGCCTGACAGTCGGGACCCACCTGGTCGAAGCGTACATAGCGTTGTCATTCTGATCGTGAACGGTAATGCGTACATACCGGTGGATGTAGAGGCGCCGCACGCGTCGTAGTAGAGGCGCCGACGCGTCGTAGTAGAGGCGCCGCACGTATCATGTACACGCACGCACGCTGTGGTGCAAGAAAGAAAATACAGCCACGTATGTGTACATACGGGCGGGGTCTCGAACGCCTACTCGCACATACGTATGGCCAGGGCTCGTGTACATGGCTGAGACGGAACGGAGAAACAGCGTCGTCGTTGTGTTCATGGGGAGGCAACGGAATGCGTCGTGTTCATGGGGAGGCAACGGAATGCGCCGTGTTCATCAGGAGGCAACGGAACGCGTGGGAGCCAACCGGCTGGGTCAGAACGGAATGCGTGGTCATGTTCATCGGGAGGGCTTGGACGGAACAGGCGATGGAACGAGGCACGGCGCATCATGAACGGAGGAAACGGACCTCCTACGGTCGAAACGGGGGTCCTGTTGATCGGGAGGGGTGTGGCGTACCACAAAACGGAGGAAACGGGACCTCCTACGTTCTAAACGGGGGTCCTGTTGATCGGGAGGGGTGTGGCATACCGCAAAACGGAGGAAATGGACCTCCTACAGTCAAAACGGGGGTCCTGTTGATCGGGAGGGGTGTGGTGTACCGCAAAAGCAGAAAACGGACCTCCTACGGTGAAAGCAGGGAGTCTGTTCGCCGGGAGGGTGTGGCGTACCGCAAAACGGGACTCCACGGGATACTATTCATCTCCACCGTCGACCTCCTCCAGCCTCCACAGGCTCCTGTTCATCCAGCCTCCACCGCGCGCTACTCCACCGGCTATTGTTCAACCACCCCTCCACCGTCCACTTTTCATCCAGCCCTCCACACCACGGGGTCCTGTTCAACCACCCCTCCACGGGCACCCCTCCACCGTCTACTGTTCATCCAGCACTCCACACCACGGGGTCCTGTTCAACCACACCTCCATGGGCACCTCTCCACCGTCTACTGTTCATCCAGCCCTCCACCACACCACGGGGTCCTGTTCATCCAGAGGCACCGCCACCGCTCACTGTTCATCCAACCCCCCCCCCCCCCCGCAATGCTCAATGTTCATCCCAGATGCAGCATCGATCGGCTTCAGTTACCAGCAGTAGCGAAGGAATCGCTCGATCGGGTTCAGTTAACAGCCATTGATCGATCGCTCGGGTTCGAACGGCCAGTAGTTCGCATGCAATCGCTCGGGTTCAGTTAGAGCCCAACGCCTCGCTCGGGTTCACTTAGAGCCAACGCCTCACACACACACGCATACGTGTATGAGAGGAACGCGCATGGCTCGGCCCCCGGCCTCCCATCGTAACCGGGAACTCCTCGAAATTTTCCTCCCCCTCGCTTCTACCACGGTTTTTTCCATCATGGACGGCCCAAAGAATGTCATGCAGCTGCGTCTCCGGTCCGCCCAGGACGAAAAGCCCATTTTCTGTCATGATTTTTTGTCATAGAAGTAGGAGCCCACCACATCTATGATGATACCGGGTTTTGTCACAATTATCATCATAGAAGTGTCATATGTATGACAGAAAAAAAAATTGTTCGGCCCAAAATGTCACGGATGTGTCTTTTTTTTGTAGTGGCGGCGTAAGCCTCCTCTGACGCGTGACATGTGTCCTAGCGGGACCCCCACACCGCTTTCTCCATCCTCATCTTTATCCACACAGGAGCGCCTCGGCCAAACAAATTGATTCGTTGACCCCAAAAACACCCCGTATCTATCATATCCAGCGCTCCCTCCAGCCGCGATGCTCCTCCGCTACCCCTGCCCCCATCTCTCTTCTTCAACCGGTGAATCGCTGCAGTACGTGTGTGCTGTAGTGGCCAGCTAGGAGATGAAGCCCGTTGCAAGCCCGCTCGTGGACGGTGGTGCATGGGGGATCACCGACGCTACAATGGGGTGTCGCGTAGCGGCGCTGCAGCAGGCGGATGGTCCCGCGGCGGTGTTGCAGTGGAGCTTCACCAACGACTGTTGGTGATGTGATGCGGCGCTTGTCGGCGGCCCGGAGCTACGATGCAGCGCTTGGTGCTGCAATGGAGCTTCACCGGCGGCTGGTCATGTTGCAATGCAAGTGGTCGATGCTAAAATGGAGCTTCACCAGCGGCTGTCGATGCTGCGATGCAGAGATCGACGGCGGCCCGGAGCTGCAATTGAGCTTCACCGGCGGCAGCGGGTGCTGCTATGGAGCGCCACCGCGCCAGGGGTTGGCGTTGCGGTGATGTGTCACCGGCGGCCGGCTGTGGAGCAATGTTGTGCTACTAGCGAGATGGGGGTGTGGTGCCAGCTGAGAGCCGGACGATGATGCTTCCCACGGCGAGGCACTTCGTTTGCTCCGGCGCGGTTGCGATGATAGAAGGACGACCCTGCGCGCTAGCGTTGACCGAATCCAATGGATGGCGAGGACGGATCTGACGGCTTAGGACCCGACTGCTTTCTCGGGAAATAAGTTGGTTGATCCGTAGCAGCCGTCAAAAGATAAACATAGACCTGTTGTTGGCATGCATGTTGTCTCAAAATAGGAGATCATTGTTATCATGGTTTATGTAACTTGGGTGCTAGCATGAGTGCTATTTGAGGGAGTCCTAGATTACGGGGTCCCTGGGCATCCGGGCTAAGCGACATGGGCCGGACTGATGGGCAGTGAAGATACAAGATAGAAGGCCTTCCCCCATGTCCGGATGGGACTCTCCTTTGTGTGGATGGCAAGCTTGGCGTCCGGATGTGTAATTTCCTTTCTCTGTAAACCGACTCCGTACAACCCTAGGCCCCTCCGGTGTCTATATAATCCGAAGGGTTTAGTCCGTAGAGGGAATCAAAAATCATATAGGCTAGACATCTAGGGTTTAGCCATTAATATCTCAAGGTAGATCAACTCTTCACTACAAGAAATATGTCAACTTGTGACCACCACTATTGGTCACTGAATGGTCATTGTTTTCCATTTATGACCTTTTTGTGACCAAAAACAAAAGGTCAAAAGTTGGCCGTCATAAACTGACATTAGCGACCTTTCTTCTGGAATGGTCGTAGATGTTTATGACCAAAAAAAAGATCGTAGATTTAACGACCAATTATTTTAGTCACTAGCAATCCGACCACACCACGTCAGATCCACCGTGGCAAGCTGACGTGGTAGAATTACGACCAAATGAAAAGGTCATAAAATAGAATCAGCCCGGTCCATTTCAGCCGTCTACATGGGCCAAGCCCAAGAATTCAGCCCATTTAATGTTTTTTCTCTTTATTTTGCTTATCTGCATGGGCCTGGCCCAATAATTTGGCCTTTTATTTTCTGGGAATGGAGCCTTTTTCTGATGAATTTTTTTATAGTCCACTATTCTTTTGGGCCTCGGCCTTTTTAGTCTAGTTCGAATTTGGGACTTGGCCTTTTTATTTTCTGGTATGTAGCCTTTTATAAAAAAATTCTTACAGTCATTTCTTTTTTTAGGCCCAAGCCTTTTTGGTCTAATTCTTTTTTGGGCCTTGGCCTTTTTGCAGTCCAACTCAATTTAGAGCCCAATTAATCCAAATAATATTCTGTGATCCAAACAAAACTCAAATAATTCAGAAAATGCATAACTACACAGCTTCAGAACTTCACATAGCTTCCAAAATGAGCCATCACAAGTTCACTTTGGTTCCAAAATGAGCCTTCACAAGTTCATCGGTTCAACAACAAGTGCTCCTGTGTTCACAAGTGCTCCTGTGTTCACAAGATCCTGTGTTCACAAGTGCTCCTGTGTTCACTTGCAAAGTGCAAAATGTAACAAACTGCATAAGTTCACGACCTACTATGACATAACTTCCCAGCCTTTAAACTACGACAAACTGCATCAGATCACAGGTTCAAAGACAAACTGCACAGCCATCAAACTACCTTAGCTCCAAAGAGACCCATAAAGTGGACTAACTTCTCTTCCTGCTCTTGAGACTTCTTGCGCAGCAGCTCAAGTTCCTTATTGCGTGCAGCTTCAGCTTCTTCCGCCTTCATCTTGATTGCCGCCAATTCTTCTTGCATCACTTCAGCTTGAAGCTCCGACCTCTCCAAATTCTCGCTCAAGATCACGAACATGAGCAGCCACTTCAGCAGTTGCTTTGCCAGAGTTGTTCCTAGATGACTGGAGCCCAACATTCCTGAGGAATGTGCTTTCCTTGACTTCGGTCTTGAGCACTTCTTCAACAATTTCAGCAGCAGACTTTGGCTCTTCACCTTCTGGTACCGACGTGTTCTTCATTTTTTTTCCATCTCAAGCTAGCATATGGAGGAAAATGATAGGCATTAGTGTGAGATCTATTTCACATTTTGCAAACCAAACCAAGCAAGAGAAACCAAACCAGCACACAAATGGATTATTTGAAGTAACCAAACCAAAGACACAAAATCTATACATTATTTTACTCAAACTCAAATGAAGAAGATGATGACTAGTAACTTGAGAGCATTATTTGACTAGTAACTTATGTGACCTGGAGACATGCAATTGGAACAATATGATCGCTTCATTAAGCCTACAATGGTGGTTCTATATAAGATGGCTTCCCGAGTGAGCCGATCATCAAACTAACATTCAGATCAAATTTCATTGTATCATAAAAAATGCAACAAATAGCTACAGCAAGTTATGATATCTTTGTTGAACTATCAAACAGCATCAAAGCATGGAACATAGCGTGTGTTCTTGACTGGCTCCGAATCAAACATCATCAAAGTATCAAACAACATCAAAGCTGGCTGTGAATCAAAAACAGGGCATGGACAAAGCATGGAGTGACTTACTATAGCAGTCTTGACTGGCTCTGAAACCTCGTGCTTCTTGCTGTTGAGGGTGGCCTTAAACAAGTCAATCGCAGACAGCTCCTCACCCTTACGCTCTTCTTTCTAAAATGTTTTCAACAAAAATCAAAATGTTATTCAGCAAGAATGAGAAATGTTAACGAGGATCAAACGGTAAGGTCTCTAGAGAAAATTTCTCACAGTGGCAAAAATGTGTGATGTGTAGTGCATGGAACCAGTTCTCTGATTGTACACGACTTCTTCTCGATTCATCTTGTTCGACACACATGTTTCCTACAAAAAACCATACTGTCATCATGATCTAGCACTAGCATATCATGTGCAGAACATAAAGCATCAAACAAAGCAGAGACAAACCTTGTGTCTTGGGGTAGACCACATCTCCACCATAGCTTGCCATTCACCATCCGTCAGATCAGGCACCGGAGACTTAATGCTGACTTTGTTTGCGGCTACGGTATCAAAATACTTCTTCTTGATCTGATGGCGTTTGTACTTTGAATTTTTCTACAGAATATCTTTGCACGCGGTCTTGATGGTCTCTGAATCCTTGTTCATCTCAAAATTTGCCTACCAAGACAGCAAACAAGGTAGGAACAATATTAGTGATCATGCATAGGTGTAACAGAAAATAGATAGCACATTAACTATGAAACAAGTAGCTTACAACTGTTGGGGAACGTAGTAATTTCAAAAAATTTCCTACGCACACGCAAGACCATGGTGATGGCATAGCAACGAGAGGAGAGTGTACGCCACGCACTCGTGAGACCGTAAGCGAAGCGTTATAACAACGCGGTTGATGTAGTCAGACGTCTTCACGATCCGACCGATCCAAGTACCGAACGTACGGCACCTCCGTGTTCGACACGCTCAGCTCGATGACGATCCCGGGCTCCGATCCAGCAAAGCGTCGGGGATGAGTTCCACAAGACGACGGCGTGGTGACGATGATGATGTTCTATCGTGCAGGCTTCGCCTAAACTCATGACGATATGACCGAGGTGGAATATGGTGGAAGGGGCACCAGACACGGCTAAGGAACGATCCAGATCAACTTGTGTGTCATGGGGTGCCCCCGCCCCGTATATAAAGGAGCAAGAAGTGCGGCCAGCCAAAGGCGGCGCTGGAGGAGTCCTACTCCCACCGAGTAGGACTCCCCCCTTTCCTAGTTGGATTAGGATTGGGGAAGGGGAAGAAGCGAAGGCGCCGCCCCTCTCCTTGTCCTATTTGGACTAGAGGAGGGGGCGCGCCTGCCCGGGCCGGCCCTTTCCTCTTCTCCCTATGGCCCATCAAGGCCCATAGACCCCGGGGTTCCGGTAACCCCGGTGTTCGTAACTTCTGTTTTCATCCGAACCTTCCGAAGTCCAAACATAGGCTTCCAATATATCAATCTTTATGTCTCGACCATTTCGAGACTCCTCGTCATGTCCGTGATCACATCCGGGACTCCGAACAACCTTGGTACATCAATACTTATAAACTCATAATGAACTGTCATCAAACGTTAAGCGTGCGGACCCTACGGGTTCGAGAACTATGTAGACATGACCTAGAACCATTCTCGGTCAATAACCAATAGCGGAACACGGATGCCCATATTGGTTCCTACATATTCTACGAAGATCTTTATCGGTCAAACCGCATAACGACATACGTTGTTCCCTTTGTCATCGGTATGTTACTTACGAGATTCGATCGTCGGTATCCAATACCTAGTTTAATCTCGTTACGGTAAGTCTCTTTACTCGTTCCGTAATACATCATCTCACAACTAACTCATTAGTTGTAATGCTTGCAAGGCTTATGTGATGTGTATTACCGAGAAGGCCCAGAGATACCTCTCCGACAATCGGAGTGACAAAACCTAATCTCGATTCATGCCAACTCAACATATACTTTTGGAGACATCTCAGAGAGTACCTTTATAATCACCCGATTACGTTAGACGCTTTGGTAGCACACAAAGTGTTCCTCGGTAAACGGAGTTGCATAATCTCATAGTTGCGTGAACTTTGTATAAGTCATGAAGAAAGCATAAGCAACATACTAAGCGATCAAGTGCTAAGCTAACGGAATGGGTCAAGTCAATCACATCATTCTCCTAATGATGTGATCCCGTTAATCAAATGACAACTCATGTCTATGGTTAGGAAACATAACCATCTTTGATTTAACGAGCTAGTAAAGTAGAGGCATACTAGTGACACTCTGTTTGTCTACGTATTCACACATGTATTATGTTTCCGGTTAATACAATTCTAGCATGAATAATAAACATTTATCATGATATAAGGAAATAAATAATAACTTTATTATTGCCTCTAGGGCATATTTCGATTCAGTCTCCCACTTGCACTAGACTCAATAATCTAGATTACACCGTAATGATTCTAACACCCATGGAGTCTTGGTGTCGATCATGTTTTGCTCGTGGAAGAGGCTTAGTCAACGGGTCTGCAACATTCAGATCCGTATGTATCTTGCAAATCTCTATGTCTCCCACTTGGACTTGGTCCCGAATGGAATTGAAGCGTCTCTTGATATGCTTGGTCCTCTTGTGAAATCTGGATTCCTTTGCCAAGGCAACTGCACCAAGATTGTCACGAGAAGATCTTCATTGGTCCCGATGCACTAGGTATGACACCTAGATCGGAAATGAACTCTTTCATCCAGACTCCTTCATTTGCTGCTTCCAAGCAGCTATGTATTCCGCTTCACATGTAGATCCCGCCACGACGCTTTGTTTAGAACTGCACCAACCGACAGCTCCACCGTTTAATAAAAATACGATCCGGTTTGCGATTTAGAATCGTCCGGATCGGTGTCAAAGCTTGCATCGACATAACCATTTACGGTTAGCTCTTTGTCACCTCCATATACGAGAAACATATCCTTAGTCCTTTTCGGTATTTCAGGATGTTCTTGACCGCTGTCAGTTGATCCACTCTGGATTACTTTGGTACCTTCCTGCCAAGCTTATTGCTAAGCATACGTCAGTGTCCGGTACACAGCATTGCATACATGATAGAGCCTATGGCTGAAGCATAGGGAACGCTTTTTCATTTTCTCTCTATCTTACTGCTGTGGTCGGGCATTGAGTCGACTCAATTTCACACCTTGTAACATGTGTAAAAGACCTTTCTTTGCTCGATCCATTTTGAACTTTTTCAAAACTTTATCAAGGTATGTGCTTTGTGAAAGTCCAATTAAGTGTCTTGATCTATCTCTATAGATCTTGATGCCCAATATGTAAGCAGCTTCACCGAGGTCTTTCATTGAAAACTTTTATTCAAGTATCCTTTTATGCTATCCGGAAATTCTATATCATTTCCAATTAACAATATGTCGTCCACATATAATATTAGAAATGCTCTGAGCTCCCACTCACTTTCTTGTAAATACAGGCTTCTCCAAAAGTCTCAGATAAAACCATATGCTTTGATCACACTATCAAAGCGTTTATTCCAACTCCGAGAGGCTTGCACTGCACCATAAATTGATCATTGGAGCTTGCACACTTTGTTAGCACCTTTTGGATCAACAAAACCTTCTGGTTGCATCATATACAACTCTTCTTCTAGAAATCCATTCAAGAATGCAGTTTTACATCCATTTGCCAAATTTCATAATCATAAAATGCAGCAATTGCTAACATGATTCGGACAGACTTAAGCATCGCTACGGGTGAGAAAGTCTCATCGTAGTCAACCCCTTGAACTTGTCGAAAACCTTTCGCAACAAGTAGAGCTTTATAGACAGTTATATTACCATCAGCGTCAGTCTTCTTCTTAAAGATCCATTTATTCTCAATGGCTTGCCGATCATCGGGCAAGTCAACCAAAGTCCATACTTTGTTCTCATACATGGATCCCATCTCGCATTTCATGGCTTCAAGCCATTTTGTGGAATCTGGGCTCACCATCGCTTCTTCATAGTTCGTAGGTTCACCATGATCTAGTAGCATGACTTCCAGAATAGGATTACCGTACCACTGCAGTGCGGATTTTATTCTGGTTGATCTCTGATTCGGTGACAACTTGATCTCAAGTTTCATGATCATTATCATTATCTTCCTCGCTAATCGGTGTAGGTGTCACGAAACCGATTTACGTGATGAACTACTTTCCAATAAGGGAGCTGGTACTATTACCTCATCAAGTTCCACTTTCCTCCCACTCACTTCTTTCGAGAGAAACTCCTTCTCTAGAAAGGATCCATTCTTAGCAACGAATGTCTTGCCTTCGGATCTGTGATAGAAGGTATACCCAATTGTCTCCTTTGGGTATCCTATGAAGACACATTTTTCCGATTTGGGTTCAAGCTTATCGGGTTGAAGTTTTTTCACATAAGCATCGCAACCCCAAACTTTCGAAGCGACAACTTTGGTTTCTTGCTAAACCATAGTTCATAAGGTGTCGTCTCAACGGATTTTGACGGTGTCCTATTTAACGTGAATGCGGCCGTCTCTAAAGCATAACCCCAAAAGCGATAGCGGTAAATCGGAAATAGACATCATAGATCGCACCATATCTAGTAAAGTACGATTCTGACGTTCGGACACACCATTACTGTTGTGGTGTTCCCGGTGGCGTGAGTTGCGAACTATTCCGCATTGCTTCAAATGTAGACCAAACTCAGAACTCAAATATTCTCCTCCACGATCAGATCGTAGAAACTTTATTTTCTTGTTACGATGATTTTCAACTTCACTCTGAAATTCTTTGAACTTTTCAAATGTTTCAGATTTATGTTTCATCAAGTAGATATACCCAGATTCTGCTTAAATCATCTGTGAAGGTTAGAAAATAACGATATCCGCCACGAGCTTCAACATTCATCGGACCACATACATCTGTATGTATGATTTCCAATAAATATGTTGCTCTCTCCATACAACCGGAGAACGGTGTTTTAGTCATCTTGCCCATGAGGCACGGTTACATAAGTACCAAGTGATTCCAAAAGTCCATCTGTATGGAGTTTCTTCATGCGTTTTACACCGATATGACCTAAGCGGCGATTACCACAAATAAGTTGCACTATCATTATCAACTCTGCATCTTTTGGCTTCGACATTATGAATATGTGTATCACTACCGCCGAGATTCAACAAGAATAGACCTTTCTTCAAGGGTGCATGACCATAAAAGATATTACTCATATAAATAGAACAACCATTATTCTCTCGATTTAAATGAATAACCGTCTCGCATCAAACAAGATCCAGATATAATGTTCATGCTCAACGCCGGCACCAAATAACAATTATTTAGGTCTAAAACTAACTCCCGAAGGTACATGTAGAGGTAGCGTGCCGACCGCGATCACATTGACTTTGGAACCGCTTTCCCACGCCGCATCGTCACCTCGTCCTTTGCCGGTGCTCGTCTATTCCGTAGTCCCTGCTTTTGAGTTGCAAATATTAGCAATGTAACCCGATTATCAAATACCAGTGTGCTACTACGAGCTCTAGTAAGGTACACATCAATAACATGTATATCATATATACCTTTGTTCACCTTGCCATCCTTCTTATCCGCCAAATACTTGGGGCAGTTCCGCTTCGGTGTCCGGTGCGCTTGCGGTAAAAACACTCGATTTCAGTGCTTAGGTCCGGACTTGGGTTTCTTCTCTTGAGCAGCAACTTTCTTGATGTTCTTTTGAAGTTTCCTTCTTCTTCCCTTTGCCCTTTTCTTGAAACTAGTGGTCTTGTTGACCATCAACACTTGATGCTCTTTCTTGATTTCTACCTCCGCGGCTTTTAGCATTGCGAAGAGCTCAGGAATTGTCTTAGTCATCCCTTGCATATTATAGTTCATCACGAAGCTCTTGTAGCTTGGTGTCATTGATTGTAGAATTTCATCAATGACACTATCATCCAGAAGATTAACTCCCAGCTGAATTAAGTGATTATTATACCCAGACATTTTGAGTATATGCTCACTGACAGAACTATTCTCCTCCATCTTGCAGCTATAGAACTTATTGGAGACTTCATATCTCTCAATCCGGGCATTTGCTTGAAATATTAACTTCAACTCTTGGAACATCTCATATGCACCATGACGTTCAAAACGTCGTTGAAGACCCGGTTCTAAGCCGTAAAGCATGGCACACTGAACTATAGGGTAGTCATCAGCTTTGCTTTGCCAGACGTTCACAACTTCTGGCGTTGCTCCTGCAGCAGTTCGGCACCCAGCGGTGCTTCCAGACGTAATTCTTCTGCAGCAAACAATGAGGATAATCCTCAAGTTACGGACCCAGTCCGTAATTGCTACCATCATCTTTCAACTTTGCTTTCTCAAGGAACGCATTAAAATTCAACGGAACAACAAAGACGAGCCATCTATCTACAAGAAAACATAGACAAGCAAAATACTATCAGTACTAAGTTCATGATAAATTTAAGTTCAATTAATCATATTAAATAACTCCCACTTAGACAGATATCTCTCTAGTCATCTAAGTGATTACGTGATCCAAATCAACTAAACCATAACCGATCATCACGTGAGATGGAGTAGTTTTCAATGGTGAACATCACTATGTTGATCATATCTACTATATGATTCACGCTTTCGACCTTTCGGTCTCCGTGTTCCGAGGCCATATCTGCATATGCTAGGCTCGTCAAGTTTAACCTGAGTATTCGGCGTGTGCAAAACTGGCTTGCACCCGTTGTAGATGGACGAGAGCCTATCACACCCGATCATCACGTGGTGTCCGGGCACTCTGAACTTTTAGCAACGGTGCATACTCAGGGAGAACACTTCTTGATAATTTGAGTGAGATCATCTTATAATGCTACCGTCAATCAAAGCAAGATAAGATGCATAAAGGATACACATCACATGCAATCAATATAAGTGATATGATATGGTCATCATCATCTTGTGCTTGTGATCTCCATCGCCGAAGCACCGCCATGATCACCATCGTCACCGGGCGCGACACCTTGATCTCCATCGTAGCATCTTTGTCGTCTCGCCAACTATTGCTTCTACGACTATCGCTACCGCTTAGTGATAAAGTAAAGCAATTACATGGCGTTGCATTTCATACAATAAGCGACAACCATATGGCTCATGCCGATTGCCGATAACTTCGGTTACAAAACATGATCATCTCATACAATAAAATATAGCATCACGTCTTGACCACATCACATCACAACATGCCCTGCAAAAACAAGTTAGACGTCCTCTACTTTGTTGTTGCAAGTTTTACGTGGCTGCTACGGGCTGAGCAAGAACCGTTTCTTACCTACGCATCAAAACCACAACGATAGTTTGTCAAGTTGGTGATGTTTTAACCTTCGCAAGGACCGGGCGTAGCCACACTCGGTTCAACTAAAGTGAGAGAGACAGACACCCGCCGGTCACCTTTAAGCAACGAGTGCTCGGAGCGGTGAAACTAGTCTCGTAAGCGACGCTGGCGTAATGTCGGTCCGGCCGCTTCATCTCACAATACTGCCGAACCAAAGTATGACATGCTGGTAAGCAAGATGACTTATATCGCCCACAACTCACTTGTGTTCTACTCGTGCATATGACATCAACGCATAAAACCAGGCTCGGATGCCCCTGTTGGGGAACGTAGTAATTTCAAAATTTTCCTACGTACACACAAGACCATGGTGATGGCATAGCAACGAGAGGGAGAGTGTCTGTCCACGCACTCGTGAGACCGTGAAGCGGAAGCGTTATGACAACGCGGTTGATGTAGTCGCACGTCTTCACGATCCGACCGATCCAAATACCGAACGTCACGGCACCTCCGAGTTCAGCACACGCTCAGCTCGATGACGATCCCGGACTCCGATCCGGCAAAGTGTCGGGGATGAGTTCCACAAGACGACGGCGTGGTGGCGATGATGATGTTCTATCGGCGCAGGCTTCGCCTAAACTCCGCGACGATATGACCGAGGTGGAATATGGTGGAAGGGGCACCGCACGGCTAAGGAACGATCCGTAGATCAACTTGTGTGTCATGGGGTGCCCCCGCCTCAGATATAAAGGAGCAAGGGGTGCGGCCAGCCCAAGGCGGCGCTGGAGGAGTCCTACTCCCACCGGAGTAGGACTCCCCCCTTTCCTAGTTGGATTAGGATTGGGGAAGGGGAAGAAGCGAAGGCGCCGCCCCTCTCCTTGTCCTATTCGGACTAGAGGGAGGGGGGCGCGGCCTGCCTGGCCGCCCTTTCCTCTTCTCCCTATGGCCCATCAAGGCCCATAGACCCCGGGGTTCCGTAACCCCGGTGTTACGTAACTTCGCTTTTCATCCGGAACCTTTCCAAGTCCAAACATAGGCTTCCAATATATCAATCTTTATGTCTCGACCATTTCGAGACTCCTCGTCATGTCCGTGATCACATCCGGGACTCGAACAACCTTCGGTACATCAATACTTATAAACTCATAATGAATGTCATCGAAGCGTTAAGCGTGCGGACCCTACGGGTTCGAGAACTATGTAGACATGACCTAGAACCATTCTCGGTCAATAACCAATAGCGGAACCTGGATGCCCATATTGGTTCCTACATATTCTACGAAGATCTTTATCGGTCAAACCGCATAACGACATACGTTGTTCCCTTTGTCATCGGTATGTTACTTACACGAGATTCGATCGTCGGTATCCAATACCAAGTTTAATCTGCTATCGGTAAGTCTCTTTACTCGTTCCGTAATACATCATCTCACAACTAACTCATTAGTTGTAATGCTTGCAAGGCTTATGTGATGTGTATTACCGAGAAGGCCCAGAGATACCTCTCCGAGCAATCGGAGTGACAAAACCTAATCTCGATTCATGCCAACTCAACATATACTTTTGGAGACATCTGTAGAGTACCTTTATAATCACCCGATTACGTTGTGACGTTTGGTAGCACACAAAGTGTTCCTCCGTAAACGGGAGTTGCATAATCTCATAGTTGCAGGAACTTTGTATAAGTCATGAAGAAAGCATAAGCAACATACTAAACGATCAAGTGCTAAGCTAACGGAATGGGTCAAGTCAATCACATCATTCTCCTAATGATGTGATCCCGTTAATCAAATGACAACTCATGTCTATGGTTAGGAAACATAACCATCTTTGATTTAACGAGCTAGTAAAGTAGAGGCATACTAGTGACACTCTGTTTGTCTACGTATTCACACATATAGTATGTTTAGGTTAATACAATTCTAGCATGAATAATAAACATTTATCATGATATAAGGAAATAAATAATAACTTTATTATTGCCTCTAGGGCATATTTCCTTCAGCCTCCCACTTGCACTAGAGTCAATAATCTAGATTACACAAGAATGATTCTAACACCCATGGAGTCTTGGTGTGATCATGTTTTGCTCGTGGAAGAGGCTTAGTCAACGGTGCGCAACATTCAGATCCGTATGTATCTTGCAAATCTCTATGTCTCCCACTTGGACTTGGTCCCGAATGGAATTGAAGCGTCTCTTGATATGCTTGGTCCTCTTGTGAAATCTGGATTCCTTTGCCAAGGCAATTGCACCAAGATTGTCACAGAAGATCTTCATTGGTCCCGATGCACTAGGTATGACACCTAGATCGGAAATGAACTCTTTCATCCAGACTCCTTCATTTGCTGCTTCCGAAGCAGCTATGTATTCCGCTTCACATGTAGATCCCGCCACGACGCTTTGTTTAGAATTGCACCAACCGATGAGCTCCACCGTTTAATAAAAATACGTATCCGGTTTGCGATTTAGAATCGTCCGGATCAGTGTCAAAGCTTGCATCGACATAACCATTTACGGTTAGCTCTTTGTCACCTCCATATACGAGAAACATATCCTTAGTCCTTTTCAGGTATTTCAGGATGTTCTTGACCGCTGTCGATGATCCACTCTGGATTACTTTGGTACCTTCTGCCAAGCTTATTGCTAAGCATACGTCAGTCTGGTACACAGCATTGCATACATGATAGAGCCTATGGCTGAAGCATAGGGAACATTTTCATTTTCTCTCTATCTTCATTGTGGTCGGGCATTGAGTCCGACTCAATTTCACACCTTGTAACACAGGTAAAAGACCTTTCTTTGCACGATCCATTTTGAACTTTTCAAAACTTTATCAAGGTATGTGCTTTGTGAAAGTCCAATTAAGCGTCTTGATCTATCTCTATAGATCTTGATGCCCAATATGTAAGCAGCTTCACCGAGGTCTTTCATTGAAAAACTTTTATTCAAGTATCCTTTTATGCTATCCAGAAATTCTATATCATTTCCAATTAACAATATGTCGTCCACATATAATATTAGAAATGCTTCTGAGCTCCCACTCACTTTCTTGTAAATACAGGCTTCTCCAAAAGTCTCATATAAAACCATATGCTTTGATCACACTATCAAAGCATTTATTCCAACTCGAGAGGCTTGCACGAGACCATAAATTGATCATTTGGAGCTTGCACACTTTGTTAGCACCTTTTGGATCAACAAAACCTTACGGTTGCATCATATACAACTCTTCTTCTAGAAATCCATTCAAGAATGCAGTTTTACATCCATTTGCCAAATTTCATAATCATAAAATGCAGCAATTGCTAACATGATTCGGACAGACTTAAGCATCGCTACGGGTGAGAAAGTCTCATCGTAGTCAACCCCTTGAACTTGTCGAAAACCTTTCGCAACAAGTCAAGCTTTATAGACAGTTATATTACCATCGCCAGGTCTTCTTCTTAAAGATCCATTTATTCTCAATGGCTTGCCGATCATCGGGCAAGTCAACCAAAGTCCATACTTTGTTCTCATACATGGATCCCATCTCAGATTTCATGGCTTCAAGCCATTTTGTGGAATCTGGGCTCACCATCGCTTCTTCATAGTTCGTAGGTTCACCATGATCTAGTAGCATGACTTCCAGAATAGGATTACCGTACCACTCTGGTGCGGATTTTATTCTAGTTGATCTACGAAGTTCAGTGACAACTTGATCTGAAGTTTCATGATCATTATCATTATCTTCCTCGCTAATTGGTGTAGGTGTCACAGAAACCGATTTCTGTGATGAACTACTTTCCAATAAGGGAGCTGGTACTATTACCTCATCAAGTTCCACTTTCCTCCCACTCACTTCTTTCGAGAGAAACTCCTTCTCTAGAAAGGATCCATTCTTAACAACGAATGTCTTGCTTTCGGATCTGTGATAGAAGGTATACCCAATTGTCTCCTTTGGGTATCCTATGAAGACACATTTTTCCGATTTGGGTTCAAGCTTATCAGGGTTGAAGTTTTTTCACATAAGCATCGCAACCCCAAACTTTCGAAGCGACAACTTTGGTTTCTTGCTAAACCATAGTTCATAAGGTGTCGTCTCAACGGATTTTGACGGTGTCCTATTTAACGTGAATGCGGCCGTCTCTAAAGCATAACCCCAAAGCGATAGCGGTAAATCGGAAATAGACATCATAGATCGCACCATATCTAGTAAAGTCACGATTCTGACGTTCGGACACACCATTACGCTGTGGTGTTCCCGGTGGCGTGAGTTGCGAACTATTCCGCATTGCTTCAAATGTAGACCAAACTCGTAACTCAAATATTCTCCTCCACGATCAGATCGTAGAAACTTTATTTTCTTGTTACGATGATTTTCAACTTCACTCTGAAATTCTTTGAACTTTTCAAATGTTTCAGATTTATGTTTCATCAAGTAGATATACCCGTATCTGCTTAAATCATCTGTGAAGGTGAGAAAATAACGATATCCGCCACGAGCTTCAACATTCATCGGACCACATACATCTGTATGTATGATTTCCAATAAATCTGTTGCTCTCTCCATACAACCGAAGAACGGTGTTTTAGTCATCTTGCCCATGAGGCACGGTTCGCAAGTACCAAGTGATTCCAAAAGTCCATCTGTATGGAGTTTCTTCATGCGTTTTACACCGATATGACCTAAACGGTAGTGCCACAAATAAGTTGCACTATCATTATCAACTCTGCATCTTTTGGCTTCGACATTATGAATATGTGTATCACTACTGTCGAGATTCAACAAGAATAGACCTTTCTTCAAGGGTGCATGACCATAAAAGATATTACTCATATAAATAGAACAACCATTATTCTCTCGATTTAAATGAATAACCGTCTCGCATCAAACAAGATCCAGATATAATGTTCATGCTCAACGCGGCACCAAATAACAATTATTTAGGTCTAAAACTAATCCCGAAGGTAGATGTAGAGGTAGCGTGCCGACCGCGATCACATTGACTTTGGAACCGTTTCCCAGCGCGCATCGTCACCTCGTCCTTTGCGGTGCTTTCGTCTATTCCGTAGTCCCTGTTTGAGTTGCAAATATTAGCAGCAGAACCAGTATCAAATACCTAGGTGCTACTACGAGCTCTAGTAAGGTACACATCAATAACATGTATATCATATATACCTTTGTTCACCTTGCCATCCTTCTTATCCGCCAAATACTTGGGGCAGTTCCGCTTCGATGTCCACCGCTTGCGGTAAAAACACTCGATTTGAGCTTAGGTCCAGACTTGGGTTTCTTCTCTTGAGCAGCAACTTTCTTGCTGTTCTTTTTGAAGTTTCCTTCTTCTTCCCTTTGCCCTTTTTCTTGAAACTAGTGGTCTTGTTGACCATCAACACTTGATGCTCTTTCTTGATTTCTACCTCCGGCTTTTAGCATTGCGAAGAGCTCAGGAATTGTCTTAGTCATCCCTTGCATATTATAGTTCATCACGAAGCTCTTGTAGCTTGGTGGCGATGATTGGAGAATTACATCAATGACACTATCATCCGGAAGATTAACTCCCAAATGAATTAAGTGATTATTATACCCGGACATTTTGAGTATGTGCTCACCGATGTAACTATTCTCCTCCATCTTGCAGCTATAGAACTTATTGGAGACTTCATATCTCTCAATCCGGGCATTTGCTTGAAATATTAACTTCAACTCTTGGAACATCTCATATGCACCATGACGTTCAAAATGTCGTTGAAGACCCGGTTCTAAGCCGTAAAGCATGGCACACTGAACTATAGAGTAGTCATCAGCTTTGCTTTGCCAGACGTTCACAACTTCTGGCGTTGCTCTGCAGCAGTTCGCACCCAGCGGTGCTTCCGGGACGTAATTCTTCCGTGCAGCAATGAGGATAATCCTCAAATTACGGACCCAGTCCGTGTAATTGCTACCATCATCTTTCAACTTTGCTTTCTCAAGGAACGCATTAAAATTCAACGGAACAACAAAGACGAGCCATCTATCTACGATAAACATAGACAAGCAAAATACTATCAGTTACTAAGTTCATGATAAATTTAAGTTCAATTAATCATATTAAATAACTCCCACTTAGACAGATATCTCTCTAGTCATCTAAGTGATTACGTGATCCAAATCAACTAAACCATAACCGATCATCACGTGAGATGGAGTAGTTTTCAATGGTGAACATCACTATGTTGATCATATCTACTATATGATTCACGCTCGACCTTCGGTCTCCGTGTTCCGAGGCCATATCCGCATATGCTAGGCTCGTCAAGTTTAACTCGAGTATTCCGCGTGTGCAAAACTGGCTTGCACCCGTTGTAGATGGACGTAGAGCCTATCACACCCGATCATCACGTGGTGTCTGGGCACTATGAACTTTTAGCAACGGTGCATACTCAGGGAGAACACTTCTTGATAATTTTAGTGAGAGATCATCTTATAATGCTACCGTCAATCAAAGCAAGATAAGATGCATAAAGGATAAACATCACATGCAATCAATATAAGTGATATGATATGGTCATCATCATCTTGTGCTTGTGATCTCCATCGCCAAGCACCGTCATGATCACCATCGTCACCGCGCGACACCTTGATCTCCATCGTAGCATCTTTGTCGTCTCGCCAACTATTGCTTCTACGACTATCGCTACCGCTTAGTGATAAAGTAAAGCAATTACATGGCGTTGCATTTCATACAATAAAGCGACAACCATATGGCTCCTGCCGATTGCCGATAACCGGTTACAAAACATGATCATCTCATACAATAAAATATAGCATCACGTCTTGACCACATCACATCACAACATGCCCTGCAAAAACAAGTTAGACGTCCTCTACTTTGTTGTTGCAAGTTTTACGTGGCTGCTACGGGCTGAGCAAGAACCGTTTCTTACCCACGCATCAAAACCACAACGATAGTTTGTCAAGTTGGTGATGTTTTAACCTTCGCAAGGACCGGGCGTAGCCACTTTTCAGTTCAACTAAAGTGAGAGAGGCAGACACCCGCCGGTCACCTTTAAGCAACGAGTGCTCGGGCGGTGAAACCAGTCTCGCGTAAGCGTCTGGCGTAATGTCGGTCCGGCCGCTTCATCTCACAATCTTGCCGAACCAAAGTATGACATCTTTGGTAAGCGTATGACTTATATCGCCCACAACTCACTTGTGTTCTACTCGTGCATATGACATCAACGCATAAAACCAGGCTCGGATGCCATTGTTGGGGAACGTAGTAATTTCAAAAAATTCCTACGCACACGCAAGACCATGGTGATGGCATAGCAACGAGAGGGGAGAGTGTCGTCCCACGTACCCTCGTGAGACCGTAGAAGCGGAAGCGTTATGACAACGCGGTTGATGTAGTCGACGTCTTCACGATCCAACCGATCCAAGTACCGAACGTCACGGCACCTCCGAGTTCAGCACACGTTCAGCTCGATGACGATCCCGGACTCCGATCCAGCAAAGTGTCGGGGATGAGTTCCACAAGACGACGGCGTGGTGACGATGATGATGTTCTACCGGCGCAGGGCTTCGCCTAAACTCCGCGACGATATGACCGAGGTGGAATATGGTGGAAGGGGGCACCGCACACGGCTAAGGAACGATCCGTAGATCAACTTGTGTGTCATGGGGTGCCCCCTGCCCCTGTATATAAAGGAGCAAGGGAGGGTGCGGCCAGCCCAAAGGCGGCGCTGGAGGAGTCCTACTCCCGGGAGTAGGACTCCCCCTTTCCTAGTTGGATTAGGATTGGGGAAGGGGAAGAGGGAAGAGGCGCCCCTTCCCTCTCCTTGTCCTCTGCGGACTAGAGGGGGAGGGGCGCGCGCGGCCGGCCAGGCCGGCCCATTCCTCTTCTCCCTATGGCCCATCCAGTCCCATAGACCCCGCGGGGGGGTCCGGTAACCCCCGGGTGTTCCGGTAACTTCCTGTTTTCATCCGAACCTTCCAAGTCCAAACATAGGCTTCCAATATATCAATCTTTATGTCTCGACCATTTCGAGACTCCTCGTCATGTCCGTGATCACATCCGGGACTCGAACAACCTTGGTACATCAATACTTATAAACTCATAATGAACTGTCATCGAAGCGTTAAGCGTGCGGACCCTACGGGTTCGAGAACTATGTAGACATGACCTAGAACCATTCTCGGTCAATAAACAATAGCGGAACTCGGATGCCCATATTGGTTCCTACATATTCTCTGAAGATCTTTATCGGTCAAACCGCATAACGACATACGTTGTTCCCTTTGTCATCGGTATGTTACTTACACGAGATTCGATCGTCGGTATCCAATACCTAGTTCAAACTCGTTATCGGTAAGTCTCTTTACTCGTTCCGTAATACATCATCTCACAACTAACTCATTAGTTGTAATGCTTGCAAGGCTTATGTGATGTGTATTACCGAGAAGGCCCAGAGATACCTCTCCGAGCAATCGGAGTGACAAAACCTAATCTCGATTCATGCCAACTCAACATATACTTTTGGAGACATCTCAGAGAGTACCTTTATAATCACCCGATTCACGTTGTGACGTTTGGTAGCACACAAAGTGTTCCTCCGTAAACGGAGTTGCATAATCTCATAGTTGCGTGAACTTTGTATAAGTCATGAAGAAAGCATAAGCAACATACTAAACGATCAAGTGCTAAGCTAACGGAATGGGTCAAGTCAATCACATCATTCTCCTAATGATGTGATCCCGTTAATCAAATGATAACTCATCTCTATGGTTAGGAAACATAACCATCTTTGATTTAACGAGCTAGTAAAGTAGAGGCATACTAGTGACACTCTGTTTGTCTACGTATTCACACATGTATTATGTTTCCGGTTAATACAATTCTAGCATGAATAATAAACATTTATCATGATATAAGGAAATAAATAATAACTTTATTATTGCCTCTAGGGCATATTTCCTTCAACATCAACTTTCCCAATGTAGTTCTCCAATAGACTAGCATTTTTTTGTATAGCTTGAAGTGAGGAAGAACCGGAAGATGGCTTCTTGCAACGAGTCCACACTCAGAAGCAAGCTTTGCTGCCTGCAGAGGCTTCTCTGGACGCTTCATCCCTTCGGCAATTTGGATAGGCACCTTGCTACCAAGCGACTTGGTGATTCTCTCTAGCCCTTTTCCCTTTATAAGTCTAGTCTTGGTAGTCATTGCATCTGAAAATGAAAATGAACTCATAAATTAGAATAGAAATCGACAAATGCAAGAATCGACAAAAGCATACATGATCATTCCATTTGGAAAATGCACTAGTAAAAGATAGCATTGCAAAGGTCAACTTGCCTGATTGAAGCACAAGCTGTTGTTCTTCTTCATTGATGATAGCATTCACATCAATAGAAGGTGCAACAGGCTGAGGTATGTGTGGACAAAGGCTCGCTTCATCAATGCAGATAGTTCCTCCTTCATCTAAATGATTGCCACTTCCATCCATGCTGAGAGTGGTTCCTTCATCCATGGGTGGCAACTCATCACCCATTTGCACCGATGTCTCAGAGTCCATGCACAACAGACTTTCCTGATGGTCCGTCGCAGTCGCCATCTTTGCTTTCTGCCTTGTGACTCTATCAAGGGTAGGTTCATCAGGTTCCAGGATCCTCTTTTTTTGTCCTGGAGCTGGGGCCATCACCCTTCCAGGAGGCATTGCAGCAGATGTTTCTGAGCTCTTCTTCTTCTTGCTGATTGTCTTCTTAACACCAGGCCTCTTCGTCCTAGATTCCTTCAGTGCCTCGTATAAACATCACAGAAAAAGCATTAGATCACAAGAGAAATCTGTGAGCACAAGGAAACACAAAGCATAAAAGAACCCCAACCCTACAAGCAAGACAGAGTTTGCACCTTAACAGTCTTGTTCACTACAACATCATCCACTTCCTCTCCATCAATAACTTCATCCTCCTTAGGATTGTACTCTGGGTCATCATTGATAACTCCACTACCTTCTTGAACCTCATCACTTCTACCTTCTTGTACACCATTTGTTTTCCTAATCATCAACGCTATTGCACCGATGCCAAGGGACTGGAACATCCGATTGTTCCTCATGATATTTCTAGCCCTAACCTTCTCGTACTCGGTGAGAGGCTCATCTTTGCATGATAAAGGAAACGTAACTATTAGGTGAATGTTTGGAATGCATGGACAGGCAGCCAAACATATCTTATGATATTTTATTATCATTTAATCCTAGTTATTCAGGTAAGGAAGACTAACAGCACACCGACACAATTAAGCCAGCTTATTCAGATTGCAGCAATACATTTCACTTAGCATATTAAGACACGGATTTTATGAAACTGACAGTATAACCACAACGAGCAAGTTGCATACCAACGGTTAGCCTCATGTTTGACCTTGTCCTCCTTGCCATGGATGATCTTGAGGTGGTGCTTGCAAAATAGAATAAACAACAATCAGATACAACAGGGATAAAGTAAAATGATGCACTTGTATCAATAAAGGAAAGCATTTGGACCATCATGCACATACAGTTATTAATTAAGCAAACATGTAAGTGCACTAACCAAGCATGCATGTACACTGGAAATATATGTACACTAAACAAGCAAGCAAGCAAAGTGCTACTGATAGAAACAAGCAAGCAATGAAGGAAATTGAAGAGAAGCAAGCAAGTATTATTGATACAAACCCTAATTAATAAGCAAGCAAGTAGCTTCTTCTCCATGTGCTACTGATACAAGCAAGTACTGCTGATGGAAACCCTAATTAAGCATGTATGCTAGCAAGAAACATGTATGTTAGCAAGCAAGCAACATGACCTAGTGAATTGGTGTCATGTACACATGCTTAGACAGTCTAACAGCAAGCTATATGAGTATATCATGAGGACCTTCAAAACAACTAGATGTTGCCACTGGTAAAGCATGAAACAACAGTACTTGCAGAAGTACAAAAGCAGATGAAAAAATTATTCTCAACTAATATTATGCTCCCTCTACACACCAAAAATGGCTACAAACTAGAAGACACACAAGTTAAGACATTTCGACAATTAGAATCAACTATGTATATTACAGCACCCAAAATTATCTAGCACCAATCTAGTATATGTTAAAACTAGTCATACAGCCTTAACACACCAGGAATTCCAATACCACAATAAGTACTAAGCATTCTCTTGTTCCTTTGGAAAGAAGAACACAAGCTTCATGCGCATATCACAAAAGAAGAACACTGCTACAAACCCCAGTAGTGCTACTGATAGCAAAGTGCTACAAGCAATCAAGTACATGTTGATACAAACCCTAGTAGCAAGCAAGCAAAGTGCATAAGTGCTACTAATACAAGCAAGCAAGCATGGAAAGTGCTACTGGTAGAAACAATCAAACTGCTACTTATAGAAACAAGCAAGCAAGGAAGGAAATTGAACGATACAAGCAAGCAAGTACTGTTGATACAAACAAGCAAGCAAGTAAATTCCCAGTACGACATTGACAATGCCTTTTATTTTCTTTGGCCCTCAAGGAGCTGCTCATGAATCAGTGCGGCACAAGGCCAGTGCCACATGGGACAAACAACGCAATATGTTGGTAGTGCCTACAGCTATATATCGTGGAAGATGTGAAGGAGCTTATTAGGAAAGAATGGAGCTGAAGCTGGTAAAGATTAGTCGTACTAAAAAATTAGGTTGTAGATTTCTTAGCTATAGATTCGAGGAGGGAGCATTCAACCAACTTGTGCTTGCAGAATTGTGACACTGTCAACTGCTCAATGAAGTTCCCGGTCTTTCCAGCAACAACAACAAAAAAAGGCCAGAGGGCCACACGGATGGCCTCTATGCTGATAAAGAAATGCTCATGTGAATCATGTAATTCCACTATCGCTTGGTGAATGAACACAGCACCGTCTACTTAACACAGATTGCTTTTGTGTTTGAGTACAAAAAGAATGCCATACCCACACAAAAAAGGCCAGATCATGGGCAGCCATAGAACGATATTGCAACATCTTGGGCCAGCACAAGGCATCAGTTTTGATGAAATCAAAGGGAAATAAACTTCTGGTTTCATAGGGGTGAATTGTGATGATGACAGCATTCACTTGGCCATACATCTCATCAGAGAGATACGACACAAACATCAGGTTCAGAAACATCAGTGACACAGTGCCCCGCTCACAAGAGCGGGTAAACACGCCAAGAACCAGACCAACGCACAAGCACAATATAACCAAACGCACAGCAAAACCCACCCATAACCTCAAAACAACAGGAATGGGTAGCATGAGAGGCCCTGAGGGGCACCTTCTCCAAGTGCTACAGATACAAGCTAAGTAATTAAATCAGACACAAGCAACATGAACCAGAGAGAGGTCTTCCTCTAACCTCATCCACTTCCTCATCCATCCCCATCCCCTAAAATCAACATGAACCCTAAACCATGAGGGGGATCAAACAAACCACTAGGAGCTCCCAGATGAACATGAACAAGAACCACCAGGAGCTCGTAGATCGACCGAATCCTAACCCTAGATCGACCAAATCCTAACCCTAGATCAACCAGGAGGTGGATCTACCAAACCCTAGAAGATCGAGGGGAGAGGAGAGGGGTACCTGCCGTCATTGATCGTTGATGATGTGGATGATGCAGCGACCGTCGCTGATGTTGATGATGTAGTCACTAATACGTCCATTTTGCATCATGCTTTTATATCAATATTTATTGCATTATGGGTTGTTATTACACATTATATCTCAATACTTATGGCTATTTTCCCTTATTTTACAAGGTTTATCATGAAGAGGGGGGATGCCGACAGCTGGAATTCTGGCTGGAAAAGGAGCAAACGTTGGAAACCTATTCTGCGCATCTCCAAAAGTCCTGAAACTCCACGAAACAACTTTTTGGAATTTATAAGAAATTATGAGCGAACGAAATAGGCCAGGGGCCCACACCCTATATAGGAGACAGGGGGCGCCCCCCCCTACAGGGCGCGCCCCCTATCTCCTGGGCCCTCTGGTGGGCCTCCGACGTCCATCTTCTGCTATATCATCACTTTTACACTGGAAAAAAATCATGGGCAAGCTTACGGGACGAAACTCCGCCGCCACGAGGCGGAACCTTGGCGGAATCAATCTAGGGCTCTGGCGGAGCTGTTCTGCCGGGACACTTCCCTCCGGGAGGGGGAAATCATCACCAACATCATCACCAACGATCCTCTCATCGAGAGGGGGTCAATCTCCATCAACATATTCACCAGCACCATCTCCTCTCAAAACCCTAGTTCCTCTCTTGTATCCAATCTTGTATCAAAACCACAAATTGGTACATGTGGGTTGCCAGTAGTGTTGATTACTTCTTGTAGTTGATGCTAGTTGGTTTACTTGGTGGAAGATCATATGTTCAGATCCTTTATGCATATTATTACCCCTCTGATTATGAACATGAATATGCTTTGTGAGTAGTTACGTTTGTTCCTGAGCACAAGGGAGAAGTCTTGCTATTAGTAGTCATGTGAATTTGGTATTCGTTCCATATTGTGAGATGTATGTTGTCTTTCCTCTAGTGGTGTTATGTGAACGTCGACTACATGACACTTCACCATTATTTGGGCCTATAGGAAGGTATAGGGAAGTAATAAGTAGATGATGGGTTGCTAGAGTGACAGAAGCTTAAACCCTATTTTATGCTTGCTTCGTTAGGGGTTGATATGGACCCATATGTTTAATGATGTGGTTAGGTTTACCTTAATACTCCTTTTTGTAGTTGCAGATGCTTGCAATAGGGGTTAATCATAAGTGGGATGCTTGTCCAAGTTAGGACAGTACCCAAGTGTCGGTCCACCCACATATCAAATTATCAAAGTACCGAACGCGAATCATATGAACATGATGAAAACTAGCTTGACGATAATTCCCAATGTGTCCTCGGGAGCTCCTTCTTCATTATTAGAATTTGTCCAGGCTTATCCTTTGCTACAAAAAGGATTGGTCCACCTTGCTGCACGTTATTTACTTTATTTACTTTTTGTTCGTTACTATTTATCTTATCACAAAATTATCTATCACCTACTATCTCAGTGCTTGCAGAGAAAACCTTACTGAAAACCGCTTATCATTTCCTTCTGCTCCTCATTGGGTTCGACACTCTTACTTATCGAAAGGACTACGATAGATCCCCTATACTTGTGGGTCATCAAGACTCTTTTCTAGCGCCGTTGCCGGGGAGTGTAGCGCTTTTGGTGAGTGGAACTTGGTAAGGAAACATTAATATAGTGTGCTGAAATTTTCGTCACTTGTCACTATGGAAACTAATCCTTTGAGGGGCTTGTTTGGGGTATCTTCACCCCAACCAGAAGAGCAAAGAGATGCTCCTCAACCTACTGAACTTCATGAAAATATTCACTTTGAGATTCCTTGGGTATGATAGAAAAACTGCTAGCTAATCCTTTTGCAGAGGCGGAACATTGCATCCTGATTTACACCTTATCTTTGTGGATGAAGTTTCTGGATTATTTAAGCTTGCAGGTATTCCCGATGATGTTGTTAAAAGGAAGGTCTTCCCTTTATCTTTGAAGGGAGATGCATTGACATGGTATTGGCTATGTGATGATACAGGATCTTGGAATTATAAGCGATTGAAGTTGGAATTTCACCAGAAGTTCTATCATATGCATCTTGTTCATCGTGATCGTAATTACATATATAATTTCTGGCCTCGTGAAGGAGAAAGCATCGCTCAAGCTTGGGGGAGGCTTAAGTATGGACTTGACTCTGAGATAGTAGCTACTTTTTGTGAATCTTTTGCTACTCACGTTGATCTCCCTAAAGAGAAGTGGTTTACATATAATCCTCCTGTTGAAGTGAAAGTAGTAGCACCTATTACAGTCGAAGAAAAGACCATTACATATAGTGATCCTATTATTCCTACTGCTTATGTCGAAAAACCTCCTTTTCCCGTTAGGATAAAAGATCATGTTAAAGCTTCGACTGTTGTTTGTAAGAGTAATACTAGGACCCATACACCTCCTGAGCAAATTAATGTTGAACCTGGTATTTCTATGATTAAAGATCTCTTGGATCAGGACTTAGATGGGCATGTTATCTCTTTCGTGGGTGAAACCGCTAATATTGCTAGACCCGATACTAAGACATGTAGACCTGTTGTAGGCATGCCTGTTATTTCTGTTAAAATAGGAGATCATTGCTATCATGTCTTATGTGATATGGGTGCTAGTGCTAGTGCGATACCTTATGATCTATACAAAGAAATTATGCACGATATTGCACCTGTTGAATTGGAAGACATTGATGTTACTATTAAGCTTGCTAATAGGGACACCATTAAACCTATTGGGATTGTTAGAGATGTTGAAGTCTTGTGTGGGAAGATTAAATACCCTGCTGATTTTCTTGTACTTGCTTCCCCACAAGTTGATTTTTGTCCCATTATTTTTGGTAGACCCTTGTTGCATACTGCTAGTGCTAAGATTAATTGTGAAAAGAACATTGTCACTATTGGCATAGATGGTATGGCTCATGAGTTCAATTTTGCTAACTTTAGTAGACAACCTCGTGAAAGGGAACCACCTAGTAAAGATGAGATTATTGGTCTTGCTTCTATTGTTGTTCCTCCAACTGATCCGTTAGAACATTATTTGTTAGACCATGAAAACGATATGTTTACGAAGGAAAGGGAAGAAATAGATGAAGTGTTCCTTAAACAAGAACCTGTGCTGAAACATAACCTTCCCGTTGAAATTCTTGGGGATCCCCCTCCACCCAAGGGTGATCCCGTGTTTGAACTCAAACCTTTACCTGATAATCTTAAGTATGCTTGTCTTGATGAAAAAGAAATATATCATGTTATTATTAGTGCTAACCTTTTAGAGAAAGAAGAAGAAAGATTATTGAAAACTATGAAGAAGCATCGGGCTGCTATTGGATATACTCTGGATGATCCTAAGGGCATCAGTCCCACATTATGTCAACACAAAATTTCAGTGGAGAAAGATGCCAAACCAGTTAGAGATCCTCAAAGACGATTAAATCCCAAAATGAAGGAAGTGGTAAGAAAGGAGAT
Source organism: Aegilops bicornis (assembly GCA_021605145.1). NCBI lineage: Eukaryota > Viridiplantae > Streptophyta > Magnoliopsida > Poales > Poaceae > Aegilops > Aegilops bicornis. The sequence continues at coordinate 431,464,064 of CM038670.1, read as the reverse complement.
TCTAAAACTCCTTGAGGCAGGTATTATTTATCCCGTTCTTGATAGTGAATGGGTAAGCCATGTCCATTGTGTCCCCAAAAGGGAGGTATTACCGTTGTTCCTAATGATAAAGATGAATTGATCCATAAAGAATTATTATAGGTTATAGGATGGTAATTGATTTTCGTAAGTTAAATAAAGCTACTGAGAAAGATCATTACCCTTTACCTTTTATTGATCAAATGCTAGAAAGGCTATCCAAACACACACATTTTTGCTTTCTAGATGGTTAGTCTGGCTTCTCTCAAATACCTTTGTCAGCAGAGGATCAATCTAAAACTACTTTCACCTGCCCTATTGGTACTTTTGCTTATAGACGTATGCCTTTTGGTTTATGTAATGCACCTGCTACCTTTCAAAGATGCATGATGGCTATATTCTCTGATTTTTGTGAAAAGATATGTGAGGTATTCATGGATGACTTCTCCGTCTATGGATCCTCTTTTGATGATTGTTTGAGCAACCTTGATCGAGTTTTGCAGAGATGCAAAGACACTAGTCTCATCCTGAATTGGGAAACGTGTCACTTTATGGTTAATGAAGGCATTGTCTTGGGGCACAAGATCTCCGAGAGAGGTATTGAAGTCGATAAAGCCAAAGTTGATGCTATTGAAAAGATGCCATGTCCCAAGGACATAAAAGGTATAATAAGTTTCCTTGGTCATGCCGGCTTTTATAGGAGGTTCATTAAGGACTTTTCTAAAATCTCTAGGCCTCTGACTAATTTATTGCAAAAAGATATTCCTTTCGTCTTTGATGATGATTGTGAAGAAGCATTTGAAACACTTAAGAAAGCTTTGATCACTGCACCTATTGTTCAGCCACCTGATTGGAATTTACCTTTTGAAATTATGTGTGATGCTAGTGATTATGCTGTAGGTGATGTTTTAGGGCAAAGAGTCGATAAGAAATTGAATGTTATCCAGTATGCTAGTAAGACTCTTGATACTGCCGGAGAAATTATGCTACTACTGAAAAAGAGTTCTTAGCAGTTGTGTTTGCATGTGATAAGTTTAGGCCTTATATTGTTGATTCCAAAGTTACCATTCACACTGATCATGCTGCTATTAAATATCTTATGGAAAATAAAGATGCTAAGCCTAGACTCATTAGACGGGTCCTCTTGCTCCAAGAATTTGACTTGCATAATATTTATAGAAAAGGAGTTGAGAACCCCGTTGCAGACAACTTGTCTAGGTTAGAGAATGTTCTTAATGACCCACTCCCTATTAATGATAGTTTTCCTGATGAACAATTAGCGGTTGTTAATGCTTCTCGTCTTTGCTCCTTGGTATGTTGATTATGCTAATTACATTGTTGCTAAATATATACCGCCTAGTTTCACATACCAGCAAAAGAAAAAGTTATTTTATGATTTAAGACATTACTTCTGGGATGATCCACACCTTTATAAAGAAGGAGTAGATGGTATTATTAGACGTTGTGTGCCCGAGCATGAACAGGAACAAATCCTCATAAGTGTCACTTTGAATCTTATGGAGGACACCATTTGGATATAGAAGCGCACACAAGGTACTACAATCTGGTTTTTATTGGCCTACTCTTTTCAAAGATGCTCGTAAGTTTGTCTTATCTTGTGATGAATGTCAAAGAATAGGTAATATTAGTAGACGTCAAGAAATGCCTATGAATTATTCTCTTGTCATTGAACCGTTTGATGTTTGGGGCTTTGATTATATGGGACCTTTTCACGCCTCCAATGGTTATACACATATTTTAGTTGTTGTTGATTACGTTACTAAGTGGGTAGAAGCTATTCCAACTAGTAGTGCTGATCATAACACTTCTATTAAAATGCTTAAAGAATTTATTTTTCCGAGGTTTGGAGTCCCTAGATATCTTATGACTGATGGTGGTTCACACTTTATTCATGGTGCTTTCCGTAAGATGCTTGCTAAGTATGATGTCAATCACAGAATCGCATCTCCTTATCACCCGCAGTCTAGTGGTCAAGTAGAATTGAGCAATAGAGAGCTCAAATTAATTTTGCAAAAGATTGTGAATAGATCTAGAAAGAATTGGTCCAAAAAACATTGATGATGCATTATGGGCCTATAGAACTGCATACAAAAATCCTATGGGTATGTCTCCATATAAGATGGTTTATGGAAAAGCATGTCATTTACCTCTTGAACTTGAGCATAAAGCATATTGGGCCATTAAAGAGCTCAATTATGACTTCAAACTTGCCGGTGAGAAGAGGTTGTTTGATATTAGCTCACTTGATGAATGGAGAACCCAAGCATATGAGAATGCCAAGCTTTTCAAAGAAAAAGTCAAATGCTGGCATGATAAGAGGATACAAAAGCGTGAGTTTAACATAGGAGATTATGTGCTATTATTCAACTCTCGTTTAAGATTTTTTGCAGGAAAACTTCTCTCAAAATGGGAAGGTCCCTACGTTATCGAAGAGGTCTATCGTTCTGGTGCTATAAAAATCAACAACTTCGTAGGCACAAATCCGAGGGTGGTAAACGGTCAAAGAATTAAACATTATATTTCAGGTAATCCTATTAATGTGGAAACTAATATTATTGAGACCATAACCCCTGAGGAATACATAAGAGACACTTTCCAGAACGTTCCAGACTCCGAAAAGGCATAGGTACGTGGTACGGTAAGTAAACCGACTCCAAAACAACTCTAACGGCAATTTTTATCAGTTTTGGATTATTTAAGAATTTTAGGAAGAAAGAAGTAGTCCGAAAGGGACACGAGGCTCCCACGAGAGAGGAGGGCACCCCCCTGTAGGGCGCGTCCCCCTGTCTCGTGGGCACCTCGTGTGCCTCCCGGACTCCGTTTTCTTGTATGTTACGTATTTTGGTCGGTAAAAATTCATTATATATACTCCCGGAGTTTTTGACCACCGTATCACGCAAATATCCTCTGTTTTCGTTTTGAGTTGTTTCTGTTTCAGATCTAGAGCATCATGTCGTCTCCAAGCGCTCCCAAGGACAAGTTTTTCGAGAGAGTTATCAACCCCTATCTCGCGGAGGTGCTGCATCATCCTCAAACCATTGAGGTGCGTGACGGGGTGCTGCACATCCACGATGTGGAGGGACCAAGGCGTATCGGGAGCGTGGAGGCAAAGCTCGAAGCCGTGGAGCAAGAAGTTCTCAAGTGTCAAGGGATGGTGGAGCATGGACTCGACACCAACCAGATGATGATCACGGAGTTCACCAACAACCACAAGTTGGATGCCCAAGTCATTGGGGAAACCATCTTCAAACTTCAAGAGAAAATTGAGCACCTCCAAGCCCAGATCTATGACCTGCAAAACCAGAACTGTGAGTATGAATATAGATTCAAGCGAATGAGTTTGGATGCAGATTTAAGGATCCCGGAGACTCGATCCTCCTTTTATGATGGAGAGCCGATGCTCTGGAAGACGGACGACGAGCCTACATCATCAATAACTCCTACTTCACCACCTCCGAAGAAATAATCACATGGGTATGGGCACTCCCCTTGGCAACTGCCAAGCTTGGGGGAGGTACCCCGGTATCGTATCACCATCACACTCCTATCTTTACCGCTTTATTTAGTTCGATCCTTTTAGTAGTATCTTAATCTAGTAGATTGAAGTTTTGATATCAAGTAGTTTTGAGCTTTGCTTTGTGATCTCTTTATGTAAGCGAGTCCGTGTGCTATCTATAATAAAGATTAGTGTTGAGTCAAGGGCTTTGCTATGATGCTATGATCTTGAGAAAGTAGAAAGAATAAAAGAGTTCATATTGATCTTATGGATAGTGATAACTTCACATATAGAAAGTATGAGGCATAATAATTGTTGAGAGTTGATGAACGTAGCCTCGGTCATCGTTGCAATTAATAGGAAGTGATAAGGAAAGAGGGGTTCACATATAAATATATTATCTTGGACATCTTTTATGATTGTGAAGCACTCATTAAGTATGACATGCTAAAAGAGTTGACGTTGGACAAGGAAGACAACGTAATGGTTTATGTTGAGCTTCCAAACATGTTAAAGTATATTGTCATTGACCTTCCAAACATGTTGAGCTTGCCTTTCCTCCTAATGCTAGCCAAATTCCTTGCACCAAGTAGAGATACTATTTGTGCTCCCAAATATCCTTAAACCCAGTTTTGCCATGAGAGTCCACCATACCTACCTATGGATTGAATAAAATCCTTCAAGTAAGTTGTCATCGGTGCAAGCAATAAAAATTGCTCTCTAAATATGTATGACTTATTAGTGCAGAGAAAATAAGCTTTGTACGAACTTGTTGTGGAAGTAATAAAAGCGACGGACTGCATAATAAAGGTCCACATACAAGGGGCAATATTAAGTGACGTTCTTTTGCATTAAGATTTTATGCATCAAACCCTGAACGAACATGACAACCTCTCGCTTCCTCTGCGAAGGGCCTATCTTTTACTTTATGTTTTACTTTATGCTTGAGTCAAGGTGATGCTCACCTTTCCCTTTTATTTTATCCTTTGGCAAGCTCCTCGTGTTTGAAAGATCATGATACATATATCCAATTGGATGTAAGTTGGCATAGGCTATTATTGTTGACATCACCTAAAGGTGAATACGTTGGGAGGCAACACAATAAGCCCCTATCTTTCTTAGTGTCCGGCTGAAACTCTATAACCACAAATATTGCGTGAGTGTTAATAATTATAGGGACTACGAGATAGTTGAGTATGTGAGCTTTTCAAAAGCTCTATTATTGACTCTTTCCGATATTACGATAAATTGCAATTGCTTCAATGACTGAGATTATAGTTTGTTAGTTCCCAATGAAGTTTCTGAACCATACTTGATATTGTGAATTGCTTATTACTTGAGCATAGGAAATCATATGACAAAATCCATATATGGTGCTGTTATTAGAATGATCATGATGCCCTGATGTCCGTATTTTATTTTTATCGACACCTCTATCTCTAAACATGTGGACATATTTTTCAATTTCGGTTTCCGCTTGAGGACAAGCAAGGTCTAAGCTTGGGGGAGTTGATACGTCCATTTTGCATCATGCTTTTATATCAATATTTATTGCATTATGGGCTGTTATTACACATTATATCTCAATACTTATGGCTATTTTCCCTAATTTTACAAGGTTTATCATGAAGAGGGGGGATGCCTGCAGCTGGAATTCTGGCTAGAAAAGGAGCAAACGTTGGAAACCTATTCTGCACATCTCCAAAAGTCCTGAAACTCCACGAAACAACTTTTTGGAATTTATAAGAAATTATGAGCAAAAGAAATAGGCTGGGGGCCCACACCTGCCCAGAGGCAGGGGCGCCTTCTGCTGTGGCGCGCCTATCTCCGGGCCCTCTGGTGGGCCTCCGGTCCATCTTCTGCTATATCATCACTTTTACCTGGAAAAAATCATGGGCAAGCTTACGGACGAAACTCCACCGCCACGAGGCGGAACCTTGGCGGAATCAATCTAGTGCTCTGGTGAGATGTTACGCCGGGGACACTTCCTCCGGAGGGGGAAATCATCACCCTCGTCATCACCAACGATCCGCTCATCGGGAGGGGTCAATCTCCATCAACATCTTCACCAGCACCATCTCCTCTCAAAACCCTAGTTCCTCTCTTGTATCCAATCTTGTATCAAAACCACAAATTGGTACATGTGGGTTGCTAGTAGTGTTGATTAGTTCTTGTAGTTGATGCTAGTTGGTTTACTTGGTGGAAGATCATATGTTCAGATCCTTTATGCATATTATTACCCCTCTGATTATGAACATGAATATGCTTTGTGAGTAGTTACGTTTGTTCACGAGGACAAGGGAGAAGTCTTGCTATTAGTAGTCATGTGAATTTTGTATTAGATTCGATATTTTGATGAGATGTATGTTGTCTTTCCTCTAGTGGTGTTATGTGAACATCGACTACATGACACTTCACCATTATTTGGGCCTAGAGGAAGGCATTGGGAAGTAATAAGTAGATGATGGGTTGCTAGAGTGATGTAAGCTTAAACCCTAGTTTATGTGTTGCTTCGTTAGGGGTTGATATGGACCCATATGTTTAATGATGTGGTTAGTTTACCTTAATACTCCTTTTGTAGTTGCGGATGCTTGCAATAGGGTTAACCATAAGTGGGATGCTTGTCCATGTTAGGACAGTACCCAAGTGTCAGTCCACCCACATATCAAATTATCAAAGTACCGAACGCGAATCATATGAACGTGATGAAAACTAGCTTGACGATAATTCCCAATGTGTCCTCGGGAGCTCCTTCTTCATTATTAGAATTTGTCCAGGCTTATCCTTTGCTACATAAAGGATTGGGCCACCTTGATGCATGTTATTTACTTTATTTACTTTTTGTTCGTTACTATTTATCTTATCACAAAATTATCTATCACCTACTATTTCAGTGCTTGCAGAGAAAACCCATCAAAAACCGCTTATCATTTCCTTCTGCTCCTCGTTGGGTTCGACACTCTTACTTATCGAAAGGACTATGATAGATCCCCTATACTTGTGGGTCATCAGTCACTGTCGTTGATGTAGTCGTAGTCGGGGCGGTCGATGTAGCCGTCGATGTAGCCAACGTCATCGAGGGGAGAGAGAAGGGTGGATTCATCGTCGGGGAGGGCGGGCAAGCGTGGTGGGCGGCACGAGCAGGGGGGGAGGGAGGGAGGCGGGGCGTGAGCAGGATGGCGGCGCAGCGGCGTGGCGGGGCGGCACGGAGCAGGGGAGGGGGTGGGAGCGGGGCGGCGCGGAGCTAGGGTTCGTCGGGGAGTGGGAGGGGAGGGGAGGGGAATGGAATGGGGAAATTATGGGGAGTGAGAGGGGAGGGGAGTGGATCCAGTGTGTTTAGTGGGAGATGGGTGGTGGGTCCCGCATGGTAGTGGGAGAGAAGTGGTGGGAAATTTTGGTGGGGTGGGAGGGAAAGTTTGGTGCTAGGAGGAAAATTTTGGTGGGAGGGAAAATTTCACCCCTTTGGAGGTTTTGAGGCAGAAAAAATCAAGTTTTTTGTAAACTTTGTAGAAATCATGGTTAAAATCATACCGAATAGCTCAAGAAAACACCGGTATTGCAAGTTTAGTATTTTTGCTAGTTGGTAGGCCACATTTGATGATGTGACGCGGAGGTCTCCCATCTTTTTGATTTTTTTTGAATTTTTTACGATGTTTTCAAAAACCGGTCGATTTCGTCGCCGCAGCCGTCCGTGGCTAGGGTTTGAGCCGTGCCAATCTGTTGTCGATTCTTTGATGAAATGCCTACCTGTGAAGCTAAAAATGATTTTTGGCAAAAATAACGGGCAAGCTATGGAGGACCCGCAGTTCAAATTCCAGCCGGTTCCAGCTGAATCGGCCGAAGGTGGTCTGAATGGCCGGGAGTAGCTACGAGGGTCGGAAATGCATGCTTTTTGGCGACCGTCCGTAAAATAGGGTCTACTTTGAGATAGACATGGAATGGCGCCGTTTGGGGTGACCCTCCTTGTAGCCGCTTCACGAAAAACGCATGTCTTTAGCATTCAAAAAATGAAGAAGGTTTTTTTTAACAAGCTGGAACCTCGCTTTGGCAACATTGTTTGCCATCACAAGACGGAGGCATGCGCCAAATTTGGGCATATTATTAAAAACTATTCAACGGATGCGGCCATATCATTGCTAGTTTGGCTTGAAAGCCATGAATCTTCGTACATGGTAGGTCGTTTTTTAGAACACTTTTTCAAGAAATGCCGGTATTGCAAGTTTAGTATTTTTGCTAGTTGGTAGGCCACATTTGATGATGTGACGCGGAGGTCTCCCATTTTTTTGATTTTTTAAGAATTTTTTACGGTGTTTTCAAAAACTGGTCGATTTCGTTGTGGCGGCCGTCCGTGGCTAGAGTTTGAGCATGCCAATCTGTTGTCGGTTATTTGATGAAATGCCTACATGTGAAGCTAAAAATGATTTTTGGCAAAAATAACGGGCAAGCTATGGAGGACCCGCAGTTCAAATTCCAGTCGGTTCCAGCTGAATCGGCCGAAGGTGGTCTGAATGGCCGGGAGTAGCTACGAGGTTCGGAAATGCATGCTTTTTGGCGACCATCCGTAAAATAGGGTCCACTTTGAGATAGACATAGAATGGCGCCGTTTGGGGTGACCCTCCTTGTAGCCGCTTCATGAAAAACGCATGTCTTTAGCATTCAAAAAATGAAAAATGGTTTTTTTGTTAAACAAGTTGGAACCTCGCTTTGGCAACATTGTTTGCCATCACAAGATGGAGGCATGCGCCAAATTTGGGCATATTATCAAAAACTATTCAACGGATGCGGCCATATCATTGCTAGTTTGGCTTGAAAGCCATGAATCTTCGTTCATGGTAGGTTGTTTTTTAGAACACTTTTTCAAGAAAACGCCGGTATTGCAAGTTTAGTATTTTTGGTAGTTGGTAGGCCACATTTGATGATGTGACGCGGAGGTATCCCATTTTTTTGATTTTTTTTGAATTTTTTACGGTGTTTTCAAAAACCGGTCGATTTCGTCGCGGCGGCCGTCCGTGGCTAGGTTTGAGCCATGCCAATCTATTGTCGATTCTTTGATAAAATGCCTACCTGTGAAACGCATGTCTTTAGCATTCAAAAAATGAAAACCGGTTTTTGAATTTTTTTACGGTGTTTTCAAAAACCGGCCTATTTCGTCGCGGCGGTCGTCCATGGCTAGGGTTTGAGTCATGTTTTTAGCATTCAAAAAATGAAACTTATATTGTTTCATACATGAGCATGCACAAAAACCCATAATTTTATCTTTCATCCATGAGCATGCATAAAAAATTTGAATTCCCATCAATTACCAAACTGAATATTCATAATTAAGAAATTGACATGTTTAGATGACATCATCATACAAAGATCCATGAGCATGCACAAAATTAAACCTGACATACTTAACATTGACATGTTCAGATTACACTAACAAGCTTAACCTAACATGCATAACATTGCCACTTCATTTCTTAACATCTTCAGTCCTCCTTCTTCTCCTTCATCAACCTGATGCGCTCAGAGTGGCGAATCCCAACGCGGATGTACTCCTCTACCACAATTGGCATGGTCCTATCACCAAGTCAGGGATTGCAGGCGCCACCACCATCACGAAGTCATTGTCAGGCACCACCATTGCGAGGTCATCATTAGGCACCACAATTGCGAGGTCGTCGTCAGCCACCATAGCAAGGTCGTCGTCCGCCACCATAGCAGGGTTGTCGTCAGCCACCACCATAGCAAGGTCGTCATCCGCCACCACCATAGCAGGTTCATCGTCAGCCACCATCATAGCAAGGTTGTCGTCAGCCAGAATAGGCTTCTCCTCGTCATCCCCGCTCTGCTCCTCGTCATCCCTGCTCTGCTCCTCGTCATCCCCGCTGCTGTTCCCATTGCCTGGCCAAATGCAACAAAGTGTGAACATGGTGTTGTCGCTGCAGTAGAGGAAGCTAAAAGGACAGGAAGAAGAGAGGCAGAGAGCTTATCGGCATCGCTGCCGTGGCCGGGTAGTACATGCGGCACATGGTGTTGTCGAACATCTTCACGGTGAACATGGCGTCGCCGTCGTAGCGGAAGACAAGGAAGTACCCGAGCTGTAGCTCATGGGCGCGGGCGAAATGCTCCCAGCCGGGCCCTAGTTACATGTGGCCTTCACCATCGAACACCACCAACACGTCCCACAGCCTGCGAAGCCCGCTGCCGGCCTCCCGCAGCTTCACTTAGTGGGGCTCACGGCCGGCGAGCATCTTCGCAAACTTGTCAGGCAGCCTCTGCAGCGAGGGTCAAGCAGTGGTTAATTGTGCCAATCAAGCACTAGACAGCAAAGTGATGATAAACATACCTGCCTACTTCAAGATTTCTCAATTACGATCTCGAAGAACTCGAAACCTTCCAAGCCAGCCATCTCACTTTTCTGAAAAGCAGCATTTGTGAATTAAATAGACATTGTTCCATATCTATAAATGAACATATCTGAACATTGGCATAAATGACAGTAAATATCCCTATCTAAACCCATCCATATATGAACATTGGCATAAACATATCTATAAATCTGCTATAAATGGCAGAAAAGGTATTAAGGCACAAATTTATTTACAGAGGGAGTACAACCTACTGCATCAAACCTAACCATAAATATCAACATTTCTTCATGGCAAGCCAAAACCACACTCATTTCTACTTTTCAGCACTACATGTATATTTATGTCACAATCCAAAGAGGAAGGCCAGCATTAGGCATTGCCTTGCAAGCTACATTGAGGCAAACAAGGTTGATTTCATCATCAAATCTTTCACTGAGCTTTCCTAATACTTTAATTAAACACAACCTAGTGCATCTAACCCCAACCAAAAATAACAAAAAAATTCATGGCAAGTCAAACCTACACTCCACTAGTATAGTACTATATGGAAACCAAGCTAGGCGCCCAAAATTAAGATCAGAAACACCAATTAGCTACTCCATCTTGTACAAAGTTGTACTAAACCAGTGACAATTAAGATGGATTAGAGGGAGTATCAAATTTGAATGCAAATTAAATAGTAACAGAATGATTCAGTTGAGTTGCTGAATCATGCATTCAGAACACCGCATGAAGGCTATTGGCTTAAAACTAAACAGCTTTATAATCTCTGAAAGCAAATTAAGCCAATAGCCAAAGCAAATCAAAGAACCCTAATATGCAGAGGGGGGAACGGAATGGACCTGGGGGGACGACGACTGCAGAGGGTGTCATGGACGCAGAGGGTGCAGGCCTCCTCTTGATCTCGTGGATCTGCTTCGGCGGATCAATAGGAAGAGGAAACCTAATCAGCATGCGTCACGGAACCCTAATCTAATCAATAGGAAGAGGAACAGGAAGGAGTCGGCGGATTCATACCTTAGGAGGCCGTCGCTGTCGCCGTCGATGGAGGAGTAGGTCGCCAGGGAGGTCGTCGCTGTCGATGGAGGAGAAGGGGATGCCGACGGCGGAGAGGAGGAGTGGGTCGAGTGGATAATGGAGAGGAGGAGTGGGTCAAGTGGAGAGGAGGAGTAGGTCCACTTGTCAGCGAGTTATGTATTTGATATATTGAAAAGGGTTAGCATAGAGCACAAAACCAACAGCCTCTAACTAGCACAGTGGTAGAAAAACAGTGGAATAAGCGGCAGGTCGTGGGTTCGAGCCCTGCTCGCGCATATTTTTTGGCCGCGCGCATATTTTTTGGTAGCTTGGGTAGAGTAGCAAAATGGCTCACTTCTCAGTGAGTGGGTCGAGTGGCCCACTTGTCAGCGAGGTGTGTGTTTGATACTTGACTAGTTTGAGGATTTTAAAAGAGGTGGCATAGAGAAGACCAGTAGCCTCTTCCTAGCCCACTGGTAGAAACATAGTGAAATGAGGGCACGGTCGTGGGTTCGAGTCCCCACTCGCGCAAATTTTTTTGCTCACAGTGAAACGAGCCGCGCGTGGGATCAGACGGGCTGTCTGATGGAGCGCTCCCATGTTCAGTTGAAGCAAAATTCAGTTAAAGCAACATCTTCAGTTCTGACCAAAACAACTCTGAAAACGACATGATCAAACCCAAAACTGAATTTTGGTGATCAAAGCAACATCTTCAGTTGAAAATAACTTAAGGATCACATCATTTTGTAAACTTTTACATCACAACCAAAACTACATGATCACCAAAACTACTAAGTTCAAAAAAACAGCATTTTACACCACAACATCTCCAGTTCAAAAAAACAGCTCTAAAAAAACATCTTCAGTTCACCAAAACTACATCACCACTACTAGAGCATCATTTTGCATCTTCGGTTCACCAAAACAACATCTTGATTTTGCATTGTATCTTCCATCACCAAAACTACATCATTTTGCATTGTATCTTCAACCATCATCTGCCTCTCCATCACTACACAGTCTCATGCATTTTGGTACCTAGACAATTGTAGTACAAAAACTACATCAGGATCACATCAACAACAACTACCAAGGAGATAAAATAGCCTTAGCTCACCAAGGAGACCAAATTTACCATCGCTACTCATCGTTGTTGATACAAAAACAAGGAACTCTATGCCCACTCCTGTTTTCCTCATCATCACCACAATATTGCAGCATAGTATGATCAGTCCTGTTTTCCTCATCCTCGCTCTCATGTCCATCCGCTACCACCTTTCTTCTTTTCTCGATGCCTTCAACTGTTGCAGCATCAACGATCACACGTTCCCGGTCTCTTCGCACTCCGCTTTGCACCGGAACTTCCATAGAGTCATCATCAGCTTGCAACGAAACTTCCGTAGAGTCATCATCTTGGTATGTTAGTCCACCATCACCGGGGCCCTTTTCCACTTCGGGCCAAATACACTCCACAAGTGCTCGTGCTCAAAGTTTTGCACAACTCGCCATTTTCCGTGCAAAAGAGTGTCTGGCAGATAAAACACCATTGTTGCTTGTGTTGTTAGAATAAAGGGATCACTCTTATACCAGCACCTTGCAGGGCTGATGCTTTTGAAGTGTCCATCATATTTGACAAAAGAGTCTCTCTTCTTCTTGCTACCAAGCTCAAACCAGACACTGCGAAATAAGACAACCGAGCGATGGATGCCTCCACTAGAGTTGTACTGCAACTCTACGATGCTTCTCAACTGACCATAGAAGTCAATGATCTCACGATCATGTGACCCCTCAGTGACGATTCCACTATTCTGTGTCTTCCTTTTTTCCTCGCAGTCAACGGTGTGGTACCATACACTGTCAGCAATGCATGCTGAATACACTCTCACTCGCTTATCCGGTAAGCATGCCAAAGCAAACAGATCATCACTGACCTTCTTCTCCTCATGCAACTTTCCAATCTACACAAATAAACCATTTAGCAAACAAAGGTATTTAACAATTGGTGAATAACATAGAAAACATCAAACATGTGGCTAAAGATCTCACATGATTCTTAAACCAATTACCAAACCCCTTGGCAACCCTTTTTTATCAACATTGATCTTGCTTTCTTCCTGATTTAACTCTTCCTTGCATTTCCTGCAATGCAAACAAAACATGTGAATTAAAACATTAGGTTGGTGCCAACCCAAGCAAAAAAAAATATAATGAGTGCACAAGATATAACATACTCGATATATGGTAGAACCTCGACGCAATTGCTGAGCACATACCAAACCATCTTGTCATACTCATCACCAGCCTCCAAGTATTGTAAGGTTCCAAGAAAGTTCACACCATGGTTGAAAACAGAGACATCACCACTTTGGAATCAGGCCGCTCTCTATTTCTGCTCGGCCGATTCCATCTTGTTTCCACATCGCCAAAATATCTAGAGCAAAAAGTCAAGCACTCATCAACGACATATGCTTCAGCAATAGAACCTTCAGGTCTTGCCCTGTTTTGCACATAACGCTTACAAGTAAGCAGCCTTCTTTCGATTGGGTACATCCAACCGTATTGCATAGGGCCTCTAAGCATTGCCTCTTTTGGTAAGTGCACCGCCAAATGGACCATCACAGTGAAGAAAGCTGGAGGGAAAATCTTCTCGAGCTTGCAAAGAATAATTGGGATTTCTTTTTCAAGTCTTTCCAGGATAGTTAACTTGAGTGTTTTGGCAAAGACAAGATCCCAGCTCAAAGAACCGCTTCATATATATCCTTGTCCATGATTCCTCGGAGGCCCGCCGGTAAAATCCTTTGGAGGAGGATGTGACAATCATGGGTTTTTAGTACTGAAAGCTTGAATCCATGAGAAGTAACACACTTTGCTAGGTTAGCAGCATAACCATCTGGAAATTTCACCGCTCTTAGGAATTCACAGAATGCAAGCTTTTGTTCTTTACTTATTGTATACCATGCTCATGGCATTTCAAATGAATCTTCATCTTCATTGTGTTGTAGATGCAAATCTTCTCTTATGCCCATGTCCTCCAAATCAAGCCTAGAACTAACTGTGTCCTTTGTCTTCCCTTCAATGTTCAGAAACGTCCCTAGCAGATTCTCGCATATGTTTTTCTCAATGTGCATTACATCGAGATTATGCCTTAATTTCAGATCAGTCCAGTATGGCAGGTCCCACAAACAAGACCTCCGGTCCCAACATTGACCTTCCTCACGCTTTCTTTTCTTCGCAAACTTTCCTGGTCTCACATCTTTCACCTTTTCAAGTTGCTGCTCCAGCTCTTCTTTAGTGAATTCAGCTGGCTTGTCACGGGTTTCATTCTCACCATTAAAATCTTTGCTTCTTCGCTAGCGATGGTTTCGGGGAAGAAAGCGGTGGTGCCCAATATAGCAGATCTTGCTCCTTATTCTCTTTGAGCAAGGGTCTTTGTCACAATGGACACAGACCTTATAACCCGCTGTGATCCTCCCAGACAGAGTGTGCAGAGCCAGGAAATCATGGATGGACCATATTATTGCAGCACGTAGATTGAACTTTTCTTCCGGACTCAAGGCATCGTATGTAGGTACACCAGTCCAGAGCTGGAGCAGTTCTTCTACGAGGGGCTCCATAAAGACATCAAAATCCTTTCGTGGAGACTTTGTACCCCGGATAAGCAATGACAGCATGAAGTTGGACTGATCCATGCATGCCCATGGTGGCAGGTTGTACGGCACCACAAAAACTGGCCACATGCTATAAGACGTGCTCATGTTCCCAGACGGATTAAACCCATCTATGGCAATGCCAAGTTTTATGTTCCTTGGATCTGCAAAGAAAATCTAAATGTATACGGTCAAACTCTTTCCATGCCTCTCCGTCCGCTGGATGGCTCAGCTCATTGTCCACAGGTTGCCGCTTCAGCTTGTGCCACTGTACCTCACGCGATGATTTCTTCGAGATGAACATCCGTTGTAGCCTTGGTATCAACGGAAAGTGCCTCGGTACCTTCTCTGGTATTGACTTCTTCCCATCAGCATCTTTTCACCTAGAGGCATTGCATTTTGGACAGTTGTCATGCTTTGCTAAATCCTTCCGAAATAAGACACAGTTATTTGGGCACACATGTATTGACACATAACCTAACCCCAGCCTACGGATTATGCTCAATGCTTCATCATAAGATCTGGGAACACAACTATCAAGGAATTGCAAGCTCAAAAGGCAGAGTATTGCGTCGAATGCAGCATTGCTAATCCGGTAGAAAGACTTGATGTGGAGTAACTTCATGGTGAAGGTAAATCTTGAAAATTTACCCCCTTCATGAGCTGCGCGCTTCGCCTCCTCTAACACCTCAGCAAACAACGACTTACGTCCATCAAAGACGATCTTCAAAGATCATACAAATCCTTCAATAGTTCAGGAATCCTATCATCTTCATGCCCATCCTCTTCCTCCAAACCAGCATTATCTCGCAAAACCTTTTCCATGAAATCAATGCCAGCATCACCACCAGCCATCATATGAGGGGCCTCTGTATCAGCTTCAAAATGTTGAGGTTGTCTGTCTCAAGGTTCTCCATGATATATCCATCTATCATATGTGCTGGACATCCCATTAAGAAGCAGATGATCTTCCACTCTTCCTTGAGCCATTCTTGAACGTTTGAGGCATTCGCAGCATGGGCAAAGAATGTGAGCATCGTTGGCAAAATCTGCCCGAACATATGCCATGAAATCATCAACTCCTTTCATATGTTCTTTCGAAAACTTTCTAACTCCTTTTCTAATCCAGCTTCTGTCCATCTGCCAAAGACAACAAATTGTTGCAACTTAGCAAATCAATCTAAGTGCATCAACATTAATTAATGAAAATGCATGAAAGTAATGGAAGCTAAAATTCCAGAAAATTTTATATGTTAATTGCCTAACCACAACATTGAAACAAACCAAACTATAAATCAAACCAACACTGAAATTGGCATGAATTTATGTTGCAGAGAAGGCTAATTCAAATTAAACCAAACCAAGATTTAGAAGGATCATGTTTCTGGGAAGACCAAGCTAGCTAGCTCCTAACAAATACTATGTTGTTTCTATCAATTACAATTACTATTATCCTAACAATATGTAGACAAACAATTGAAGAACAACTGAGGCCATCTAGCTCAAATTCCCCCCCATATCTTAACCGAACAAGGCTTGGAGAATTCTTAACAAACAAGTTGAAGAACTCCTAACAGTACATCAAGAAAATGCATCTATGCAATATCTACCAAACAAGAAAGCTATCTCCTAACTCCTAATAGTGCATCAACAAAATTCATCTATGCTGAAGAACATCTGACTGAAATCCATCTCCCACTGAAATCCATGCTCGGTGATGAGGTGCAGATAGTGAGAGAGGAGAGGGGGGAAGAGGTGAGGGGTGCATACCGGGAGGTGTGCTTGCGGCGGCAGTGAGTCCCCCATGCTCGGCGTGCCTCTCCATGCATGGGCGAGGACGCCATTCCTGCCCCCGCCCCCACCACCGTCGGTCGCCCACGCCCTTGCTGGTCGCTTCACCTCCATGCCCCTGCCTCGCCTCCGCCCCCTGTTGGTTACCTCCGCTGCCGGCCCCGCCCCCACCTCCGCCCCTGCTGGTTGCTTCCGCCGCGAGGCCATGGGCGAGGTCACCTGTGGCGAGGTCGTGGGCAAGGCGAGCGGCCCCTACTGGTTGCTTCGGCCACTGCCCCGCCTCGCCCAAGCAGCCTCGCTAGTTGCTTCGGCCACGCCCGCCACCACCGGCTCTAAGACCTAAAAACGCTAAGTGTTGCTCTGTTCGATGCCACCCGCCGCCACCTGGTCGGAAGGCCCCACTTGTCATTGATACGAGAGAGCTGTGGTTTTATATACTATATAGAAAACTACCCACACATTAGCAACAATCCCTCTCTAGCCCAGCGGTACCGAACGAGCGAACCCAGTGCCAGGTCGTGGGTTCGAGTCCCCGCTAGCGCACATTTTTTAGGGAATTAAACGCTCGCTCACCCACCTGTCAAATGGGTCCCGCCTGTCAGTGTTGCTAATTGCTGCTCTGTTCGATGCCACCTGGTCAAAGGTCCCACTTGTCAATGATACGAGAGAGCCATAGTATTATATAATGTATAGATAAATTCCCATACATGAGCAACTGTCCCTCTCTAGCCCAGCGGTAGCAAGCGAGCGAATCAAGCGCGAGGTCATGGGTTCGAGTCCCGCCTCGCGCATCTTTTTTGGGCGAATTAAGCGCTCGGCCCCACCTGTCAAATGGGTCCTGCATGTCAGTGTGTGCCCCGTCTGTCTGTTGAATATTAACATTTAAGCAAAAATGACACCTAGACAGTGACACATACGCGAGGTTGCTGAGGTGGCTGCCTAATCATCCTAATTCATTCAAACTCAAGTGTTGTGACCATGTTATATTGGTCGTTATCACCTAGGCGTGAGGCAGTGGACAGTGCTTCCCGCTTTACGACCATTTCCTCTAATGAAATTACGACCTTTCAGACCAGAATGGTCGTTATGGGTTAGGGTTTGGAGCCCCCCGAACAGCTTTTGACCAATTGGTCTAAAATGGTCATAAATTTATGACCAATTCTTCTAGGGTCACTAACAGAAGGTCACAAGTTGACATATTTCTTGTAGTGCTTGTAACCCCTATACTCATCAAAGTCAATCAAGCAGGAAGTAGGGTATTACCTCCATTAAGAGGGCCCGAACCTGGGTAAACTTCGTGTCCTTTGTCTCTTGTTACCTTCGATCCTCGGGGCCTTGCGATTCGGGACCCCCTACCCGAGATCGGCCGGTTTTGACACCGACATTGGTGCTTTCATTGAGAGTTCCACTGTGTTGTCAGCAGAAAGATCGATGGCTCGTTTGATCGCCAACAACGATACTGTTTCCAGGGGGACCTTCCTCCCTGGTCAACTTTTTGTATTCGGCGGCTTCGCTTTCGCACCGATTCAGTTGGTCGCCTTGAGCAGATCGACAGCTATGTCCCTGGTCATCAGATCAGTTTTGGAAACCTGAATTATGTTGTGGACATCCGAGGAGACTTGGTCTTCGAAGGGTTTGCGGCCCCGACCACCGCTCTGGCCTTAGATCCGGAGCAAACTACCAGATCCGAAGATGGGAGTTTGGAGCCCACCGGACTCTCTGCAATTATGAAGCTCTCTATAGGAGATCCGGAGGAGACTGCGTATCGGCAAGCCTGGAGTCGAACCGAGCTCCCCCTGTCACTGGAAAGCCGGACTCACCCCCGGATACCAGCTCCGAACTAAGCACCCTCTCCCTGCTTCACAAAAGTTTGCTTGAGAGGAGGAGGTCGTTTGGCCTTGTCATTCTTCGTCTTATTCTTGGACTTGGGTGCAAACCCAATTCCCTCCTTGCCCACAGCTTCCTTTTGATTGCTCAAAAGGTCGTTGAGGTTCTTCTCACCTTGTATGCAAGACACAAGGCCTTTCTCAAGTTGCTCCTTCAACTTGGCATTCTCCTCCACAAGATGCACATGCTCACAACATGGGTTAGTAGCATTTGCATTATCAATTAAAACCGTATGAGGAAATGTGGCTTTCTCCTTGGTAGCTTCACTTGGAGTTGACCATGAGACTCTTTGAGGCTAGCATGAGCACTCTTCAAGGCCTTGTGAGCCTTGTCAAGTATATCAAACTCCTCCTTGAGTCTAGCATGGTCAACCCCAAGTTTGGCCTTCTCGAAATTAAGCACACGAGATACAACTGGAGCACGATCAAGATCTTTCTTTAATTTAGCATGATCATCGTTGTGTGACTCCTCAAGAGCCAAACAATGACCATGCTCTTCCTCAAGCGCATTAGAGAGATCCGATATCTCATCGGCATAGTCACGACTATGCCCTTCCATCTTAGAGATGGTTTCTTCCTGAGCCTCGATTATGTCATTGGCTTCACCAAGTCGTTCCAAGAGAGCAACAAAGTGCTTCTTGGATTTACCCTTGAGCTTAGTCATAAAAGACTCAAATTCATTTTCCTCCTCCTTCGTCCCCTCATTTTGATCAATGCAATCCGTCAAGGAAGGATTAGTAGTGATGGTAGCTTTGATATTGGGGGTTACCTTGTTGGTGGCTTTGGCCATGAGGCACTTGGTGGTGATGTTCTCATTGGGTGAATCAAAGAGGGACACCCATGGAGTTGTTGCAATGGCAACGGAGGCCATGGCAACCGTCTCACCGTCTTCATCATCATCATCATCCTCATTGTACTCTTCTTGTGGCACCAACCCCTAGGGAGGAGTCTTCTTGGTGAAGTTGTTCTTGTTGGGGAAGGACTTGGCCTTGTCTTTTCGGATAAGCTTGCCACCATTTTCTTCCCTCTTCTCATACAGGCAACCTGCAACAAAGTGGCTCGCATTGCCACAATTATAGCATGTTCTCACGTGTTGCTTTCCCTTGGCGCCACTTGAGTTGTTCTTGTTGAAGTTGGGCCTTGAGTTCTTCTTGCTCCAAAATTGCCGTGAAGCGAGAGCCATGTGCTCATGATAGACATATTTGGTGTCTTCGGGGCAACACTCATCTTCTTCCTCTTCACCCTCTTCTTCCACACTAGCTTGGCCTTCAAAGCAAGGTTGGGCTTCTTTGCTCGCTGAGAATGCAACACCGCATTGTCAGCGGTCTTGTCCAAGATTCTCATTGCAACAAATTCATCCAACACTTCACTTGAGGACAAGGCGTGAAAGTCCGGCCTTTGATGGATGATGGAGGACATGGCCTTATGGTACGGCATCATGGCCTTGAGAAACTTGTGCTCGATCCAATTGTCATCCGTATCCTTGCTCCCATGATCTCGAAGTGAGACCGCGAGAGTGGTTAATATTCGGTAAAGCTCTCGGGGTTCTTCATCTTCAATCATTGCAAACTCATCGGCTTCATCTTGCACCACTTCAAAGTTTGAGCGTTGAATGCTTGTCTTCCCTTGTAAATGGAAACAACATGTTGCCATACTTCCTTGGCCATGATGAAAGGTCGGAGGTGCGCAGTATCTTCGAGTGGAATTGCTTCTTGGAGAATGAAGAGAGTGGACTCGTTGAATTGATGATCCGTGGCTTCTCTAGGAGTGAAGTTGCTTGGGTCATGCGGGTAGAAACCTTGCTCAATAATTCTCCAAAGATTAGTAGAACTATGATTTAAATGACGTTTAAAGCGATAGACCAAAGAGGCAAAATCCTCATTTTTCACAAGCTTAGGAGGAGGATCAACATGATTCATATGCGTGGAGGGAACCGGTCCTCCATAAGTAAGTGGAGGTTCAACATGGGCAAAGATGCCATTCCCACTTCTACCACTAGTCAAAGGAACTTGATCAAGTAGCTTCCCCCTTGTTGGAGTTAGCATCCGTCACCTTGTTAGTGTGTTCAACCACTTCCAACGGTGCGGTGGACAATTTAAGACCATCAACGAAATTCTTAAGCATGCCTTTGACCTCGGCCGTCATGGAGGTTTTCAATGTGTCCAAGGCCACATTGAACTCCTCACGAGAGACCAAGCATCCCCCATCGGCCGCAGACAAAGTGGGACTCGCACCGGGGTGCTCCTCCACCTCGTCTGTGGTGTCAACCATACTCTTTGGACGGCAAAGTCCTTAATAAAGAGATGAGGCTCTGATACCAATTATAAGGATCGATATGGTTTACTAGAGCGGGGGGTGAATAGGCAACTAACAATTTTTAGTTTTTCTTTACCAAATTAAACTTAACACCAAAGTAGGTTGTCAAGATATGCAACTAGGTGAGCAACCTATATGATGCAACAACAACAAGCACACAAGCCAGCAAGGGATACAACACAATATAAGCTTGCACAAGTAAAGGTAAGAGATAACCAAGAATGGAGCCGGTGGAGACGAGGATGTGTTACCAAAGTTCCTTCCCTTTGAGAGGTAGTACGTCTTCGTTGGAGCGTTGTGGAGGCACAATGCTCCCCAAGAAGCCACTAGGGCCACCATATTCTCCTCATGCCCTCACATAATGCAAGATGTCATGATTCCACTATTGGTGCCCTTGGAGGCGGCGACCGAACCTTTACAAACAAAGTTGGGGATATCTCCACAACTTAATCAAAGGCTCCCAATGACACCACGAAGCTTCATGACAATGGAATATGGCTCCGCGGTGACCTCAGCCGTCTAGGGTGCTCAAACACCCAAGAGTAACAAGATCTGCAAGGGATTAGTGGGGGGGATCAAATTTCTCTTGGTGGAAGTGTAGATCGGGGCCTTCTCAAACAATCCCTAGAAAATCAACAAGTTTGATTGGCTGGGGAGAGAGATCGGGCGAAAATGGAGCTTTGAGCAACAATGGAGTTTTGGGGGAGGGAAGAGGTGAGTCTCTTTGGAGAAAAAGACCTCCTTTTATAGGGGGGAACTTATCCAACCGTTACCCCCCTTTCAGCCACATGTGAGCGGTACTACTCTTGGTGGCAGCGGTACTATCGAATTTCAGCAGTACTACCATGAGACTGAGAGTAGAGGCAACCGAGAGGGAACATAAGAGGGAGAGAGGGGTGGGGTGACACTAGTGGTGGTGGTAGCGTGGTACTACCGCTCACGAGCGGTACTACCACTGCTACTGTCGCTACTACTGCCGCACAACCCGACACGAGAGAGACGCCCTCGAATCGAGGTGGTAGCGGTGCCGAACTAGGATGGTACTGTTGCCGATGCACCCAAGCGGTACTACCGTTGTTGGACAGCGGTACTGCCGCTTGAGTACCATAGGCGGCACTACCGCTAGCACCTCACAATCCCCACTTCTGTCGAAAGGAAAACTCCAAGGAGAGGAAAGGAGTTGGGGGTGCAAAAATAAAGTTTACGTGTTGACTCCACCCTAGCCTTTCCAATGCGGACCCCTCTTGATAGTACGGTGTCTACTACGACTCAAGTCCACCAAAACTGAAATGAAAGAGACTACACCGTCTTCACTTAAAGCTTCGAGGGGAAAGAATCGTCTTGCGCCAATGAATGAATCTCTGAAATACTCAACGCACACGATTAGTCCGCAAAAGCATTGTCATAAATCACCAGAGAGAGACATGCCCTAACAGCCATGTTTGTGTCTCCCTCCTTGAGCCAGGTGAAGCGGCGTGCTCGCGTGCGAGGGAGCGGTCGAGGGATGGTAGGCCGAGGTACTTGCGCTTCAGCTGTCTGCAAAGCCAAGCCTCGCTCACGGAGAGGGGCGGTGGTCCTGGGCCACGTCAAGACAGTAAATGAGCTCCCTGGAGATGAGTAGTTGCAAGGAGATGTTGCCAGTAGTGCGAGAACTCCAGCTCCGTAGAGTGCGTGCAGTGGCTATCAGCCTGGCATATATGCGCCGAAAAGGGTCCGGGTCAGGCGCTTCGAAATTCCAGGCATCCGAGACAACTTGGTGGAAGGCCTCAAGTTTTGTCCAAAAACACTCAAAGCGGAAACGGGGCTGCTGAAAGCGCTATCTTGCTCTTAAGAATATTTTTTATGTTGATGACAAATTTACATATAGGGAACTAACCTTGTTTGCTAAGTATATACACAGGTCATCAGTCCTCTGGTTGTGTATAGTGCATCATGATCACATCATATGAGATATCACTCAAGCAATTAATCTATGAGGAAAGGAGCAAACAAAGACGAAGCATCGTGCTCTTTTATATATTTCTTGAGTAATAGGGATCCCGCATTATTAAGAGGGGATCCGAGGTGTAGGTTCAAGGCTTGCTCATATTATACCTCACAAGTAGTTTTTCACAAAAGACTAAAATCCCTAGCAAAACCCCTTAGCCAAAACCTACCACCTTTTTCTCTCTTCACTCTCTACATAGCCGGATCATCCAGACTAGGTCCCGGATCATCTGGGCATGTCCTCGGATCGTCCGGTGCAAGTTCCGGATCACCCGGATAATGCATCCAGAGAGCATCATATTGCTCTGATTATAGTCGGATCATCCGGACCTGTCCCGGATCATTCGGGTTGTGGCCGGCTCATCCGGACCCTGTCCCGGATCATCCAGATAATATCGTCCCTTCTATCACAGAAGCTTGGTGGATGAAGCCGGATCATCCGGGTGTTCATCCGGATCGTCCGGGCTTGTGACCAGATCATCTGGGAGGTTCTCCAGATTGTCCTGCCTCCTCGCAGCTCTGCTGCCATCTCTTTCATCCGGATATTTAGCCCGAGCATCCGGACTTTTGTCTGGATCATTCGGATGGTACTCCAGATCATCCGGGCAAGTCCACCTCTGCTCAAAACGGCTTTATTCCGTTGCATGTATATATAGTTCCTTACCTCTTCAAGATAAGGTTGAACACTCCACTCCAACACGCACCAAGAACACCAGTGCTCTCTCTCTCTCTCTCTCTTGCTCATCCACGAAATCCTAGATCCCGGTTTGCTTCTTGAGAGTTTGAAAGAGTTGTTCCAATCAAAAGAAAGATCTTCCCCCTCTCCTTCTTGTGACCGAAGCAAATCGTGATTTGAGCAAGTCTTGAGCTTTTTCCCCTCGGATCTTATTACTCTTGGAGGTTGGAGACTACTAGGCGGCATGAGTCTTTCGGAGAGGAATCAACCATTGTGATTACCCCCGGAAAAGTTTGTGAGGGTTTGGAGACCACCCCAAGGTCTACCACTAGTGGCTGAGAGACGCCTCCATGGTGTTGTCTCGAAGGGAGAATAGGTTGAGCCTTCGTGGCGTTGGTGTGCCTTCGTGGTAACATCCACCTTTCTAACAGTGACGTAGCTTCCCACCAAGGAAGTGAACATCGGCATACATCCTCGTCTCCCGGAGTTGCGGTTATTCCTAACCCTAACTCTCTACTTGTGGTTACTTGTCTCTTAGCACTTACTTATATCATATTGTGCTTGCTTACTTGTGTTACTTGTTTATCTTGCTTAGCTCTTAGCATCACACTTGCAATTGTTAGGCTAACTTTCATATTCCGCATTATTGCCTAAAATTGCTAAGTAATAATTAAAATTTGTAATTGTACCTATTCACCCCCCTGCTACCTCTTGAGCATGCGTTGGTTTTCCCTTGAAGAGGAAAGGGTGATGCAGCAAAGTAGCGTAAGTATTACCCTCAGTTTGGATTTACGAAAATGGTTAAGGATGTAATGAAAAATTGATATGAGATTAATGAGATTTTATGGATAAACTTGTGCACTTCTTTTGGTCATAGTACTCTATAAAGCCACAGGATCAATGAAGAAAGAAACGCGTGTTATTCATGACGGCCATAGAAGGAAGTCGGACAAAATAAGTTGGAGTTTTGTTTTGATATGATGGTATGAAGAAACAGAGTACTATCGGATTTAAGGAGGTGTAACAAGAGAGTTACTCCAAGGATGAGTTAAAGCTGCACTAGTGTTGGCCATAACCCATGTGCCCAGGATTTTGAGAAGGAACCGTTGTAACCTTGATAAAGGAATAAATTTGGAAAAATCTGTGATCCAATCAGCCTCACGCTTCGTAGGAGGTTACATAAAAACCCCGAGAGTGGTGAAGTAACGATAGATGTTTTGTTTGGCATGCAGAAACCATGGATTTATCTGAACTCGGTTCGAGAACAAGAGAAATTCTGCAATGCTTGTGAGTATGCCCAAGTGTTAAAATACGTGATTCGATATTTACATATGTGGTAATGATTCAAATGCACGGATGGATTGGCCCCATACCGAGACTTCTATCATGAACTATCATATGTTGATGGAAAATCGAGAGCCTTGAAAACCCTATAAGAGTGTCGACACGATAAGCCATAAAACCATAGAATGGTAGTACGATGGAACCCTTTACAGCAAACCGTTGCCAAACGTAGGTTATACGGTGAGGTTCAACCTGCACCCGCTTTTCTGCAGGAGAAAACCATAAATTGTAGACCACCATGAGTGTTTCGATAGTTGTTTAGAATGGACATGCACCCATCATCTAAGAAGATCCGGTCTCTGATTTAACTTCAACTTTGACGAACCGACCCAAGCTTTTGAGGAAAACTCTATGCTTCCGATGTAAGAGCTTTAATGAAGGAGCTATTGTAAGATATGTGAAGAGACATACATTGTCAGCCCTCCAGAGGAAACATCTGAGTTTATTGGAACCATGACCTTGTTTTTAAGTGTGGTAGCACCCGACCTTTCTCGACCAAGACATTTGCTAGAAGACACCAACCCTAACCTTTTCTTGTTAGCCTCTTGAATCTCGAGGATCGAGATTCATTTTAAGTGTAGTAGGTTTGTAACATCCCAAATTTTGGAATGTTAATATAATTAATTGAATTGTTTGTTTGTTTGCTTGAGTGAATTAAACTTGAGTGAAATTTGAACCTTTTCAAAAACTTTTGAATGAGAGGGAATAAAATGACTTTCCCCTTCTCCGGTAAATTCAAATTCATCCTATTAAAATCAATGAGAGAAGATGACATGACTTCTTCAACTATAAAGAATTTGAACGGAGTTTTGCAATTTAATTCTTTCAAATATTTGCATTTTCTTCTCTATTTTTCTTCCCCGAGAAATACCCCGAAAAATAAATTCTTGCAAGCAAGAATGAGCGGAGGAAAATGACCCTCCAAAATCAGGGGCATTTTTGAAAATATTTGAGCCAAGAAAAACCAAAGTTTTTATTTAAAAAATTATTTGCAAAAAGAAATAAAGCCTTTAGGGATTTTCTGAAAAACATTTTGTAAGTTTTTATTTCGGCCGTGGAATAATGCTCATCATCTACATTTTATTTTTCTGATAATTTTAGTATATAAAAAACTCTTTATTCGAATTGATTTGATTTCCTTTTTATTGTTTTAGTTTCCTAATTTTAAAAATAGGAATGGAATCGTTTTATTAGGAAAAACCTGCTGGCCCATTAAGCACTTTCCTATTCTAGCCCAACAAGAGATCATCTCCTTCCTCTGTTTCCTCTCACGTTCTGTAAGCTTTCCATATCCATGGAGACAGGAAACTCCACCTTCCCGATCTCCTCGTCTTTCCATCCCAGCGCCTCCCGAGACCGCCTATAAAACCCCCTCCTCTCCTCGTTCCATTTTTCCCATCACCACGCCTCCCCGCCTGACCCTCCTCGCCACCGTCCTCCTTTTCACGCCTAGAACGCTCACCAGGGAGCTCTCCCGAACCTCCCAAGCGCCGACCCTCCTCCGCCACCCCCACCTCGCCCGGCGACCTCGCCTCGCCGGAGCAGCCCTCCACATCGCCGTCTCCTTCCTGCCATCTCTGCCTCACGACAGGTAACTCCCTTGTTGTTTTTTTCGTTTTCAGATTTATTTCCGTAACAGATTTAGTTCCGTTCTTGTTTAGCTTATAACTTTTGATCTAGAAGTCCAATGATGCTGATTCTTTTTGCGTTAGATCACAATTTTCTTGTAGTTTCCAAAAATATATAATTTCTCTATGTTTGGATTTATAAAAATTGAGTTAGATCAGATTTGAATTAAAGCTTGTTTTGCTTATTCCGGGAGTTTAAAAATAGGTTTTTAATTAATTCTTTTTACTCCTGGTCTCTAGGACCTTTGTTTATCCAGTAGTATTTAGTATTTTATTTTCAGGTTAATTTAAATTAGGTTTTTAGCAAAACAGTACTGTTTTAATATTAGTTCTGTTTTAGCTTTTTATTTATTGTTTTTATTAGTTTTAAATTATTTCTTTTTGTCACTTTTGACAAAATTAGTTGTGTTTCTGTTAGACAACAGGAGAAAATTTATTTTTATTTAAAAAAAATTTCCTTAGTTTTATATGAAACCTTCTATAGGTCATAGTTAGAGTTTTATAAAAGCTTTTTATTTGTTTCTTTTTGCAAATAAAATTTTATGGAAAAAAAATACTTTCTGTTAAATTAGTTATTTTACATTTTATTTTCTGTTAATTTATTAGTTTAGTATTTTAATTATTGTTAAGTTTTTACTTACGGCAAAACTATATTAGATGTTTGTAGCAAAGTCATAGATCTTCGTTAGTAGTTTTTCCTTGTAGTTTTATTTGAAGTTTCTTTTGATTTTGTTTAAGTTTTATTATCGATTTTCCTTGCTGTTTTGATTGTTATTTCGAGTGCTAAAATTGTTTGCTAGGATGTTTGCTTATGTGAATGCTATGTTTGACTATATAGATTTTCAACGGAGTGACGATTAGTTCTACCAAGTCATTTTCTGACAGCGTTGTTATCTTCATCAAGTATTACCAGGCAAGTTCACTTTGACCATGCTTTTCTTACCTATGTTTTATTGCATTTAGTGGCACCATTGCAACCACCCCTCAGTAGTGTTATTGAATCCTTGTAGTTGAGTAGTATGCATGAGGTAGGAACCCATCACCCTGTTACCAATCACTGGACGTTATTTGTTTTAATGCTACGCTATAGTAGACGGGTTTGGTAAGAGTGCTCGAGAGTGGTGTGAAGAAGGATAACTCTACGTCAATGACGACAACTCCATGATGGAATCTGCAAGGACTGCATCTTCAAGACCTCAAGACTTCAAGACTCGAGACAGGATTTTCAATACACACTACTGGGTGAAGGACGGTTGACGGGCACCCTGGAGAACCCAGTGGTTGGCCGGGATGCATGGAGAAGCGCCATGACATCTTGCGGAAAGCTTCACCCAGACTCAAAGAGACGGAAGAATACTTCACGCCCGGAAGCTTACCTGTGCAACCACAAGTCATTATGGGCTCTGGCTTGGTTGACCTTAGTTGTGACTCTGGCTGGGACGGTACTAGCAGATGTAGAATGACGGTAGGATTGGATGGGTACCGGACAGTGGTCAGAGGAACTCTTTGGAAGACCATGTTTCGGTCATCTTGTTCTCAAACACTCTGAAGTGCGAGAACGTAAAGAGAGGGATCGAATCTTGCGGGTAAAGTGTACAAACCTCTGCAGAGGGTTATAACCTAATCGATTAGCCGTGTCCCGGTTACGGACAATTTGAGCATCTGGACTTGGATCTATCTCGGAACTCTCAACACCGGATTGATAACTTAATTGTGGGCAACATATGATGATTTTGGGTTATGAGACATCGGTTGGCGGAACCATGTCATGATAGAAAACTCCTTAGTACAGACTTCATTCTATTCCTTTGATGTAGGTAAAATAAAATCAGCTTTTACGCAAACAAAACTCGAATCTGAGCCATAAAGCCATATTGCATATAGTATAGTTTTATCATCTGTTTTCTCATATTGTGATCTTGCGGTACATTCAATGTCTTGACCTACACGGGCTGCAACGTATCATGTTGCAGATATTTCCTCGACAGTAAGAGTTACGATACAGTGGTTACGGTCTACACTCAACTCGCCGATGGCGTTGATGGGACTCCACACCCGTTTGATTGTTTCACTGAGTATTATGAGGTATATATCATTTTACGTTATTTATACATGTGATTGCACTTTGATATATACATTGATGTACTGTGTGTGCCAAAGATCTTGATCTGTGGATGGCATAAGAATACGTAGGCTTGACCGTCTGAGGTCGGGTCGCTTCTGAGAGATGGTATCGAGCACATGTTGATCAGGGACGTGACCCTAGAAACCGGAAAAGCCCTAGAACAGGATATCTCAAAAAAAACTTTATTTACAAAAGACTCTTACTTCTCATCTTTTCTGATTTTATCAAATAGACCCTCTCACCTCAAATAGTTAGAATATACCCTTATCCTTTGATCACCGGAGGATCAACTCAAGACGCTCCAAGAAGGATTTGATATCGGAGAACTGATGACCCCTTGAGTAAAGAGGATTTCACCATGTATTAGAAGCTACAACAGTTGAAGACTCAAGATTTGAAGTTCTGAAGAAATATTTGACCTTTAGAAGACCAAACCCTGTTACACACTTACGTTAGATGCGACGATGTGTGAGCTGTCATTTGTTTGATGTTTTCCGACAGCCACAAAGTAAAACTTGTTTCTTCAAAAACTATTGTTTGTATTGTGTGTATATCCTCCCCACCTCTCTCTCATCTCACCCTAAAACCCTTGAACCCCATAGATGATGAATGAAGTTGGACTGATATTCTCTGGACCGAAGACTCAGTCGGAGGCAGAGCTATGGATGCAGAACATGGAAGAAGGTGAGTTGTGATGCATAAACAGGAGATTGGAAATTGAGTTTGAAGTTTTGTTTGGATGATATGAATGTGTGCCCAGGAGATAAGTACCTTACTCTGAGCATCATTTACATTTCACAAACCATGATGACGACACTTTACGAGTCTTTCCTTAAGGGTCTGAAACGATCATGACCACGACAAGTGATCATGATTACCCGAAGATCCTGAAGGACATGATGAAGCATATTCACCTTGAAGGAGATGCAGTCTACAAAGGCTACCCTTTTATGCAAAAGGGAGTGGAACTTTGGTATGTGGAGGTACACCTCCACCGTTTGAAAGGAGTTTGCCCAAAGAGGATGGGGCATTACTTTTTCATCTCACGTGTGCCACAAGCAACTTTCTTCGATGCCGTTCGTGAAGCAGCCATGGAAGCCATACGCCAGATCGGAGAAATACTTGAAGCAAGACTCCGTTATACTCAGGGAATACCTAAGCGAAGTGCATGCAGAGATGATGAAGGTGAAGCTCAAGACCACCATGATGAAACAGAAGATTGAAGATTTCAAGGCTCATGTCGCACAATTCCGGTGGGATCAAGAATCCTCGAGGAGGATAAATAAATAAAGTGGAAGTAATGTCGACCATACCAAATCATGTGGGTGGCAGCATTTGTAACAAGTACTTTTTGGAATTTGGATTTACGAAAATGGTTAAGGATGTAATGAAAAATTGATATGAGATTAATGAGATTTTATGGATAAACTTGTGCACTTCTTTTGGTCATAGTACTCTATAAAGCCACAGGATCAATGAAGAAAGAAACGTGTTATTCATGACGGCCATAGAAGGAAGCTGGACAAAATAAGTTGGAGTTTTGTTTTGATATGATGGTATGAAGAAACAGAGTACTACTGGATTTAAGGAGGTGTAACAAGAGAGTTACTCCAAGGATGAGTTAAAGCTGCACTAGTGTTGGCCATAACCCACAGGCCCAGGATTTTGAGAAGGAACCGTTGTAACCTTGATAAAGGAATAAATTTGGAAGAATCTGTGATCCAATCAGCCTACGTTTCGTAGGAGGTTACGCAAAAACCTGAGAGTGGTGAAGTAACGATAGATGTTTTGTTTGGCATGCGAAACCATGGATTTATACGAACTCGGTTCGAGAACAAGAGAAATTCTGCAATGCTTGTGAGTATGCCCAAGTGTTAAAATACGTGATTCGATATTTACATATGTGGTAATGATTCAAATGCACGGGATGGATTGGCCCCATACCGGAGACTTCTATCATGAACTATCATATGTTGATGGAAAATCGAGAGCCTTGAAAACCCTATAAGAGTGTCGACACGATAAGCCATAAAACCATAGAATGGTAGTACGATGGAACCCTTTACAGCAACCGTTGCCAAACGTAGGTTATACGGTGAGGTTCAACCTGCACTGCTTTCTGCAGGAGAAAACCATAAATTGTAGACCACCATGAGTGTTTCGATAGTTGTTTAGAATGGACACAGACTCCATCAGCTAAGAAGATCCGGTCTCGGACGAACTTCAACTTTGACGAACCGACCCAAGCTTTTGAGGAAAACTCTATGCTTACGATGTAAGAGCTTTAATGAAGGAGCTATTGTAAGATATGTGAAGAGACATACATTGTCAGCCCTCGGAGGAAACATCTGAGTTTATTGGAACCATGACCTTGTTTTTTAAGTGTGGTAGCACCCACGACCTTTCTCGACCAAGACATTTGCTAGAAGACCCCAACCCCTAACCTTTTCTTGTTAGCCTCTTGAATCTCGAGGACGAGATTCATTTTAAGTGTGGTAGGTTTGTAACATCCCAAATTTTGGAATGTTAATATAATTAATTGAATTGTTTGTTTGTTTGCTTGAGTGAATTAAACTTGAGTGAAATTTGAACCTTTTCAAAAACTTTTGAATGAGAGGGAATAAAATGACTTTCCCTTCTCCGTAAATTCAAATTCATCCTATTAAAATCAATGAGAGAAGATGACATGACTTCTTCAACTATAAAGAATTTGAACGGAGTTTTGCAATTTAATTCTTTCAAATATTTGCATTTGCTTCTCTATTTTTCTTCCCCGAGAAATACCCCGAAAAATAAATAATTGCAAGCAAGAATGAGCGGAGGAAAATGACCCTCCAAAATCAGGGGCATTTTTTGAAAATATTTGAGCCAAGAAAAAACCAAAGTTTTTATTTAAAAAAATTATTTGCAAAAAGAAATAAAGCCTTTAGGGATTTTCTGAAAAACATTTTTTTTAAGTTTTTATTTTGGCCGTGGAATAATGCTCATCATCTACATTTTATTTTTCTGATAATTTTAGTATATAAAAACTCTTTATTCGAATTGATTTGATTTCCTTTTTATTGTTTTAGTTTCCTAATTTTAAAAATAGGAATGGAATCGTTTTTATTAGGAAAAACCTGCTGGCCCATTAAGCACTTTCCTATTCTAGCCCAACAAGAGATCATCTTCTTCCTTTGTTTCCTCTCACGTTACTGAAGCTTTCCATATCCATGGAGACAGGAAACTCCACCTTCCCGATCTCCTCGTCTTTCCATCCCAGCGCCTCCCGAGACCGCCTATAAAACCCCTCCCTCTCCTCGTTCCATTTTTCCCATCACCACGCCTCCCCTGCCCGACTCCTCGCCACCGTCCTCCTTTTCCTGCCTAGAACGCTCACCAGTGAGCTCTCCGAACCTCCCAAGCGCCGACCTCCTCCGCCACCCCCACCCTGCTTGGCGACCTCGCCCCCTCGCCGGAGCAGCCTCCACATCGCTGCCTCCTTCCTGCCATCTCTGCCTCACGCAGGTAACTCCCTTGTTGTTTTTTTTTCGTTTTCAGATTTATTTCCGTAACAGATTTAGTTCCGTTCTTGTTTAGCTTATAACTTTTGATCTAGAAGTCCAATGATGCTGATTCTTTTTGCGTTAGATCACAATTTTCTTGTAGTTTCCAAAAATATATAATTTCTCTATGTTTGGATTTATAAAAATTGAGTTAGATCAGATTTGAATTAAAGCTTGTTTTGCTTATTCCGGGGGTTTAAAAATAGGTTTTTAATTAATTTTTTTTCTCCTGGTATCTAGGACCTTTGTTTATCCAGTAGTATTTAGTATTTTATTTTCAGGTTAATTTAAATTAGGTTTTTAGCAAAACAATACTGTTTTAATATTAGTTCTGTTTTAGCTTTTATTTATTGTTTTTATTAGTTTTAAATTATTTCTTTTTGTCACTTTTGACAAAATTAGTTGTGTTTCTGTTAGACAACAGGAGAAAATTTATTTTTATTTTAAAAAAAATTTCCTTAGTTTTATATGAAACCTTCTATAGGTCATAGTTAGAGTTTTATAAAAGCTTTTTATTTGTTTCTTTTGCAAATAAAATTTTATGGAAAAAAATACTTTCTGTTAAATTAGTTATTTTACATTTTATTTTCTGTTAATTTGTTAGTTTAGTATTTTAATTATTGTTAAGTTTTTACTTACGGCAAAACTATATTAGATGTTTGTAGCAAAGTCATAGATCTTCGTTAGTAGTTTTTCCTTGTAGTTTTATTTGAAGTTTCTTTTGATTTTGTTTAAGTTTTATTATCGATTTTCCTTGCTGTTTTGATTGTTATTTCGAGTGCTAAAATTGTTTGCTAGGATGTTTGCTTATGTGAATGCTATGTTTGACTATATAGATTTTCAACGGAGTGACGATTAGTTCTACCAAGTCATTTTCTCGACCGTTGTTATCTTCATCAAGTATTACCGTGCAAGTTCACTTTGACCATGCTTTTCTTACCTATGTTTTATTGCATTTAGTGGCACCATTGCAACCACCCCTCAGTAGTGTTATTGAATCCTTGTAGTTGAGTAGTATGCATGAGGTAGGAACCCATCACCCTGTTACCAAGCCTGGGACGTTATTTGTTTTAATGCTACGCTATAGTAGACGGGGTTTGGTAAGAGTGCTCGAGAGTGGTGTGAAGAAGGAGAACTCTACGTCAATGACGACAACTCCATGATGGAATCTGCAAGGACTGCATCTTCAAGACCTCAAGACTTCAAGACTCGAGACAGGATTTTCAATACACACTCTTTGGGTGAAGGACGGTTGACGGCACCTGGAGAACCCAGTGGTTGGCGGGATGCATGGAGAAGCGCCATGACATCTTGCGGAAAGCTTCACCCAGACTCAAAGAGACGGAAGAATACTTCACGCCCGGAAGCTTACCTGTGCAACCGCAAGTCATTATGGGCTCTGGCTTGGTTGACCTTAGTTGTGACTCTGGCTGGGACGGTACTAGCAGATGTAGAATGACGGTAGGATTGCATGGGTACCGGACAGTGGTCAGAGGAAATCTTTGGAAGACCATGTTTCGGTCATCTTGTTCTCAAACACTCTGAAGTGCGAGAACGTAAAGAGAGGGATCGAATCTTGCGGGTAAAGTGTACAAACCTCTGCAGAGGGTTATAACCTAATCGATTAGCCGTGTCCCCGTTACGGACAATTTGAGCATCCGGACTTGGATCTATCTCGGAACTCTCAACACCGGATTGATAACTTAATTGTGGGCAACATATGATGATTTTGGGTTATGAGACATCGGTTGGCGGAACCATGTCATGATAGAAAACTCCTTAGTACAGACTTCATTCTATTCCTTTGATGTAGGTAAAATAAAATCAGCTTTTACGCAAACAAAACTCGAATCTGAGCCATAAAGCCATATTGCATATAGTATAGTTTTATCATCTGTTTTCTCATATTGTGATCTTGCCGTACATTCAATGTCTTGACCTACACGGCTGCAACGTATCATGTTGCAGATATTTCCTCGACGAGTAAGAGTTACGATCTGAGGTTACGGTCTACACTCAACTCGCCGATGGCGTTGATGGGACTCCACACCCGTTTGATTGTTTCCATTGAGTATTATGAGGTATATATCATTTTACGTTATTTATACATGTGATTGCACTTTGATATATACATTGATGTCTTGTGTGTGCCAAAGATCTTGATCGAGGGATGGCATAAGAATACGTAGAGGCTTGACCGTCACGAGGTCGGGTCGCTCTGAGAGATGGTATCAGAGCACATGTTGACTGTAGGACGTGACCCTAGAAACCGGAAAAGCCCTAGAACAGGATATCTCAAAAAAAAAACTTTATTTACAAAAAGACTCTTACTTCTCATCTTTTCTGATTTTATCAAATAGACCCTCTCACCTCAAATAGTTAGAATATACCCCTTATCCTTTGATCACCCGGAGGATCAAATGTATTCTCTCCAAGAAGGATTTTATATCGGAGAACTGATGACACATTCAGAGTAAAGAGGATTTCTCCATGTATTAGAAGCTACAACAGTTGAAGACTCAAGATTTGAAGTTCTGAAGAAATATTTGACCTTTAGAAGACCAAACCCTGTTACACACTTACGTTAGATGCGACGATGTGTGAGCTGTCATTTGTTTGATGTTTTCCGACAGCCACAAAGTAAAACTTGTTTCTTCAAAACTATTGTTTGTATTGTGTGTATATCCCTCCCACCTCTCTCTCATCTCACCCTAAAACCCTTGAACCCCATAGATGATGAATGAAGTTGGACTGATATTCTACGGACCGAAGACTTCGATGGAGGCAGAGCTATGGATGCAGAACATGGAAGAAGGTGAGTTGTGATGCATAAACAGGAGATTGGAAATTGAGTTTGAAGTTTTGTTTGGATGATATGAATGTGTGCCCAGGAGATAAGTACCTTACTCTGAGCATCATTTCTGTTTCACAAACTACAGATGACGACACTTTACGAGTCTTTCCTTAAGGGTCCTGAAACGATCATGACCTACGACAAGTGATCATGATTACCGAAGATCCTGAAGGACATGATGAAGCATATTCACCTTGAAGGAGATGCAGTCTACAAAGGCTACCCTTTTATGCAAAAGGGAGTGGAACTTTGGTATGTGGAGGTACACCTCCACCGTTTGAAAGGAGTTTGCCCAAAGAGGATGGGGCATTACTTTTCATCTCACGTGTGCCACAAGCAACTTTCTTCGATGCCGTTCGTGAAGCAGCCATGGAAGCCATACGCCAGATCGGAGAAATACTTGAAGCAAGACTCCGTTATACTCAGGAATACCTAAGCGAAGTGCATGCAGAGATGATGAAGGTGAAGCTCAAGACCACCATGATGAAACAGAAGATTGAAGATTTCAAGGCTCATGTCGCACAATTCAGTGGATCAAGAATCCTCGAGGAGGATAAATAAATAAAGTGGAAGTAATGTCGACCATACCAAATCATGTGGGTGGCAGCATTTGTAACAAGTACTTTTGGAATTTGGATTTACGAAAATGGTTAAGGATGTAATGAAAAATTGATATGAGATTAATGAGATTTTATGGATAAACTTGTGCACTTCTTTTGGTCATAGTACTCTATAAAGCCACAGGATCAATGAAGAAAGAAACGTGTTATTCATGACGGCCATAGAAGGAAGCTGGACAAAATAAGTTGGAGTTTTGTTTTGATATGATGGTATGAAGAAACAGAGTACTACTGGATTTAAGGAGGTGTAACAAGAGAGTTACTCCAAGGATGAGTTAAAGCTGCACTAGTGTTGGCCATAACCCATGTGCCCGTGGATTTTGAGAAGGAACCGTTGTAACCTTGATAAAGGAATAAATTTGGAAGAATCTGTGATCCAATCAGCCTACGTTTCAGAGGGAGGTTACGCAAAAACACGAGAGTGGTGAAGTAACGATAGATGTTTTGTTTGGCATGCAGAAACCATGGATTTATCTGAACTCAGTTCGAGAACAAGAGAAATTCTGCAATGCTTGTGAGTATGCCCAAGTGTTAAAATACGTGATTCGATATTTACATATGTGGTAATGATTCAAATGCGGGATGGATTGGCCCCATACGGAGACTTCTATCATGAACTATCATATGTTGATGGAAAATCAGAGAGCCTTGAAAACCCTATAAGAGTGTCGACACGATAAGCCATAAAACCATAGAATGGTAGTACGATGGAACCCTTTACAGCAACCGTTGCCAAACGTAGGTTATCTGGTGAGGTTCAACCTGCAGACCTGCTTTCTGCAGGAGAAAACCATAAATTGTAGACCACCATGAGTGTTTCGATAGTTGTTTAGAATGGACACAGACCCATCAGCTAAGAAGATCCGGTCTCGGACGAACTTCAACTTTGACGAACCGACCCAAGCTTTTGAGGAAAACTCTATGCTTCTCGATGTAAGAGCTTTAATGAAGGAGCTATTGTAAGATATGTGAAGAGACATACATTGTCAGCCCTCGGAGGAAACATCTGAGTTTATTGGAACCATGACCTTGTTTTTAAGTGTGGTAGCACCCACGACCTTCTCGACCAAGACATTTGCTAGAAGACCCCAACCCCTAACCTTTTCTTGTTAGCCTCTTGAATCTCGAGGACGAGATTCATTTTAAGTGTGGTAGGTTTGTAACATCCCAAATTTTGGAATGTTAATATAATTAATTGAATTGTTTGTTTGTTTGCTTGAGTGAATTAAACTTGAGTGAAATTTGAACCTTTTCAAAAACTTTTGAATGAGAGGAATAAAATGACTTTCCCTTCTCCGGTAAATTCAAATTCATCCTATTAAAATCAATGAGAGAAGATGACATGACTTCTTCAACTATAAAGAATTTGAACGGAGTTTTGCAATTTAATTCTTTCAAATATTTGCATTTGCTTCTCTATTTTTCTTCCCAGAAATACCCGAAAAATAAATTCTTGCAAGCAAGAATGAGCGGAGAAAATGACCCTCCAAAATCAGGGGCATTTTTGAAAATATTTGAGCCAAGAAAAACCAAAGTTTTTATTTAAAAAATTATTTGCAAAAAGAAATAAAGCCTTTAGGGATTTTCTGAAAAACATTTTTTTAAGTTTTTATTTTGGCCGTGGAATAATGCTCATCATCTACATTTTATTTTTCTGATAATTTTAGTATATAAAAACTCTTTATTCCGAATTGATTTGATTTCCTTTTTATTGTTTTAGTTTCCTAATTTTAAAAATAGGAATGGAATCGTTTTTATTAGGAAAAACCTGCTGGCCCATTAAGCACTTTCCTATTCTAGCCCAACAAGAGATCATCTCCTTCCTCTGTTTCCTCTCACGTTACAGAAGCTTTCCATATCCATGGAGACAGGAAACTCCACCTTCCCGATCTCCCTCGTCTTTCCATCCCAGCGCCTCCCGAGACCGCCTATAAAACCCCTCCTCTCCTCGTTCCATTTTTCCCATCACCACGCCTCCCCGCCCGACCCTCCTCGCCACCGTCCTCCTTTTCCTGCCTAGAACGCTCACGGGGAGCTCTCCTGGAACCTCCCAAGCGCCGACCCCTCCTCCGCCACCCCACCTCGGCTGGCGACCTCGCCCCCTCGCCGAGCAGCCCTCCACATCGCCGTCTCCTTCCTGCCATCTCTGCCTCACGTACAGGTAACTCCCTTGTTGTTTTTTCGTTTTCAGATTTATTTCCGTAACAGATTTAGTTCCGTTCTTGTTTAGCTTATAACTTTTGATCTAGAAGTCCAATGATGCTGATTCTTTTTGCGTTAGATCACAATTTTCTTGTAGTTTCCAAAAATATATAATTTCTCTATGTTTGGATTTATAAAAATTGAGTTAGATCAGATTTGAATTAAAGCTTGTTTTGCTTATTCCGGGAGTTTAAAAATAGGTTTTTAATTAATTCTTATTTCTCCTGGTCTCTAGGACCTTTGTTTATACAGGATAATTTAGTATTTTAATTTCAGGTTAATATAAATTAGGTTTTAGCAAAACAGTACTGTTTTAATATTAGTTCTGTTTTAGCTTTTATTTATTGTTTTTATTAGTTTTAAATTATTTCTTTTTGTCATTTTTGACAAAATTAGTTGTGTTTCTGTTAGACAACAGGAGAAAATTTATTTTTATTTAAAAAAAATTTCCTTAGTTTTATATGAAACCTTCTATAGGTCATAGTTAGAGTTTTATAAAAGCTTTTTATTTGTTTCTTTTGCAAATAAAATTTTATGGAAAAAATACTTTCTGTTAAATTAGTTATTTTACATTTTATTTTCTGTTAATTTATTAGTTTAGTATTTTAATTATTGTTAAGTTTTTACTTACGGCAAAACTATATTAGATGTTTGTAGCAAAGTCATAGATCTTCGTTAGTAGTTTTTCCTTGTAGTTTTATTTGAAGTTTCTTTTGATTTTGTTTAAGTTTTATTATCGATTTTCCTTGCTGTTTTGATTGTTATTTCGAGTGCTAAAATTGTTTGCTAGGATGTTTGCTTATGTGAATGCTATGTTTGACTATATAGATTTTCAACGGAGTGACGATTAGTTCTACCAAGTCATTTTCTCGACAGCGTTGTTATCTTCATCAAGTATTACTGTGCAAGTTCACTTTGGCCATGCTTTTCTTACCTATGTTTTATTGCATTTAGTGGCACCATTGCAACCACCCCTCAGTAGTGTTATTGAATCCTTGTAGTTGAGTAGTATGCATGAGGTAGGAACCCATCACCCTGTTACCAAGCCCGGGACGTTATTTGTTTTAATGCTACGCTATAGTAGACGGGGTTTGATATGAGTGCTCGAGAGTGGTGTGAAGAAGGAGAACTCTACGTCAATGACGACAACTCCATGATGGAATCTGCAAGGACTGCATCTTCAAGACCTCAAGACTTCAAGACTCGAGACAGGATTTTTCAATACACACTACTGGGTGAAGGACGGTTGACGGGCACCCTGGAGAACCCAGTGGTTGGCCGGGATGCATGGAGAAGCGCCATGACATCTTGCGGAAAGCTTCACCCAGACTCAAAGAGACGGAAGAATACTTCACGCCCGGAAGCTTACCTGTGCAACCGCAAGTCATTATGGGCTCGCTTGGTTGACCTTAGTTGTGACTCTGGCCGGGACGGTACTAGCAGATGTAGAATGACGGTAGGATTGGATGGGTACCGGACGGTGGTCGAGGAACTCTTTGGAAGACCATGTTTTGGTCATCTTGTTCTCAAACACTACGAAGTGCGAGAACGTAAAGAGAGGGATCGAATCTCATGGGTAAAGTGTACAAACCTCTGCAGAGGGTTATAACCTAATCGATTAGCCGTGTCCCGATTCACGGACAATTTGAGCATCCGGACTTGGATCTATCTCGAACTCTCAACACCGGATTGATAACTTAATTGTGGGCAACATATGATGATTTTGGGTTATGAGACATCGGTTGGCGGAACCATGTCATGATAGAAAACTCCTTAGTACAGACTTCATTCTATTCCTTTGATGTAGGTAAAATAAAATCAGCTTTTACGCAAACAAAACTCGAATCTGAGCCATAAAGCCATATTGCATATAGTATAGTTTTATCATCTGTTTTCTCATATTGTGATCTTGCCGGTACATTCAATGTACTGACCTACACGGCTGCAACGTATCATGTTGCAGATATTTCCTCGACGAGTAAGAGTTACGATACAGCGTTACGGTCTACACTCAACCCGCCGATGGCGTTGATGGGACTCCACACCCGCTTTGATTGTTTCCGCTGAGTATTATGAGGTATATATCATTTTACGTTATTTATACATGTGATTGCACTTTGATATATACATTGATGTCTTGTGTGTGCCAAAGATATCGATCCGTGGATGGCACAAGAATACGTAGGCTTGACCGTCTGAGGTCGGGTCGCTACAGGCTTCTCTCAAGATAGCATAAGCATTACGGTGGGTGAACAAATTACTGTCGAGCAATTGATAGAAAAGTGCATAGTTATGAGAATATCTAGGCATGATCATGTATATAGGCATCACGTCCGCGACAAGTAGACCAAAACAATTCTGCATCTACTACTATTACTCCACACATCGATCGCTATCCAAAGATGCATCTAGAGTATTAAGTTCATAAGAACAGAGTAACGCATTAGGCAATATGACATGATGTAGAGGGATAAACTCAAGAAATAAGATATAAACCCCATCTTTTTATCCTCGATGGCAACAATACAA
This sequence comes from Aegilops bicornis, assembly GCA_021605145.1. Classification (NCBI taxonomy): domain Eukaryota; kingdom Viridiplantae; phylum Streptophyta; class Magnoliopsida; order Poales; family Poaceae; genus Aegilops; species Aegilops bicornis. Next base: position 431,424,004 of record CM038670.1, on the reverse strand, counting down.
TACGTGCCTTGCTGCCTCGCTATCACCGGGAAAGGACACCGCAAGATTGAACCCAAAGCTAAGCACTTCTCCCATTGCAAGAAAGATCGATCTAGTAGGCCAAACCAAAATGATAATTCGAAGAGACTTGCAAAGATAACAAATCATACATAAAACGATTCATAGAAGATTCAAATATTGTTCATAGATAATCTTGATCATAAACCCACAATTCATTGGATCTCGACAAACACACCGCAAAAAGAATTACATCGAATAGATCTCCAAGAAGATCGAGGAGAACTTTGTATTGAGATCCAAAGAGAGAGAAGAAGCCATCTAGCTAATAACTATAGACCCGAAGGTCTATGGTAAACTACTCACACATCATCGGAGAGGCTATGGTGTTGATGTATACGCCCTCCGTGATCGATTCCCCCTCGGGCGGAGCGCCAGAAAAGGCCCCAAGATGGGATCTCACGGGTACAGAAGGTTGCGGCGGTGGAAATAGGGTTTCGTGGTGCTCTCGGATGTTTTCGAGGTATATGAGTATATATAGGCGAAAGAAGTCGGTTAGGGGAGCCACGAGGGACCCATGAGGGTGGGGGCGCGCCTACCCCCCTGGGCGCACCCTCCTGCCTCGTGGCCTCCTTGTTTCTTTCTTGACATCCACTCCAAGTCTCCTGGATTGCGTTTGTTCCAAAAATCACTCTCCCGACGGATTCATTCCGTTTGGATTCCGTTTGATATTCCTTTTCTGCGAAACACTAAAATAGGCAAAAAAACAGCAATTTGCACTGGGCCTTTGGTTAGTAGGTTAGTCCCAAAAATAATATAGAAGTGTATAATAAAGCCCATTAAACATCCAAAACAGATAATATAATACCATGGAACAATCAAAAATTATAGATACGTTGGAGACGTATCCCGAATCCCCAAGCTTAATTCCTGCTCGTCCTCGAGTAGGTAAATGATAAAAACTGAATTTTTGATGTGGAATGCTTCCTAACATAATTCTTCAATGTAATTTTCTTTACTGTGGCATGAATGTTCAGATCTGAAAGATTCAAGATAAAGTTTAATGTTGACACAAAAATAATAATACTTCAAGCATACTAACTAAGCAATTATGTCTTCTCAAAATAACATGGCCAAAGAAAGTTCATCCCTACAAAATCATATAGTTTGGTCATGCTCCATTTTCGTCACACAAGAATGCTCTCATCATGCACAACCCCGATGACAAGCCAAGCAATTGTTTCATACTTTAGTAATCTCAAACTTTTTCAACTTTCACGCAATACATGCGTGAGCCATGGATATAGCACTATGGGTGGAATAGAGTATAATGATAGGGGTTATGAGGAGAAGACAAAAAAAGGATAAAGTCTCACATTGACGCAGCTAATCAATGAGCTAGGGAGATGCCCATCAATTGATATCAATGCAAGGAGTAGGGATTGCCATGCAACGGATGCACTAGAGCTATAAATGTATGAAAGCTCAACAAAAGAAACTAAGTGGGTGTGCATCCAACTTGCTTGCTCACGAAGACCTAGGGCATTTGAGGAAGCCCATTGTTGGAATGTACAAGCCAAGTTCTATAATGAAAAATTCCCACTAGTATATGAAAGTGACAAAACAAGAGACTCTCTATCATAAAGATCATGGTGCTACTTTGAAGCACAAGTGTGGAAAAAAAGGATAGTAGCATTGTCCCTTTTTATTTCTTTTCTCTTTTTTTGGGCCTTTCTTTTTTTTGGCCGTTATTCTTTTTTTTATTTAGGACAATGCTCTATTAATGATGATCATCACACTTCTATTTATTTACAACTCAATGATTACAACTCGATACTAGAACAAAATATGACTCTATATGAATGCCTCCTGCGGTGTACCGGGATGGGCCATGAATCAAGAGTGACATGTATGATAAGTTATGCATGGTGGCTTTGCCACAAATACGATGTCAACTACACGATCATGCAAGGCAATATGACAATGATGAAGCGTGTCATAATAAATGAAACGGTGGAAAGTTGCATGGCAATATATCTCGGAATGGCTATGGAAATGCCATAATAGGTAGGTATGGTAGCTGTTTTGAGGAAGATATAAGGAGGTATATGTGTGATAGAGCGTATCATATCACCGGGTTTGGATGCACCGGCGAAGTTTGCACCAACTCTCAAGGTGAGAAAGGGCAATGCACTGCATCAAGAGGCTAGCAATGATGGAAAGGTGAGAGTGCGATAATCCATGGACTCAACATTAGTCATAAAGAACTCACATACTTATTGCAAAAATCTACAAGTCATCAAAAACCAAGCATTACGTGCATGCTCCTAGGGGGATAGATTGGTAGGAAAAGACCATCGTCATTCCCCGACCGCCACTCATAAGGATGACAATCAAAGAACACCTCATGCTTCAAATTTGTTACACAACGTTTACCATACGTGCATGCTACGGGACTTGCAAACCTCAACACAAGTATTTCTCAAATTCACAACTACTCAACTAGCACAACTCTAATATTACCATCTTCATATCTCAAAACAATCATCAAGTATCAAACTTCTCATAGTATTCAATGCACTTTTTATGAAAGTTTTTATTATACCAATCTTGGATGCCTATCATATTAGGACTAATTTTATAGCCAAAGCAAATTACCATGCTGTTATAAAGGACTATCAAAATAATATAGGTGAATCATGACAGATCAATAATTTCTATAAAATGAAACCACCACCGTGCCCTAAAAGATATAAGTGAAGCACTAGAGCCAAAGTATCTATCTCAAAAGATATAAGTGAAGCACATAGAGTATTCTAATAAATTACGATTCACGTGTGTCTCTCCCAAAAGGTGTGTACATCAAGGATGATTGTGGTAAAATAAAACACAAATACTAAAATCATACAAGATGCTCCAAGCAAAACACATATCATGTGGTGAATAAAAATATAGCATCAAGTAAAGTTACTGATGGGCGAAGACAAAAGAGGGGATGCCTTCCGGGGCATCCCCAAGCTTAGGCTTTTGGTTGTCCTTCAATTTTACCTTGGGGTGCCTTGGGCATCCCCAAGCTTAGGCTCTTGCCACTCCTTATTTCATAATCCATCAAATCTTTACCCAAAACTTGAAAACTTCACAACACAAAACTCAATAGAAAATCTCATGAGCTCCGTTAGCGAAATAAAAAAACCACCACTTTAAGGTACTGTAATGAAATCATTATTTATATATATTGGTGTTAAACCTACTGTATTCCAACTTCTCTATGGTTCATACCCACCGATACTAGCCATAGATTCATCAAAATAAGCAAACAACACACGAAAAACAGAATCTGTCAAAAACAGAACAGTCTGTAGTAATCTGTATCAAACGCAAACTTTCTGTAACTCAAAACTTCTACCAATATAGGACGACCTAAATAATTTGTTTATTGATCTACTGCAATTGGAATCAGTATTTTATCACGTTCTGGTGATTTTTAACAGTTGTTTTCGTGAGCAGAAAATTTCTGACTTTTTCAGCAAGATCAAATAACTATCATCCAAGAAGATCCTATAGGTTTTACTTGGCACAAACACTAATTAAAACATAAAAACACATCTAAACAGAAGCTAGATGAATTATTTATTACTAAACAGGAACAAAAATAAAATTGGGTTGCCTCCCAACAAGCGCTTTTCTTTAAAGCCTTTTTAGCTATGCATTGATAATTTTAATGATGCTGACATGAAAGACAAGAATTGAAACACAAAGAGAGAATCATAAAACACGTGACAAACAAATCTAAGTCTAACATGCTTCCTATGCATAGGAATTTATAGGAAAACAAATTAGCAAGGCAAGCAAGATCTAGCATATGCAAGGAATAAGAAAGAAACAATAGCAATCTCAACACGACAAGAGGTAATTTAGTAAGATAAAAATTTCTACAACCATATTTTCCTCTCTCATTATAATTACATATAGGATCATAGGCAAATTCAACAAAATAGCTATCACATAAAATATATTCAACATCATCCACATGCCTGCAAAGTTGAAACTCTTCCAAAATAGTGGGATTAACATTAACTGAAGTCATGACCTCTGCAAACCCACTTTCAATATTATTGAAAACACTATTATCAATCTCATATTCATCATGGGGCTTAAATAAATTTTCAAGATCATAAGAAGAATCACCCCAATCATGATCATTGCAACAAGTAGTAGACATAGCAAAACTAGCATCCCCAAGCTTAGGGTTTTGCATATTATTAGCACAATTGACATCAAGAGAACTTATAGTAAAATCATTGCAATCATGCTTTTTATTCAAGGAGCTATCGTGAATCACTTCATAAATTTCTTCATCACAATTTTCAGACTCACGAAATTCAAGCAAAACCTCATAAAGATAATCTAGTGCACTCAAATCACTAGAAATTGGTTCATCATAATTGGATCTCTTAGAAAGATTAGCAAGGGGATGAGGATCCATAAACATTTAGCAAGCGAAGATGCAAGCAAAAAGAAGGCACATGGTAACACAAGATCAAACGAAAGGAGGGTGAAGAAAAGGCAAAGGTGAAGTGGGGGAGAGGAAAACGAGAGGCAAATGGTAAATAATGTAATGCGAGGGATAAGAGTTTGTGATGGGTACTTGGTATGTCTTGACTTGTGCGTAGATCTCCCCGACAACGGCGCCAGAAATCCTTCTTGCTACCTCTTGAGCATGCGTTTGTTTTCCCATGAAGAGGAAAGGGTGATGCAGCAAAGTAGCATAAGTATTTCCCTCAGTTTTTGAGAACCGAGGTATCAATCCAGTAGGAGGCTACACACAAGTCGCCTCGTACCTACACAAACAAATAAGAACCTTGCAACCAACGCGATAAAGGGGTTGTCAATCCCTTCACGACCACTTGCAAAAGTGAGATCTGATAGAGATAATAAGATAATTATTTTTGGTATTTTTATGATATAGATTGAAAAGTAAAGATTGCAAAATAAAATAGATCGGAAACTTACATGATGGAAAATAGACCCGGGGGCCATAGGTTTCACTAGTGGATTCTCTCAAGATAGCATAAGTATTACGGTGGGTGAACAAATTACTGTCGAGCAATTGATAGAAAAGTGCATAGTTATGAGAATATCTAGGCATGATCATGTATATAGGCATCACATCCACGACAAGTAGACCAAAACGATTCTGCATCTACTAGTATTACTCCACACATCGACCGCTATCCAGCATGCATCTAGAGTATTTAGTTCATAAGAACAGAGTAACGCATTAGGCAAGATGACATGATGTAGAGGGATAAACTCAAGCGATATGATATAAACCCCATCTTTTTATCCTCGATGGCAACAATACAATACGTGTCTTGCTGCCCCTGTTGTCACTGGGAAAGGACACCGCAAGATTGAACCCAAAGCTAAGCACTTCTCCCATTGCAAGAAATATCAATCTAGTAGGCCAAACAAAAATGATAATTCGAAGAGACTTGCAAAGATAACAAATCATACATAAAAGAATTCAGAGAAGATTCAAATATTGTTCATAGGTAATCTTGATCATAAACCCACAATTCATCGGATCTCGACAAACACACCACAAAAAGAATTACATCGAATAGATCTCCAAGAAGATCGAGGAGAACTTTGTATTGAGGTACAAAGAGAGAGAAGAAGCCATCTAGCTAATAACTATGGACCCGAAGGTCTGTGGTAAACTACTAACTCATCATCGGAGAAGCTATGGTGTTGATGTAGAAGCCCTCCATGATCGATTCCTCCCATGAGTGCCGGAAAAGGCCCCAAGATGGGATCTCACGGGTACAGAAGGTTGCGGCGGTGGAAATAGGGTTTCGTGGTGCTCTCGGATGTTTTCGGGGTATATGAGTATATATAAGCGAAAGAAGTCGGTGAGGGGAGCCACGAGGGGCCCACGAGGGTGGGGGGCGCGCCTACCCCCCGGGGCGCGCCCTCCTGTGTCGTGGACTCCTTGTTTCTTTATTGACGTCCACTCCAAGTCTCCTGGATTGCTTTTGTTCCAAAAATCACTCTCCCGAAGGTTTCATTCCGTTTGGATTCCGTTTGATATTCCTTTTCTGCGAAACACTGAAATAGGCAAAAAAACAGCAATTTGCACTAGGCCTTTGGTTAGTAGGTTAGTCCCAAAAATAATATAAAAGCGTATAATAAAGCCCATTAAACATCCAAAACAGATAATATAATAGCTTGGAACAATAAAAAATTATAGATACGTTGGAGACGTATCAAGCATCCCCAAGCTTAATTCATGCTCGTCCTCGAGTAGGTAAATTATAAAAACAGAATTTTTGACGTGGAATGCTTCCTAACATAATTCTTCAATGTAATTTTCTTTATTGTGGCATGAATGTTCAGATCCGAAAGATTCAAGATAAAAGTTTAATGTTGACATTAAAATAATAATACTTCAAGCATACTAACTAAGCAATTATGCCTTCTCAAAATAACATGGCCAAAGAAAGTTCATCCCTACAAAATCATATAGTTTGGTCATGCTCCATTTTCGTCATACAAGAATGCTCTCATCATGCACAACCCGGATGACAAGCCAAGCAATTGTTTCATACTTTAGTAATCTCAAACTTTTTCAACCTTCACGCAATACATGAGCGTGAGCCATGGATATAGCACTATGGGTGGAATAGAGTATAATGATGGGGGTTATGAGGAGAAGACAGAAAAAGGAGAAAGTCTCACATTGATGCAGCTAATCAGTGAGCTAGGGAGATGCCCATCAATTGATGTCAATGCAAGGAGTAGGGATTGCCATGCAACGGATGCACTAGAGCTATAAATGTATGAAAGCTCAACAAAAGAAACTAAGTGGGTGTGCATCCAACTTGCTTGCTCACGAACACCTAGGGCATTTGAGAAAGGCCATTGTTGGAATGTACAAGCCAAGTTCTATAATGAAAAATTCCCACTAGTATATGAAAGTGACAATACAAGAGACTCTCTATCATAAAGATCATGGTGCTACTTTGAAGCACAAGTGTGAAAAAAAAGGATAGTAGCATTGTCCCTTTTTATTTATTTTCTCTTTTTTTGGGCCTTTCTTTTTTTGGCCTTTCTTCTTTTTTTATTTGGGACAATGCTCTATTAATGATGATCATCACACTTCTATTTATTTACAACTCAATGATTACAACTCGATACTAGAACAAAATATGACTCTATATGAATGCCTTCGTCGGTGTACCGGGATGGGCAATGAATCAAGAGTGACATGTATGATAAGTTATGCATGGTGGCTTTGCCACAAATACGATGTCAACTACATGATCTTGCAAGGCAATATGACAATGATGAAGCATGTCATAATAAATGAAACGGTGGAAAGTTGCATGGCAATATATCTCGGAATGGCTATGGAAATGCCATAATAGGTAGGTATGGTGGCTGTTTTGAGGAAGATATAAGGAGGTTTATGTGTGATAGAGCGTATCATATCACGGGGTTTGGATGCACCGACGAAGTTTGCACCAACTCTCAAGGTGAGAAATGGCAATGCACTGCATCAAGAGGCTAGCAATGATGGAAAGGTGAGAGTGCGTATAATCCATGGACTCAACATTAGTCATAAAGAACTCACATACTTATTGCAAAAATCTACAAGTCATCAAAAACCAAGCAATACACACATGCTCTTAGGGGGATAGATTGGTAGGAAAAGGCCATCGCTCGTCCCCGACCGCCACTCATAAGGATGACAACCAAAGAACACCTCATGCTTCAAATTTGTTACACAACGTTTACCATACGTGCATGCTACGGGACTTGCAAACCTCAACACAAGTATTTCTAAAATTCACAACTACTCAACTAGCACAACTCTAATATTACCATCTTCATATCTCAAAACAATCATCAAGTATCAAACTTCTCAGAGTATTCACTGCACTTTTTATGAAAGTTTTTATTATACCAATCTTGGATGCCTATCATATTAGGACTAATTTTATAGCCAAAGCAAATTACCATGCTGTTCTAAAGGACTCTCAAAATAATATAAGTGAAGTATGAGAGATGAATAATTTCTATAAAATAAAACCACCACCGTGCCCTAAAAGATAAGTGAAGCACTAGAGCCAAATTATCTATCTCAAAAGATATAAGTGAAGCACATAGAGTATTCTAATAAATTTCGACTCATGTGTGTCTCTCCCAAAAGGTGTGTACAGCAAGGACGATTGTGGTAAACTAAAAAGCAAAGACTAAAATCATACAAGATGCTCCAAGCAAAACACATATCATGTGGTGAATAAAAATATAGCATCAAGTAAAGTTACTGATGGACGAAGACGAAAGAGGGGATGCCTTCCGGGGCATCCCCAAGCTTAGGCTTTTGGTTGTCCTTGAATTTTACATTGGGGTGCCTTGGGCATCCCCAAGCTTAGGCTCTTGCCACTCATTATTCCAGAATCCATCAAATCTTTACCGAAAACTTTAAAACTTCACAACACAAAACTCAACATAAAATCTCATGAGCCCCGTTAGCAAAATAAAACAAACCACCACTTTAAGGTACTGTAATGAACTCATTCTTTATTTATATTGGTGTTAAACCTACTGTATTCCAACTTCTCTATGGTTCATACCCCCGATACTATCCATAGATTCATCAAAATAAACAAACAACACACGAAAAAGAGAATCTGTCAAAAACAGAATAGTCTGTAGTAATCTGTATCAAACGAAAACTTTCTGTAACTCAAAATTCTACCAATATTGTACGACCTAAATAATTTGTTTATTGATCTACTGCAATTGGAATCAGTATTTTGTCACGTTCTGGTGATTTTTAACAATTGTTTTCGTGAGCAGAAAGTTTCTGACTTTTTCAGCAAGATCAAATAACTATCATCCAAGAAGATCCTATAGGTTTTACTTGGCACAAACACTAATTAAAAAATAAAAAAACATCTAAACAGAAGCGATTTGAATTATTTATTACTAAACAGGAACAAAAAGCAAGGAACAAAAATAAAATTAGGTTGCCTCCCAACAAGCGCTTTTCTTTAAAGCCTTTTGAGCTAGGCATTGATAATTTTAATGATGCTCACATGAAAGACAAGTATTGAAACACAAAGAGAGCATCATAAAACGCGTGACAAACAAAACTAAGTCTAATATGCTTCCTATGCATAGGAATTTTATAGGAAAACAAATTAGCAAGGCAAGCAAGATCTAGCATATGCAAGGAATAAGAAAGAAACAATAGCAATCTCAACAAGATGAGAGGTAATTTAGTAAGATAAAAATTTCTACAACCATATTTTCCTCTCTCATAATAACTACATGTAGGATCATAGGAAAATTCAACAAAATAGCTATCACATAAAATATTTTCAACACGATCCACATGCATGCAAAGTTGACACTCTTCCAAAATAGTGGGATTAGCATTAACTGAAGTCATGACCTCTCCGAACCCACTTTCAATATTATTGCAAACACTATTATCAATCTAATATTCATCATGGGACTTAAATAAATTTTCAAGATCATAAGAAGAATCACCCCAATCATGATCATTGCAACAAGTAGTAGACATAGCAAAACTAACATCCCCAAGCTTAGGGTTTTGCATATTATTAGCACAATTGACATCAAGAGAATTTATAGTAAAATCATTGCAATCATGCTTTTTATTCAAGGAGCTATCGTGAATATCTTCATAAATTTCTTCATCACAATTTCCAGATTCACGAAATTCAAGCAAAACCTCATAAAGATAATCTAGTGCACTCAAATCACTAGAAATTGGTTCATCTTAATTGGATCTCTTAAAAATATTAGCAAGGGGACGAGGATCCATAAACATTTAGCAAGAGAAGATGCAAGCAAAAAGAAGGCACATGGTAACACAAGATCAAAAGGAAGGAGGGCGAAGAAAAGGCAAAGGTGAAGTGGGGGAGAGGAAAACGAGAGGCAAATGGCAAATAATGTAATGCGAGGGATAAGAGTTTGTGATGGGTACTTGGTATGTCTTGACTTGTGCGTAGATCTCCTCAGAACGGCGCCGTAAATCCTTCTTGCTACCTCTTGAGTATGCGTTGGTTTTCCCTTGAAGAGGAAAGGGTGATGCAACAAAGTAGCGTAAGTATTTCCCTTAGTTTTTGAGAACCAAGGTATCAATCCAGTAGGAGACTACACGCAAGTCTCTTCATACCTACACAAACAAATAAGAACCATGCAACCAACGCGATAAAGGGGTTGTCAATCCCTTCACGGCCACTTGCAAAAGTGAGATCTGATAGAGATAATAAGATAAATATTTTTCGTATTTTTTATGATATAGATTGAAAAGTAAAAATTGCAAAATAAAATAGATCGGAAACTTATATGATGGAAAATAGACCCGGGGGCCATAGGTTTCACTAGTGGCTTCTCTCAAAATAGCATAAGTATTACGGTGGGTGAACAAATTACTGTCGAGCAATTGATAGAAAAGTGCATAGTTATGAGAATATCTAGGCATGATCATGTATATAGGCATCACATGCGCGACAAGTAGACCGAAACGATTCTGCATCTACTACTATTACTTCACACATCGACCACTATCCAGCATGCATCTAGAGTATTAAGTTCATAAGAACAGAGTAACGCATTAGGCAAGATGACATGATGTAGAGGGATAAACTCAAGCAATATGATATAAACCCCATCTTTTTATCCTCGATGGCAACAATACAATACGTGCCTTGCTGCCCCTGTTGTCACTGGGAAAGGACGCCGCAAGATTGAACCCAAAGCTAAGCACTTCTCTCATTGCAAGAAAGATCAATCTAGTAGGCCAAACAAAAATGATAATTCGAAGAGACTTGCAAAGATAACAAATCATACATAAAAAAATTCAGAGAAGATTCAAATATTGTTCATAGATAATCTTGATCATAAACTCACAATTCATCGGATCTCGACAAACACACCGCAAAAAGAATTACATCGAATAGATCTCCAAGAAGATCGAGGAGAACTTTGTATTGAGATCCAAAGAGAGAGAAGAAGCCATCTAGCTAATAACTATGGACCGAAGGTCTGTGGTAAACTACTCACACATCATCGGAGAGGCTATGGTGTTGATGTAGAAGCCCTCCGTGATCGATTCCTCCCGTGAGTGCTGGAAAAAGGCCCCAAGATGGGATCTCATGGGTACAGAAGGTTGCGGTGGTGGAAATAGGGTTTCGTGGTGCTCTCGGATGTTTTCGGGGTATATGAGTATATATAGGCGAAAGAAGTTGGTGAGGGGAGCCACGAGGGGCCCACGAGGGTGGGGGCGCGCCTACCCCCCTGGGTGCGCCCTCCTGCGTCGTGGCCTCCTTGTTTCTTTCTTGACGTCCACTCCAAGTCTCCTGGATTGCGTTTGTTCCAAAAATCACTCTCCCGAAGGTTTCATCCCGTTTGATATTCCTTTTCTGCGAAACACTGAAATAGGCAAAAAAACAACAATTTGCACTGGGCCTTTGGTTAGTAGGTTAGTCTCAAAAATAATATGAAAGTGTATAATAAAGCCCATTAAACATCCAAAACAGATAATATAATAGCATGGAACAATAAAAAATTATAGATATGTTGGAGAAGTATCACCCCCCTGTAGGTCCATTCGATCCTTTCAATTGGTATCAGAGCCCCGTGCTCTATTCTTGTGGTTTAACCGCCCTAGAGCGAGATGAACCCCGATGGGACTCCCCTTGTTGCAGATCCGAAGAATACGGGCGCGGCTTCCACGGAAGCCAAGTCCTTCACTTTAGAGGATCTGGAACGAGTTGTTGCTAAGCAAAAGGAGGAGCATGATGCCTCTCTTGAGGCCTTGGTCCAAATGAGGTTATCCACACTAACCACGATGCTTGCACCACTTTCTGGTGGTGCGGCCTCGAGGCCAGCTGTGCCTACTCCTTCACTTGGCCAACAACCTCCTAACAATGAACACTCCAGTGTTCCTTGGCTTTATGCAAGACCTCAAATAGAGAAACCTAAGTATAACCCTCAAGGAAAACCTCCTTTACTTGATGAAACTACCGATTTTGCTTTGTGGAGAGTTGCTATGCAGGATCATCTTCGATATGGAAATGATGAGATGTTGGAGATCCTGGAGTATGGCTACCAAGCTGTTGACCCGAAGAATCTTACTCCAAGAGAGGTATATGACAAGAATCTCAATGACACAACAACCATGTGCATAAGAAGAGGTATGCCCGACAAGCAAAGGAGACCATACATACATACCACAAGTGCCAAGGAATTATGGGATACCATTGTGAGAACCAAGACCGGTACCTACACTCTCCGGCTTGCTCAATATGAAATTGCCAAGGGTCAATTGCAAAACTTTTGTATGGAGAAAGGTGAATCTCCCAAGCAACTACTTGAGCGTCTCATGACTCTCACCGCCGACATTGAGTCATGTGAATGTGACAAGACTCTAGATGGATTGAACTTGACTAAGTGATTTCTCGTGGATAAGTTGCTTCATGCTCTTGCTCCATATCATCACCAAATGATGTGGGACATAAGACAACACCATGGATTCAAGGAAATGGCTCCAGATGACATCATATCCACTTTCCAACTATTTAAAGAGTCAAAGGCAAATGCCACAAAGCATCTTGCCATGCATGGTACCTCAACATCAAAGATCAATCTTGCATTGAAGGCCAAGCATGTATGTGAAGAAGAGCAAAGTGAAGAAGAAGAAGAAGATGATGAGGAGGAGGATGGTGATGAGATTGATTCAGATGAGAGCACATTATATGAAGACATTGCTCTCTTTGTCAAGAAGTTTAGCGCGGGAAAATTCAAGGGAAGATTCCAGAAGAAGAAGGTGAGGAAATGCTACAACTGTGAAGAAACTAACCACTTCTCCAACGAGTGCCCTTATGAGAAGAGAGAAGATAAACCAAGGTTTCCAAGACCTTTCCCAAGAACAAGTTGCCAAATCTTTTGAACTCCAAGCTCAAGAAGAGAGATGGGAAAGCAATGGTTGCTCATGAAGAATCCGATATGGATGATGTCAGTGGTGTTGCCGGAGTTGCTCAAGATTCTCAAAACACATTGAGGCTAGTCAACAAGAGTGGTGATGTTGTCACATACAACTATATGAAGGACTACAAGGGCAACGCTCACAAGTGCCTAATGGCAAAGGCCGTGGTTGAAGATGGAGAGGACCAAAGCTCTCCTGACAAGGTCAAGGTAACCCCACGATCAAACCATCCTCCTTTCACTCCTCCTACTCCTAGTGATGAGTATCTTGATGCGGAGGATGGTTATGAGGATGATGATATAGATGATCCTATGCTTGCTAAACTAAATATGTTCATGTGCTCCCTCAAAGGAAAGAAGCTCACTATGTTTCGTATGCTTATGGAGATGGTGAGTAAGCACACCATCACCATTAAGGAACTCGAAACCCTCATCACCGAGGAAAAGGAGAAATATGAAATCCTTGAGCGGAAAGTCCAATATGAGGAAGCACGAAATGATGAACTATGCTTGAAAATTGGTGCAAACATTGATGTTCATACTAAAGATCTTGCCTCCTTGAAAAAGGCTATTGAGTCTTGCGAAGAGTTGATGAATGATAAAAGTAAGCTTGTGAAGTCTAATGCTTCTCTCTCTCAGGATTGTGAGCTCCTATCCGTGTCCCTCAAGACTAAGGAAGAAGAGCTCACCCTTCTTACAAAGAGTTTTGAGACGCTCAAGCTTACTTATCTTTAAACTCTAGCCAAAGCTTACTCTTCTCCTATTATCAATGTTGATGCTTGTACTACTAACTCTAGTAGTGATCTAGCATCTATTCTTGAGGATAACCGCTTTCTCAAGGCTCAAATCAAGAAAGGTCTCATGACATGTGCTCAAGGGCAAAAGAACCTTAATTAGGTATTGAGCCAACACAATGAGGTGTTTGCCAAAGAGGAACTCGGGTTTGACCCAAGCACAAGCAAGAAGAAGACGTCCTCTCAAAAGTGCACTACCCCTCTAAAAGAAAATTTTGTGCGAGAAGGGCACAAGGAGAAAGGTAAGGTTGTTAGTGGGAAGGCCACAAGGGGCATGCCCACTCTCAACAAGCCAAAAGAGTTCATGCCTCCATCCTCTGTACTTCGTAAGACTAAGTATGGAGAAGTTTATGCAAAGTTTGTTGGTCCTCGAAATGCATTTTTATGCTATTTGGGTCCCTAAGACCCTTGTGACTAACTTGAGAGGTCCCATTGCAAAATGGGTGCCTCTAACCAAGTCATAATTGTGTGTAGGTTGTCTTCTCTGGTGGAGTAAAATGGGTGATTGATAGTGGATGTACCAATCATATGACCGGAGATGGCAAATTGCTCTGCTGATTTCATGGAAGCTATGCAACCATTTATGAGCATTATGTTTGGTGGAGGATCAAAAGGACAGGTACTCGGGTTGGGCAAGGTGGCTATCACAAATGACATGTCTCTTGCAAATGTCATGCTTGTCCAATCCCTTAAATACCATTTGCTTTCTGTTCGCTAATTGGCTTCTGTTGGTTATGATACACTCTTTGGACTAACGGATGTGAAAGTCTTTAAGGGAGATACTCTCGAAGTGGCCTTTGTTGGAGAGTTGGATGGCAACCTTTACACGGTTGATTTCTCGAAAGAGAGCACATTCCATGCAACTTTTCTAATGGCCAAGGCCGACAAGGGGTGGCTATGGCATCGCCGGCTAGCCCATGTTAGCATGAGAAATCTTCAAGATCTCTTAAAGGGTAATCACATCCTTGGACTAACCAATGTATCTTTTGAGAAAGATCGTGTGTGTGGTGCATGCATAGCCGGGAAGCAACATCAATCAAAGCACCCACCCAAGAATATTGTGTCTACTTCAAGGCCTTTGGAGCTCCTTCATGTGGATCTTTTTGGGCCTCCTTCATGGGATAGTCTTGGTGGGAAAAAGTATGGGCTTGTCATTGTTGATGATTACTCAAGGTATACATGGGTCTTCTTCCTTCCAAGGACGAGACGAAGATCACCTTCATTGATTTTGCCAAGCAAGCACAACACAAGTTTGACAAAGAAATATTGGCAATAAGAAGTGATAATGGCTCTGAGTTCAAGAACTACACCTTGGAAGAGTTTCTTAGTGATGAAGGGCTTGAGCATCAATATTCAGCTCCATACACTCCCCAACAAAATGGTGTAGCAGAAAGGAAGAACCACACACTTGTGGAGATGGCAAGGTCCATGTTGGATGAATACAAGTCTCCACATAGTTTTTGGGCCGAGGCTGTCAACACCGCATGCCATGCATCAAACCGGCTCTTCCTCCGCACTATATTGGAAAAAGACTCCATATGAGCTTCTAACTGGGAACAAGCCGAATGTCAAGTACTTTCGTGTATTTGGTGCAAATGTTCCATCCTCAACAAAAGAGAACGGTTAGGAAAATTTCAATCCAAAACCATTGAGGGCATATTTGTTGGCTATGGATCAAACTCTCACGCCTATAGAGTCTACAACAAATCCAATGGATGTGTTGTAGAAACTTGTGACGTGGTGTTTGATGAATTTAATGGCTCCCATGGGGAGCAATTTTATCTAAGTGATGTAGGTGAAGAAGCTTCTTCTCAAGATATCTTGACCATGGGTGTTGGTGCATTTCTTCCAATAGAACAAGAACCTCATGATGATGAAGAAGAAGATGGAAGCTTCACGCATCATCAAACTACTTCAACACCCATACCACCACAAGCTCCTATTGCTGAACCAATGCCAATAGAACAAGTACAAGATGATGATCAAGTTCCTCTTCATGATAATCATCAAGAACAAGATCATCCTCAAGGGCAAGAACAAGAAAGTGCAATCATTGACGATGAACCTCAACAAATGCAAGATGAAGAAGAAGATCTTCCACCACACATTAATGATCCATATGTTGAGGAAGTGGATGATGGACATGAAGTTGAACCTCGTGAAACTCTTACCTCCATCATGCCTCGAGTGGCCGGTCATGTTGATGTTGACAAAATTCTCACTGGCATATCGGAAGGTAGAGTCACTTGTAAACAATTGACAAACTTTTGTGCTCACTTCTCGTTTGTGTCTAGTGTTGAGCCTCTCAAGGTACAAGATGCATTGGTGGACAACGATTGGCTCATCGCTATGCAAGAAGAGTTGAACAGTTTTGAATGCAACCAAGTGTGGTCATTAGTCAAGAGGCCAACTACGGAGCACAATGTCATTGGAACAAAATGGATTTTCAAGAACAAGCAAGATGAGAATGGTGTAATCATCCGTAACAAGGCAAGGTTAGTGGCACAAGGGTACTCACAATTTGAAGGTTTGGACTTTTTTGAGACCTTTGCCCCGTTGCCTTCTTGAATCCATTCGCATCTTACTTTCTTATGCTGCTTTCAATTGTTTTACATTACATCAAATGGATGTGAAGAGTGCTTTCCTTAACGGTCCTCTACAAGAAGAAGTATATGTATCACAACCACCTGGTTTCGTTGATCCCGATCACAAAGACTATGTGTATAAACTTCATAAGGCTTTGTATGGCCTCAAACAAGCACCTCGTGCTTGGTATGATCATCTTAAGAAGTTTTTACTCGATGATGCTTTTGTGAGAGGGGTGATCGATCCCACTCTTTTTACTAAGAGGGACAAGGGTGATTTGATATTATGCCAAATCTATGTAGATGATATCATTTTTGGTTCTCCTAACATTCATTTATGCAAGAAGTTTGCGGCTTCCATGACCAAGAATTTTGAAATATCACTAAATGTGGATTTGAAGTTCTTCCTCGGATTTCAAATTCAACAATTTCAAGAAGGAATTTTCTTGTCTCAAGCAAAATACCTCAAGGATATCCTAGAGAAGTTTGGCATGTCTGATGCTAGTCCATGTAAGACACCCATGCCAACCAAAATTGTACTCACTGAAGACACAAATGGTATTCCTTTCGACCCATCTATTTACCGCTCTATGATTGGTTCATTGCTTTATCTTTGTGCATTTAGACCAGACATCATGTTTAGTGTATGCATGTGTGCTAGATTTCAAGCTTTCCCTAGGAGAAGTCATCATAAGGCGGTTAAGCATATTCTTAGATACCTTGTTCACACCCCAAAGTTGGGTCTATGGTACCCCAAGGATGCTAAGTTTGATCTCATTGGGTACACGGATGCAGATTGTGCTGGAAGTGGATCGTAAGTCCCCCTCCGGTGCATGTCAGTTTCTTGGACGCTCCTTGGTAAGTTGGTCTTCGAAGAAACAAAATTTTGTTGCCCTCTCCATCGCAGAAGCTGAATACATTGCAACCGCTAGTTGTGCAACTCAATTACTATGGATGAGGCAAACTTTGAAGGATTACTGTATCACCTATAGACATGTGCCTCTTCTATGTGATAATGAAAGTGCCATCAATATGCTGAGAACCCCAAATATCATACCCGCACCAAGCACATTGATATTAGGTATCACTTCTTGAGAGATCATGTGGAGAAGGGTGATATTGACATTGCTCTGTTGGCACAGATATGCAACTAGCAGGCATTTTCAGCAAGCCATTGGATGAAGCAAGGTTTTGTCAACTTAGACGTGAACTTGGTATCTTGGAGCTTGACAACATTATGTGAAATCTAGTACCCATGCATGCATTTTCATAATGTCTTGTCTTGATGTAGGCATATATTTAGGGGGAGAACTTCAATTCATGAATCCTTTTCCCCCTATATATAAATAAAACCAACACTCTCAAAGTCACTATGACACTTATTTTGTGTCCATAGTACTTTAAAATGATGGAGTAGTAATTATGGGTCCAAAGTTCAACTCTTTGGTATCCCAGGTTATGTATACTCAAACATGGTGACTTAGGCTACAACTCTTCTTAGTTGTTTATGTGGGTTTGTGATATGTCTTGGATACGGTTGATTCTTACACTTATATATATATATATATATATATATATATATGTATATATATATATATATATAAATAAATATCATCACATCATCACCATTTCAAATATCAGCACTCTGGCTGGCCGGATCATCCGGATTTCCATCCGGACGTCCGGGTAGTTCTACTCTCTATACCCATATACCCGGACATCTGGGCTCCTATCCGGTCATCCGGGCCTATCCGGATCATCCAGGGCTACGCTTGGACATCCAGGTGGGTCCTCGCCCTAAGCAGTAAATATCGGGCCGTGTGGGAGCAGAGGGTTATTCCTTTGTTCTCCGCCCCCACGACCCCATCCACTCGCCGCCGCCGCCGGCGGCTGCTCGTGGGCTGCCCCGCTGGTCCAGCCGGCCATTTGGCTGGATCTCGCCGCCACGCCTTGCCATCACCTCGATCCACCCCCTCCTCGCGCCGTTTCCCCCGGGGCCGATTGGATCTCTAGTCTCGCGCCCTCTGTCCCCAAAATCCACCATGGTGGTCGGACATGGAGGTGGTGGCCGTAGCTTCAAGTCGACGTCCAAGGTCCCTCTCGTGGTACTCCATATGCTCCTCTCTTCTATTAACTCCGTTTATCCATCTAGGTTAGTCATTCATCGTGTTGGATCTCTCTCCTATGCGTGTACGCAGACGCGCTTCGTCAAGCATCGACGACTCCGAGGATGATGCTCATTCACTCAAGAAGGCGTCGGGTCGTGCTCGTCCGTCCTATGCCAGGCAGGATGACCCTGACTACGAGGCCGAACTCCATGAAAAGGAGCTCGTGCCTGTTCGTTCCACGACCAAGTCCAAGAAGAAGCAAGTAGCCGGTGCCTCAAGCTCCAAGTCTGCGGCACCTTCTGGCCTCGTCTTGTCCATGGCCAATCCCACCAACCGTGGTCGTCGTTCTGTCAACTATCAGTCCATGGACCCCTCTGAGTATGCTGCTTTAAGGAGTGATGTCAATCAATTTGTCGCCCCGGCCAATGCAACCGATCCTCGTTTTCGCACCTTGGTTCAACAAGACATCTATCAATCCATCATTGCTCATCTAGGTTTTTCTCCTCAGCATTATGTGAACTTGGATTACATTGAGAGAAATCCAACCAAGTTCGAAGGTGTGTTGGAGAAGATTGATGGCATGGGGCTGCGTCATGCTATGTCTCTTCACCGTGATTGGAATGAGGCTGCCATTCGGCAATTCTATGCCACGTGTTTCTTCCATCCGGAATGCTCTATCACTTGGATGACTCATCATTCTCAGTTCACCGTCTCCTTTGAGGAATTTTCTACTGCCTTGGGCATGCCCGGATCTGAGGCCTCTCTTTTCCAGATCCATGAGGTGAACACCAAGTTTGAGGCCATGCCCATCAATGCATGTGGTTGCCTCGTCATGCCTACCCCTCAGTTATCCACAATGCAGCAAAGCAAGGAGCTTAATGATATCTCCATCTTC
The DNA here is from genome assembly GCA_021605145.1 of Aegilops bicornis. Taxonomy (NCBI): domain Eukaryota; kingdom Viridiplantae; phylum Streptophyta; class Magnoliopsida; order Poales; family Poaceae; genus Aegilops; species Aegilops bicornis. The sequence goes on along the minus strand of CM038670.1, from coordinate 431,404,596 downwards.
CGTCACAAATACCGGTGGCTTTTTCAGTGTATCCTCAACTCCATTGCTCCCAAGAAAGGGGATCGTGGGATGGTTCAGACCTATAGCATTGACTTGATGTACTACTCGAGGAAGGCTCCCGACCGTCCCATTGACATGGCAGATTTCCTATGGCATGAGATTCGCATGGCTAGTGGTCTGAAGGTTCGTACACTTCCCCATGCCCCCTTCATTCAGAGAGTCATCGACTCGGTCTATCTGTGTTCCATTGTCAAGACATCCACGCACTCCATGTGGACTCCGCGTGATGAGTCTTCCAGGGGGAGGCCCCTGCTCCTCCGTGTGCCGAGAGTTCCTCTCGCCACATTAAACCTTTCATGAAGCCTTTTGACCGTCTGTCTCGCTTCATTGGCAAGTCCCACAAGGCTATCTTTGACACTTGCCGCTGCACTACTACTCAGATTGCTACCGAGGAGGTTTGCCGTATCTCTGAGGCGAATGCACTTCGGGCTCGCCTCCATGCGCGCCCTAGGAGTCCTGTCGAGCCAGATGAGCCTATTCCTGATCGTCTTCCTCTTCCGGAGGTCGATTTTCCTTCTGCCGCTGACTTCCCCGAGTTCTTCCTTAACCCTGCTGATCTGAGTGATGGTGATGGGGATGATGATGAGGATGCTGAGTGATCCTCCTCTCTTCTTTGTTGTTTTCCCCTTTTCGGTACTTGTCGCCAAGGGGGAGATGTAATTCTTAGGAGTATGAGTGTGTGTCAGCAATGGTTTGAGCTCTAGTTATTGGACTCATTATTATTATTGTAATGGAACCTTTGGTCTTGTGTTATGCTACCTTGTAAGAGCTTAAGTATGCTATCTTCATTCGTTGCGTATGTTGCTTTTAATGGTGTATGTCTGTCATTATATACTGAATGTGGGTATCCACTCCATATGTGCATCATTTTGTAGTTTAACACTTTATTCCTATACACACATTAAGGGGGAGCTCTCCCTAAAACACATTTCTATGCATACATTAAGGGGGAGCTCTTCCTAAAACACATACCGGATAACTCTCCTAAAAAATATTCGCATCACATTTCACTTGTTGAGAGCTATATGTAGTTTGTCATCAACTACCAAAAAGGGGGAGATTGAAAGCGCAATCTTGCTCTTAATAATATTTTTTGATGTTGATGACAAATTTACATATAGGGGACTAACCTTGTTTGCTAAGTATATACACAGGTCATCAGTCCTCTGGTTGTGTATAGTGCATCATGATCACATCATATGAGATATCACTCAAGCAATTAATCTATGAGGAAAGGAGCAAACAAAGACGAAGCATCATGCTCTTTTATATATTTCTTGAGTAATAGGGATCCTGCACTATTAAGAGGGCATCCGAGGTGTAGGTTCAAGGCTTGCTCATATTCTACCTCACAAGTAGTTTTTCACAAAAGACCAAAATCCCTAGCAAAACCCCTTAGCCAAAACCTACCACCTTTTTCTCTCTTCACTCTCTGCATAGCCGGATCATCCGGACTAGGTCCCGAATCATCTGGGCTTGTCCCCGGATCGTCCGGTGCAAGTTCCGGATCGTCCGGATAATGCATCCAGAGAGCATCATTTTGCTCTGATTATAGCCAGATCATCCGGACCTGTCCCGGATCATCCTGGCTGTGGCCCGCTCATCCGGACCCTGTCCCGGATCATCCGGATAATATCGTCCCTTCTATCACAGAAGCTTGGTGGATGAAGCCGGATCGTCCGGGTGTTCATCCGAATCGTCCGGGCTTGTGACCAGATCATTTGGGAGGTTCTCCGGATTGTCCGGCCTCCTCGTAGCTCTACTGCCATCTCTTTCATCCGAATCTTTAGCCGGAGCATCCGGACTTTTGTCCGGATCATCCGGATGGTACTCCAGATCATCCGGGCAAGTCCACCTCTGCTCAAAACGGCTCTATTCTGTTGCGTGTATATATAGCTCCTTACCTCTTCGAGATAAGGTTGAACACTCCACTCCAACATGCCCCAAGAACACCAGTACTCTCTCTCTCTCTCTCTCTCTCTCTCTCTCTCTCTCTTGCTCATCCACGAAATCCTAGATCCCGGTTTGATTCTTGAGAGTTTGAAAGAGTTGTTCCAATCAAAAGAAATATCTTCCCCCTCTCCTTCTTGTGACCGAAGCAAATCATGATTTGAGCAAGTCTTGAGCTTTTCCCCCTCGGATCTTATTACTCTTGGAGGTTGGAGACTCCTAGGCGGTAGGAGTCTTTCGGAGAGGAATCGACCATTGTGATTACCCGCGGAAAAGTTTGTGAGAGTTTGGAGACCACCCCAAGGTCTACCACTAGTGGTTGAGAAACGCCTCCGTGGTGTTGTCTCAAAGGGAGAATAGGGTGAGCCTTCGTGGCGTTGGTGTGCCTTCGTGATAACATCCACCTCTCTAACGGTGACATAGCTTCCCTCCAAGGAAGTGAACATCGGCATACATCCTCGTCTCCCGGAGTTGCTGTTATTCCTAAACCTAAGTCTCTACTTCTGGTTACTTGTCTCTTAGCACTTACTTATATCATATTGTGCTTGCTTACTTGTGTTACTTGTTTATCTTGCTCAGCTCTTAGCATCACACTTGCAATTGTTAGGCTCACTTTCATATTCCGCATTATTGCCTAAAATTGCTAATTAATAATTAAAATTTGTAATTGTACCTATTCACCCTCCCTCTAGGTCCATCTCGATCCTTTCAGCTGCCCATGGGCATGCGACGCGCAGTCTAGAACACGCGGGTAGTGATCGGATGCCGCGGAGGCAATAAAATGAAGGACGTGGTGCAGGTTGCAAGTCTCCCAAGCGGCGGTACAGAGAAATCGGTCATTGCGCACTAGGGGTAGGGTTTTCTTGCTCGTTGGACCAAGTGTACCACCTGCCGTGAAGGTAGATATCACGTAGGGCCGAGTCTGAGATGAGACGCCAGAAACAGTTTCATAGACCGGTGATTGACGTGGCCATTGTTCTTATCCACGAGGGATGTAATCATGTTGAAGTCGCCACCGATGAGCCATGGCCCAGCGATCGAGTCACGTAGATCCTGAAGCTCAGACAAGAATGTGAGCTTGTCCGGCTCGGACTGCGGTCCATAGACTATTTTTGGTTTCTTGATAGACAAGTTGATTGTTTTCTTGACCCGCAAGTTGGAAACCAAGTCGGTTGAGATCGTGATCACAACAAGGTACTATGTGGGTTCTCCTATAAATATGACTTACCAGTCGCAATGAAAGATACACTAAAAATGAGTTAGGGGTTTGCCTCCTCTGGCTACTTCTGTTGCAGCCATAGTCTACTCCACCCCGAAGGCCGGCAGCGAGCGGGAGAGCAAGTCTCTAGAACATCTTCCCCTTGTGATCCTGCCCTGGAAGAGGGCGAATTAGGTTTATGGGAACCGGTATGCGCGACTGGTCAAGTTCGTAGCCACATGTCATCTTCCATCCAAGTCGGGCGGCGTCAAGTATCGACGCCTTCAACATTATGTACTTCAGCTGGTCTTCACCACCGTTGTCTGCTTCAGCCGGTCTTCACCAACGTCGTCATCAACAACATCACATGTGCAACAGTCACCCGCCTCTTCTTCTGCAACTGATTAGTACGGGTGTCGTAATCCGATCCAACCTCTTATTACGGCTAGTGCTGCATTTGCGATGCTGTTGTACATGTTCTTCTTGTTCCATCTAGTATGCTAGTGTTGCATCTAACAATTGTTCTACTCATAATTTATTTTCTAATAAACCACAATATTAACTAATTATATATCCAACATAAGTGAGGTGTCTCTTTTTTCTCTCTCTTGTTTGAGCTTTCACAAAGTTGCAGTGTGCGCTTCTTCACTTTTTTTGAGTTGACTTTCTTTTTCTTTGAAATGGAGCTTGTTCACTTCCATGTGGACACATGTGTTGTTCTCAGGCCAACTCCACCGCACGACCCTAAACGGACATCCGATTTGGCCGGATTTTGTCCCTTTGGGGTGGCAATGGGTTCGCCCATGTCCGCTTCTGTCCGTTGGGTCGTGGGTGCGCCCAACGCGCGGCCGCACCTCAAATCATGTCCGGGGTGAACGTGATTAAAAAAACAAAAACTAAAATGAAATGCCCAAAATAAGTAAATAAATGCAAATATAAAAACATAAAACATAAGTTAACCATCACGGCCACAAAACGGCCGAGTTTCACGGTTCACATTGCCATAATTAACATAATAAAAAATAAAAACCGCCGCCGCTGGCCTCGCTGCGGCCGTCGATACCGTGGTCGCCGTCTTTCGTCGTTGTCGTCATAAATCGCGCCGACGAGGTCGACATAGTCCGGCGACGTCCAGAGGTGGGACGGCGGTGCGTGGTACACGAGGGCGGGCTGGAAGGCGGGAGGTGCCTGCACCACCTCCTCCCGTGGCGACGCCTCCCGCTTCGGTGACCACGGCGACGTGGGGCACCAGTTCACGCCCTCACGGCGTCGGCCATCTCCGCAGCCGTGCACGGCCAGCTCCACTACCGACCCACCATGCCCGGGTGGAACGCGGCCACCGGCTCCTCCTCCATCACCTCCTCCGCCCTCATCATCTCCAGCTCGGGGATGGCGACGTCTCCGGTCGCAGAGAGGGCCATCATCTCCTCGAGGCCCTCCCATTGGCGCTCATCGTGCGTGTTCATGGAGTCCTTCATGACATGTTGCATGAGCCGGGCCTCCTCCTTCGCTGTCATGCGAGGAGGTGGTGGTGGCGATGGAGATGGGGAAGGCGACGACGTGGGCGTGGGGCCGCGCACCCGCGTACGCCTGCGCACTTGGGGAGCAGGCGCTGCACGCTCTCGATGTGGCCGCCACGGCCCCGACGACGTGCCGGCGAAGAAAGAGGCGCGCCGCACGCCATGCTCGTCCCTTAGCCACGTGTCCCAGAGCACGGAGTCGAGGGCGCACCTCGAGTCGTAGTACAGGTCGTCCGGCAGGAGGCGGCGGCGGCGCTCGATCTCCTCGCGGCGCGCACGGCCGCTCGTCGGGACCGGCAGGATCGGGACCCGGTCGGCGGAGCGATGCCAGTTATTGGGGAGGTGGACGTCGCTCCACGGGAGCGGCGTCCTCGTCTCCCAATAACATCGGCATACATCCGCGCTGATGTACTGCCGGTCATGCTCGCCGCCGGCCATAGGGTCGATGGTGAATGGGGCAGGCGGGTGGTGGTGGTGATATGGGCTCCTCTTTCACGGAGCCGCGACGACGGCCCGAGGACGAGCCAGCCTCGGGGTCGTGCTTCCCCTTGAGGCCGTGGTTCCAGAACCCCATGGCTGCGAGGCGGCCGGCCGGCGAGATCGAGGACGGGAAGAGGATAAGCTAGGGTTTGGGGTGTGTCGGGTTTCGAGGAGGCAGCACGGGCTGGAGTGGGGAGTGTGGACGACGACCGGTCCATGGTTTCCCCTTTTAAGAAGGACGGCGACCGTTCGCCTGGGCAGATGACAGGTGGGCCGACCGTGCATGCGCATTAATGTCGGCCGGTGGGAGGTAGGTGGCCGTCGTCATTACGCGACCGGCAGACGAGCAACGTCCGTTCTTTGTCGCCACGACCCAAACCAGTATGATTTGTCTTGAAATAGGTCGGCCTAGACACAAAACGGACTAGATGGATTCAGGCCGTCGCGCGTCGGGCCATCTGATTTGTTCCTTTTACCCAAACGGACGGGGCCGGACGGGATTGGAGTTGGCCTCACATGCACAGCTTCGGCTCCAAGAGAAAAGGACATTGGCCGATAGCTTAGCCGGACGCGTAAACCTAGAGATCTCTCTCCATCAATTCCAAACAGTACTATTTAAGAAGAGAGAAAGAAAGAAGCAATCTCACTGATCAGGACAAGAAGCGAGATGGACAAAACGAACATTCCTCGGTCGGCCCGAGCCCACGATCGAGCCCGCAAACCCGACCCCACCCGCCCGCGTGGAAACCAAGCGGGCCCACAAGCCAGTGAAACCCAGCGCCCCTCAGCCCCCTGGTCACAGACAGGTGGGCCATCTGTTCCCGCCACTCCGGCCGCCTTCCCACCGGCACGGCCCGCATTGAAGCGAGGCAGCGCCGAGCCCGTGAGACGGACCCACGTGAAAGCGATCCGGGACGGCTGGAAGAGGGCCCCACAGAACCTCGCTCTTTAGTTTACTCGCCCGCACACATGCCGGTTTCGTTTCTTGCTTGTCTCGCCTCGCCGCCTCGCTGCCACGGTCAACTCCTCCTTGCTTGCCTCCCCCACGTCTCCGTGCCGCCCAGAGCCAGAAGCATTCCCTCAAACACCTCGCGGGCGCCTCTGACCCCGCCTCCCTCCATGGCCGCGCCCTAGAGACCAGATTGCCGCAGCCGCTTCGGTGCTCCGGCTCCACCCATGCCGCAGTGCCGCCTCCTCCTGGCCGCCCTGGCCCTTTTAGGGGCTGTGGCGGCCGCCGTGGCGCAGCAGCCGCTCGCGTCGCCGTCGGACCTGGCGGGGCTGTACAGCCTGCGGGCGTCGCTGGGTTTGCGGGCGCGCGAGTGGCCCGCGAGGGCCGACCCGTGCACGGCCTGGGCGGGGGTCACGTGCCGCGCCGGCCGCGTCGTGGGCGTCAGCGTCGCGTGGTTCCGCCGCACCCGCCTCGCGAGCCGCGCGCCGGCGTTCGCGGTCGACGGGCTGCGGAACCTCACAGCGCTCGAGCTCTTCAACGCCTCCGGTTTCCCGCTCCCCGGCGAGGTGCCCGCGTGGTTCAGCCGCGGCCTCCCGCCGCCGCTCGCCGTGCTCGACCTCCGCTACGCCGCAGTCAATGGCACGCTCCCGCCCGATCTCGGCTCATCGGGGAATCTGACTAGGCTGCTCCTCTCCGGGAACAGCCTCTCGGGCCAGGTTCCGGAAACGCTGCTCTCCGTCAAAGGCCTTCGCGTTCTTGACCTCTCCACCAACAATTTCACCGGGGAGCTACCCAGCGTCTCGGTCGGCACCGGTGATGTAGCGGCATCGTTGTTTAACATTTCAGGGAATTCTCTGTATGGTGTGGCCACTGATGCCATTGGGGCACTCAAGACGAGATTCCGGCTGGTGGACGTGTCAAGCAACTACCTCGATGGAAATTGGAATGGATCCGATGCAACGGTGGATGTTAGCGTGAATTGCTTCTCTGGTGTCTCTGGTCAGCGCAGCCGTGTTGATTGTGAAGACTTCTATAGGAGGGAAGGGGCGAGACTTGTTGATATTCCAGTGCCTGCACCTTTGCCTCAGCCATCACCGGAGAAGAGCCGTGGGATCTCCAAAAATGTACTTATTGGGGTTCTTGCAGCCGCAGCAGCATTGATGGTTATGTTTTTGGTTGCATTGCTTTTCTGTTTGATGAGGAGGAGACAAAGAGGTGGTGGGAGAGGGGCGGAAACAAATGAGGAAGGTGCACGCGGCATGCGTAGGAGGGACAGCAGCGTAAATCCTGTGGCCTCATCACCGGTAGCAGTGTCCCCGAGAGCCGATGCTACTCCTAAGGACGCAATTGCCGTTTTTGGTGAGTTGACCTATGAGCAATTGGTCCATGCCACCGGGGGCTTTGGTGATGACAACCTCCTCAAGCATGGGCATTCGGGGGATATTTACCATGGTGTGTTGGAGAATGGCGCACATGTCATCGTCAAGAAGATTGGTACAAAGAGTATCAACAAAGTTTCAAGCGAATTGGACTTCTATTCGAGGTACTCACATGAGAGGATTGTTCCGTTGCTCGGCCATCTGGCCAACAATGACGAAGAATTTCTGTCCTACAAGTATATGCCAAAGGCGGACTTGACCAATGCATTGCACAAGAAACCTGTGGACACTGAAGATGGCTTGCACTCATTGGATTGGATAACTAGACTGAAGATCGCCACTGGTGTAGCTGAGGCCATGTGCTTCCTTCATGACGAGTGCAGCCCACCATTCGTTCACAGGTATTTTATACTTTTTGTATGCTCCAAACATCTTGCTGGTGCATTTCCCAGTACATGTGGAATATGCTATTGGAGTATTTAATCTTATGGTATAAATTTGTTACATTTAGTTTATACTTTCTGGGGTCCTCTAAGTGGTGGTTGTGCTTTTGACGTTTATGAATACACCAGTAAAATTCATATCTGTCAAGGCATTATTGCTGAAGAGAGAAATTTTATATATGTGAAACTTTTGTTTGACCTATTATTCCCAAGTCTGAACGAAAGATTAGAGGAATATGATTTGTCTTTGTATATGGTTAGAAGAATTGACCTGATGTAGAAGTATATGATTTTGTACGACTAGTCATTTTCTGATTGTTCTGCTGAGTAAAAAGTGTTACATTTTTTTGCGTGGAAGTAAAAAATGTTACTTGATTGTATGTTTTTCTGATATATGCATGTGGTTTCTGTACAAAGCGTATATGCTGCACGAGAGAATATCTGAGGAAGAGTTATACAATGAAGATAAATTTGATATATGATAATAGTTTTTTAATAGAAATAAGCTCTACCAAAGCCTCAAGTCTCTATTGGAGCGTAGGCGTAGCATTTGTCTTATTTTACCAACTGCTCTCTGGACGTCATCAGTTATTCCAGTATTGTATTACTTTTGACATAATTGGTAGTAGTCATCTTCTGTTCCACCTGCCTGTTTTGACTGCTTTATCTTTTGTTGCCATCTTATATTACTTTGACTAGTCAATGTTGTCACTTGTCAGTAGGTGAGGTCAAGTATTTTAAGTTACAGGCCTTATCTCCACATAGCTGCATGTTGCTTGATGCCCTAATCTTCTTCTTTAATATCGTTCTTGATATTTGATTTACCATGTTCTGAGTTCTGATTCTTTCATTGTAACTGCAGAGATATCCAAGCAAGCAGTGTGCTTCTTGATGATAAATTTGAAGTGCGACTCGGAAGTATGAGTAACATATGCGCTCAGCAAAGTGCAGGAAGCCAGAATGTTTTCTCTCGGATCTTGAGATCATCAAAGTGAGATTGCGACCTGTTTAATTCTTTTTTTCTACATGTTTTGTGATAGGCTTAGAAGAATCTAATAACCATGCTAATTAACTCCTGAGCTTAATGTTGTAAAGTTTGCTCTGAGTTATCTTGATGTTAAGGCTTATATAGCATTAATATACGAGGAGCATACATATAGAAATAAATGGAAAGTAAAGCAACTCTACTTATAAATCATCGATGACCCTATGTATAGAAAAGAAGCTAGAGGCATTAATCTACATAATTTATATTTGTGGTTTTACTTGACTTGCTGTAAGCAATTTGTTTGCCCACTTTCTTACTAATTTTATTGGTACTAACTTAAAGATACTACAGCATGCTAGCAGTGACGAGTTCTGGTATTAAGTGCCTTTTATTTGCCAAATGCACACCAAATAAGGACATGATAGTAAGGAATTTGGAGTTGTTTACTTGACTACCAGTTTCTAGGACTGCAAACTGTTGATTGCAGAAACATCAGTGAATAACGAATCTTATTTTTTGGCATATTTTGATTGATTGGTGGTTGGTACTTGGTAAATCATTGTTTGGTCACACACCTACTTACTGCCCTCTGATTCTGTTGTCTTGAGCAAATTCCAATCTTGTCTTTTTTTAGAAGAAACTTATGTTAGTAGTATTTTGTTAAGTTTCTTCAGTCTTCTTAACTGACGTTCCTAACTGACATTGGTAACTGGCACTTTCTTGTGGCAGGTCTCTTGACAAGAACACATCAGGTGCATAAATATTTCACATTTGTCCGCATGCTACTTTCATAATTGATATACAAAGTCTGATATCGGAAAAAGAACGAAATTTATCTCTTTTGTGTGTCTTTCTCATTTTCAGGCCCACCAGCAACTTGTTCATACGATGTTTACTGCTTTGGGAAGGTGATCCTTGAGCTAGTAACAGGCAATTTTGGTGTAAGTGGATCAAACGATGCTGGCTCCGAGGAGTGGCTGGCGAACACAACAAATCGCATCAGCATCAGTGACAAGGATAGCATTACTAATATCATCGATCCTTTACTTGTCGTTGATGAGGACCATCTTGAAGAAGTATGGGCAGTGGCGATCGTCGCAAAGACGTGCCTAAACTCAAAGCCGTCAAGGCGTCCCTCTGCTCGCTACGTCTTGAAAGCCCTGGAGAATCCGCTGAGGGTGGTCCGAGCGGGTTCCCGGTCCAACTCCGCAAGGCTCAGGAGCTCGTCATCGCGGAGCTCATGGCAGTCTGCTTTTCTTCAGGGCAGTCGTTACCAGAGCTACGAGGTCATGTCGCCATCAGGGCGAATGCTTGATCGCAGAGGCTCGGTTAGGTCACATATTAGTGGGGGAGAAGCTTCCTCGTCCTTCAAGAGATCTTTGCGGGAGATTGCTCCAGACCCGCAAGTGCTGGACGAGGACGTCGCTGTGTAGAGAAAAGAGAAGATTTTATCCGGAATTTCTTTCAGGCGCTGGTGATTCTTCCTTACCTGTGTATAATTGTCATCGGATGTGCATGGCTTCGGTTCCTCAAGGTCAGAAGTGTGCATAAAGAGAGGCTAAGTTGTGGGTTTTCCTTCATTGGCACATGGAGATGGTACATGATGTTTTCAGAGTGCACATAGAGCAACAACATTCAGTATGACACAATTAATTTCTTTTCACCAAATCACATTGATTTTGACATAATCTGTACTAGTTAGTTTGATTAATTTGAGACACGATTGTTGTGGGTCGAAGGTTGAAAAAACTAGTCAATTTGAATTTATATTTTTATTTAAATTTAAATTCAAATGTGACCGTTTAGCAGTTGGCCATGCCAGTTTACCTTGCCTTGTCTCTCTCTCTCTCTCTCTCTCTCTCTCTCTCAAAAAAAGCAGTTAACCCCCATACAGTTCAAAAAAAAAAAACAAACAGGATAGAGCTAAACCTCGCTCCACCTTCCACTCGTCTCCAATGGCCACCACCACTCTCCCACGCTCTCACATCCGCCTGCACCTCCCGCTCCACACCGCCAACCCTTCCTACCCTCGCTGCTGCCGCCTCCTTCCCTCCTCCGCCATCTCATCGCGTCTCCAGAACCCCGCCACAACCACCGCCACCCGCTATCCCATCCTCCCGCCCGCTCCATCCCCTTCCCTCCTCGCCGCCGAGGAGGCCTCCCTCGCCCCGCGCCGCACCCACCGGTTCCCGGGCTCTGTCGCGCCCCCGCGCATCCAGGACTCCCGGGAGGACCTCGACGTCCCGGCCGACGATGACGTCCTGCGGCGTGCGCTCGAGGTGCGCCGCGCTGTGGCCACCGAGGCGCTCGTGGCCGCGCTCAGCGGCGGGAAGGCCGGGGGGCTCACCTACGTCAACAACCTCACTTCACGGATGGGCGCCTTCGTCGACCGCATCGTCGTCGGAGCCGCCGCCATGCGGCGCGACCGCCCCGAGCTCGCGCACCAGTCCTTCAACGCCCGGGCACGGACCTACATCCAGGAATCGGGCGTGGTCGAGCTGGTCAAGTAAACGTCCCAGCGTTCCCTTTTCTTTTTCTTGTTCAATTCTTCTGTTTATTTCTTCTCAAGTACAGAGCACATGAGCTGCAATAATGCAATTACGAGACTCGAATGAAATTTCGTTTTTGTGTGAGCAATAGCTGTAGGAGTTGTCATTTAACAGAGGGAAAAGAAAATCATATTCTAAGTTGGTCCATCTCATCTGAGCAAGAAGCTTGGCCATTTCCCACCTAGCTGGTTTCAAGACGGTGCATGTTTTGTTAGGCTTGAAATGAAAGTGCCCTCATATCAGTGACCGACCATGACAATCACAAGCTTGGCTATAACACCCCTGTCAACAAGTTCCATTGTGATTATTTTCCAATTCCTGCTGTTTAACCTCAGCAAGCTCAACTCAATCTTATTAAATTTTCAGTTCTATTTATCTTGCTGGACTTGAGCTGATTGATTTTTTTTTTCAGTTTTAGTTGTCTAAACTGCATTTATTTGATGTATTTTCACACTGTTCTATGACTATACCTGTTTAAACATTTCATTTGAACTGACATGATAAGTAACCGTGCAAAGTCCTAATCATGGCATTGTTCCTATTTGCTAGCAAACTCCTAAGTAATTCACGAACTCTGAAGTTGTGTATTTCATGATACGTACGGAAATAGTTTCCTCGCTAGTATTGAAACAATATATTCACTTCAGGTGGTTCAAGCACAACTCCTTGACATATCCCCAGATTGCGAAAGTAGTTTGCTCCTGTTCTGGTGATCTGGAGAAAGTGAGAAGGATGCTAAAGTGGTTGAGATCAATTTATGTGAAAGGAGAATTTTTGGGACGTGTGCTTGCGAAGGGTGAATCCCTTATGAGTCGCAGTTTTGAAGAATTGGAAGAGATTACTGGCTATCTGGAATGCTGTGGTGTTAGGAGAGACTGGATTGGTCACGTGGTCAGTAGATGTCCACAGCTATTGAATTTTTCCTTGGATGAGTTAGAGACACGAGTGCGATTTTATACAGATATGGGAATGAACGAGAATGACTTCGGCACTATGGTCTATGATTATCCAAAAGTTCTCGGGTTTTTCAGCCTAGAAGAGATGAACAGTAAGGTGTTTACTGCGCATTAAGTTTTGCTCCATGCTATTTTTCTTTCTGCACCTTGCCCACTTGAAAGAATATTTGACACCATCTTTTCCTGCAATTTATTCCCTTTCTCTTACTATTACTATTATGCAAGTTTAATCTTCAGATGATTGAAGATCGATCCATATTTTGTTAAAGAACATTTGTCTCCCCTATAGCTAGTAGGTTGATGGCTTGCATGCCCCACACACATGTTTTGGCCTTGCTCGTGTGTCCATAACTCAAAAAAGGTGACCTAATGGCCTAAACATACCAATAGTCACCAAATTTATATCGGCTACTGAGGAGTAGGCAATGATCTTCTTAAGATCGATCTGTCTTCAAGTGGTCAAGGAAGTATATTTTATAGCAGTCGCGCCAAAATCTCGCTTCAGGAAACATGGTATTGAAAAACTTAGAAACAGGACTCAGTCATAGGTGCCTCTACATGGGCTTCGGGTAACTAAAAAAGAACTGGTCCATAGGCACTTTGATGACAAAAGAGGGGGGAAAAGCAATGCATAGAAGAATTTGGAGCTGCTCACTAAATTCAGTGGTTAGTAAAATTTGTAAATCTGTGGCTCCTGTTTGTAGAAGAATCAACATAATAGCTGATAGCATAAAAACGGATACAAGTATATAGGAAAAACTAAGTTCTTGAATTCAACATTTCAGTTTGTCATTGTTAATTGTATAGCAATGGTTGTTTGTACTTCATAATTAGAACAAACTATGTGTTGAAAATAATGGCGTTCTGGCTCACAGGTTCAATATCTGAAAGAGTTTGGTTTGAGCACAGAAGAACTTGGAAAAATGCTGGCTTATAAGCCACAGCTCATGGCCTGCAGCATTGAAGAAAGGTGGAAGCCACTTGTGAAGTACCTATATCATCTAAACGTTTCACGGGATGGTATGAAGCGTATGTTGGCGGTCCAACCTACGATTTTCTGTCTTGATTTAGAGACAGTAATTTCACCAAAGGTACCCCCTAAATAATTAGCACTATGCATGCATGTTTTGATGCTACTTGGCACTCTTTTATGAGTTATTCACTGCAGGATACTATGATTCGTATGCCTGTTCACAAAATATATTATGATCTGTTAAACATGTTCTTTAACACTCTGATAGGAGTAACTGCCTTTTTTTTACTCTTAGGAGTAATTACCTTTTGTATCCGAGAAAAGTGTACAAATTGGATTTCTAGTTCTGATGTATGGCTTGTTGACAGTTGACCCTTCTCATTTCTATCCGATCAATTCTTCCAGGTACGATTTCTACAGGATATTGGTGTGAGGAATGATGCAGTCGGCAATGTGCTTGTGAAGTTCCCACCTGTACTAACTTATAGTCTGTACAGGAAGTTACGCCCAGTGGTTTGTTCTCGTATCATTTTATTTCACCATGTTTTACAATGCTTTCAGTAGGATAAGTGTACGTACATCATAAGTGCAGTTAGTTTCAAATCTCACTAAGCCTTGTTGTGCTCTATTCGGCTCATGTGTCTTGAAACTGCAGGTTATATTCCTGAGGACAAAAGCTGGAGTAACAGAGGATGACATTGGGAAGGTCATTGCGTTGGACCCGCAGCTCATGGGCTGCAGCATCGCACACAAACTGGAAGCCAGCGTCAAGTACTTCCGGTCACTGGGCATCTACCACTTGGTGCTCGGCCAGATGGTTGCCGACTTCCCGACGCTTCTCCGATACAATGTGGATGTTCTGCGTCCAAAATACCAGTACCTCAGGCGTGTCATGGTACGGCCGCTGAAAGATCTTATCGAGTTTCCCCGGTGAGTGTACCGCATCCATAGCCTCTTCTGAGAAGATGAGATGATACCGCATCCATAGCCTCTTCTGAGAAGATGAGATGATACAGGCTTTTCAGTTAGATCATCATCCTTGTGCCTTGCCAGGTTTTTCAGTTACTCTTTGGAACATAGGATAGAGCCTCGGCACAAGGTTCTGGTGGCCAACAGGATAAACATGAAGCTGCGGTACATGCTGCCTGGTTCCGACGAGGAATTTGCGCAGAGGGTGCAAGAAGCCGTCGATAGGAGAGCGAGATTCGAAGCCGGAGAGGCTACTCCCGAGACATCAGGTGCGCCCGAAACACCTAGCAGCAATGGAAATGGCGTAGCAGCAGCAGCAGTAGCATTTCAAGAGATGGAGGCAGATTAAGGCAGTACCTTGCAAGAAACAAAAATTCCATGTCCTTGACTTGTACGTACATACGTGTACATGTTCTTGTTCCACGTTTGTGGTTGGTTGTGCTCACTGTGAGCCTATTTGATCCTTTGTGACTCCAAAGTCCTAAGTCAAATCGACGGTGGATTCTGCTGGAGCCAGCGCGAGCACAAAATGCATAACTAAAATGTTTCACAAAAGAAAAAGAAAACATAACTAAGCTAGATCATCATCCCAGATTATAAGTATCTGGTTCGGCATGAAAGCAGCTCATATAAAATTTCATTTACACCAAGGTACCCAGAAAGGGACAGGCTAGGCACTAGTATTTTCTTTTGTTTATTTATTTATTTCTCATGAATTACACAGGAAAAACAAGGACGAAATTCAGCTGCAGCTCTCAGCTAGAGAATACCCACCGCATGCTTTATTAACAACCTCAATTAAATCACCGAGCTGAGACGCATGAATCAGTAAACTCGTGCTTTCGGTGGGAACGACTCGATTTCATCATCCAATGTGTTCATATGGACTGGACTGTATGCCAATCGTACCTTCTCATTCTCCCAGTACCTGTAAAACACATAACAAATGGCATCAAGTTGCTCAATTTAGGACATCTCAAACCCTATACGCCGTACCACCCCTAAATGTCCGGACACCACAGACGCGTCCAAATTCCCAGAAACCGGCACCAAACCAAGGGGAGGTTGCGAGCGTTCGGATATCCGTCACGTAGGACTCCGACACCCCCGACACACCCAAAACCTCACTCGGAGCTGTGTTTTTCTTACTCCCCCTTCCCCATACTCTGTATCCGCTCCCTCCCTGAGTGGCGGCTACCAACGTTGCCGCTGTATCACCCCCGCTGCCCCACCCACGCACCTACCTGCCTTGAAGTGTGGCACCGTTCCACCCTCGTCCGACCGCTGCCCAGGTATCGTCCGCCCTGTGCCGTCCATGGCGGACACCACGCCTGACAAGTGTTTGGCCAAATGCCATAGCCAAATTGTTGACAATTTTTTTCCTTCCTTTGAAGCAAACACGATGTATTTGGAGTACTTCTACTACAACTTCATGGATTCATGCTCATTGGATGATGACGAAGGGCGATGATGAGGGCGGTCCTTCCAGATGCAGAGCGCACGGAGGAGCATGTGCCGGGGAGTATGTTCTTAGTTTCAAGGGATCAGTCAAGGGACGAGTGTTGAATCAGAACATGGCATGGGGGCATTTGATGCTGATGGACGACTACTTTTGTCCCCAATGCCCTATTCGTAGACCATTTTCGCCGACGCTTTCAGATGCGGAAAAATGTTTTTGATGGTCTCTACAATGGTGTCTGAGCCTATGATGACTACTTCATCTTGAAGGAGGCCATTAAAATTGTCTTCTGTGGTTAACAGAAGTGCATGGCTGCATTGAGGATGTTAGACTATGGCACGGCCGCAGATTCATGGGACGAGTAGCTCCGGATGTCTTAAAGCACATGCGAAGATGTCATGGTCAGGTTTGCTACTGCAGTGGTCAAGATGTTTGGACCGCAGAGAGAACCAACTGTCCCAGACACCGAAAGGCTCATGGCACACTCGGAAGCAAGAGGGTGGCCAGGTATGCTCGGATCCCTTGATTGCATGCACCGAAAATGGAAAAACTGCCTATATGTTAAACAAGGGCAATATCAAGGTCATGTTAAGAAGCCTACCATCATTCTTAAAGCAGATGCATCACAAGACCTCTGAATTTGGCAGTTTTTTTGGCATTTCTTAAAGCAGATGCATCACAAGACCTCTGAATTTGGCAGTTTTTTTGGCATGCTCGGGTCTCACAATGACATCAATGTGTTGCAGCGGTCTCCTTTGTTTGCTACGTTGACAGTGTGACAAGCTCCTCCGTGCAACTATACCATCAATGGTCATGACCACAACATGGGCTACTATTTGATTGATTGTATCTATCATCGGTGGGGACCTTTGTCAAGACCATGTCTGAGCGAAATACTGAAAAAAGATCTTGCTTTGTCCGAAGACACTACAAAGGATGAAGGCATTTGGAGTGCTCCAAGCCCGTTTTGCAGTTGTTCATGGACCTGCTAAACAATGAGATCCAGAGACGTTGTGGAAGGTGTTGACTTGTTATGTGATCATGTACCACATGATTGTGGAGGATGAGGGTGAAGGAGTTGACGAAGGTCTGGAATTTGAGTGTTCCTATCCAATTTCCAGAGCAGAATTTGGCGACGTTTGGAGATTTTATCCAAATGCATCAACATATTCGCCATCAAGCCATCAAGCAACTCACGAGCAGCTTCAGAATGATCTGATTGAGCATCTGTTGCGCTTAAAGGGGAGAACTAAACTAGAGCATATGCGTGAATAAGTTGGATTCAAGATTGAATTATTTTATTTGAAAACTTAATGTTTGGAATCACAGGGAGAAAAAAAAGGACGGACAAGGGCGGACGTTTGCTGCACAGGGTTGGGTTGCCGGCTCCCGTATCCGCGGAAGTTTGGTGTGTCCAGTTTGGTGGGTCCACGGACGTTTATTGTGTTCGATTTGGGGTACACCGTTGGAGATTCCCTAAATTTTGGTGGGTTTTACACCGAATTACACGCTACTATAATTTGTTTCACTCCACAAAATTGTTTGATGTAACCACATTAAGCTTAATAATGAAGAGAAGACGATCAAGATACTTACCCCAGAGAGTGCTTCATCCAACGGTCATCGTCTCTTGTCTGTAAGCAACGAGGAGAAACAATTGCCGTTACTACATAGAAGCATGTGGGTGCAAGGAAGAAGAGACATTAAAACAAACAAGCCAAGTAGCAAACCGTGAAATCTTCACGAGCATGAGCTCCTCTGCTTTCCTTCCGAGCCTCTGCTGAATACATAGTTATGCATGCATTTATCAACAGATTTTCTAGCTCTATGGTTTCTATCAAGTCTGAATTCCTGCATAAACAAACAACAACAAAAATGGGTGATTACTGCAGGAATACAAGTCAAACTGCTTCATACAATTCCTGCGAGGAATAAAATATACCATATGAGGCTTCGGTCACTGATCTTCACGTCATGATAACTTTCCCATGCTTTGCTGATCAGTTGACAACCTAATAAACATATGGCCAATGAGAACTTTTTGATAAATGATAATTATAACCGAGAATAGTGTCTCTTCCTGCTTGTGTATCTTTACTTATGTTGTTCTTGCTTCCTGCTTTTCATGCATAAATAGCTCTAAGAATTTCCCTTACCTCTCAAGGGTCTATGGTGAGAACAGATAACAGACACAGGATGGTGATTGTTCGAGAAAAAACACAGGATGGTGATGAACTCTACAATGTTCAATACCTTCTTCAAGCGTTTCTTGTGTACGGAAAACTGCAGCATTATTTTGCATAATACGTTGCGTGTTGAGACGGATCTTGGAAGTTGGCAATGAACCATTTGCATTTCTCAGCTTGTCCAACCATACTATAGTCTTCTCCCCTGCACCTTTTTCCAGAGGTTTCTGCTTGTCACCTGCAATATAGGTATAGTGAGTCAGAGCCAAGAAAGCAATGAGATGCAGAACAAAAGAAAGGAGCTTACCTGGTTTCGAAATCTCAGCTACCCTGTTTGCACAAGCTCTACCAAACACAACTATGTCAAGAAGTGAATTTGCACCCAAACGATTTGCACCATGAACAGACGCGCACGCTGCTTCTCCAGCAGCCATTAAACCAGGAATAACAGTATCTGGATTATCACCCTTGATATCCACAACCTAATAATATTTAAAACAGAACACCCATTAGGAGAACAGAAAACATGATCCATGATCATGTTTAATATGGTTACTCAAGACGAACCTCCCCATGGTAGTTTGTTGGGATCCCACCCATGTTGTAGTGAACGGTAGGCAAAACTGGAATGGGCTCCTTGGTGACGTCAACACCAGCAAAAATAGCAGCAGTTTCAGATATACCAGGAAGTCTTTCCTTGAGAACTTCAGGAGGCAGGTGGTTAAGATGCAAATAGATGTGATCCTTCAATGGCCCTGCGATAACCATACAAAAGGATTAGGTTGACCTGAATAAGCCACACAATTTGGCAACCTTTTGCATATAAAAAAGATGACTAAGACTACTTACCAACACCACGCCCTTCTCTAATTTCCATTGTCATGGATCTTGAAACAACATCACGAGAAGCAAGATCCTTCGCAGTCGGAGCATATCGTTCCATGAAACGCTCACCTTCACTGTTCCTAAGAATACCACCCTCACCACGGGATCCTGAGAAAACCGTGTGAGATCAACAAGGTAAACACAAGTTGTCAGAGAAGAGAAAAAAGGGGGCTTAACAGACAAGTACAACATCAACTCCAGAAATACATCTGTTAGAGTACGTAATGGGCCTAATGGGCCCATTAGTCTTAGGGTTAATTAGAGATAAGGGTCGCTTGCTTAGGGGTCAAGTAAGTCTTGCTTGGGAGTCAAGTAAACCTCTCTATATAAAGAGAGGAGATGTATCAATCTAATCAAGCAAGAATTAAGAGGACAACATCATCCATAGATTAGAGGGTTTTATGACCAAGTTGCTTCCCTAATGATAACAACAGGGAGAAATAGTTGAATATATACAACCTTCAGTGATGAGGCATCCAGCACCATATATGCCTGTAGGATGGAACTGGACGAACTCAAGATCCTGCAATGCATATATCACACAAGCATAATCAAAAAGGATAATGGAAGAGGAGGAACTTAAAAATTAGCATCAGCAAAAACTAACTTGAAGAGGTAAACCAGCACGTGCAACCATGGCATTGCCATCTCCAGTACATGTGTGAGCTGAGGTTGCTGAGAAGTAGGCCCTGCCGTAACCCTATTTCCATAACCCAAAAATAATTTCACGGCTAAAGTAAGCAAGCACAAACAATTTATACCTACAAATGTAGAAATAATAATAATATTACCCCTGTGGCTAGAATTGTATTTGTTGCACGGAAACGGTGAAGGGTGCCATCCTCCATGTTTAAGGCAATGACTCCCTGGCAGTTGCCTGAAATATCATTATGTGTTAATTACTAGTATTGACACCATGGAAAGCTCGAAACAATCTTCATGGGTCCAATACAAAAACTCCAGAAGCAGCAAGAAGAGTGCAAGCATGTCAATGTCGTTATGAACAAAATAACAAAAGGAGGCAACAAACACTTAGGGAGAACTATGTAACAAGCAGGCCTGGGTTCATGGGCAATGGCATAGAGAATGAAATAGACCATGTTAACACTAATGGACAAAGCCCCTATAAGTCCATAACACATAAGCAGCATTATGGTTAGCGCAACAAGAACACCACAAGCTTGGGAAACAAAAAATAATAATCAAACATTGCTTCGAATTCATAGACAGAACCGTAACTAGAAAGCGTAATATGAAGTGCTCAACATGTCTATGGGAAGTGGGTTACTTTATTACATCATAGCAACAATTTGAAACACATAAGATGAATATGATTGTTTCTAGATACGTATATCTTTGTAATATTCTGAAATTGGGGATGTGTGGCTCCAGGGCAATACATAGGCTGGAACTTGCCCTGCCTGGTTTTGTGTTAGTTGCTTCGGCGATATGGATTGGTATGAATGCTGCGGTCTTTGAATATTCGCCACCAGAAATAAGCTGATTATGAAGTTTTATTTTATTTGACTGGAGGAAGTTGGCTTCAATAACAATCATATTGCAGTGGATCAAGCAATTGAAGATAGTGAAAGAACAATTGCTATTGTCTAACAATCATATTGCAGTGGCTTTGTTAGCTTCGTTGGCTAGGAGTGTGCGTGGCCTCAGGGCTGGTGTGGTAGTCGGAGCGGCGGCTCCAGAAGTCTCCTGCGCGTGGTGGTGGCTTTGGTCACTTGGGCGGCAGTGCCATCGACTAGCTGGTTCGTGGCCTCAGGGCCGATGTGGAAGTCGGAGCGGCGGCTCTGGAGATCTTCTGTGCGAAGGTGTTGTCTTTAGTCGCTAGGGCGACAGAGACATCGACTAGGCTTGTGCGCGGCCTCAGGGTCAGTGTGGTCGTCGGAGCGGCGGCTCCGAAAACCGGTGTTGAGTGATAGGGTGTCGTCTCTTGTCACTTAGGTGGCAGTGTCGACTGCTCGGTTGGTGCGCAACCTCTGGGCTGGCGTGTCCGTGTGTGCGCTTGTCGCAGATGTATCAGTTTTCTGCCAGATTTCCTTATAAACTGGCCAATTCTCTTCTTAATGAAAAGGCAGAGCTCCTGCCGGTTGCTCGGAAAAAAAATCAAGCAGACAAATTTCGGGTGTTCCTTCATTGCTGGTACTTCCACTGAGATGTTCCTTTTAGATCCTACCAGTGAGTTATTAAGTTCTAACAGATGTCTCTGTTGTACGTTGCCACAAGAAAAAAAAGTTGAATGTAAGATGTCTGGCAGAGCAATTCATTTCAATTCGAAATAATTTTATCTAATTCAAATTGAATCTCGTGTGCTACCAGATATGAGGGGAGAAGATACATGACAATCTGAATAACATAGTTATCTTACCTTCATTGTCCATGAGAAGGTCTAGTGCAAAATATTCTACAAAAAACTGAGTGTTATGCTTCATGGCTTGACCATATAACGTGTGGAGCATAGCATGCCCTGTCCTGTCAGCAGCACATGCACATCGGTAGGTTAGTCCACCTGATGATAGTAGATAGTGGTAGGATGAGGAATAAGATACTATGAAGGTTTCCTTCTTACACTTAAGTTAGAAAGTACCTTTCCCGAAATCTAAACTCTGGCCTCCAAATGCACGTTGGTATATCTTTCCATCTTCAGTTCTTGAAAATGGCAATCCATAATTTTCAAGTTCTATAACAGCTTTTGGTGCTTCTCTGCACATATATTGGATAGAATCTTGATCACCTGAAAGTGGATAAGAATTGCATATTATAAAGAAATTTCAATGAGGTTTTGTAGGTTCTGTTAAAAATGAATGGGGTTTCACGCCAGTTGCTTAGAAAGATGTCAGTTTGCATTAGCTATCAAATTTCTATGATTGTAACCTCTACGTATTTTCCCTAAAACATCAAAATCTGTGTAGTAGCTTACCAAGCCAGTCGCTTCCCTTGACCGTATCATACATATGCCACCTCCAGTCATCTTCGCTCATGTTTCCTAGAGCAGCATTTATGCCTCCCTGCATACATTCTTGCATGTTAGTGCATGCCCAAAGTCAAAAAAACCTTAGACAATAACTCACAACTAAACAGGAAATCTAGCAGTTCATATTAATAGTGCAAAAGACACACAGCCTGAAAGTGACCTTACACCTACATGGAATATGTAACATTATAAGTCAAGCAAGCACAGTTCAGTGGCATAGTAGCACAGAAATTTGTCAGATAAAATGCATGCTGACAAATTGAGAGTTTCGACATTACAAACTTAGGATGGTATTCTGTCAGTAAAATGCATGCTGACAAATTGAGAGTTTCGACATTACAAACTTAGGATGGTATGGCATCAATATGAATATTCATTAACGTAATAACCTTACAAGTAAAGGAAAGCATGCAAAAAGTCCTGAACGGCACATCTGCTTTAGCATGAAAAATGCATTGCTGAGATATGCGAATACTACGCCTAATTCAGGGATGGAAATAACAGGGTCACACATAATTCGCAGATTTTAAGCCCACGTATCATTTAATTTTTGGACCAAACACAGCAGAACTTCGGCTTATTCTATACAAGACTTTATTCACTGCCTTACCTTAGTCACCCCTAACAAACTGTTAATTATGAAATCCAGCAGTCTGAGAACAGATGCTCCACTCCTCCTTGCGAATTGCAACAATATTGATCCAATCTAATGCGCAGGCTAGCATCAGCTTAGAACCACTTGACTGCCTTTCACTCTTCTACTATCTTACTCACTTGATTAGCATACTACACAAGGAGTACCAGAGAAAAATAAATAGCTCTACCAAATGGTAATTTATTGGCATGCGAGGGCAGTTCAACGGTGTTTGCCATGGGGATCGTCTATGCCTCGCAAGGTCACCACAAGAAGGAAATCAAGTCAATGATCATCATGGGGGATTAGGAGCTGTGGCAGGAGAGAAACAACTGCACTTTCAGAGTGGTTATTGCGTCTGTCACCGGCATAGTCGTGACGATCTTTGGCGTATGGCCGGCGCAAAATGTCCGGAGACCCCTTTCAGGGATCATTGGGAACTCTTTCAGGCCTTTTCGGGGCCTTTTTATTTTTCTCTTACTGTTCTTTTACTTTCCTCCTTGGATCCACGGATCAGCCTGTTACTGCTTAATTAATATATAAACCAGCGTTTTGCTGGATCATTCAAAAAAATTCATCCTACTCCCAAACTGACTAACCAACGGAAATTAGCACCAAACTGCACACGAAAAAACAAACAGTTTCCATCTTATATGTCTTTCAGCGAATTTCATTTCAATGAATAGAATAACAAGATACACAGATACCCAGGGTTTGCGATGATAGTTGTACTATACCTGAGCTGCGACGGTATGCGACCGCGTGGGGAAGAGCTTGGTGATGCAGGCGGTGTTGAAGCCGTGCTCCGAGAGCCCGATGGCCGCCCGGAGACCTGCGCCTCCTGCGCCCACCACCACCGCGTCATACGAGTGGTCCACCACCGTGTACGAGGACTGCAAATGCTCACAGGCATAGAAGAACAATCAATCGTCGTGCATTCCTCGAACACTAAGCCATCTCATCGCATAGAAAACCAAGATTACTCTCTTTGTTTTTGCGAAAGGAAAACCAAGATTACTCGAAGAAAAAGGTAGAATTTCCACCTAAAAACCTCCAGCTCCGCGATCAACTATAAGAATACTCGAAAATTTCGGGAAAAACTACGTCGATCAGATGAAGCAGAGAGAAAGAGGGGATCGAGGGTACCGAGGTCGTGGAGAAGAGCCTGGAGGCGGAGGCCTTGGCCTTGGAGAGGCCGCGCGAGACGCAGCCGCGCCACATCTCGAGTAGATCTCAGGGCTCGCGAGTGGCGCTGGCGGTGGTGCGCGCGGAGAGAGGTAGCGGTGGCTGTGGCGGTGGCGAAGAGAGAAGACGAAGGGATATCGTTTATGCAGGGGTTTAGATGACAGTTTTGCACTTGCGGCTGGTAACTTTTACGATACTGCCACTGCTATATTTTCCTTCTTCCATTTTCTTCTTGTTTGGGTATCGTTTTAAAATATCATTTTAAAATACATTTACTACTAGAACAGTAAAACACTAATGTTTCGCATCATCTCTATTAGATCGTTTAAAATAAAATCAAACGGCTGATAACACAGCTTCTTCCTCTTCTTACTCTTGTTCATTCCTTCATGTGAACCCCCCCCCCCCTCCATATTGCTGCCCCCGTCAAGCGGTGCTATGTCCGTCTCGCCACCCGACCATGCTTGATTTGCCTCCTATGTCTGTCCAGAGCCCTGCCCAACTCCAACGTCGGCGACTACATCCCACATTGCACCCACACCATCAATTTGGATTGTGGAGTTCCATACTTTCATGTAGCTACACCTTCTACTTAGGTCATCCAATCTGCATCAAGATCTGTGTTAATTATCTTTTTATAGAAATTTCCCTATTTTGTTTTTTGTTTCTTCCAAGTAAGAAAACATCTGACCTTGGAACTTTGTGGGTCAACGATATATACAAATGCCACTATGCATATAAAAAGATTTTTTTATGAAACATAAATTTGTCAAATTTCACATTTCAAATGAGTTGCATCATTTCTAAAATAATCTGTTCCGCATAAAAACCTGAAAAAAGTATGCACATGGTAGTATTTGTGTGATATTGATCTACAAAGTTTCAGGTTCTAATGTTTTTCCATTTACATGAAAAAAGAAGTTTGCCCATGTAAACTCTGATGCAAATCAACCTACTTCTTGTCCTCCATCGGCACGCCGCGACATCCCCATCTCCGGCCAACTCCATGCTAATCATAGTGTGAGAGGCCCTGGCCTCCTCGTCTTTGATTCGGCGCCACGTCTTCTCTAAATCAACTGATGCTGAAACTAATCCTAGGAAAATGAGATTTAGCACGGACGAGAATGGTCTCAGAGTCTTAATGTAATTTTTATTATTTTTGACATGTTTTGTACTTTCGGTGATATTTCCTCCGACCCATATTACTTATTGCTCAAACAAGTGAGTAATTATTCACAAAAAAAATTGGACCATTTTTGCAAAAGGAAAAAAGAGAATGGTGAAGGGCGAATCCGTAATCCGGTGAAAGCGTGAGGTTCCTTGTGGTGTCGTGGAGGAGAGGTCAACTGCCCCGTTCAAGTGGAGCGTGCCATGTCCACGAATATGGCCAAGGAAAGCGAAACGCGGCACATCCTGCATCGAGCAAACAGAGAAGCCGATGGACTGCCGTCGCCGTCATTAATTTGACAAGCGAAGCGGTCGCATGAAGTGTTGTTCCTCAAACCTTCCTTGTGCAGCTCATTTTTTTGTTGACCAACTCATGTGACAGCAAACAGTAATACTCCAGTATATGTATGGTCTATCTTTGTATCGCTCCTCAGGTACCATATACTATGTTCGCCCAAAAAAAACATTGCTTTTAGGTTTTTGTTTTCCCTAAGCTCTTTTCAGGACGTCAGAGCATCTACAACCGGACCCATACTCGCCCCAAACGCCCGGACCGGCTGTCCGGTCAGTGATCGGGCTCCAAAATCGCACCCAACCGAGTGCCTCAAATTTGGCCCAAATGCCCGGACTGACCGGCAACCCCCAAATCCGGATCATATATGAGGCAGATATAGGGACGCACCCGGACGCGGGTGCCATGTTTGATCAGCCCGCTAGGGCCCGCAACACCCCCACCGATGCCCCCACAAATACTCCACCCCATTGGATGAAACCCTAGTCATACCCACTTTTTCAGCCTACACTCGTCTTATCTGTTTCCCTTGGCTCCTCCGATTCGTCCCAAACCCTTCCCATCCTCTCCGCCATGGCCAACTTCAGTCAGGACTCCGGCAGTGAGGCCGCCCCATGGACCGAGACGGTCTCGTGAAGGAGGAATCCAACGAGGAGGCGCTCGCGCTCTGCATCGTCATCCAACTCTTGCGTGTGGACACCAGCGGTAGTTCGAGCTCCATCGCGCCTGCAACGAGCTCCTCCTCGTCCCTCCGGCGGAATGCTAGCCGCGCCCACCCTTCTAGCTCCGTGGAATGCCAGCCGCGCCTGTCCGTCCCGCGCTCGCCCTTCTAGCTTTGCACCGCTCCGGATCCAAAGCAGGGTCTCCCCTTCCCTCTGGCGCCAGCACCGCCCAGCCAGCGGAAGGTGCTCATGCCCGCGGCTCCCAAGTGTTCGCTTTAGGTTGAATTTGGACTATCTTGGCCCTTTTGGATGAACTGATTGCATGTCTAATGTGTGAATTGCTTAATTTTTATGTTATCTATATGATCTACGTAGACTGCATGGTTTGTATGAAATAGGTATCCGAATTTGGTGTTTCTGGTTGTGGATAGGGCAAATTGGCTACTACCGGGTACTGTTAGCGGACACGCCCGCGGGTGTATATGGCACCAAATTAGGTGATCCTGGTTGTAGATGCTCTTATGAAACTCATGATGGAGGTCGCTCTCGTTTGATTGGCACCACCTCTTCTGAAAATCGGGGAATTCTTTTTATGTTTTGTTTGTTTGATCATCAATCTTTGAAACACCTCTGCGCTAAGCTATTCAGAACATAAAAAAATACTAAGACTTATAGAGTACATCCACTATTTAGCTAATAAATGAGCCGCTAAATTACAATGCTGACAAACATACTTGAACATCACAGAAGCAAAGCCACCAGAGATGAGGTTAATGTCAGCAACAACCGCACCAATTGGAGAACGATCTAAAGCTGAAGAGTTTAGCCTCTGCACCAGGGAAAGGCAATTGGAGGCAAAGATAGTATATGAAATTTCTTCATCCCGCGCCAACTGAACAACGCACCGAAGGATACATCCCAAATATCTCTAGCATATGAGCAAAAAAGTAAAGTATGTACAACAGATTCGAACCAGGCACAAAAACAACAAAACTCAGATGTAGGTACATGACGGCGCAAAAAGTGAGAACCAGTAGGTAAACGATCCTGAGCATAACCCCACAAGACTACCTTCATTTTATTAGGAGCCTTAATCATCCAAAGAGACTTCCATTGCTTCTCCGCAACCGCCCTTCCATACATTGGCCCTACCCTTTTTTACTTTGATACATCAGAAAATAGCTAGTGCGAGTCATATATGATCCGCTTTCTGAATATTTCCCTCATCCTTGCACCATGCAGGCCTTGGAGGACAAGCTCGCTATGTGAATCCATGACGTCCTCTAGATTGTCAAATTGAACAATATGGTCTGGAGTGTGGTTCTCGACTTGGCGATGTGGTTGGTCGAGTCAGTGACAAAAGTCATGGCGCAAAAGACGAAGAGCTGACCTGACACGTAGATCATGTCGCCATTTGATCTGTGAGTTCACCATGTGGGGCCTGTATGGGTCACTGATGTCCTACAAGTGCACAACATTTAGTTGTAGATTTTTCAAAGTAAGAGTATCAATCCCACAGGGAGCACATGAATCGAATTTTTGTCTCTTGAATGGTTCGAGTAGAATGCCTATAAATTTTTAGCGATCCAAAGCAGTGGTAGAGTGATGGAAATGATGTTGCGAGTCTAAATATAAATAATTCAACAAAAGTAAACTGCTAGAATTGTAAATGAGAGACTCGAGACGAATCGTGGATCAAACGCCCAGAGACACCATAATACCAAAAATGAATGAGTCCATCATAAATTCAGAATGCACCATAATATCTCAGTTTTCATTAGATGAGTATGAAGGTGTCCACACCTTACTACTAATCATTAAGAAGCCGTTACTCAACTCTAAGTGATAATGGCTCCCTTCCTTCAGTTGGACAAGCTCTTATGGTTTACTGCTTTTACTCAAGTTATATTTCCTTCTTCCCTTTTATTTCTTGAGTTACCAAGCCTACCTCATATCACTTGAATTTTTCTTTTTCCTTTTTCTCTCTTTGAGGTGTGATATGAATGGTATGCTTGGTTGTCCAAGTTTGATTACTGGGAATTACAAAAAAATAGTTTAACCTTTAAATTTTGTTTTTACTGTAATGAAAGCTTGTTCTCTTGTCATACATGGCTTATTAGTTTAAAGACTTTGCCAAGTAATCATGAAATAAACTGAAATGAAGGTCAATTCATCACATCAAGTTGTCAACTTCTCATTCCTGATTGATACTAAAGATGTGGAAGACTTATAATCATCGTCTAAAAACAAAAATATCTAGCACACGGAGATGCAAAATCATACTAAGCAAACTCATAAAGATCATAATCGACCACTCATTAAATCATCCATGACTCAACAGATAAAACTCATCCCTCTTATCAAGAAAGTATGACTGTCGTTACTTATTCAGGCTAAACGAGAAACTCCTAAATAAAGTTCAACAGGAAAATAACACTAAGGGATACAATCGGGCCTCAAACCCCCCCCCCCCCCCCCCCAAGCTTGTCATGCTAAGCCGGCTGGATTCATTTAGTCTCCTTTTTATTGATACCGGACTTCTATTCTGGAGGTGCAGCGGTGATGCCGATGAGGGCATCAATCATGAGTTTGTTGACAACCTGATGAGGAGTAACAAAGTTACACCCACAACCCCTACTACTGCATATACTGTACCAATTACTAGAGCGGGCGCATGCCAATTAAATTACCAAGTACTTCCATTTCTTGGTAATGATTTTAATGTTCATAGAATATGATGTTTCCTAAATTCGATACATTTGTTTTGCTTATAAATGAAGGGCCAAGCATGGACAAGAACGATGAACATTGGAGCATGATCAAGCATGTTGAAGATGGCGCGCGCAAGGGGAGCAAGAATAGAGTTTCTGGTGGAGTTTTCACCACTTTGGAGCCACCATGATGACATCCAAGGACATGGACGAAATATACAAGATGGCCTTTCGTAAGTTTCGTCCATAGCTTAATATAGGTGTTGCACCACCTTATTTTGGGCCAGACCCATGTAATTTTGAAATACTACTATCAAGGGATTGATTCTGAGCTACAGGGAATCCACTGAAACCCTGGTTTGAACTCTGGGGGCTTGGCTCACTACCACAAAGCTATGAGCTACACACAAGGCATGACCGGGACACGATGAGCTACCCAGGTTTGGGCCACCATGTGGTGTAAAACCCTACTCCTTATTGGTGGTGATTGCTTGTGGAGACAGTGCTCTTAGAGCTACAAGGTAGACGGGAGTCTTGAGGATGCCATGGCGTGACCCCCTTCTACAGCGGAAGCACTGCCCCTTTTGAAAGCGTCACGGTCCTCTTCCCCCGTAAACAATGGTGGGAAGGGCTACCACATGGCGGCAATTCGATAGGGGACAGGTGACCAGGCTTATCCTAACTAAAGGTGGCCTTCACCTGCTAAAGTTGTTACCCATGACGCATAGGGGGCTCCACGATGACCTCCACTCTGGCGCGTTGCACCATACTGGTCTTCTTTCACCAAAGCGGAAGGCTTTGGGACTTGCTTTGGGGGGAGGCAGACGCTGCTGTCCCCTTAGCACCAAAGAGGAAATCGTCCTGGTCGCGCTTGCTAGCACGGCCCTGCCGTCGTCACCTGCCGAGGCGACGTCACCCACGTGATGGGCCTGTGGCGCGCGGGCCCCTGAGCGGGAGGGCGCCTCGTGAGGGAGGAGCCTCGGGAGGCCCCTCATCGATGATGCTGTCTTTTGTTGAGCCCCACCTCGTGGGGGGGAGGGGGGTCCTTGCGAGGCAAGATCCTCGCGAGGTGAGCTATTTCGCGGCGCCCACGGTTGGCTGCGCCCAATGGTGGCCTGCGACCACAACGAGTGGAAGGCCACCAGCATCTGGCTAGGCTCACGCTCGCCGCACGACTTGGAGGCCACGATGATCCCTATATTCTTCCACTCCATCTTTGATGGTCTGGTGCCTCCCTTCTCTGACTTCCTCTGCGCCATCCTTGACCACTATCAGATCCATCTGCTGCACATGCAGCCCAACTCCATCCTCCTCCTCTCCATCTTCGCCTTATTCTGCGAAGGCTTCGTAGTTGTGATGCCCTCGGTAGCGCTCTTCAGAGCTTTCTACAGCCTGCGACTGACGGAGGGGAACCAACGCGTGGGCTGCGCCTTGTTCCGCATCGTTGACGGGATGTCCAAGCGTATCATCGACATCAAGATGTTGAAGAAGGTGGAAGGCTACAGATCACACTAGGTCTATGTGGACAGTTGAGCCCCCTCCTTTAGATCCCGGCGACGCCCGCCATGAAGAGCTCCGGATGGGAGCACAACAAGCTTCGCGACGAGAGGCTGGCGTCGCTCATGGAGAGGATGCTTGAGCTGAGGGCCGCCAAGGTGACAGTGGCGATGGTCGCTAAGGAGTTCTTGCATCGGTGCATCGCACCCCTTCAGGAGCGCACGCGCTCGGTGTGGACGATCACCAACGTGAAGAATCCGATGCGGCTGAGCGAGATCGTGAGGATCTTCTTCCCGGAGGAGGCAGACAAACTGCCCAAGGAGGGGCTGCTGGTGTACCGCTACAAGATCTGGGCCGACTTAATTTTACGAACTGAGTTGGGTCTTTTGTGTCATTAAGGAGGAAAAAATGACATGCATTAGCCCCCAAGTGCTAAGCATATTGCCTGCAATCTGCTTGAGACTTCAATAATAGGATGGTTTTACTTGTCATAGCCCCCAAATACCAGGTTAGACTTTGATGTCGACTTGATCCAAAAATTTATAGCTGAATGACCTCTTTATCTAGCATGAAGCTTTGAGTATGGCCGAGTCAAATTTTACCGGCTTGAAAAAAGAACTTGAATCTGAACAAGCTCTACGAGCTAAGGCGGAATCAAGCTTGCAATCTTCTTTGGAAGAATTGGAGAAAATAAAGGTGGGCTTTGAGATAGAAAAGAAGTCCTTTGAGACTGAAAAAGCCGCCCTGCTCAAGCATGCCGAAGCCGCCGAAGGCCAATTGGCGCCGGTTACTGAAGAGCTAGTCGGTTAGAGCACCATATCTCCCAAATGACCCAGGCCATATTTGGTAAGAAAATCCTTAAGTTCTTGTCAAAAAAAAAATTGCCTAACGAGTCATAATGAGTAATAGCTCGCCTGGCGAGTCATGTATAGACAATAATTTGCCTGGAGGCTCACACATTGCAATTTGTTGAAGGTGATAGTACTCGCAACCTCCAAGATAACTTAATGAAACTGATGGTTGTGTACTCCCTCATAGAGCAATTATATGCTGGAAGCATGCATACCCTCAGGGCTGTAATGGGTGAAAAAGACCCGCCACAATTCCTAAGAGATGTGTTGAAGTGACTATCAACCATCCTAACGCAGGTCGAAGAGCTGAAGAGGTCAGCCGCCCGCGCAGGAGCAATGACCGCGCTGAGCCGGGCTATGGCTTATGCACCAGAATTAGATCCTTTGGAAATGGCCGGCGGGTTCCCATAGTACAAAGATGGTGGGACCGACTTTTCTCAAACTGATTACGCCTATTGTGTGAAGGAGACCCGAGCACTGGCGAGTCAGCTTGTCGTGGAAATGGAGTTGAAGAAATACCAGCCGGCTTATGATGGCAGCAACACACGAATTCCGCCGCCAATACTGAAATCTTTTGACTTGACTCCACAACGATGTAAGCATCTCTTTGTACCTGATGTTGACCTGTCTCCTATCTTGCATGACGAAGCCGTCTTCGAAGCCTTAACGGATGTCAACTAGAATTTGGACAACCTTCAGATCTAAAACACATAAGAGTCAGTGCAGGATAACCCGGAGGCGTCAACTACAAGGGGCCATCAAGAGGCTGACCTGGAGGGGAGCAACTCGGACGGCACAGAAGCCAGTTTACAGGATTAGTTTAGACTCTTCAAAAACTTGATCAAATATTTTGAGCTCCGCTGGAGCCGTGTAATAGGCTTATCTAAAACACTTGGTTGCTCTGTCGTGCCTTCAAGCAAGTTAACTTTTGTTCCAACACTTATCTGTCTGCTGCTTGATTTTTTTGGAATCAATGCATGTTATTAACCCGCCTTGGATGTCTTGTGTTTCAATATCGTACATCCATTGCTTGTACTTATATTTGATAAGTTGCCTGTAGCAACTTGTAAGTGCAGAGACTTCTGACTTATGCAGAAAATTCCACCAAGTTATAATTGGTGTGAAATAACCCGACGACTTGTCCATCGGCGACTTATATTCGTAATGATTGATTGCTGAAAAACTACGGCTTGATAACCCGGTCGACTCATGGTCGATAAAAGCTCAATGTTGATCACCATTAACTAGGAAATCTTTTGACCCGAAGACTTATAGTCATTGCAATTACGTGATCAATGACAAAAAGATTCCTAAAAAACATAAAAATGATAACAATATATATATATAATTAATTAATTAATTAATTAATTGTAAGTTGGCTTTCAAGGCTCGACAAAAAGACTGGCTTTCGAGGCTCAAGTCTTGCTTTGGTAAAGCTGGCATGATATCTTTGGTTTATCCTCGCTTTCTGAAAGGCGGCTCTCACGTGACTTAAGCCGCTGTTTTAACCATGACAAGTTCAGCGTCATAAAGATTGACTATCAACAGTATGGCGGGTCACCTTTTCGGAGTAACATCAAGCAGACATGCAGGTTTAACCAACATATTGTGGCGTTTTTGCCGGGTTAAGAGGGTGTGTCATGGTGGGCGCATGGCAGATGCCAAAGGGTGGCTAAAGTGAGGGACAGGCTCGAGGGCACCAGTGGGCTCCAGAGGCGAGGTTGGCATGAGCGAGCGTGGGACGCAAGACATACCCAAGTTCAGGGCTCTCCGGAGAGATACCACCCCTAGTCCCGCTGAGAGTGGTTTATATGTGGATGTTACAAGCTTGCTCCTAGAGCTGTTTGGGGGAGGAAGGAAGGCATGCTAAGGCTTAGGCTGCTCCTTCTCCTTGTGTGTGTGTGTTCTACCGGTGGATCATCTCAAGTGTTCGCCCGTGTACATGGAGGGCTTGGGGTTTTATAGGTCAACCCCCCAGGGCTACAATGGTAAAGTTACATGGCCACAGGGCTGGGATGTCAGCGTCCGGGAAGCGGGTGCTGGGACCCGCCGGGTACCAAGATTCGCCGGGTTCTCCGGGTGCGGGCCCCGTGCACTAGGGGGCACTGCTCCCCATCTTGTCGTGCGTCACGGAGTGGTTGGGCCGGCTCGGCTACAGTGGCGCGTCGCCTGTTGCCATCGGCTTGCATCAGCAGTACGAGGGGCGCACTATTGTCATGCCGGCCCTGGTCAGCGGAGTTGGTGGGCCACTGTTGCCACACTCCCGCGAGTCAGCAGGGTTGGTGGGCCACTGTAGCCATGCTCATCCCTTTTACATGGACTTGTTCCGTCGTACGCCCCATATGGGACGGGAGCTGACCCGTGGCCGGGTTGAGGGGGCGTGTCATGATGGCGCCTACTTGCAAGAGAAGTCTTGGCTTGTCGGGTTCAGTCGGCGCGCGCCAGCAGGCCTGGCCTTGTTGCAGTCTTGGCCGGGTTGAGGAACCCGGCCAAGTACGAGCCGAATTGAGGGGAGATTAAGGGAATCCTGGATTAGGGGGTCCTCGGGCGTCCGAGCTATGTGACATGGGCCGGATTGATGGGATGTGAAGATACAAGATAGAAGGCCTTCCCTCGTGTCCGGATGGGACTCTCCTTTGCGTGGATGGCAAGATTAGCGTTCGGATGTTAAGTTTCCTTTCTCTGTAAACCGACTCTGTATAACCCTAGGCCCTTCCATTGTCCATATAAAGTGGAGGGTTTAGTTCATAGAGTCAATCATAATCATACATGCTAGACATCTAGGGTTTAGCCATTACAATCTCGAGGTAGATCAACTCTTGTAACCCCTATACTCATCAAAGTCAATCAAGCAGGAAGTAGGGTATTACCTCCATTAAGAGTGCCCGAACCTGGGAAAACATCGTGTCCCTCGCCTCCTGTTACCTTCGATCCTCAGACGCACAGTTTGGGACCCCCTACCTGAGATCGGTCGATTTTGACACCGACATTGGTGCTTTCAATAGAGTTCCTTTGTGCTGTCGACAGAAGGTTCGATGGCTCATTCGATCATCTACAACGATGTTGTTTCGGGGGAGACTTCCCCCCCGACCATATTTTCGTATCCGGTAGTTTCACACTACGTGCCAACTTGATTGGCCACATTGAGCAGATCGACAGCTACGCCCCTGGTCATCAGATCAGTTTCGGGAACTTAAACTATGTCGCCGATATCCTAGGAGACTTGATCTTCAAAGGGTTCGCAGCCCCTACCACCGCTCCGGCCTTAGATCCAGAGTAGACTACCAGGTCCGAAGACAGGAGTTTAGAGCCCGCCGGAATCCCTGCAGTTATGGAACTTGCTACCAGAGATCTGGAGGGGACAGCGTCATCGGCAAACCCAAAGATGAACCAAGCTCCCCTTGTCGCTAAAGTGCCGGACTCTCCCTCGGACTCTAGATCCGAACTCTCGAGATCCGCGTCAAGCGGGCGCGGCCAGGAGGCTCTCACCCCGGTCAGCCTTGGGACTCTCGCCTCTCTGTCCAAACTCTCGCTCCTAAACGAGGCTCTGGACTTGATGCGATCCCTCGCCATTACAGAGGAATCGCTTCCGAATTACGCCCAGCCCAGACTAGGGGCTGAGAGTGGGGAATTTTACGTCCCACCCACCACCCACTTCATAGCCACTGTCGAAGTTCAAACCGACATGCTGGACTAGGCCTCCGAAGACATCAACGACATGGACAATGATGCCGGAGACGAACAAGGCCAAGACCCTCCGTTTACCGGATGTTGGACGACCACCTCCACATATGACGTGTACATGGTGGACACACCAAAAAGGATGACGACGATGGCAAGAGGGATCCGGTTGAGGACAAGCCTGCTGAAGCACCTACAAAGCTTCGACGTCAGCAGTGCCGCTCAAAATAACGTCACGAAAAATACAGCAATACCAGCACCAAAGACAATAACACTCCAGAGAATGCCGAAGACCCCGAAGCCCCTGTCGAGCCAACATCCGAACATGATGATTGGGAGGATGGGCAAGTTAACCCCGACGATCCAATCGGGAATGAGGACTCAGAGGTTAGTAACTACCTACCGATCTCGGAAGAGGATCTAAGCCTCAGTGACGAAGACTTCATCATTCTGGAGGAACCCCTCGAGCAAGAACGCTTTAAGCGCAGGCTAATCGCCACTGCGAGAAGCCTAAAAAAGAAGTAGTTGCAGCTTCAAGCTGAACATGATATACTCAATGACAGATGGACTAATGTCCTGACAGCCGAGAATACGGCCTCGAACGCCCAACTAAGAGTTACCCAAAGCGCAAGCTACTACCTCAATTCGATGACGAGGCCCTTGAGCCAATACCACCAAAGCATAAAACTGCTGACGAGCCCGACCGACCACCACGTGGACGGGACAGACCGGGTACCCACGTAGAACACCAGCCTGCGCCACCCTACCATCGAGGCAGGGAGGCAGCGGCCCCAGGATATACCTATGACCTATGCAAGGACCTGGACAATAGAGCCGGTCAGACAACATCAATCTATGGGTCAAGGGGGTGTGCTCCGACGCGAGAGGATGACCATCAGGCCTGGCATGACAGGCACAACCTCATCCGAGCCGAAAACCGCATTCGGACTCCATCCGAACTACGCTGCGACATCGCTCGATACAGAGGTGCCGCACACCCCTTATGCTTCACCGATGAGGTTATGGAGCACCAGTTCCCCGAAGGATTAAAACATGTGAACATTGAATCATACGATGGTACTACAGATCCCGCAGTATGGATCGAGGATTTTCTTCTCCATATTTATATGGCCCGCGATGATGATCTCCATGCCATCAAATACCTCCCGCTAAAATTAAAGGGATCAACACGACACTGGTTAAACAGTCTCCCAGAAAACTCTATTGGTAGCTGGGAAGACTTGGAGGACGCCTTTAGAGACAACTTCCAAGGTACCTATGTTCGGCCTCCAGACACCGATGACCTTAGTCACATAGTCCAGCAACCCGGAGAATCACCCCGGAAACTCTGGACCAGGTTCTTGATTAAAAAGAACCAAATTGTGGATTGTCCGGACGCCGAAGCCCTCGCGGCCTTTAAACACAGCGTCCAGGATGAGTGGCTCGCCCGACACCTCGGCCAAGAAAAGCTGAAGTCCATGGCAGCCCTTATGTAGGACCTTGAAGTATGTCTAGAGGGGGGGGGG
This sequence comes from Aegilops bicornis, assembly GCA_021605145.1. Taxonomy (NCBI): domain Eukaryota; kingdom Viridiplantae; phylum Streptophyta; class Magnoliopsida; order Poales; family Poaceae; genus Aegilops; species Aegilops bicornis. The sequence goes on along the minus strand of CM038670.1, from coordinate 431,368,460 downwards.
TGATTAGACTACTTGACCAATTAAAAACTTAACCTTTTCCCAATTTTAGACTTTGGCAGATTTTAGCTATCTTTGAACAAGTCAAGCAATCTTCACACAATTCAAGCAAGCATGCAAAGTGTATATTGGCAGCGCCATTTAAAGCATGCAACTTGCAAGAATGTAAAGGGAAGGGTTTGAATAATTCAAACGCAATTGGAGACACGGATGTTTTTGTCGTGGTTCCGATAGGTGGTGCTATCGTACATCCACGTTGATGGAGACTTCAACCCACGTAGGGTAACGGTTGCACGAGTCCACGGAGGGCTCCACCCACGAAGGGTCCACGAAGAAGCAACCTTGTCTATCCCACCATGGCCGTCGCCCACGAAGGACTTGGCTCACTAGCGGTAGATCTTCACGAAGTAGGCGATCTCCTTGCCCTTACAAACTCCTTGGTTCAACTCCACAATCTTGTCGGAGGCTCCCAAGTGACACCTAGCCAATCTAGGAGACACCACTCTCCAATGAGTAACAAATGGTGTGTTGATGATGAACTCCTTGCTCTTGTGCTTCAAATGATAGTCTCCTCAACACTCAACTCTCTCTCACAGGATTTGGATTTGGTGGGAAGAAGATTTGAGTGGAAAGCAACTTGGGGAAGGCTAGAGATCAAGATTTATGTGGTTGGAAGGAATATCTTGGCCTCAACACATGAGTAGGTGGTTCTCTATCGAGGCTGGTAAGTTGGAAGTGTAGGTTTGTTAGATGGCTCTCTCCACAAATGAAGAGGAGGTGGAGGGGTATATATAGCCTCCACACAAAATCTAACCGTTACACACAATTTACCAAACTCGGTGGGACCGAATCAACAAACTCGGTCGAACCGATTAAGTAAACCTAGTGACCGTTAGGGTTTTCGGTGGGACTGGCATGCATCTCGGTAGGACCGATATGGTTAGGGTTAGGGCATAACGTAATCTCGGTGAGACCGATTACACAAACTCGGTGAGACCGATTTTGGTAATTAGCTAACGGAGAGTTGGTCAGGTAAACTCGGTGGGACCGATTCGCTCTTTCGGTGAGACCAAAAAGTTACGAAAGGGAAATAGAGAGTTTACATTGTAATCTCGGTGGGACCGATCACTCACTTCGGTTAGACCGAAATGTTACGAAGGGAAACAGAGAGATTACAATCCCATCTCTGTGAGACCGAGATCCCTATCGGTGAGACCGATTTGCCTAGGGTTTGTGGCAGTGGCTATGACATTTGAACTCGGTGGTGCCGGATAGAAAGAATCGGTGGGGCCGATTTTGACTTTAGGTTTAGGTCATACGTGGATGTGAGAAAGTATTAGAGGGTTTTGGAGCATATCACTAAGCACATGAAGCAAGAGGCTCATTAAGCAACACCTCATCCCTTCTTGATAGTATTGGATTTTCCTATAGACTCAATGTGATCTTGGATCACTAAAATGTAAAATGTAGAGTCTTGAGCTTTTGAGCTTGAGCCAATCCTTTGTCCTTAATATTTTGAGGATCCACTTTCATCATCCATGCCATGCCATTCATTGAGCTTTCTGAAAAATTCATCTTGGAATAGCATTAGCTCAATGAGCTATATGTTGTCATGAATTACCAAAACCACCTAGAGATAGTTGCACTTTTAATCTCCCCTTTTGGTAATTGATGAAAACATATAGATCAAAGCTTCGACAAATGATAATAAGATTGAAAAACATCGTTGCTTTAAGAAGTATGTGATAAGCAAGAGCTCCCCCTAAATTTGTGCATATTTTAAGATTTGCTTTGGACTGCAAATGCACAAGGAATTAGGCTCATGGGTTACTCTCCCATGTCACATACATCTTGGTGGAGCGCTCAAAATAATAAAGATTGAATACATGCACTCATCACCAAGCATAGTGAATGATCATATAAGGATAAATAAGATAGTATCATAAGAAGCATAAGTGTAGCTTATGATCAAACACATGATCATCAATGTCTCACAGGTAATAGCATAGTATCTCAAGCAATCAAAAGCAAATAAAGTTCAAACAAGAAGACAAGAGAGAACAAAAGCAAATCTCTCTCTCTCTCTCTCTCTCTCGAAGCCTATGATCTATACATTTTTCTCCCCCTTTGGCAACAAGTTAACAAAAAGTTCCTAGAAAATGCATAGGTCTATGTCGTCTCTCAGGCTTGGTCTTCTGGTGGTGGTGTAGATAGGACTCCAAGGACGAAGGCATCGAGACGTGGAAGGAGTCAAGGAGTTGGTCTTTGGAGCTGGTTGTCTTTGGAGCTGTAGTTGGAGCTGAAGAAGTGGCTCGTGTCTGCACTGCACTCCGGTGACCTCTGAGCTCTAGGCACTCTGGCAAATGACTCGATTGTTGTCTTGCCCTTCCTCTCCTGCATATCATCTTGTAGTTGCTCCACGGTGGCCGAATCTCAGTCACTTTGACATCAAGATCATAGAGTTTTTGTTCCATGATTCTCTCCAGGCTCTCCTGGTTTTGAGTTAGGGTGGCCAACCCCTTCTCAATCCGCAGTGTTGATGCTATCAAGTAACCAAGTTGCTCCTGCTTGTTCTCCAGAAAGTATTCAGATGCCTCTGCTAGAGTGGGCATCTTGGCAGCCTTCTCTTGCCTTGCCTTCTCCTTCCTCTCTTGAGCTTGTACTGATGATGGTTCATTCTCAGTCATGACAACTCGATTGTCCTCAAATTCAGGATAGAGAACCATGTGTTCCTTATCCAACAAATACTTCCCTGTGCCCATCTTTGAGTTAATCAACTCCACGAATCATGCGGCATATCCACAGCTCCTCTTACAGTCTGCTTCTTTGTCCTCTTAATAGTCTCAACTATGAGGCTCATGACCTTGAATTTCTGAGGCACATAAAAAATGTGAAGCAAATTGATTGCATGCCCTCTGATCATGTTATGGTCACCTGATTTGGGCAACAGAGTGTGCCTTAAGATCCAGTTGATCGTAGGCAGCCCTGACAATAGAAAATGGACTGATCCAAACTTGAAAGTCTCAAGTGCATCATCCGGGATCTCCTTGTACATCCGTGACATTGAGTTGTGACCCATCTTCTTCTTGGCATAAATGTCCAAGTCATCTTCACTTTCCTTTGGGGCATTGATCAGACTTGCCCATTCCTCTATGGTTGGTGGTATCTCATTCCTTCGACATCCAAACTATCACGCCATCTGGATAGAAGTGTGCTATGGAGTAGAATTGCATAATGAGCTCGTCATTCCAGTTTGTGAGCTTCTGCCCAACAAAATCTGCAACTCCACACGCACTGAAGCTGTCATACACTCCAGGATAGTGTTCTGCATTCTCTTGAATGTAGGTCCAGTCGACCCACCTCATATCACAAACTATGGGCTTCTTATCCAACAAAATAGTCTCATAGAAGTCCTGCTGCTCCTTGGTGTATTAGACTACTTGACCAATTAAAAACTTAACCTTTTCCCAATTTTAGACTTTGGCAGATTTTAGCTATCTTTGAACAAGTCAAGCAATCTTCACACAATTCAAGCAAGCATGCAAAGTGTATATTGGCAGCTGTCGGCGTTCTGGGAACGGAGGTCCCCAGACTTGCCTGCCTGTGGCCTACGGCGTGGCTCAAAGGAGGCCCAGGACAGCCCGTCTTCTTCAACACAAGTTCAAGACCCTCGCGAGGGGCCAAGCCTCGTGGGGCGGACGACAAGGAGCTTCCTCAGGCACGGCCTCGTCAGGCTGGCTCATGAGGAGGCGGAGAGTTCAAGGAAGGGTACCTCGCGAGGTGCCCATGACGCAAGCCATGATGACCAAGGGCGCCAGCCCGGCCATAGCTCCTCCTTTCCTCTTTGGTGCAAAGGGAGCAAGCGCAGCGAGAGCATCAAGCAAAGGCATCCGTTTGGTGCAACAAGACCAAGACCAGCCCTAACGGTGGAAGGGAGTCATCGTGGAGCCCAAGCAAAGGCGTCATCACAGAGCCTTTGGCGGCGAGGACCAACTTTAGTCAGGATAAGTGTACCCGCTATTCCCCTTCAAAATGGCCAATTGTTGGCGCCCTTCCCGCTCAATATTTGGGAAGAGGCCCAGGGCCTTCGCCTATAAATAGGAGAAGCCACACTCAGAGTAGGGGATCTGGCATTTTGGAATCCAGAGAGAGAGAGATAGAGACCTGATCCTCAGGCTAGAGCGACGGGACACCACTTAGCAGTTCATCACACCCACCAAGAACAGACCCTCGCGAGGCTGTTCTTCCTATCTTATTCCTCATCAGCCCAAGAGGCAATCCAGCACACCACAAACTAGAGTAGGGTATTACACCTAGCGGTGGCTTAACTAGTATAAATCTTGTGTCTCTTGTGCTGTTACATTTAGTAGTTTAGGTCCTCGCGATTCGGCGAGGTACGAGACGGTGGGGTTGGATCTCGCGCACCCAGGTGTTCGAACCTCAAGGGTCTGCCGGAACCCGAAATCCGACATTTGGCGCGCCCGGTAGGGTGCGCCGAGTCTGCTTCGTCGCCTTTCGTTCTTCCCCAACCACCGCAACCATATCGGCGACGCTTGCCGCGCCAGCGCCGAGCCGCTCGCCTCCCATATGTCGCCAGACGGCCCCGTCGTGGCGCCCTCGTCGTTCCGTCACCTGCCGTCAACGCCGCCACCGGCCCGGCGGGGAACGAGCAGCAAGCGCCGCCCCAAGACGGCCCATGAGGCGGGGCCGCACCGCCACGCTTTCGCCACCTTCGCTGGTTCTTCGTTCGCGCGCCATGCGGCCATGGAGGCCCGAGCTGCACTCATCGCTGCTAACGAGCTCGCTACCGCTTCGCCGACGACGGGCTATGAAGAATGGCTCGACCGAGTCGCCGAGCTCCCACGCTGCAGAGGCGACCCCGCCGTCCCTTCTCGCTACACGCACCGCCCGCTGGCGATGAACTCCGGCGCCTCGGCCGCCTCCTTCTCAAGACGGCGCCACAGGCCCAGGCGCGGCCTGGCGGAACCCGTTCCGCCAGGCGCCGGCTGCAAGAGCAGAGCTGCCAAGAAGTTCCTCGTCGCAGGAAGCTGCCCGAGCTCCCGCTCCAGCACGTCAAGACCCTGCGCTGCCCCCAGCCGCGGCGCAGGGAGACCCACAAGACCAAGCTCTCTGCCGTCCGAGGCCCCCCGCAGCCACGGCGGGCTGCCGCGCCTTCACCTCCGAGCTGCGCAGGCCGCTGCGTAGCCCGCCAAGTTTAAGCCAGACCTGCCTCCTCGCTACGACGGCACGGCTGACCCTACGGAGTTCACCCAGCTCTACGAGCTGGGCATCGAGGCTGCCAACGAGGATGAAAAGGTCATGGCGAATTGGTTTCCCATGGCGCTCAAGGACGGGGCCCGCACCTGGCTCCTGAATCTGGCCCCAGGCACGATCTCTTCCTGGGCCAAGATGCGCACCCGCTTCATCGCCAACTTCCAAGGTACTCGCGACCGGCCACCCGCCATAAGAGACATGCGCCGAATCAAGCAGCGTGGGAAACCACGCAAAGTACATCCAGCGCTTCAACAACGCGGCGCCTCAAGATCCCTGTGGTAACGGAGGAGGCCATCATCTCTGCCTTCTCCGACGGCGTGCGTGACGTCAAGATGAAGGAGGAGCTGGCGATGCATGAAGATCTGCGCACCTCCCTGGAGCTGTTCAACTTGGCGACCAAGTGCGCCAGGGCTGAGGAGGGGCGCCTCTCCCTCCTCGAGCTGCCTGCCAAGAAGTACAAGGCCAAGGACGTGAAGCGTAAGGGGGCTGCCGTGCTCGCAGCCGAACCAGACACCAAGCGAGGCAGAGATCAGCCCGAGTCCTCCAAGGGCAGCCGGTACTGCGTGTACCACGACCTCCACACTCACAACACCAATGAATGTCAAGAGCTCCGGGCCATGCGCGAAGGAAGGATCGGCAGACGCCCCGAGCGCAGCGACCGGGGCTACGGCCGTGGAGGAGGAACGAATGCCGGACGCTGGGAAGACCGTGGCCCGCGCCAAGGGTGGCGCGACCAACCTCGCGAGGACCACTGGCAAGACCCACCTCACGAGGGAGGCTGGAGGGATCAGCCTCGCGAGGATCGCCCGCAGGGGAACGCTGGCCTCCTCTGCCGCCGCCGCCAAGGAGAATCGAAGACCGTCATCGGGGCGAGGGCTGGGGGCTTCCAGGCAGCGTGCGGTCGCCTGCATCCTGGGCGGAGCTCAAGCCCCAGCCTCTCAGCGCATCTTCAAGCAGTTCGCCCGCGATGTGAATGCAGTCCTCCCCAAGCTCGAGTCCACGCGCCCTCTCAGGTGGTCAGCGTGCGCCATCACGTTCAGCTCAGCGGATCAGCTCAAGTGCGCAGCCACAGCCGGAGTTCTCCCGATGCTTTGTTCCACGATCATCAGCAATGTGCTAGTCACCAAGACCCTCATCGACGGCGGAGCAGGGCTCAACGTCCCGTCTGTGGAAACATTCAACAATCTTCAAGTGCCTTCTGATCGGCTTCAGCCAGCCAAGCCTTTCTCCGGAGTCACCGACGGCTCCACGGTCCTGATCGGGCAGGTCCGCCTTCCTGTCACCTTCGGGGCTCGCGACAACTACCACACCGAGCTCAGCGACTTCGACGTCGCCCACATTCGCCTGCCGTACAACGCCATCCTCGGGTACCGGCGTTGGCCAAATTCATGGTCGTAACCCACCATGGCTACAACGTCCTCAAGATGCCGAGGAGCGGAGTCATCACGGTGCCTGTGAAGAGAGAGACGATGTGCTCCCCGAGCGAGCTTTTGAGCCGCATCGTTGGAAGACCCAGACCACAAGAGCCGGAGGCCTCGAGGCCGCACTCCAAGAAGAAGAAGACATTGACCGCCCGACTCTTCAAGAGACAGGCCCCTCCGGCCCACATCGGGCCGGGGGAGCCTCCTTCCATCGCAGATAGGAAAGCGCCCGGGCGCCCTCCTCAGCAGGGCTCGGGGCTCTCCTGGAGGGCCGCCGACCTCGCCAAGGTCTCGAGGGAGGCGCTTGGGCACCACGTGGAGGCGTGCTTGAAGCACGCTTCCGCAAGGTGAGCAAGACCAGGAGGCAGAACCCTCAAGAGTTTGTCGCCAAAGGCCATTCAGGAGCTCTGAGTCAAGGGTCATGAGGGCAGCCGCCGCCTACCAGCTGTGGCCCCCATCCAAAGCGAGGATGGTGGGCTGCGTCTGCATCGACATACCAGGGCTCAACCGAGCCGCATCTCAAGAGCGCCTCGGCCCTCGCGAGTGGGACGTTGCAGGGTCCGCCACAGCTACGTCACGCATGCCTTATGGCTCGCCAAACGCCCGGGCTCTTGAGCACCAGCGTCTCATGAGGACCATCCTGAGGCTCAAGAGGTCAGCACGCCGCAGCCTCGGGCGGAGATGGAGATGGCCCGAGGAGCCACCAGCGCCTCGAGCCTCCCGAGGCCCCTGGGACTGGGGGATCGTGAGGATCGGCTCCCGCAGCCCACCTAGACTGCTACACCAACATCCCTTCATCCCCAACAGCACCAGTGGACATCTTTAAGTTTTCTTTCCGGCTGGGGCGCCTTGAGGCCGCATTATTCCCAGTGTCGCGTGGGTCCATCCCTGCGGCATGTATCCCTTTTATTTCATGTCATTAGCTTATCCTATTGGGGGCGCCCCTCGGGCTGCATCATCCCCAAGCCGCTCGGGCTAGCCCCAGCAGCATGTATCCTTCTTGCGTTTTCCTTAGGGTTATGCTCTCGTTCCACCATGCTTGTTATTTGGTGCCTTTTCCTGGGTGGCGGAATCTTGCACGTTAAAGGGGGGTGCACGAGCATCGTGACTCGGGGCTCCTACGGGCTCTCCGGCCCTCACCCTCTGGTCTTGTCCATGGCATCGCGACACGGCTTGCCAATGACAGGTGAGACCAGCCCGAGAGCCGGGACCCGAGGACGTGAAGTTTCGTCATCTAACCCAGCTTGCGCATTAAAGGGGGTGCACGAGCATCGCGACTCAGGGCTCCTACCGGCTCTCCGGCCCTCACCCTCTGGTCTTGTCCATGGCATCGCGACACGGCTTGCCAAATGACGGCTGAGACCAGCCCGAGAGCCGGGACCCGAGGATGTAGAGTTGCGTCATCTAACCTAGCTTGCGCGTTAAAGGGGGGGGGGTGCCTGAGCATCGCGACTCAGGGCTCCTACTGGCTCTCCGGCCCTCACCCTCTGGTCTTGTCCATGGCATCGCGACCTGGCTTGCCAGCGACGGCTGAGACCAGCCCGAGAGCCGGGACCAAGACGTAGAGCACCGGCATCTGGCCAAATTTGCAGGAACACACTCGAAGATAAGGCCCAGAGCCAGGCGCAACCCGCCTTGAGGTAGGGCCTCGTGAGTCCCGAGCTGGCTCACGGGCGCCCCAACACACCTCGCGAGGCCTCTCGCGCCTCTCCAAAGCAACTAACGGCAGGACTAACGATCGCCACGGCGAGCTCTTGTTCCTTTTGTGGTGAACCTGCAGGGTCCATCCAAGGAGCACGAAACGACCTCGCCACGCAATCTCTAGTCGGCCAAGGCACGGACCTAGCGCCGCACCAGGAAGCACTGTCCTGACCCTTGAAGATAAGTCACCCTCCGGACACACTAGTCATCGCAACACCATCCCCACACTCAATGCGACCCCATCTTAGAAACGTCGCTCTCCTTTCTCACCGAATGATGGCTGCTTGAGCGCCAAGTGGGACCCCCTGAGCATCGCGACTCAGAGGCTCTTACCGGACCTCGGGCCGCTCACCTCCTGGCCTTGACCACGACATCACGACCTGGCATACCAGCGATGGCTGAAGCCGCCTTGGGACTGGGACCTGTCGGCGCAGAGCATCAAGCCCTCATGAGGTCCGAAAGGAAGAAACTGAGCTAGAACGAAATGAGCATCTCGCACTGCCTCACAATAAGGATCATATTGACAAACGAAGCTACAAACATCTTACAAGCCCCATGGTACATTCTTGGCTCCTCGTAGGAACAAAAGACGCGAATCCTAAGGAGTCCTATCTATAGGGACCACCACGGCAGACGCCATCATCAGCAATGGGCCACCCGATGCAGAGCCAACCCCATCCAGAGATCAGGGCGGCGGCGACTGACGAGCCCGCCTGCTCCGGGAGCGGCGCAGGCTCGGGGCTCGTAGGCTGTCGCCGCCTCCGGCGTGCGAAAGAGCTCGGCGGAGTCGCTGGATCCTCCGCACCTTCGTCGCTGAGGAGCTGTCAAGGAGCGGGCGGTCGGCCTCTGTCTCACCACAGCGGGACCCGACCACCTCTCCCGGGGCAGCACTCAGCCAAGCGACCCTCCGTGTCGAAGACCTTGAAGGACACCACCAAGCACCATCGTACTCGGGTGGATCGTGAGGGCGCCTCGCCCTGCAGACTCCAGCGACCTCGCCCCACCTCGAGTCATGAAGACCTCGCCTGGCGACCATCTGCGACCTCTGCCCCGGTCGCGAGGGTGCCGCAGCCGGCGTGCTGCAGCCAGAGTCCCAGGGGCTCCCCCTGCCGGACGACGGAGGCGAAGAAAGAAGGAAGACGAATCCAAGATTTAGGAGGCGTGGCGACGCGAAGGACAAACTCCCGGCAGGAGCCCTCGACGTGGACTCCAGGGGGGAAGACGCACACCTTCGTGACCCGCCGGCGTCGCTGGTGGCGCCGCTCGTGGCGCCCGGTGTCACCTCCTCCGGGGCCACCAATTTGCGCGTACAAGGGAAGAGGAAACCCTGGTGGCGGCCGCACGCACCAGGGCATGGGCGCCTCCTGGCGAGCGCTCTTGCCACGACACTGAGAGCAAGCCGCTTCTTTGGGGGGAGCAGGTCAGGATCCTCTTGAGGAGCCTTTCCCTTCTCTTCCCTGGAGAACCGGCGGATCGGAGCCATTGCGACCAGACGAAACGAGGAGGAGGAGAAGCAGAAGAATAGACTGGAAGGGCGCGCGCCGTTCCGTACTTATGGCCGGCGAAGGCCAACTGTTGGCCTCCACGATCACCGATCATCATGACCAACTCTGCATGCAGGGACTTGTCGAATCCGGGCGGTTACTGAGGCATCATGGGGAAGCAGTGCACACACGTCCAATCAACCGCCATGCGGCGCCCAAGGCCGCAGGCTGTTAGGGCCGCGATGCTTCACACTTGCCCTTTCGCCTCTCTGCACGGCCAAATTCGGGCGCGCCATGGGCCCGGGGGCTACTGTCGGAGTTCTGGGAATGGAGGTCCCCAGACTTGCCTGCCTGTGGCCTGCGGCGTGGCTCAAAGGAGGCCCAGGACAGCCCGTCTTCTTCAACACAAGTTCAAGACCCTCGCGAGGGGCCAAGCCTCGTGGGGCGGACGACAAGGAGCTTCCTCAGGCACGGCCTCGTCAGGTTGGCTCATGAGGAGGCGGAGAGTTCAAGGAAGGGTACCTCGCGAGGTGCCCATGATGCAAGCCATGACGACCAAGGGCGCCCGGCCGGCGCCACTGGCAGCGTCCTCCTTTCCTCTTTGGTGCAAAGGGAGCAAGCGCAGCGAGCATCAAGCAAAGGCATCCGTTTAGTGCAACAAGACCAAGACCAGCCCCAACGGCTGGAAGGGAGTCATCGTGGAGCCCAAGCAAAGGCGTCATCACCAGAGCCTTTGGCAAAGCGAGGACCAACTTTAGTCAGGATAAGTGTACCCGCTGTTCCCCTTCAAAATGGCCAATTGTTGGCGCCCTTCCCGCTCAATATTTGGGAAGAGGCCCAGGGCCTTCGCCTATAAATAGGAGAAGCCACACTCAGAGTAGGGGATCTGGCATTTTGGAATCCAGAGAGAGAGAGAGATAGAGACCTGATCCTCAGGCTAGAGCGACGGGACACCACTTAGCAGTTCATCACACCCACCAAGAACAGACCCTCGCGAGGCTGTTCTTCCTATCTTATTCCTCATCATCCCAAGAGGCAATCCACCACACCACAAACTAGAGGAGGGTATTACACCACAACAGTGGCCCGAACTAGTATAAATCTTGTGTCTCTTGTGCTGTTCTGTTTAGTAGTTTAGGTCCCTGCGATTCGGCGAGGTACGAGATGGTGGGGGGTTGGATCTCCGCGCGCACCCCAGTGTTCGAACCTCAAGGGTCTGCCGGAACCCAAAATCCGACAGCAGCGCCAGTTAAAGCATGCAAGTTGCAAGAATGTAAAGGGAAGGGTTTGAAGGATTCAAACGCAATTGGAGACACGGATGTTTTTGTCGTGGTTCCGATAGGTGGTGCTATCGTACATCCACGTTGATGGAGACTTCAACCCACGTAGGGTAACGCCTTGTGAGTCCACGGAGGGCTCCACCCATGAAGGGTCCACGAAGAAGCAACCTTGTCTATCCCACCATGGCCGTCGCCCACGAAGGACTTGGCTCACTAGCGGTAGATCTTCATGAAGTAGGCGATCTCCTTGACCTTACAAACTCCTTGGTTCAACTCCACAATCTTGTCGGAGGCTCCCAAGTGACACCTAGCCAATCTAGGAGACACCACTCTCCAAGAAGTAACAAATGGTGTGTTGATGATGAACTCCTTGCTCTTTTGCTTCAAATGATAGTCTCCCCAACACTCAACTCTCTCTCACAGGATTTGGATTTGGTGGGAAGAAGATTTGAGTGGAAAGCAACTTTGGGAAGGCTAGAGATCAAGATTTATGTGGTTGGAAGGAATATCTTGGCCTCAACACATGAGTAGGTGGTTCTCTCTCAGAACTGGTAAGTTGGAAGTGTAGGTTTGTTCTGATGGCTCTCTCCACAAATGAAGAGGAGGTGGAGGGGTATATATAGCCTCCACACAAAATCTAACCGTTACACACAATTAACCAAACTCGGTGGGACCGAATCAACAAACTCGGTCGAACCGAATTAGTAAACATAGTGACCGTTAGGGTTTTCGATTGGGATCGACATGCATCTCGGTAGGACCCGATATGGTTAGGGTTAGGGCATAACGTAATCTCGGTGAGACCGATTACACAAACTCGGTGAGACCGATTTTGGTAATTAGCTAACCAGAGAGTTGGTCAGGTAAACTCGGTGGGACCGATTCGCTCTTTTGGTGAGACCGAAAAGTTACGAAAGGGAAACAGAGAGTTTACATTGTAATCTCGGTGGGACCGATCACTCACTTCGGTTAGACCGAAACGTTACGAAGGGAAACAGAGAGATTACAATCCCATCTCGGTGAGACCGAGATCCCTATCGGTGAGACCGATTTGCCTAGGGTTTGTGGCAGTGGCTATGACATTTGAACTCGGTGGTGCCGGATAGAAAGAATCGGTGGGGCCGAGTTTGACTTTAGGTTTAGGTCATACGTGGATGTGAGAAAGTAGTGGAGGGTTTTGGAGCATATCACTAAGCACATGAAGCAAGAGGCTCATTAAGCAACACCTCATCCCTTCTTGATAGTATTGGATTTTCCTATAGACTCAATGTGATCTCGGATCACTAAAATGTAAAATGTAGAGTCTTGAGCTTTTGAGCTTGAGCCAATCCTTTGTCCTTAATATTTTGAGGGATCCACTTTCATCATCCATGCCATGCCATTCATTGAGCTTTCCTGAAAAATTCATCTTGGAATAGCATTAGCTCAATGAGCTATATGTTGTCATGAATTACCAAAACCACCTAGAGATAGTTGCACTTTTAATCTCCCCCTTTTTGGTAATTGATGAAAACATATAGATCAAAGCTTCGACAAATGATAATAAGATTGAAAAACATCGTTGCTTTAAGAAGTATGTGATAAGCAAGAGCTCCCCCTAAATTTGTGCATATTTTAAGATTTGCTTTGGACTGCAAATGCACAAGGAATTAGGCTCATGGGTTACTCTTCCATGTCACATACATCTTGGTGGAGCGCTCAAAATAATAAAAGATTGAATACATGCACTCATCACCAAGCATAGTGAATGATCATATAAGGATAAATAAGATAGTATCATAAGAAGCATAAGTGTAGCTTATGATCAAACACATGATCATCAATGTCTCACAGGTAATAGCATAGTATCTCAAGCAATCAAAAGCAAATAAAGTTCAAACAAGAAGACAAGAGAGAACAAAAGCAAATCTCTCTCTCTCTCTCGAAGCCTATGATCTATACATTTTTCTCCCCCTTTGGCAACAAGTTACCAAAAAGTTCCTAGAAAATGCATAGGTCTATGTCGTCTCTCAGGCTTGGTCTTCTGGTGGTGGTGTAGATAGGACTCCAAGGACGAAGGCATCAGTAGACGTGGAAGGAGCTGAAGGAGTTGGTGCTGGAGCTGGTTGTCTTTGGAGCTGTGGTGGAGCTGAAGAAGTGGCTCACGGTATGCAGCAGCCTTACTGGCCCGACCTCTGAGCTCTAGGCACTCTGGCAAATGAATCAGTTGTTGTCTTGCCCTTCCTCTCCTGCATATCATCTTGTAGCTACTCCACAGCTGACTGAATCGCAGTCACTTTGACATCAAGATCATAGAGTTTTTGTTCCATGATTCTCTCCAGGCTCTCCTGGTTTTGAGTTAGGGTGGCCAACCCCTTCTCAATCCGCAGTGTTGATGCTATCAAGTAACCAAGTTGCTCCTGCTTGTTCTCCAGAAAGTATTCAGATGCCTCTGCTAGAGTGGGCATCTTGGCAGCCTTCTCTTGCCTTGCCTTCTCCTTCCTCTCTTGAGCTTGTACTGATGATGGTTCATTCTCAGTCATGACAACTCGATTGTCCTCAAATTCAGGATAGAGAACCATGTGTTCCTTATCCAACAAATACTTCCCTGTGCCCATCTTTGAGTTAATCAACTCCTGAATCTGTGCGGCATATCCACAGCTCCTCTTCTGGTCTGCTGCTGTCCTCTTAATAGTCTCAACTATGAGGCTCATGACCTTGAATTTCTGAGGCACATCAAAAATGTGAAGCAAATTGATTGCATGCCCTCTGATCATGTTATGGTCACCTGATTTGGGCAACAGAGTGTGCCTTAAGATCCAGTTGATCGTAGGCAGCCCTGACAATAGAAAATGGACTGATCCAAACTTGAAAGTCTCAAGTGCATCATCTGGGATCTCCTTGTACATCTGTGACTTTGAGTTGTGACCCATCTTCTTCTTGGCATAAATGTCCAAGTCATCTTCACTTTCCTTTGGGGCATTGATCACACTTGCCCATTCCTCTATGGTTGACTGGTATCTCGTTCCTTCTGACATCCAAACTATCCTCCCATCTAGATAGAAGTGTGCTGTGGAGTAGAATTGCATAATGACCTCGTCATTCCAGTTTGTGAGCTTCTGCCCAACAAAATCTGCAACCCCACACGCACTGAAGCTGTCATACACTCCAGGATAGTGTTCTGCATTCTCTTGAATGTAGGTCCAGTCGACCCACCTCATATCACAAACTATGGGCTTCTTATCCAACAAAATAGTCTCATAGAAGTCCTGCTGCTCCTTGGTGTGGAACCTGTAATCTACAACAGTCCTTCTCCTGGTGGCATATGGATCTGCCTCTCTCCATAGCCTCAACCCTAGATCTCTCCTGATCTTCATGTTCTCAGCCACAGGATGAGCATCATTGTGGTGCAGGATCTTGGGTTTGAGCTTCCTTAGGACCTGCCCTTCTTCATCTTCCTCAAAGATCAACATCCGGCATTGGGGCCTTGTTCTTTTCAAATTTGCGGTATGCTCACGGTATTCCTCTTAGGTGCACTCTTGGGCTTGGGGGCAGCTTTGGGCTTTGAAGTTGCAGCCCTGATTTTATAGCATCACCCATCAGCTTTTGTGCCTTGGGTGCTGGTTCAGCAACCTCTTCTTCTTCTTCCTCTTCCATCATGGAAGGCTTTCCAATCACTCTGGCCATGGTCTTCTTGACCCTTTCTTTCCTTTTCTTATCTTCAGCAGCAGCGTGCTCTTTGGGTTGGGATTCCAAAGCAGCTTGAGTAGATACTCTGGCTTTGGACATTGGTTGTCTACCTACTGGCCTTTTGATCTTCAATCCAGGCTTAACTGCTGTTGAGCTGAACTCCTTCTTAAGTAGTTTCTTCTTGGAACTAGCCTCATCCTCAACTGACACATAATCCTCATCCTCAGACTCTGAGGTCTTCTTCTTCCTTGTCCTTGTGGCAGCCTTGGGCAAATTGCTGGGAGTGCTTCTGCTCCCTTCATCTGAGCTGCTTGAGTGACTAGTGCCCTCACTCAATTGGATCTGCTCTTCTGATTTGTTCTGGCTGTCACTTTGGTCTAACATGCTGCTCACTCTGACTGCTGACCCTTGGGTTTTGTCGATGATGACTTCATATAGGTGTTGAAGATGTGGATGCTCAAAGTTGATGTAGATCTTTTGGAGCAATCCTTTGGAGTGAGTTGCACTTTCAATACCTACATGGGTTAGTCCCACAAGGAACACACAAGAATATCCATAGACATAGAGTGATGCACACACAAAATGATGTCCATGAAAACATTAGGTTACCTTGTCCCTTGCCTTACCAACATGAGGGTTTGTGACTCCTTGAACTAGTGCAAGATTTGGAAGTTGATTGCACTTGTCCTTGACATAATGATATGAGTGAAAAATGTTGGCGGAGTCACCCTCAAGAACTCTCTAGTTCTTCTTCTTCGGGATCCACATCATCTTGATGGGAATCCTTGGTGTAGTAGCTGTACTTGATGAAGTAGAACTTGACGTAGTCTTGGGAACCCACTTGACCAAGGCCTTAGGAGCTTCTTCAAATGCATCAATCTCCTCTTGAAGCTTGTCCTTGCCTTTGTTCTTGTGTTCTTGTGGTGGAAGATCATCTTGTGCTTGTGTTCCCTTGAAGGAAGTAGGATCATACTTCTCTTGTTGAGGAACAAACTTCGTCTTGGGGTATTGATCTTCTTCCCACTCAACTCCATTGGCATTGAACTTCCGTTCAAAACCAACACCTTGATTCTTCCTGTGTCTTCCTTGCTTGCGTACAATTTCCTCGAATTGCTTACTCCCGGCAAGGCTCTTGTATACACCTTTCTCTATAATTCCTTTCAATAAGATGTTTTCTTGCTCAAGTGTAACTTGGCTAAGAGGATCATTAGTGGAAAGAACTACTAGAAGCAACAATATTGGATTTAGCATTATTATTGTTACTACTATTGGAAGAGTCTTTCTTGTTCTTGTTACTAGACTTGACTTGAGGCATGTATGTAGATAAGAGTAAACGCTTGGCAATGTAAGAAGACCTTTTCTTACGGAGATCATCACTGATTGCCTTTAAGAAATCATGCTCTTGCTCAAGATTGAGCTTTTCAAAGCGTAACTTCTCATGAGCCCTTAAAAGTTCTCGATGATCTTCGAAGATAGTTTCATGATCTAACTTAAGAGTGTTTAGTTCTTTAGTTAGACGCTCAATCTTCTCCTTATCATTGTCATTTGTTTCATCTTGATTAGCATGATTAATTGACATTTCATCATAGTATTCATCACTAGAGTTGTCAACAAGTAAATCATCATCACCTAGCAAGTCATCTTCATCACTATTAAAATCAAAATACTCGGGGTGTGTTACCTTAGGACCTTTGGCCATGAAGCATCTACCAATTCCTTCATTTGGTGATTCAAACATGTCGTAGGAGTTGGTTGACACAAGTGCTAGAACGGCAACACCTTCATCTTGAGTGTATTCAGAGTCGGAGTGATAGCTTCTCTCGGAGTGATTGTCGGAGTCGGAGTCGGATACCCATTCACCAACATGAGCTTGATGTCTTCGTTTTGTGTAGCTATTTGATGACTTGTCCTTCCTTTCCGAATCCTTGCTTCTCCGTGAGGGTCTTCGTTCATAACGATCATCTCTACTCCTTCTCTCTCTTGGGGGTGATTCTTCTCTTCTACTTCTTCTCTTGGGAGAATCTTCTCTTCTTTTGTAGGGTGCCGTACACTCATTGGAATAGTGTCCGGGTCTCCCACAATTGTAGCAATTGCGCTCTCGATTAGAAGATATTTTGTCATTGTAGGACCTTGACTTAGAGCTTCTTTCTTTGCTTCTACTCTTGTAGAATTTGTTGAAGGTCTTCACCATTAAGCTCAATTCTTCATTGAAGGTTTGTTTCTCACTTGATGATGTGGGGGCTTCACATGAGGCTTTGTAAGCACCACTTGACTTGTTGTGAAGTTCCTCCTTATCCTTGAGTGACATCTCATGAGCAAAAATTCTTCCAATGACTTCCGTTGGCTTGAGATCTTTGTAATTTGGCATCATTTGGATCAATGTGCACACGGTATCATATTTTCCATCCAATGCTCTTAGGATCTTCTTGATGATGAATCTGTCGGTCATCTCTTCACTTCCTAAGCCGGCAATCTCATTTGTGATAAGAGCAAGCCTAGAATACATTTTAGTGACACCTTCACCATCCTTCATTTTGAACTTGTCAAGCTGACTTTGGAGCACATCCAACTTGGATTCCTTGATGGAGTCGGTACCTTCGTGCATATCAATCAAAGTATCCCAAATTTTCTTTGCATTCTCAAGACGGCTGATTTTGTTGAACTCTTCGGGGCACAAGCCATTGAAGAGGATATCACAAGCTTGAGCGTTGTATTGCAGCATCTTCAATTCTTCCGCGCTAGCTTCACGGTTCGGTTCTCTCCCATCAAATAATTCACCTTGCAAACCAATACAGACAATAGCCCAAACGGCAGGGTTATGTCCGAGAATATGCATTTTCATCTTATGCTTCCAACTAGCAAAATTTGTGCCATCAAAGTAAGGACATCTACGGTGATAATTTCCCTCGCTAGACGCCATACTCTCCTAGGTTGTGAAACCAAGGCTATGTCCACCAAAAGCTATGGAAATCAAAGCAAATGGAGACCAAAGCTCTGATACCACTTGTAGGACCTTGAAGTATGTCTAGAGGGGGGTGATTAGACTACTTGACCAATTAAAAACTTAACCTTTTCCCAATTTTAGACTTTGGCAGATTTTAGCTATCTTTGAACAAGCCAAGCAATCTTCACACAATTCAAGCAAGCATGCAAAGAGTATATTGGCAGCGGAAATTAAAACATGCAACTTGCAAGAATGTAAAGGGAAGGGTTTGAAGGATTCAAACGCAATTGGAGACACAGATGTGTTTGTCGTGGTTCCGATAGGTGGAGCTATCGTACATCCACGTTGATGGAGACTTCAACCCACGTAGGGTAACGGTTGCGCGAGTCCCTGGACGGCTCCACCCACAAAGGGTCCACGAAGAAGGAACCTTGTCTATGCCACCATGGCCGTCGCCCACGAAGGACTTGCCTCACTAGCGGTAGATCTTCACGAAGTAGGCGATCTCCTTGCCCTTACAAACTCCTTGGTTCAACTCCACAATCTTGTCGGAGGCTCCCAAGTGACACCTAGCCAACCTAGGAGACACCACTCTCCAAGAAGTAAAAAATGGTGTGTTGATGATGAACTCCTTGCTCTTGTGCTTCAAATGATAGTCTCCCCAACACTCAACTCTCTCTCACAGGATTTGGATTTGGTGTAAAGAAGATTTGAGTGGAAAGCAACTTGGGGAAGGCTAGAGATCAAGATTTATGTGGTTGGAATGGAATATCTTGGCCTCAACACATGAGTAGGTGGTTCTCTCTCGAATCGGTAAGTTGGAAGTGTAGGTTTGTTCTGATGGCTCTCTCCACAAACGAAGAGGAGGTGGAGGGGTATATATAGCCTCCACACAAAATCAAACCGTTACACACAATTTACCAAACTCGGTGGGACCGAATCAACAAACTCGGTCGAACCGATTTAGTAAACCTAGTGATCTTTAGGGTTTTCGGTGGGACTGACATGTATCTCGTGTCAGGACCCCGATTCCATGTCACATCGATCTAGCCGGTAACACCTCATATCACTTTACGGCCTCACGCACGGTATTCCCATGGTGTCGCCTTACCATGGCCCGGGACCGTTTGCGCCTTTTGGCTCACGTATATGATAGTGTCGCTAGCATCCATATGACAGAGAACCCGGGCCGACATGGCTAGTCGTGAACCCAAAGCGGCACTAACCCATGGGGACAGGCATACATGAATTAACCTCGAGCATGTCGGGTCGACGTGTGAATGAATCCGGGCTGTAACCGGGCTAACAGGACTCAGGGAACCCGGGCTGTAGCAGAGCTAGGCAGGACTCGGATGTAACCGCGTGACATTTCCCGAAGGGACAGACCACGAGAACAAAGTGAAACACATGTTGGCGATAAAGCATCCTGAGCAGTAGTCTTTGGGCTAGCAGGATTCCGGTGAACCGGTAGTAGCGGACTACTATGGCTCAAGGAAGCACTAGACTACATTTCCCCATAAGAGAGGCTACCAAGGATAAACCACTAGGTTGTAGGATCCCACACATACCAAGCATTTCAATCATACACACAATATGCTCGATATGTGTAAATACAACATGGCATCACAACATAACTCTACGACTCAAGTATTTATTCATTAGGCCCGAGGAGCGAGATATTACAAACATGGGTCTCATGACCCAACATTCAGAGCATACAAATCAAAACACACGCGGAAGCTTAACATGTCTGAGTACAGACATCTACAAATGAAAAAGGCTGAGAAGCCCGACTATCTACCAGATCCTGCCGAGGGCACAAGATCGTAGCTGAGGTATCAAGCTAAACGTCGAAGTCCACGCGGAACTACTAGCGAGACGGAAGTCTCTCTGCAAAAACATAAATTAAGCAAACGTGAGTACAAATGTACCCATCAAGACTTACATCATAACTATCTACATATGCATCAGTATCAACAAAGGGGCTGGTGGAGTTTGGCTGCAGCAAGCCAGCTTTGACTCGGTGGCTATCCTGAACTACGACTGCAAGTAACTCTTTTGAGGTGGCGCACACGAGTCCACATATTCACCATATCAATACACCACTATGGATCCGCTCCCGTCTCCATACGAGAAGGCCATCCATAGCACTCACGCTTATCTTGCGCATTTTAGAGTATCCACTTTCACTTGTCTATGAACTGATATAGGTAACCCAGAAGTCCTTTACCGCGGACACGGCTATTCGAATAGATCATATTAACCTGCAGGGTGTACTTCTTCACACACGCTCTCACCACTTACCACCATGTACACGTCATGTATCTCGGCAACCTTCGAGCGGAAGCCTGGCGAGGGAGTCGGCCACGACCTGACTAACCACACAAGTCTCTCGTCCAGGTTTATCGCCTATTCGGGTTCCATCAGCAAGGAGATCCGGCCAGGATGTCGCTCACGGCCCCAAATGATGTGTACAGGGTTCCAAGCCCACCAAACGGGCGGCGCTTGGCATACCCGGCCACGGTGCCTAGTCTGTCCGAAGCCCACCTGTACCGGGTGCCACTTGGTAGACTACTAACACTACCTACAAGCACCAGAAACTAGTTGCAACTCCTGGATAGACATCAGGTTGGTTAATAAGTCGAGAGGGGCACCTAAGCATTCCAATGCGTGGTAGTAACTGTTCATGGATCACAAACACAGAACTCGGTTCCTGAGGACGGCTGCAATGAGACAACCCATCATGTACCCCTACATGGCCTCTCACCGCTACCTTTACCAAATCGTGTTCACACACCTAGCTCTCAACAGTAGGACATGTTCACACACCTCCGATTCATCCCGATGAATCGGACATGACACAACTCTAAGCAATAGCAGCACGACAAACAAGCATGAATGAGTAGGCACATCAGGGCTCAAACAACTCCTACTCATGCTAGTGGGTTTCATCTATTCTTGTGGCAATGACAGGTCATGCAGAGGATAAAGGGGTTCAACTACCGCAACAAATAACAGATGAATCGTTGTTGTCCTAATGCAGTAAAAGAGAGCAAGAGCGAGAGAGTGGGATTGTATCAAAATGAACAAGGGGTTTTTGCTTGCCTGGCACTTCTGAAGATAATATAGTTCTTCATCGGTGTCATCGAACACGTCGTCGGAACGTCGTCTACCGGGAGGGGATAACCGGCAAACAAGAAAGAACACAATCAATGCAATGCAACAATATGATGCATGAATGTGACATGGCAATATGCTGTTGATTGAAATAATGCATCTAGCAACAAGTTAAATGAAGATGGTTTGAATACAAGATTCAAATTCAAACTCCATATGTGATTATTCAAATGCCATTTAATTGATTTGACCTGATCAGCAGGCATAATTTGTTCTAACATGCATGAAAATGGTACAGATGGATAGATTGGATTTTTCTGATCATTTTTCATATATAATTTATTTCATTTGGAGTTACGGTTGAATTTCTATGATTTTTAGAAGTTTGTGGTATTTTCTGGAATTTCCTGTATAAAAATAAATCCAGAAAATACTTATTGCGTCAGCATTGCGTCACTATGACGTCAGCAGTCAACGAGGCCGGTCCAGGTCAAACCTGGCCAGTGGGTCCCGCGTGTCAGTGTCATTAGTTTAACTAACTAAATTAATATTAGATTAACTCCTAATCTAGGTTTGGCCAGGGGCGGGGCCCACATGGTCAAATGGGTCAAACCCACCGGCGACATGACGCCGGCGAGGCCTGAGACGGCGGCGCGGTTCGGAAACGCAGCATAGGCGACGAAACGAGCGGCGGTTTGGCTTGGCGAGAAGCTAGTGCTCGTCCGCATCCAACGGAGCCATTAGCTCGCGCCGGAGTGGACCGTAACGACGGCGGCGAAGGCAAGCACAGCAGCCGAAGCTCGGACAAGCTCGGCAACGACGCTGCGGTGCGCAGGAGGACTAGAGGATGGTGGTGTTGGGTTCCTGGGAACATGCTGAGCACGTAGCAGTGCTCGTACGCGATGGTGGCTATCCTATTCGCCGGCGACGCAGCGCTGGCGGCGTGAGCTCGGGTCCGGTGGCTTAGCACGGCTAGAGCACGCAAATGAACGCGGAGAGGGGGAAAGATGGCGGGCTCACGGCGAGTCTTACAGTGCGGTGGTTGAGCTCGGGGAGGCACGGACGGCGTCAGAGCATCTCCGGCGATCTCGAAGCCGAAGGTTGAAGACGACGGCGTAGGCGAGGAAGAAAAGCCTCCCGGCCTGCTTGGCTTGGTGAAGATGACCAGGACGATGCGACGGAGCTCGTGGTCATGGGCAGAGGGCGAGGGGGTGGCTGTGTGCGCGGAGTTACGGCGGCACGTCCATGGAGGCTTCGGCCATGGCGGGGAAACGAGCGAGGGGAAGAGCGAGGGAGGGAGAGATCGATCCGTACGGGTCTGGGGGGGGGGGTGGCGTGGCGCTACGGAAGGCTCACGGCTCCTCGGGGAAGCAGGAGGTGGCGCGGAGCGCGTGGGCGCGGTTGGCGGCCACACGCCCTCCTGCCCACTGGCAGGAGGTTGAAGACGGTGGAGGGCCTGGTGGGCTGGGCCAGCAGTGCCAGGCCAGGTGGGCTGCAGGTAAGCCAGGTAGGTGGCCCAGGTGAGTCCTTTCTCTCTCTTTCTAATTATGTTATAATTTTCTATTTATTCTGTAATCTTTAGGGCTTTATTAAAAATACTTAAACAGACCCTAAAATCATGAAAATGCACAATGCCACTTGTTGGAATATAACCAACAACAAACATTTTAGTTTATGATTATTTGAGCATTTAAAATATTTAATATCATTTAAATGCCCAAATGCAAATAGAGTATGATTTAATCCAGAGCCCAAATATGTCATGGAAAAATGTGCATCACCTTCAGTTATCGCTTCCAAAGATTTTCCAAGAATGATGAACATTTTTGAAAGCAGTTGGAATTATCTGGAAATATTTTGGTTGAACCTAGTGAATTCCTTAATGCTAGGGTTTAGGCAATCCCCATTTCAAGTTTCCGAGAATTTTAAACATGATGCACACATGAAGGGCTAGCCTAGAGCATACCGGAACTAGGGATGTGACAGCTCACCCCTACTAAACAAGAATCTCGTCCCGAGATTCAAGTCGTGAGGTAAGAAGTCAGAGGGGTCACAAGCTAACACGATCTTCATGATCCAATAGCCCTTCTCAAAGATGTTGATTTATTTCTCCAATTGATTTTGACGCCTTTGCTTCCGAGATCTTCATCCAGCATGATGGCGAGAGAGAGAAAATCTATAGGAATTGATCTCCTCGAAGATCGAGCACTCAGGATCAACTCATGGAGTGAGACATTAGATCAACTCTTGAGCTGAGACTCAAACACATACATCGAGAGAGGTGGATAGTAACAGATGACGAGGGTTCAATTTGGTAGGCACATCGCTTAAGTAAGATGGTGCAAGGTTTCAGAGTAGCGAGGAATAATTGCCATGATTCCATAACGGGGCACCTTAGAGAAGGTGACTCGTAGAATTATTCCCTCAAGTGGCAAAAGGAATTACTTTTGATACATAGATCATTGGAACTCTTTTCACCAGCCTGAGGCAATTTACAAACGATCGTTGACGGAGTTCGGAGAAATGGCATACTCAGATCAGAAGGGAAACTATGGTTATAGAACAACTCGGAAAACGGGAGGCACATCCCAATTGATACCGAGGATATAACCTAGTGACTGAGTGTGCTCTCAGGAACTTGAGCATTTCCATACTCATCAAGGTTTTACCAGCATCCGTGGCAAGGATCCTGGCAACACGACATACTACCATGATGACTAGTGATGGATGATGCGGATACAAAAGAAGATAACACCTTCTCAGACTTCCCCTAGCGAGGCTAAGGAAACAGAATCTGGATGATCGACCGAGAGACATTTAGCACTCCGCTTCTAATGTTCTCCTTAATGTGCTAGCGTAATCCATTCATAGATATGGTTTGATATCTAGAACATCAAGTAAAAGGCCGGACTTCAGAAACACAATAATCCATAAGGAACAACTATTGGAATAAATTCTACGAGATCCTTATGGGGAGGTGGCCAACTTTCTCAATCAAGATACTACAATAACAAGTCTTCCGGTTGGTGTGTTGGCCACAACATCCACTTTACCAGATTACAGAGGGACCAATATTATAGTTCTTGAGAAACGTTCCAACCATCATATCTGCCTGAGATTCAGATCTGGTTGGTGTCAGGATAGTCCAGACTCATCAAGTCTAGAAGGAAAAATGAAAGTTTGCAACACAAATCGACAAGATGGAGTTGCGAGATTCTCGGGGAATGAACCACGATAGCAAGCTCCAAAACATGAGATGGTTCTGCTACATACAAGTGAACACGCTGTCCCAGACAAGCATGACCACGTAGTAGTCTCATAATAAAACACTACCGAGTTCAGGTGGGGCACCATCAACAAGGATATCGAGGTCTTGTGCATGAACTAGTATTCGCACATCAACTCCTTTTCCTTGAACAAATCAATCAGTGGCTTGGTGTGCTAGGAATACATATAGAATGAAGGTTGCAAGTCTTCAAACCATAGAATACTTCGCACATATGCATGACTGACTTGAGATGGTTCTGAAGGAAGCAAAAACAATCTTTCTCGAACCCACAGCGGCAACTTGCACCAAATGCACATGAATTCGAGGAAGTCACTTCTTACACCAAACATATACTTCATGAACAGGACACGAAGAAAATGTTTACATAAGTTCCCAACACTAGCTCAAAGTTCAACACGAATCATGGGGGAGATAAAATGCTGCTGATGGGCTCAACAACAACTCATCGGAATTTCCATATCACTGGACTTCCACCATCATGTGAACACGGTGATAGCATTGGTCAGACCCAAAATATATAATGGTGTATGCTCGAGGGATCAACCACGAGTAAGACAACATTACGAACATCGTTGGTTCTGATTTGATTTGACGATAGCCCATACTCAAATCAAGGATTGGATAAGACAATAGCACCGACAACTGATCACAAGGATCAATCAACAAAGATATCATCTTTCTTCAACACACACACAAGATATCCCTTAGAATGAACTAAGTCGGACAAGCTTTCATCTTCCAACTCTCCAAGTTGTTATTTAGCTTAACCAACTAGCTCAGGGGTATCCAACACAGATTCTTGGAGAAGGGGGTGGTTACAAGGAACCAACTTGATCACGAGCTCAACATAGCGGTCAGGTGACAACCTGGTGATACTTCCGAGAAGATATTCAGAAAATCACGAACCACCGATATGTCCCTAAGCTCGAGAACAATCTTGCTTTTCAAGGCAAGACGACATGATCATAAGAGCAAGGGATTGACACAATCCTAACTCATTGATCGAAGAGTGCACCAGAAATAAGGACTAGGTAGCACGATCAATCTTAGGATGATGATTTAATAACCAACACGCTAAGAATGAGAATATTGTCCATTAACTACCAAGCAACGAGGTTGCTAGGAGTATCAATTTCACACATCATAGTTCACTTGTCGGCATTCCGGTTGTGACAACACGGAACCGAGGAATGAAAATGATGGCAAGAAGTATCACTGCGTCAAGAATTCGTGAGAGATGGTGCAATTCTCATGACAATCCTGACATAAAGGGGGTAATACTCCGAGGTGGAACAGAGCAAAAGCTGGATTGGCATTTTGATCTGCGGAATACAATTGCTTTGACCCAATCCTAGATATGGATGAGGTTCTGAAGTTTGTTTCTCCTATCCATTCTGAAATAGAATGGCTTGACGGACCACAAAAATAATAGGCATCGATGAACACGATCGCACACATACTCTTGACTATCAATTGATAGATGATGGTCGGAATACAAATGAAGAGGGACAACTCAAGAGGACATATATCTTTCTGAGTTGTGGATGCATAGATTAGTATGTCGAACCAAGTTCAACAGGTTTCTTCCATATAACCCATGCAGAAAGGCAGAACTGGCAGAATCACAATATAGAATGGAGGACTCATCAAGAGCACTCTGGCTGTGATCTTTTGGTTCAACGAGGAACTTCTGCCATAAGTAGTTCATGGTATTTGGAAGAAGGATATACCACGGACCTCGAGGACTACCGCAAAGGTTACTAATATCCTAAAGGAGCTAGCAAACACTATCAACATGAGGTAGGTAGGGTGAATCTCGGGTTCAAGAACCCAGGAGTAGAATACCTACTACTAAGTGGCATCACGGGATGCTTTCGAGAATGACGGCTTAATCATCTCACCGGGAACACAAAAACATGGCCATATTACAGTGATCCTCTAAGATGCCTAGGGTCATAATACTAGTTCCAACATATATGTCAAGGCAAGGAGTACCTCAACAGACGATTAGTGTGCTTATTCTGACCAAAAGGACACCGTGAACAGGAAGGAAGAATTTGCAAATGCATCAGATAGTTTAGAAACCTGGGATGATTCGGACATCATAACGGCTGTAAATGCTCAAAAGATTTGAGACATCATGCAAAATAGTGGCATAACCACTCAACAACATCATATCAAGGTTCCGAGGCCAGCTATGAACATACAGAAGTAATAGAAACTGAACTGGGGCTTAAATCCAACAATCTTGCAAGTCTACAGATTAGTAACACGTGATCTTGATAGAAAGATGAGAAGCCTAGTTCTTAATCCCTGTAGAAGAGAAGAGGATGACTCAGATCAGAAGGCCATAGGGTAAAGGAGTAAAAAGAGCCTTACATTCCCTTCCACAATCAATTCCCTTATATAACTAAAGCATTTCTAGACTCAACTTCGACCAGTTTGGCTTGGTAATCCTATAGGCAGTCAGGCTCTGATACCAAAGCTGTCAGGACCCCGATTCCAAGTCACATCGATCTAGCCGGTAACACCTCATATCACTTTGCGGCCTCACGCACGGTATTCCCACGGGTGTCGCCTTACCATGGCCCGGGACCGTTTTTGCGCCTTTTGGCTCACGTATATGATAGTGTCGCTAGCATCCATATGACAGAGAACCCGGGCCGACATGGCTAGTCGTGAACCCAAAGCGGCACTAACCCATGGGGACAGGCATACATGAATCAACCTCGAGCATGTCGGTCAGCAGCGTGTGAATCCGGGCTGTAGCACTGGGCTAACAGGACTCCGAACCCGGGTCAGAAGCAGGCTAGGCAGACTCAGGATGTCACCGCATGACATTTCGAAGGGACAGACACATGAACAAAGTGAAACACATGCCGCTACCATCAAACGCCCCGAGAAGTAGTCTTTGGGCTAGCAGGACTCGGTGAACCAGGTCAGAAGCGGACTACTATGGCTCAAGGAAGCACTAGACTACATTTCCCCATAAGAGAGGCTACCAAGGATAAACCACTAGGTTGTCGGATCCCACACATACCAAGCATTTCAATCATACACACAATATGCTCGATATGTGTAAATACAACATGGCATCACAACATAACTCTACGACTCAAGTATTTATTCATTAGGCTCCGAGGAGCGAGATATTACAAACATGGGTCTCATGACCCAACATTCAGAACATACAAATCAAAGCACACGCGGATGCTTAACATGTCTGAGTACATACATCTACAAATGAAAAAGGCTGAGGAGCCTGACTATCTACCAGATCCTGCCGAGGGCACAAGATCGTAGCTGAGGTATCAAGCTAAACGTCGAAGTCCACATGGAACTACTAGCGAGACGGAAGTCTCTCTGCAAAAACATAAATTAAGCAATGTGAGTACAAATGTACCCAGCAAGACTTACATCAGAACTATCTACATATGCATCAGTATCAACAAAGGGGCTGGTGGAGTGCTTTGACTCGGTGGCTATCCTGAACTACGACTGCAAGTAACTCTTTTGAGGTGGCGCACACGAGTCCACATATTCACAATATCAATACACCACTATGGATCCGCTCCCATCTCCCTACGAGAAGGCCATCCATAGCACTCATGCTTATCTTGCGCATTTTAGAGTATCCACTTTCACTTGTCTATGAACTAATATAGGTAACCCAGAAGTCCTTTACCGCGGACACGGCTATTCGAATAGATCATATTAACCCTGCAGGGGTGTACTTCTTCACACACGCTCTCGCCACTTACCGCCATGTACACCTCATGTATCTCGGCAACCTTCAAGCGGAAGCTTTGGCGAGGGAGTCGCCCATGACCGACTAACCACACAAGTCTCTCGTCCAGGTTTATCGCCTATTCGGGTTCCATCCGCAAGGAGATTCGGCCGGTGTCGCCACGGCCCCAAACGATGTGTCTGAGGTTCCAAGCCCACCAAACGGGCGGCGCTTGGCATACCCGGCCATGGTGCCTAGTCTGTCCCAAGCCCACCTGTACCGGGTTCCACTTGGTAGACTACTAACACTACCTACAACCACCAGAAACTAGTTGCAACTCCTGGATAGAGATCAGGTTGGTTAATAAGTCGAGAGGGGCACTTAAGCATTCCAATGCGTGGTAGTAACTGTTCATGGATCACAAACACAGAACTCGGCTCCTGAGGACGGCTGCAATGAGACAACCCACCATGTACCCCTACATGGCCTCTCACCGCTACCTTTACCAAATCGTGTTCACACACTTAGCTCTCAACAGTAGGACATGTTCACACACCTCCGATTCATCCCCGATGAATCAGACATGACACAACTCTAAGCAATAGCAGGCATGACAAACAAGCATGAATGAGTAGGCACATCAGGGCTCAAACAACTCCTACACATGCTAGTGGGTTTCATCTATTTACTGTGGCAATGACATGTCATGCAGAGGATAAAGGGGTTCAACTACCGCAACAAATAACAGATGAATCGTTGTTGTCCTAATGCAGTAAAAGAGAGCAGGAGCAAGAGAGCGGGATTGTATCGAAATGAACAAGGGGGTTTTGCTTGCCTGGCACTTCTGAAGATAATATAGTTCTTCATCGGTGTCATCGAACACGTCGTTTAACGCGTCTCTAGGAGGGGATAACTTAGGCAAACAAGAAAGAACACAATCAATGCAATGCAACAATATGATGCATGAATGTGACATGGCAATATGCTGTTGATTGAGCTAATGCATCTAGCAACAAGTTAAATGAAGTTGGTTTGAATACAAGATTCAAATTCAAACTCCATATGTGATTATTCAAATGCCATTTAATTGATTTGACCTGATCAGCAGCCATAAGTTGTTCTAACATGCATGAAAATGGTACAGATGGATAGATTGGATTTTTCTGATCATTTTTCATATATAATTTATTTCATTTGGAGTTAAGGTTGAATTTCTATGATTTTTAGAAGTTTGTGGTATTTTCTGGAATTTCCTGTATAAAAATAAATCCAGAAAATACTTATTGCGTCAGCATTGCGTCACTATGACGTCTGCAGTCAACGAGGCCGGTCCAGGTCAAACCTGGCCAGTGGGTCCCGCGTGTCAATGTCATTAGTTTAACTAACTAAATTAATATTAAATTAACTCCTTATCTAGGTTTGGCCAGGGGCGGGGCCCACATGGTCAAATGGGTCAAACCCACCGGCGACATGATGCCGGCGAGGCCCGAGACGGCGGCGCGGTTCGGAAACACAGCACAGGCGACAAAACGAGCGGCGGTTTGGCTTGGCGACAAGCCGGTGCTCGTCCGCATCCAACGGAGCCATTAGCTCGCGCCGGAGTGGACCGTAACGACGGCGGCGAAGGCAAGCGTGGCAGCCGAAGCTTGGACAAGCTCGGCAATGACGCTGCGGT
Organism: Aegilops bicornis; assembly: GCA_021605145.1. Lineage (NCBI taxonomy): Eukaryota > Viridiplantae > Streptophyta > Magnoliopsida > Poales > Poaceae > Aegilops > Aegilops bicornis. Next base: position 431,338,882 of record CM038670.1, on the reverse strand, counting down.
GCGCGGGAGGACTAGAGGATGGTGGTGTTGGCTTCCTGGGAACATGCTGAGCACGTAGCAGTGCTCGTACGCGATGGTGGCTAGCCTATTCGCCGGCGACGACGAGCGCGGCGGCGGTGAGCTCTCGGGTCCGGTGGCCAGCACGGCTAGAGCACTCAAATGAACGCGGGAGAGGAGGGGAAAGATGGCGGGGCTCACGGCGAGTCTTCTGCTGCGGTCGTTGAGCTCGGGGAGGCACGGCTGGCGTCAGAGCATCTTCGGGGATCTCGGAGCCGAAGGTTGAAGACGACGGTGTAGGCGAGGAAGAAAAGCCTCCCGGTCTGCTTGGCTTGGTGAAGACGAACAGGACGATGTGACGGAGCTCGTGGTCATGGGCAGAGGGCGAGGGGGTGGCTGTGAGCGCGGAGTTATGGCGGCACGTCCATGGAGGCTTCGGCCATGGCGGGGAAACGGGCGAGGGGAAGAGCAAGGGAGGGAGAGATCGATCCGTACGGGTCTGGGGGGGGGGTGGCGTGGCGCTACGGAAGGCTCAGGGCTCCTCGGGGAAGCAGAAGGTGGCGCGGAGCGCGTGGGCGTGGACGGCGGCCACACGCCCTCCTGCCCACTGGCAGGAGGTTGAAGATGGTGGAGGGCCTGGTGGGCTGGGCCAGCAGTGCCAGGCCAGGTGGGCTGCAGGTAAGCCAGGTAGGTGGCCCAGGTGAGTCCTTTCTCTCTCTTTCTAATTTTGTTACAGTTTTCTATTTATTCTGTAATCTTTAGGGCTTTATTAAAAATACTTAAACATACCCAAAAATCATGAAACTGCACAATGCCACTTGTTGGAATATAACCAATAGCAAACATTTTAGTTTATGATTATTTGAGCATTTAAAATATTTAATAGCATCTAAATGCCCAAATGCAAATAGAGTATGATTTAATCCAGAGCCCAAATATGTCATGGAAAAATGTGCATCACCTTCCGTTATCAAGCTTTCCAAAGATTTTCCAAGAATGATGAGCATTTTTGAAAGCCAGTTGGAATTACTGGAAATATTTTGGTTGAACCTAGTGAATTCCTTAATGCTAGGGTTTAGGCAATCCCCATTTCAAGTTTCTGAGAATTTTAAACATGATGCACACATGAAGGGCTATCCTAGAGCATACCAGAACTAGGGATGTGACATCTCGGTAGGACCGATATGGTTAGGGTTAGGGCATAACATAATCTCGGTGAGACCGATTACACAAACTCGGTGAGACCGATTTTGGTAATTAGCTAACTGCAGTGTTGGTCGTGTAAACTCGGTGGGACCGATTCGCTCTTTCGGTGAGACCGAAAAGTTACGAAAGGGAAACAGAGAGTTTATATTGTAATCTCGGTGGGACCGATCGCTCACTTCGGTTAGACCGAAACGTTACAAAGGGGAACAGAGAGATTACAATCCCATCTCGGTGAGACCGAGATCCCTATCGGTGAGACCGATTTGCCTACGGTTTGTGGCAGTGGCTATGACATTTGAACTCGGTGGTGCCGGATAGAAAGAATCGGTGGGGCCGAGTTTGACTTTAGGTTTAGGTCATATGTGGATGTGAGAAAGTAGTGGAGGGTTTTGGAGCATATCACTAAGCACATGAAGCAAGAGGCTCATTAAGCAACACCTCATCCCTTCTTGATAGTATTGACTTTTCCTATACACTCAATGTGATCTTGGATCACTAAAATGTAAAATGTAGAGTCTTGAGCTTTTGAGCTTGAGCCAATCCTTTGTCCTTAATATTTTGAGGGATCCACTTTCATCATCCATGCCATGCCATTCATTGAGCTTTCCTGAAAAATTCATCTTGGAATAGCATTAGCTCAATGAGCTATATGTTGTTATGAATTACCAAAACCACCTAGGGATAGTTGCACTTTCACCTTACCGCACTTATGACCCGCTTTTGCATGGGAGAAGATAGCTGGCTAGCTCATAGAAGCAATAGAACCAGCGACCCTGGCACCTCCGAAACCAGGGATGGCAATGGCAAGCCATGACGCAACAGGCACAAGTGTTGAAGCAATAACGAAGGTTCCGAAGACACGGCAGTCAACGCCGGATTCAGTGGCGCTAAACCCGGTCAACGGAAAAAGCCATTCAAAGGAAACAGAGATGGTCTATCTAGTTTGGACAGAATACTTGATCAGCCTTGCCAGATTCATGGCACCCCCGATCAGCCTGCGAATCACACCAACAGAAATTGTTGGGTCTTTAAACAGGCCGGCAAGCTCAACGCTGAACACAAGGGGAAAGGGCCGCCCGGCGAGGATGACGATGAAGAGCCTCGCCCACCGAACACAGGGGGACAGAAGAAATTTTCCCCCGAGCTCAAAACGGTGAACATGATCTACGTTACTCATATCCCTAAGTGGGAGCGCAAGCGCGCGTTAAGGGATGTCTACGCCGTAGAGCCAGTCGCCCCAAAATTGAATCCATGGTCAGCTTGTCCGATCACCTTTGATCGCAGAGACCATACGACCAGTATCCGTCATGGAGATTCAGCTGCATTGGTCCTCGATCCAGTTATTGATGGATTCCACCTCACGCGAGTCCTTATGGACGACGACAGCAGTCTCAATCTGCTTTATCAGGACACCGTACGCAAAATGGGCAGTGATCCATCAAGAATCAAGCCCGCTAAAACTACCTTTAAAGGGGTAATACCCGGCGTAGAGGCCTGTCGCTCAGGATCCATAACGCTGGAAGTCATCTTCGGCTCACCGAATAACTTCCGGAGCGAATACCTGATCTTCGACATCGTCCCGTTCCGCAGTGGCTATCACACACTACTCGGACGAATCACTTTTGCCCGTTTCAATGCAGTCCCGCACTACGCTTATCTAAAACTCAAGATGCCTGGACCACGTGGCGTTACAGTCAATGGAAACATGGAGTGCTCCCTCTGTACAGAGGAGCATACCGCAGCCCTCGCAGCCGAGGTGCAGGCCGACCTTGCTAATTAAGCCGAATACTACACTGGCAGTCAAGCCCCCGAACACTGTTAGACGAGTCCGGTCCACCCTACAGAACGATAGTCCGGCTCATCCGGAGCTAGATTAGCAATTCGGCCTCCGCCAATGCCCCAGCCTGTTAACGACATATATACCGCGCGTACATAACTAAGCGTTAAAAATACCATGGGCAAGGACGGAGGCATGCCAAACATAAGGTCCACGGTACGGCTCGACCCTACCCACACCCCCATATTGTTCAACCTTTTTCTTCTTGTTTTTATTTTTCAGGTTCTTTACAACCCACATCAATTTCTAGTGGTAACAAGGGCCTCTTTCTAGACCCCTTATGCATACTCGATTGTCGATCCTCTCAAAGGATCATACACCAAGGCGAAAAGCGGCGCAGACGTGCGGCAGAGTATCCAAAGGATCTTCAAGATCATCTGCTTAATTTTAGGACATGTATACAGCTTTCCCTTGCCCTCGGCATGTAAAATAGCCGTGATGCTTATCGCATCTTCTGTGAGAATACGTTTTGACGTACCAATCAGACTATAATGGAAACAGTTTCGCCCAACCCTATTCGGTATTGGCTTATTTTTTAATCTGTTCTACACTTCACGTCCAAATTGGCATATACACCTTGGTACGACTTAAATCACCAGTGGCTCTATTCAAGCCATATACATACATACATACATACATACATACATACATACATACATACATACATACATATATATATATATATATATATATATATATATATATCTTCAAACAATAGAAAGTCCGAACACTCTTAGAGTACACTTCGGCATCCCGAATATTGCATTATATGCATCGGCTCTGAATCACATCTTTGGTCAATATTTGGGTTTCCCGGCTCCTATGCTTGCTACCTTACGTTCCGTTTTTGGCTAAGGTAGTAAAGGGAGAACTACTGCGATTGTGTTTCCGGCTGACCCGGTTAAAGCACCTCAGTAGAGAAAGCCGAAAACTGACTGTCGTGATGCGGCGAGAGCTGGTCAGCAATTCGGTGAATTATTAAATCTCTAGCGATTTATTCCGTATTATACGAAGGACTGGCTCGTTCCAGTCATGCGCTTAAGGCATCCAAATCCGTATAGCCCTATACACACTAGGGGCTGCCTTACAGTCCCATTTGTCGACCTCCTATGGCTACAAAAAAAGTGCTAAACCCACATAGTCCGATTGCCTGGTTCACTATGTAAATCACCTCCTTTACGGACCAAAACCTTGGGTCAAGAGTGATTACACGTTATCCCGGACACCCCCGTAGTATCTACGTGGGGGCTGAAGCCGACGATTGGCAAACTTTCAGAATAATAATACACGGCCGCACAGGAGGACAATAGTTCAGATAAATGCATAATATATATTACACAACCTTGGTTTATAACACATTGTCCGGGTAGTCCGGATACATTTACTCGAACATGATATCCTTCGAGCATTGGCCCTCTATCAAGTGGGCACCTTCCAGGACGTCTTCAAAATAGCGCTCCGGTGTATGGTGGTCCTTGCCTCCGGGCGGGCCTTCAACGACCACGGTGGCGGCCTTCATCTTGGCCCAGTGCATCTGGACACGGGCAAAGGCCAGCCGCGCACCTTCTATACATGACGACGTTTGACCGCATCAATACAGGGCAGTGCGTCAACAAGCCGCTGCACTAAGCCGAAATAGCTGATCGGAACGGGTTCGGTTGGCCACAGCCGGACTATGACGTCCCTCATGACCGATCCGGACATCTTATGCAGCTTGGCCCACTGCGCCATCTGGTCATTCAGCAGTGCGGGGCGCTCCCGTGCCACGAACTGGCACCAGAATTGCTCCTCCGTCGCATGCCCCTCCTTGGCCTGGAAGAACTGCGCGGCGTCCGCAGCACTCTTCGGAAGATCCACAAAGACATCTGGAGCACCCCACAGTTGCGTGAGTAAACATACGAATGACTGCCGAATCTACTCTATAGAAGAAAGGACTTACCGGCCGCTATTCGTCCAGCTTGCTTAATCTCCTCGCGTGCCGCCCGCGATTCGGTCCGCGCCTCCTCGGCCTCTTTAAGGGCCTCGAAAAGATCGGTTGCCTGGGTTTTACTCTTCTCCTCTAGGGACTTGTACTTGTCGGCGGCGTCCTTGAGCGCCTGCTCTATTTCAGTCACCCGCTCCTCGTACTGGCAGCGGACAACCTGTTCGTACTTCAAGTCCTCGGCTGTTTTATCAGCGGCCGCCTTGTTCACCCTTTCCTACTCCTTGGCCTGGGCAAGTTCACCCCTAAGGGACTCAACTGCAGCCATGCTGCCTGCAATCTCACACATAGCAGCGCATGAGCTTTAACTCCAGAGGTACGGGTATGAATGAAACGTTTTAATAACATACCCTGCGCCTCATCAAAACCCTTGTTGATGTGGACGAGATCCTCATCGGCCAGTCCCAGCGTCCTAGGCGGTCGCCGCTAATAGTGAAGCCTACATTTCAACATATGAAAGTATATTAGCTCCTGCAAAAATTATTGATCCTCTGTCCGCCCCCTTTTTTAACAAGAGGGACGGTCAGAGTCTCAGGGGCTACTATCTATACACAGGCATCTTTTCATATAAAAAGCGGTCAGGAATATTACATTGCATACCTCGAAGCCTGTTAGCAGGCTAGTGAAGGCTTTGTTCAGTCCATTCTTGGCGGACTGAACCTTTTCAATCACCACGCCCATCAGGGCGCGATGCTCCTCCACAATGGAAGCACGTTGAAGTGCCTCCATTAGTGTATTTGGTGCCTCCGGATTAGCGGAGGTCGCCATGGGAGTTGGCACTCCCCCCTCCCTCGAGGAGGGTTGCTTATTCGACTCGGGAGCCGTTTGGGTTTCCGGAGTAGGGTCCGGATGGTAGTCAGACTGGTCTAGACTCCCGCCGTCAGCCCTCGGGGGGATTGTCACCCCCATGTTTTCGGCGGCCAAAGTGTTACCTTCTGCCGCCGTTTTTGTGGCTTGATGTACCACCTTGTGCCCCAGAGAGGCCCTTCGATACAACACCTCGGTGTTGTCCCTGGCGATAGGCGGGGAGGCTCACGAAGGTGACTCGCTCTCCATCATCCTCGGATCCAAAGAGTTCCCCTCCGATGATTGTTGGGGAAGATCGCGGGCTGGCCTACACCAGTCAAAGCGTTAATACCATACTCATCAAAACCGGACTTATGTACGACATCTTCGGATACTTACGATTCAGCAAGGGGCTTCGGCCTGGGGCGCCACTTGGGGATGGCCTCGGTGTCTGAATCCGAGCCATCGGGGAGGGATATTTTTCCCCTTTTGGGCGCCTCCGCCTCCGGGTCTTTGGAGGCCGCCCTCTTCTTTTTCCTCCCCTTTGGGGAAAGGTTGCTGTCGGCTTCCTCCTCCTCTCCATCTTCATCCTCCTCGAAGGAATGGGTTTCGGTCTCTTCGGACACCACGTCCAAAGTACCTTTGCAACGGAGGACATCTTTGGCTTCCTTGTTCTTCTTCCGGACCTTTTTCTCTGGCGTTTGATAGGGCGTCGGGACCAGCATCCCCATTAAGAGAGGATCTGCTGGGTTTTCGGGCAATGGAGCTTGGCATCTGATCTGTTCCGCCTTCTTCGTCCAGCCCTGTTTTACATGATAGAATTTTCAAACCACCCCCTCTTTTGATTAATGGACTATGTTATGTTCGGAAAAGTAGCACTTACTGGGGAGGCTGGATGATTGCAGTCAAGGCCGATGTCTTCGGACGTCCCTGGCCGTGACTTTTGAGTCTTGAAAAGTAGCTTCCAGATCGGTTTATGCGTCGTGCCGAAGAATCCCGTAAGGATCCGTGGCCCTTCTGGATTGAACTCCCACATGCGGAGAGGCCGGCGTTGGCAGGGAAGGGACCGGAGGATGAGCATCACCTGGATCACATATGTGAGGCTGGTGTTCTTCTCTATGATATTTTTGACGCGCTTCTTCAGCATCAGCACCTCGTCGGATGATCCCCAATCCATACCCTTGTTGGTACAGTACGCTAGCCGCAGCGGGGGTCCGGATCTAAATGCAGGGGCGGCCGCTCACTTGGTGCCGCGGGGTTCAGTGATGTAAAACCACTCCTGCTGCCATATCTTGACAGTATAAACAGAGGCCCCTTTGGGCCAGATAAATTTGGGAAGCTTTCTTATCATGGCTCCACCGCAACCCGCGTGGTGCCCGTCGACCATCTTCGGCTTCACATTGAAAATTTTGAGCCACAGGCCGAAGTGTGGAGGGATGTGGTGGAATGCCTCACACATGACGATAAACATCGAGATGTGGAGGAAGGAATTCGGGGCCAGATCATGAAAATCCAGCCCGTAATAGAACATGAGACCTCGGACAAAGGGGTGTAGGGGAAACCCTAGTCCGTGGAGAAAGTGAGGGAGGAATACCACCTTCTCACCGGGTTCTGGAGAGGGGATAATTTGCTCCTTGGCAGGGAGTCTATGTATGATTTCTGCTATCAAATACCTTGCTTCCCGAAGCTCCTTGATGTCCTTCTCCATCATGGAGGAGGCCATCCACTTGCCTTGTGAGCCAGATCCAGACATGGCTGGAGTGTTTGGTGGGGACGGAAAAGATCGAAACTTGGGCGCTGGAGCTCGAGGGTGGATGGGCTGAGGAGGAAGAAGGCGTGGGGTAAAAAGATGGATCCTCATCTTCTTATAAAGGCAGTGCATATCGAGTGTCCCCCCACAAGCCTTAAAACTCGCCTGTTCCCAAGGGGTCGTGCAAACAGCACAGTTGGATTACCCAAAACCGTATTGATGAGAATCCCGCAATAAGGGGGCACGATCTCTGCTTTGACAAGACGTGTCAATGACGACCATGCCTCAAAACGCGAAACGGGAGGCTAATAAATGGTTCAAAACAATAATAAGGCTAGGATGCAATGCCCCGCCGGAAAAGGCTGTCAGAAGACGTAACTTATTTCTGTTTAAGTATTTTGCCCTGGTGGTTCAGAGTTGTAGCTATTACATGGAGCCGGATATAGTTCTTTTGATCAATTGCTTTGAAGTACTCGGAGGAGGAACCCGCCTTGCAATGCCGAAGACAATCTGCGCGCTGGATACATCGCCATTGAAGCCTGGTTCAAGGGCTACTGAGGGAGTCCTGGATTAGGGGGTCCTCGATCGTCCGGGCTATGTGACATGGGCCAAATTGATGGGCTGTGAAGATACAAGATAGAAGGCCTTCCCCCATGTCTGGATGGGACTCTCCTTTGTGTGGATGGCAAGATTAGTGTTCGGATGTGAAGATTCCTTTCTCTGTAAACCGACTCTGTATAACCCTAGGCCCCTCCGGTGTCCATATAAACCGGAGGGTTTAGTCCATAGAGGCAATCATAATCATACAGGATAGAATCTAGGGTTTAGCCATGACGATCTCAAGGTAGATCAACTCTTGTAACCCCTATACTCATCAAAGTCAATCAAGCAGGAAGTAGGGTACTACCTCCATTAAGAGGGCCCGAACCTGGGTAAACATCGTGTCCCTCGCCTCCTGTTACCTTTGATCCTCAGACGCACAGTTCTGGACCCCCTACCCGAGATCGGCCGGTTTTGACACCGACAGCGATGCCGGCCCAGATGTTTTTGAAAAGGATCCAGGTTCCATTGCCTGCCCGGGGTTCATCCCCCTGACAGTAGTCACCAAAGCCGTGAAGGCTCGCCGGCTTCAAGCAGGAGGGCCTTCGTAGTTTCACCCCCTGAGGAAGCGGCAGATGTTGATGAGGCTTGGGGCCACCGAGTCCAGCAACACCCACTGTGTGCCTGCTTCCTGAAGCCGGATTGCGCCATCCCGGCACAGGCAGGAAATCAAAGAGCCCGTCGAATCTTGAAGGGGAAAGGACACGACCCCTCGATTTCGGCGCGGGCGCCACGTGGCACCCAGAAACTGAAGAGGCCCTGACAGGCCATGCGCAGGACGGGACGTGACAGCGGGCTAGGGCCCGCCACTCCGCGCCTTCGGCCCCCGCATGGGAATTTAATGTGGCTGCCACGGGGGATTGCCCTCTCGACGCAGTTAATTGGCGTGTGGATCATGCCCACTTAATGCAGGGAAGTGGGAGGGGCGGCCGCAACTGATCCCACTTCCCCATGTTCTGTTCGTGGCTAGGCGGCGGAAATCATTCTCGCACGCGCCCCCATCTTCTTCTTCTCCCCTTGCCCATCTCTTGAGCTCACTGCCTGCCAGAGAAACAGACGCCGCTCGAATCACCCACTAGCACCGCCAGCTTCTTTGCGCCTCACACCCACGCCGAGCACCGGCGATGGCGCCACCAATAGGCTCATGGGAGGGATCCACCATCACCGTAGGCGACGTTCAGTATCTGCATGATACGCGGCGGCTACCGCCAGAAATAGATGTGGCCGTGCGCCTGCCAGATGGTGAGCTGGCGCCATGGCCGGATGGGACCGAGCGCGTGGTCTTCTTCTCCCACTTCAAGCGTGGGTTCGACCTCCCCGTGAGCAACTTCTTTCATGTGTTCCTGAGTTCTTCGGGCTTCAACTGCATCACCTGGGGGCGAACGCGGTGCTGCAGCTCTCGGGGTTCGTCACCATGTGTGAGGGCTATGTGGGCGTCGAGCCCAGCGTTGATCTTTGGGTCCGCTTCTTGTTCTTGAAGCAGCAAGGGCCAGAGGCCGGCGTGATGTCCGCCTGCAGGGCCGCCGTTGTCTCGACTATGAGACATGGGGTGTGCCCCAAGATGCCACTAGAGGATTCTTCCAAGAAGTGGCAGAATTCTTTCTTCTACATCTGCAACCTTGGCGCAAACCGCATCAACTTGCCGCCCTTCCTTGACGTGACGCCGCACGCCAAGACCAACTGGACCTACTGCCCCAAGAACCCGGCGCAGGAGGTGTTGAACTTGAGAAGCCGGGTTGCCGAGGTGGTGGCGCGCGAGGGGCTCACCGGGATGGACCTCATCGCAGCCTTGATCGCGCGCCGGGTGCTGCCACTGCAGTGCCAGACGCATATCATTAGCCAGATGACTGGCCTTCAGGATCCCAACCGGATTTCATATCAGCGTTTGATGCAGGAGCAGGTCGCCGGTCGGGTCAATGACATCTTGAAGGCTGGGATGAAGGAGGAGTGGCAGTTCGGGATGGCGCCCTACATCCACGGGAACCCGGCACCGGCGGTGAGTCCCTGGTCTTCATACTTTGCTATGTCTCATCTTCTTCTTTGTCCTGACGTGACAAGGAAAGCACAACTGAACGCCATCCGGCATCCATATGATAGAACAACGTCGCAGGTGGCGGCCGCCCAGCAGGCCGGCTCGGAGGAGGCGGAGACCCTCGCCAAGAACCCGGAGACGGCCGACACCAAAGCCGACACGCCATACGGGTAAGTTTTTGTGTTCTGATCCCTTGCGAGATTGATTGGAAGATGATGCGGGGGTTTTGACGCATGCTGATGGTGCAACACCGCTGAGGGGAGGAGAGGGCAACGCCGGCTCGCCGAGGCGGCCGACGAACACGGTCGAGGGCCGGGTCATCCCGCCTGCCGGCAGCAGCTAGCTGACCGCACGGGGAAGAGGACGTGGCGCCGAGGAAGCCGTCCATGAAGCGTGCGGCCGACCCGGCCGCTGGCGGCAAGCCGGTCGCCAAGAAGAGGCGCCGCGCCATCCCGGCAGCGCCGGCGAGACCGACCATCTCGACGGTTACCGGGTACGTTTTCTTGCTGACTCCGGTGAGCTGCCAAATCGTTCTTTTCTCATGCTTTTCTCGATGTGATATGGGTCACCGTTCGCTTTGGCGCTGGCAGCGACAGATGCCGCATCTGGGGCGGCTTTACTTTCCGGACGACCCGGACCAGCGCCATCGACCTGCCCGAGGGCTCGGCCGGGAGGATCTCGGCCTGGACCCGGCGGACATGGAGCGCTGCGCCTGAAGGGACCAAAACAAGGCCCTAGAGGAGTTGGAGGTGGTGGCCTAGGCCTAGCCGGGGTGGCCAGAGACGACGGCGTGCACAGAGCCGACGGTCGTCGTGCCGCTGGAGGAGGAGGGGCGCGACCCGGACGGCCAGGCGGAGATGGTGGTGGACGACCGGGAGGTCGTGATGATCCACGGACCGACGTGGTCGAGCGGGTGGAGGTGGAAGGAGGCAGAAGCGGGGTTGCGTCGATGGAGACGCCGCAGGCAACGGCAGACGGGGAGCCACAGGTTACGCCTACTAGCGTGCCGGAGTCGAGGCTTACCACGGAGGAGACGGTGGACAGCGAGCATGCCCTGGTGGTTAGGCAGCCGCCAACGGCGCCGGGAGGCCGTCCCACCACCGGGTGGCAGCAGGTCCGGGCTGGGCCCAGCCAGACCGTCTTCGGGCCCATGACGCAGGAGGAGGCGGCTAGGGCTTCCGTGAGCCAGCGTCTTCGCGGGCGCGCAGAGCGGGTTCAGGCCTTCGCTCATGCTGAGATGGAGCGAGCGCGGGAGCTGGAGCGCTTCGTGACGCTGAGTTTTTCTTCCTCTAGCTTTTTCTTTGCAGCCGGTTAGAGCGGGCGCGCCAGCGCACCCACTGGGTGTATCCCCCGAGATTCGGGCCAACTACATAGTAGTTGGGTCGAATCTTCAAATGCTTCGTCTTGTGTTGATTCATGCTCTTTTGTAGCAACTGGACGCGTTCCGGGTCGGTGTTTACAACCGGCTTCTGGGGAAGCACCAACAGCTCACAACGCGGCTTGCCTCCAAGGAGGAGGCGCTCCGCCTTGCCGAAGGTATGTCTTGTGTGCTCTTAGTGGGGGCATGCGAGCGCACCCACTGGGTGTAGCTCCTGAGATTCAGGCCAACTACGTAGTAGTTGGGTCGAACCTTAAAGTGTTCTTGTTCTTTTCTTGTCTTGACTTTGAATCTTCGCCGCGTAGCTACCGCGGCCAAGGCGCCGGTCTGGCAAACCCGGCTGGTTAGAGCCGGTCAGCAGCGTGACCTGGCTGTTGCCTATGGCAGCCGGCTCCAGGTTGAAGTGGGGGAGCTGAAGGCGGAGGCCACAAAGGCGGCAGAGGCCCAGCGGGTGCTTGTCGAAGCCGGCCAGCAGCTCGTTGGCTGGCCGACAACAAGGGCCAGCTCCAGGCCGAGGTGGAGCGCCTGAAGGCGGAGGCCCACTAGGCGGAGCTCCTCCGTCTCAAGGGGGAGCACGAGGAGGCGGCCACTGCTAAGAATGACAAGCTAAAGGCGGCCATCGAGAAGTGTGCCGAGCTGGAGAAGGCACTCGAAGTGCGGGACCATGCGGGGAACCTGGAGCGGGATGGTACATTGCTGAAGCACAACACCTAGATGAGGCCTTCGCCAATAAGTGCTTCTTTGTTTATTTCACCGGGTTGAGAAGCCGGCTTTGCTTTTTTGTTGCTGACTGTCTTGCTTTTCATCTTCACAGGGCACTTTCGGGAGATGCAGAGGACAGCGGAGGAGGCCGTTCATGTTCAATGGTCGCCCCAGGCGAACGCGGGTGCTGGGCTTGACTCGAACGTCGCCTGGACCTTCTCGGAGATCATGAATGCCACTAATGCCCACCTGCAGGTCCTGGGCGAGTAGATGGTGCGGGTCTCCACAACCGGCATGGGGATGATGGCGGCCCTTTGGCGTGGCGCCATTGTGACTAACAGCTTCATGTGGTTGGCGCGGTGTCTCGTAGCCGAGCCGGCGCGACTTCATGCGTGGCGCCTCTATCGCCCGTGCCGGCGCCGACATGGCACGAAGGTTCGTCATGTCCTGGTACCCGGACCTGGCGCTGGACCTGCTGGTGGCCTAACGAGCCGGCGCAGAGCCCCAGCTGCAGGCGGAGGCCGACCAGATCACCGCCAGGGCCAGCTACCTAGCCTCGTTCACGCTACACGACGAGTTCCAGGTAGAGCTAACTGACGACGGCGGGGTGGTGCCACCTGACGACTTCGGCTTGCTGCTTGACGACCCGTTGGGAAGCTCTGAGGCGTAAGGCCCCTATGCGGATGACGATGTTGGGTTGGCCGATACCGGTAGCTCGATGAACACGTAGGCCACTGAGGAGGAGCCAGCGATTGCGCAACCCGACGTGGGAGCCATCTCAAGCCGCCCTGTTTATCTTTTTCACACTTTTGTTAAGTAGCAGGTCCACCCACACACCCACTGGGGTGTTGGTGAATGTAATGAACTCTGGCCGTGGGCCCACATTATTGTAATGTAAATATTTTCACAAATGTTTATGCCTTTTCCCTTTGTTCTCTAGGCTTTTTTTGCTTGCTCATTCTTTGCCCCCCCCCCGCGAGTTGAACAACCGGTTTCCGGTCTATGACAAGGAGTTCGGTCCTTGGAAAGAGCGCACAGTACTTAGGCCCTTCGAACATTGAGCGTGAGCGAAACACCCACCAGGCTGGCTGGCGAGCAGCCGGTCATGCGGCAACTTAGTGCGGTGAGGCCGAGTTGGCCAATCCGGTAGATCCAGCTTAGTGTTTCGCAGCGTGTAGGTGCTTTGTCCCATTTTTCTTGCTGGCCAACAGCCGAAGCTGGACTGTGGCGTAGAGTGAAGTGGAGGTCCTCGGCTATCCGAACACGCTGGGATGTGCTAAGGTGGACGGCGAGTCATGGCCAAGCCGGCCAACCCCCGAGCCCCTAGGTTGGTCGTGCCAACCCAGGGGTGGAGTTTTAAGAAAATTCACAAGGATGTGTAGAACGCAATAACTTGGCAGGAAAAGGCAGTCCTCGAGTGTTGTTCGGGGGTCTCATAGTATTTCATAGAATTACAAAAGGCAGTGATACATATGTGCATACAACTAACTGTAAAACGGGCGGAGGAGCTCTGCATTCCAGGGTCGGCTTGTCTCTTCACCGGCGGTATCTCTCTTGCGCTTGTTCGGCTTGCGGGCGCCAATGAGGTAGTAGGCGTTATGGTCACACATGGCCTTGCTGACGATGAAGGGGCCCTCCCATGGGGAGGCCAACTTGTGCTGGCCGGCTTGGTGCTGGACAAGCCGGAGGACGAGGTCCCCTTCATAGAATGTGAGGGGCTTGATCTTTTTACTGTGGTACTGCCTCAGGCCTTGCTGATAGACGGCGGATCAGCTAAGGGCCAAAAGGCGTGCTTCTTCGAGTAAGTCGACACCGTCTTCATGGGCTTCCTTGGCTTGGGGTTCTGTGTACATTGCGACTCGCGGTGAGTCGAACTCGATGTCAGTCAGGATGATGGCTTCTGCTCTGTAGACGAGGAAGAGCGGGGTGAATCCGGTCGACCGGTTTGGTGTTGTCTGGAGACTCCAGAGGACGGCTGGCAGCTCATCAAGCCAGATGCCGGGTGAACGGATGAGGGGCTCAACGAGCCGTGGCTTGATGCTGGATAGGATGAGGCCGTTTGCCCGCTCAACCTAGCCGTTGGACTGAGGATGGGCTACAGAGGCCAGGTCAAGCCGGATGCCTGAGATGGAGCAGTATTGCGCTAGAACGGCCTTGGTGAAGTTGGTGTCGTTGTCCGTGATGATGCTGTGCGGAATGCCGTAGTGCACCATGATGTCTTTGATGAACCGGACGGCTGTTGGTCCATCCATATTATTGATCGGTCGTGCCTCGATCCACTTGGTGAACTTGTCAACCGCCACCAGCAGGTGCGTCATGCCGCCCCGAGCGGTCTTGAAGGGGCCGACCATGTCGAGCCCCCAGACCACGAAGGGCCAGGTGATTGGGTTGGTCTGTAGGGCTGAAGCCAGCTGGTGGCTACGTTTGCTGAAGCGTTGGCGACCCTCGCACTTGAGGACAAGCGACTCAGCGTCTTTTAGGGTCGTGGGCCAGTAGAAACCATGGTGAAAATCCTTGGCTACGAGGGACCTGGAGGTGGCGTGGTGCACACAGTCACCCTGGTGTATGCCGAGGAGGATCTCTATGCCCTTGTCTTGCTTGATGCAGTGCTGGAACACGCTTGTCGCGCTGCGCTTGATGAGCTTGCTGTTGATGATGCTGTAGGCGGACGCCCATCGTTGCACTTGCCGGGCCTCGGTCTCGTCCATGGGGAGTACTCCGTTTTCCAGGAATGCTAAGATTGCCTGGGCCCATGATGGCGTCGTCCACGGTGAAGACAGCCACCAAGACGGGTTCTGGGGCGGCAGCCCCTGAGCCGTAAGCCCCCGGGCCGGGATCAGCAGTCTCCGGGCCGAGTTTCGCAGCCCCCGGGACCAGGTCAGGGATGACGGCGGCCGGGTTGAGCACGGCAGCCCCCGGGCCGGGTTCCGCAGCCCCCGTGACCGGGTCGGAGACGACAACCCTTGAGCTTGGACCGGCAACCCCCGTGTCCAGGTTGGGGAGGGGCATTGCAGCATCGTCCGGGATGAAGATGGACTCGGAATCCGGAGACGATTTGACAGACGGCTTGCGCAAGTTCTCGAGGGAGACGTCAGATGGTATGGCCTACCGGGATGAGCCAATCTTGGCTAGCGTGTCGGCAGCTTCGTTTTCTGCACGCGGGACATGGAGGAACTCACAGCCGTTGAAGGTGTCGGAGAGTTGCCGGACCAGGAAACGGTAGCTGGCCATGTTGGCGTCCCGGCCATCCCACTCGCCGGAACACTGCTGCGCCACCAGATCCGAGTCGCCATAGCATATGCACTGAACGCCGAGTTCCTTGGCAAGCCGGAGGCCGTGCACAAGGGCTTCATACTCGGCGACGTTGTTGGAGGCGGCAAAGTGGATCTGGAGCGCGTACCGAAGCTGGTTGCCCTTTGGGGAAGACAACACGATGTCGGCTCCCAAGCCGGAGCGCATCTTGGAGCCGTGAAAGTGCATGCGCCAATGCGTGGAATCCGGCATCGGTGGCAGGTACTGGGTTTCCGTCCAGTCGACGAGGAAGTCGGCCAAGGCTTGGGAGTTGATCGTGGTGCGGGGCTCATAGAGGATGGTGTGGCCGGCTAGCTCTATGGCCCACTTGGCAACCCGGCCAGAGGCATCCTGGCAGCCCATGATTGCGCCGATGGGGGCCGTGCTAACCACGGTGATGACATGCTCTTAGAAATACTGCTTCAACTTCTTGGCGGTAAAGTACACGCCGTAACACATCTTCTTGGTAGTGCGGGTAGTTCTGCTTGGAGGCGGAAAGCACCTCACTCAGATAGTAGACCGGGCGCTGGATAGGCTGGATCTTGCCCTTCTCTGGTTGCTCAACCACCAACACCGTGTTGACCGACCGCGAGGTGGCAGCAATATATAGCAACAACGACTCCTTGTCGGCCGACGCGGCGCGGTGGAGATCATGCGTTTGAGATCCCGGAATGCTTTGTCTGCGTGGTCGTTCCACTCGAACGATGACGTCTTCTTCATTAGCTGATATAGGGCCAAGGCCCTCTCTCCCAGCCGGCTGAGAAACTGATTGACCGATGCTAAGCAGTCGATGAACTTCTGGACATCTCGCAGCCGAGCCGGCTTGCGCATGCGCTCAATGGCCTTGATCTTCTCCGGGTTCACTTCAATGTCGCGCTCCGAGACGAGGAAACCGAGCAGCTTCCCGGCTGGCACGCCGAAGACACACTTCTCTGGGTTGAGCTTGATCTAGTACTCGCGCAGATTGGCTAAGGTCTCCTTCAGGTCGTCAAGGAGCGTGAGGTGCTGCTTGGTCTTCACTATGATGTCGTCCACGTAGGCGTGGATGTTGCGGCCGAGTTGCGTCAGCAAGCATTTCTGCATGCAGCGATGGAAGGTGGCACCGACATTCTTCAAGCCAAACGACATGGTGATGTAGCAGTACGCCCCGAAGGGCGTGATGGAGGATTTCTTCAGCGCGTCAACCGGGTCCAGCTTGATCTGATGATAGCCGGAGTAAGCATCCAAGAAGGACAGGAGCTCGCAGCCAGCGGTGGAGTCGATGACTTGATCTATCCACGGGAGGGTGGAAGGATCCTTGGGGCAGGTCTCGTTCAGGCTGGTGTAGTCTATGCACATGCGCCTGGTGTTGTTCTTCTTCAGGATGAGGACCGGGTTGGCCAACCACTCGGGATGAAACAGTTCCATGATGAAGCCGTCCGCGAGTAGCTTGGCGACCTCTTCACCGATGGTTCTTCTCTTCTCTTCTGAAAAGTGATGTAAGGGTTGACGGATAGGCTTGGTGTATTTGCAGACGTGTAATTTGTGCTTGGCGTACTTCCTCGGAATTCCCGGCATGTCCTTTGGGGTTCATGGAAAGATATCCCGATTCTCACGGAGGAAGTCGACGAGCTCGCCTTCCTATTTGCTGTCGAGGCGGGTGCCCACGACGGCGTACTTGCTGGAGCTGGGGTCCTATAGGTTCAGCTTGACCTTCTTGGTCTCCTTGGATGGCTGGAACGAGGCCTCGCCGGCCGGCGCCTCGTTGGCCAGCGCGACGATCCGGTCGAGCTGGCGCCTCTCCTCGGCTATGACCATTGACTCGGCTAGTTTGGCGCCGGCTTAAGCGCACTCCGGGGGCTTGCAGTAGTCGCCGACGACGGTGATGAGGCCCTTAGGACCTTGCAGCTTCTGTTGGAAATATGCCCTAGAGGCAATAATAAATTAGTTATTATTATTATTATATTTCCTTGTTCATGATAATCGTTTATTATCCATGCTATAATTGTATTGATAGGAAACTCAGATACATGTGTGGATACATAGACAACACTATGTCCCTAGTAAGCCTCTAGTTGACTAGCTCGTTGATCAATAGATGGTTACGGTTTCCTGACCATGGACATTAGATGTCGTTGATAATGGGATCACATCATTAGGAGAATGATGTGATGGACAAGACCCAATCCTAAGCCTAGCACAAAGATCGTGTAGTTCGTATGCTAAAGCTTTTCTAATGTCAAGTATCTTTTCCTTAGACCATGAAATTGTGCAACTCCCGGATACCGTAGGAATGCTTTGGGTGTACCAAATGTCACAACATAACTAGGTGGCTATAAAGGTACACTACGGGTATCTCCGAAAGTGTCTGTTGGGTTGGCACGAATCGAGACTGGGATTTGTCACTCCGTGTAACGGAGAGGTATCTCTGGGCCCACTCGGTAGGACATCATCATAATGTGCACAATGTGACCAAGGGGTTGATCACGGGATGATGTGTTACAGAACGAGTAAAGAGACATGCCGGTAACGAGATTGAACAAGGTATCGGGATACCTACGATCGGATCTCGGGCAAGTACTATACCGATAGACAAAGGGAATTGTATACGGGATTGATTGAATCCTTGACATCATGGTTCATCCGATGAGATCATCGTAGAACATGTGGGAGCCAACATGGGTATCCAGATCCCGCTATTGGTTATTGGCCGGAGAGTTGTCTCGGTCATGTCTGCATGGTTCCTGAACCCATAGGGTCTACACACTTAAGGTTCGATGACGCTAGGGTTATAGGGAATAGTTATACGTGGTTACCGAATGTTGTTCGGAGTCCCGGATGAGATCCCAGATGTCACGAGGAGTTCCGGAATGGTCCGGAGGTAAAGATTGATATATAGGAAGTGAGGATTTGGCCACCGGAAGTGTTCCGGGCATCACCGGTAATGTCTGGACCACGGAAGGGTCCGGGGTCCACTGGGAGGGCCACCAGCCCAGAGGCTCGCGTGGGCCAATAGTGGGAAGGGACCAGCCCCTAGGCGGTGCAGGCGCCCACCAAGGCCCAAGGCGCCTCAAGAGAAGAGGGGGGCAAACCCTAGGGCAGATGGGCCCTAAGGCCCACCCCAGGTGCGCCTCCCCTCTCCCCCCCTTTGGCCGCCACCCTAGATGGGATCTGGGGCTGCCGCACCCCTTGGGGTGGGAACCCTAGAGGAGGCACAACCCCCTCCCCTCCCCTATATATAGTTGAGGTCTAGGGGCTGCCCAACAGATGAGTTATTCTCTCCAAGGCGCAGCCCTACCCCTCTCCCTCCTCGTCTCTCGCAACGCTTGGCGAAGCCCTGCTGGAGTGCCACGCTCCTCCACCACCACCACGCCGTCGTGCTGCTGCTGGACGGAGTCTTCCCCAACCTCTCCCTCTCCCCTTGCTGGATCAAGGCACGGGAGACGTCACCGGGCTGCACGTGTGTTGAAAGCGGAGGCGCCGTTGTTCGGCGCTTAGATCGGAATCAACTGCGATCTGAATCGCTACGAGTACGACTCCTTCATCCGAGTTCTTGTAACGCTTCCGCATAGCGATCTACAAGGGTATGTAGATGCACTCCCCTTCCCCTCGTTGCTAGATTACTCCATAGATTGATCTTGGTGATGCGTAGAAAATTTTGAATTTCTGCTACGTTCCCCAACAGTGGTATCAGAGCTAGGTCTATGCGTAGTTTCTATGCACGAGTAGAACACAAAGTAGTTGTGGGCGTTGATTTTGTCAATTTACTTGCCGTTACTAGTCTTATCTTGATTCGGCGGCATCGTAGGATGAAGCGGCCCGGACCGACCTTACACGTACGCTTACGTGAGACAGGTTCCACCGACTGACATGCACTTGTTGCATAAGGTGGCTAGCGGGTGCCAGTCTCTCCCACTTTAGTCGGATCGGATTCAATGAAAAGGGTCCTTATGAAGGGTAAATAACAATTGACATATCACGTTGTGGCTTTTGCGTAGGTAAGAAACGTTCTTGCTAGAAACCCATAGCAGCCACGTAAAACATGCAAACAACAATTAGAGGACGTCTAACTTGTTTTTGCAGGGTATGCTATGTGATGTGATATGGACAAAAGAATGTGATGAATGATATGTGATGTATGGGATTGATCATGTTCTTGTAATAGGAATCATGACTTGCATGTCGATGAGTATGACAACCGGCAGGAGCCATAGGAGTTGTCTTAATTTATTGTATGACCTGCGTGTCAATGAACAACGCCATGTAATTACTTTACTTTATTGCTAAACCGTTAGCCATAGTAGTAGAAGTAATAGTTGGCGAGACAACTTCATGGAGACACGATGATGGAGATCATGATGATGGAGATCATGGTGTCATGCTGGTGACGATGATGATCATGGAGCCCCGAAGATGGAGATCAAAAGGAGCAAAATGATATTGGCCATATCATGTCACTTTTTTGATTGCATGTGATGTTTATCATGTTTTTGCATATTATTTGCTTAGAACGACGGTAGCTTAAATAAGATGATCCCTCACAATAATGTCAAGAAAAGTGTTCCCCCTAACTGTGCACCGTTGCGAAGGTTCATTGTTTCGAAGCACCACGTGATGATCGGGTGTGATAGATTCTAACGTTCGAATACAACGGGTGTAAGCCAGATTTACACACGCAATACACCTAGGTTGACTTGACGAGCCTAGCATGTACAGACATGGCCTCGGAACACAAGAGACCGAAAGGTTGAACATGAGTCGTATAGTGGATACGATCAACATGAAGCTGTTCACCGACGATGACTAGTCTGTCTCACGTGATGATCGGACACGGCCTAGTTGACTCGGATCATGTATCACTTAGATGACTAGAGGGATGTCTGTCTGAGTGGGAGTTCATAAGATGAACTTAATTATCCTGAACATAGTCAAAAAGGTTTTTGCAAATTATGTCATAGCTCGCGCTTTAGTTCTACTGTTTTAGATATGTTCCTAGAGAAAATTCAGTTGAAAGTTGATAGTAGCAATTATGCGGACTAGGTCCGTAAACCGAGGATTGTCCTCGTTGCTTCGTAGAAGGCTTATGTCCTTAATGCACTGCTCGGTGTGCTGAACCTCGAACGTCGTCTGTGGATGTTGCGAACATCTGACATACACGTTTTGGTAACTACGTGATAGTTCAGTAATGTTAAATGGTTTAGAGTTGAGGCATCGAAGACGATTTCGAAACGTCATGGAACATATGAGATGTTTTGAGGGATGAAATTGGGATTTCAGGCTCGTGCCCACGTCAAGAGGTATAAGACCTCCAACGAGTTTCTTAGCCTGCAAACTAAGGGAGAAAAGCTCAATCGTTGAGCTTGTACTCAGATTGTCTGGGTACAACAATCACTTGAATCGAGTGGGAGTTAATCTTCCAGATGAGATAGTGATGTTTCTCCAAAGTCATTGCCACCAAGCTACTAGAGCTTCGTGATGAACTATAACATATCAGGGATAGATATGATGATCCTTGAAATATTCACAATGTTTGACACCGCGAAAGTAGAAATCAAGAAGGAGCATCAATCGTTGATGGTTAGTGAAACCACTAGTTTCAAGAAGGGCAAGGGCAAGAAGGGATACTTCATGAAACGGCAAATCAGTTGCTGCTCTAGTGAAGAAACCCAAAGTTTGAACCCACTCGACACTAAGTGCTTCTATAATGAGGGGAACAGTCATTGAAGCAGAACTACCCTAGATACTTGGTAGATGAGAAGGCTGGCAAGGTCGATAGAAGTATGTTGGATATACATTATATTAATGTGTACTTTACTAGTACTCCCAGTAGCACCAGAGTATTAGATACCGGTTCGGTTGCTAAGTGTTAGTAACTCGAAATAAAAGCTACGGAACAAATGGAGACTAGCTAAAGGTGAGATGACGATATGTGTTGGAAGTGTTTCCAAGCTTGATGTGATCAAGCATCGCATACTCCCTCTACCATCGAGATTGGTGTTAGACCTAAACAATTGTTATTTGGTGTTTGCGTTGAGCATAGACATGATTGGATTATGTCTATCGCAATACGGTCATTCATTTAGGGAGAATAATAGTTACTCTATTTATTTGAATAATACCTTCAATGGTCTTACACCTAAAATGAATGGTTTATTGAATCTCGATCGTAATGATACACTTGTTCATGCCAAAAGATATAAGATAGTACCACATACTTGTGGCACTGCCATTTGAGTCATAATGGTATAAAACGCATGAAGAAGCTCCATGTAGATGGATCTTTGGACTCACTCGTTTTTGAAAAGATTGAGACATGTGAACCATGTCTATTGGTATATACGCATGAAGAAACTCCATGCAGATGGACCGTTTGGACTCACTTGATTTTGAATCACTTGAGACATGCAAATCATACCACATGGGCAAGATGACTGAAAGCCTCGTTCTCAGTAAAATGGAACAAGAAAGCAACTTGCTGGAAGTAATACATTTTGATGTGTGCAGTCCAATGAGTGCTGAGGAACGCATTGGATATCGGTATGTTCATACTTCACAAATGATTTGAGTAGATACTGAGTATATTTACTTGATGAAACACAAGTCTGAATTATTGAATGGTTCAAGTAATTTCAGAGTGAAGTTGAAGATCGTCGTGACAAGATGATTAAATGTCTATGATATGATCATAGAGATGAGTATCTGAGTTGCAAGTTTGGTACACAATTGAGACATTGTGGAAATTGTTTCACAACTAACACCGCCTGGAACACCATAGTGTGATGGTGTGTCCGAACATCATAGCTGCACCCCATTGGATATGGGGCATACCATGATGTCTCTTATCGAATTACCACTATCGTTCATGGGTTGGGCATTAGAGACAACCACATTCACTTTAAATAGGGCACCACGTAATTCCGTTGAGATGACACCGTGGTTTAGAGAAACCTAAGCTGTCGTTTCTTGAAAGTTTGGGGCTGCGATGCTTATGTGAAAAAGTTTCAGGATGATAAGCTTGAACCCAAAGTGGATAAATGCATCTTCATAGGACACCCAAAACAGTTGGGCATACCTCCTGTCTCGGTTCCGGAAGCAAAAGGGATTGTTTCCAGAAACGGGTCCGTTCTAGAGGAAAAGTTTCTCTCGAAAGAATTGAGTGGGAGGATGGTGGAGACTTGATATGGTTATTGAACCGTCACTACAACTAGTGTGTAGCAGGGCACAGGAAGTTGTTCCTACACCAATTGAACTGGAAGCTGATGATAGTGATCATGAAGCCTCGGATCAAGTCACTACCGAACCTCGTAGGACGACAAGGACGCGTACTGCTTTAGAGTGGTGCGTTAATCCTGTCTTGGAGGTCATGTTGCTAGTCAACAATGAACCTACGAGCTATGGAGAAGCGATGGTGGGCCCGGATTCCGACGAATGGCTCGAGGCCATAAAAATCCGAGAGAGGATCCATGTATGAAAACAAAGTATAGACTTTGGAAGAACTACTCGATGGTCGTAAGGCTGTTGAGTATGAGATGGATTTTAAAAGGAAGATGACAATGATGGTAAGTGTCACCATTAAGAAAGTTCGACTTGTCGCTAAGATGTTTTCCGACGAGTTCAAGGAGTTGACTGCGATGAGACTTTCTCACTCGTAGCGATGCTAAGAGTCTGTTGGAATTATATTAGCAGTTACTGCATTATTTATGAAATCTTGCAGATATGATGTCAAAACATTGTTTCCTCGACGATTTTCTTGAGGAAAGTTTGTATGTGATACAACCAGAAGTTTTTTCAATCCTAAAAGATGCTAACAAGTATGCAAAGCTCTAGCAATCCTTCTAAGGACTCGAGTAAGCATCTCGGAGTTGGAATATACGCTTTGATGAGATGATCAAAGATTTTGGGTTTATACAAAGTTTATGAGAAACTTGTATTTCCAAAGAAGTGAGTGGGAGCACTATATCATTTCTGATGAGTATATGTTGTTGACATATTGTTGATCAGAAATGATGTAGAATTTCTGGAAAGCATAAAGGGTTGTTTGAAAGGAGTTTTTCAAAGGAAGATCTGGATAAAGCTGCTTACATATTGGGCATCAAGATCTATAGAGATAGATCAAGACGCCTGATGATACTTTAAAAAGAACACACACCTTTGACATGATTTTGAAGGAGTTCAAAATAGATCAGTCAAAGAAGGAGTTCTTACCTGAGTGTAAGGTGTGAAGTTGAGTAAGACTCAAAGCTTGACCACGGCAAAAGAAAGAGGAAGGACGAAGGTCGTCCCCTATGCTTTTGTCATAGGCTTTATATGGTATGCCATGCTGAGTATCGCACCTGATGTGTGCCTTGCCACATGTCTGGCAAGAGGATACAAAGGTGATCCAGGAGTGGATCACTAGATAGCGGTCATAATTATCCTTAGAGGAATAAGGAAATGTTTCTCGATTTTGGAGGTGGTAAAAGAGTTCGTCGTAAAGGGTTACGCCGATGCAAACTTTGACACTAATCTGGGTGACTCTGAGAAGTAGACCGGATTCGTATAGTAGAGCAGTTATTTGGTCCAAATAGCGCGTGGTAGCTGCATCGAGGAGATGACATAGATATTTGTAAAGCACACACGGATCTGAAAGGTTCAGACCCGTTGACTACAACCTCTCTCACAAGCATAACATGATCAAACCCAGAACTGATTGAGTGTTAATCACATAGTGATGTCTAATCTAGTAAACTCTTTGGATGTTGGTCACATGGCCATGTGACCTGTGAGTGTTGATCACATGGCGATGTGAACTAGATTATTGACTCTAGTGCAAGTGGGAGACTATTGGAAATATGCCCTAGAGGCAATAATAAATTAGTTATTATTATTATTATTATTATTATTATTATTATTATTATTATATTTCCTTGTTCATGATAATCGTTTATTATCCATGCTATAATTGTATTGATAGGAAACTCAGATACATGTGTGGATACATAGACAACACCATGTCCCTAGTAAGCCTCTAGTTGACTAGCTCGTTGATCAATAAATGGTTACGGTTTCCTGACCATGGGCATTAGATGTCGTTGATAACGGGATCACATCATTAGGAGAATGATGTGATGGACAAGACCCAATCCTAAGCCTAGCACAAAGATCGTGTAGTTCGTATGCTAAAGCTTTTCTAATGTCAAGTATCTTTTCCTTAGACCATGAGATTGTGCAACTCCCGGATACCGTAGGAATGCTTTGGGTGTACCAAACGTCACAACGTAACTGGGTGGCTATAAAGGTACACTACGGGTATCTCCGAAAGTGTCTGTTGGGTTGGCACGAATCGAGACTGGGATTTGTCACTCCGTGTAACGGAGAGGTATATCTATCCTGGTCCCACTCGGTAGGACATCATCATAATGTGCACAATGTGACCAAGGAGTTGATCACGGGATGATGTGTTATGGAACGAGTAAAGAGACTTGCCGGTAACGAGATTGAACAAGGTATCGTGATACCGACGATCGAATCCCGGGCAAGTACTATACCGATAGACAAAGGGAATTGTCTACGGGATTGATTGAATCCTTGACATCGTGGTTCATCCGATGAGATCATCGTGGAACATGTGGGAGCCAACATGGGTATCCAGATCCCGCTGTTGGTTATTGGCCGGAGAGTTGTCTCGGTCATGTCTGCATGGTTCCCGAACCCGTAGGGTCTACACACTTAAGGTTCGATGACGCTAGGGTTATCGGGAATAGTTATACGTGGTTACCGAATGTTGTTTGGAGTCCCGGATGAGATCCCGGACGTCACGAGGAGTTCCGGAATGGTCCGGAGGTAAAGGTTGATATATAGGAAGTGAGGATTTGGCCACTGGAAGTGTTCCGGGCATCACCGGAATTGTACCGGGACCACCGGAAGGGTTCGGGGGTCCACCGGGAGGGGCCACCAGCCCCAGAAGCTCGTGTGGGCCAATAGTGGGAAGGGACCAGCCCCTAGGTGGGCTGGGGCGCCCCCCACCAAGGCCCAAGGCGCCTCAAGAGAAGAGGGGGGCAAACCCTAGGGCAGATGGGCCCTAAGGCCCACCCAGTGCGCCTCCCTCCCCCCTTTGGCCGCCACCCTAGATGGGATCTGGGGCTGCCGCACCCCTTCGGGTGGGAACCATAGAGGGGGCGCAGCCCCCTCCTCTCCCCCTATATATAGTTGAGGTCTAGGGGCTGCCCAACATATGAGTTATTCTCTCCAAGGCGCAGCCCTACCCCTCTCCCTCCTCGTCTCTCGCAGCGCTTGGCGAAGCCCTGCTGGAGTGCCACGCTCCTCCACCACCACCACGCCGTCGTGCTGCTGCTGGACGGAGTCTTCCCCAACCTCTCCCTCTCCCCTTGCTGGATCAAGGCACGGGAGACGTCACCGGGCTGCACGTGTGTTGAACGCGGAGGCGCCGTTGTTCGGCGCTTAGATCGGAATCAACCGCGATCTGAATCGCTACGAGTACGACTCCTTCATCCGCGTTCTTGTAACACTTCCGCATAGCGATCTACAAGGGTATGTAGATGCACTCCCCTTCCCCTCGTTGCTAGATTACTCCATAGATTGATCTTGGTGATGCGTAGAAAATTTTGAATTTCTGCTACGTTCCCCAACAACTTCATCTTCAGTTAGGCGTAGTGGGGAACCGCCATGAACTTGGCGAGCGCAGACCAGCCGAGCAGCGCGTGGTACGCGCTGGACAGGTCCACTACCTCGAACCAGATCGGCTCGCGCCAGAAGTGATCACTCATGCCGAAAAGGACGTCGATCCGAATCTGACCAATGGGGGAGCATGAGAGGCCCGACACGATGCCGTGAAAAACCGTCTAGGATGGCTCCAGGTCCTTGGCTTTGAGGCCAAGCTTGATCATGGTGTCGCGGTAGAGGATGTTGATGCTACTACCGCCATCAATGAGGACTCGCGAGAACTTGCAGGTGCGCCGGGCTGCGACTATGGTGGTGTCAAGGACGAGAGCGTAGCCACCCGGGTTCGACATGACGGATGGGTGGTCCTCCCAGGTCCAGCTGATCGGGCGCTTCGACCAGTGCATGTATTCTGGCACGGCCGGGACGGCGGTGTTCACCTCTTGCCGAAGCAGGCGTTCACTATGCTTGTCGTCGCCGAGGTTGATGAAGACTACGTAGCTTGCATTCTGGTTGGGGAAAACATCATCGCGCATCGCGCCATTTGCTGGGGGCGAGGGAGGATGAGGCAGAGCAGGCTACCCCGCACCCGGAGCCGGAGCCGGAGGCGGCGGGATGTCGCCCCTATGATGCGCTTGGTGATGGCACACTGCCAGAGCATGTGCATGGACGGCCTTACTCCGCTGTGGTGCTTACAGGGGGCATCGAGCATCTCCTCGAAGCTCATGGCGGGTTGCCATGCCGTCTTCCCGGCGCTTGCCGGCCGGCTCGGTCGCGGCACTTGCTCGGCGGCCGCGACGAGGCGGTTGTCATAGCATGGGGCCTGCCGATTGGCCTTGTGCTTGTTTTTCTGCTGGCGGCTACTCTCGCCAGCCTGCTTGGGGGTGGTGCCAGCATCGCCTTGCTGGCTTCATCCAGCACCACCTGGATCTTCATGGCGGAGTCGGCGTTGGCGTACTTGTCTGCCGTCACCATGAGCGCGGACATCGTGGTCGGCTCGGAGCGCAGGAGCTTGTGCAGGAGGAGGGTGCCATCCCAGCTGCCGCTCATGAAGTACTGAATGGCTTGGACCTCATCGACGCCCTCGCAGCTGTTCCGGAGCTCGGTCCAGCGCGCGAGGTACTCGCGTCCGGTCTCGTTCAGCCCCTGCACGCACATGGTGACCTGGCTAGGGCGACATGGACGCTTGTATGTGCCAGTGAAGTTGCGGATGAAGGCCTGCTCGAAGTCTACCCACGCGTTGATGCTACCGGTTGGCAGGCTAGAGCCATGTCCGGGCCGAGCCCAGGAGCATGAGCGGGGCGTAACACACGGCAAGTTGGCGGTTGCTGCCCGCGATGCCGATGGCGGTGGTGTAGTTAATGAGCCAGTCCTTCGGCTTGATGGTGCCGTTGTACTTGGGGATGTCATGGGGCAACGCGAACCCTTTGTGGAAGGGCTCACCCCAGATGCCCGGGCCGAAGCAAGCCGGCCCGACAGCATTGTCTTCCTCTAGCTTGAAGGAGAGGGCAAGCTGGTCGAGGCGATGGTGAGCGTCGGTGTCGTCGATGGCGCGCGGGCCCATGCCGGCTTGTGACGGGACCGCGGGGCGCCGGGTTTCCGCGTCGGCCGGGCGACGGATGAAGGTCTTGCAGGCGCCGGTCTCCGGCGGCCGGCTCGTTGCCCAGGCCATCCCCAGCCGTTACGGCACGGGTGCGCCGGGTTCGCGTTTGGCCGGATTGAGCTTCGTTGGGGGCGGAGAAGACGTCGTGTTCCCCTGTCCGGGGTCCTTGGACTGGCGCGAGATGGATCCTGCGGGGCGGTCAAGGCGGTCTTGCTGTGTGTTCGCGGCATCGAGGAGCTCGTTCATGCACCGCAGGCGCTCTTGTAGCTCCTCACCCTGCAGCTGCTCCAAGCCGACGGCGGCCGCTTGCCAGCGCGCATGTTCTTGTAGGGGGTGTCATAGACGGGTGGGACCACACCAAGGTCGCGGCCGATGGCAGCGCCACGGTTCCGCACCTTGCCAACCCGGCTGGGCTCGGCGGCGGCCGTGTGAAGCCATATGCGGCGTCGCGCTCCCGCTGGGCAGACTCCAACCGGAGCTGCATAGCAGTAAGTGTCGCGGCCTCGTCCAGTAGGTGCTTGCGGCCCTCCTCGAGCTGGGTCAGGATCTCCACGGTGTTGGTGGCATTGGCGTCGGTGCCGATGGGGATGCTAAGGTTCTGCATCATGGCACGCAGCGGGTCGGGCGCGCTGGCGCGTTCCGCTGTGGCCCTGGCGGTGGCGGCGGCCTTCTTCGTGGCACTAGACAAAGTGGAGCCAGAGTCGGTGGCGAATACCTCCACCCGGACGCAGAGATCCGCCGCCCCGGCGGAGACGTCATCGCCGAGGGGGACGGGCGAGTCGGAGACGTCGAGCACCTTGGGGCACTCATCGGCCGTAGGCGCGTCGGAGATGCGCATCGCGGTGAAGGAGGCGGTGAGGGCGTCGATGACGTCGCCCGCAAGCGCGACGGGCCCAGGGGACGCGCAACGCTCTACGTGCTGACCAGAATCGATGAAGGGCCCCGTCTAGAACATTTCTCCGGCCGGGACCTCGAGCTGCCCCATGGTGGGTGCCAACTGTCGTGGTGGGAGCACGGCAGATGCCAAAGGGTGGCTAAAGAGAGGCACATACTCAAGGGCACTGGTGGGCTCCAGAGGCGGGGTTGGCATGAGCGAGCATGGGACGCAAGACATACCCAGGTTCGGGGCTCTCCGGAGAGATAACACCCCTTGTCCTGCCGAGAGTGGTTTATATGTGGAGGTTACAAGCTTGCTCCTAGAGTTTTTTGGGGGAGGAAGGAAGGCAGGCCAAGGTTTAGGCTGCTCCTTCTCCTTTTGTGTGAGTGTGTGTGTTCTACTGGTGGATCATCTCAAGTGTTCGCTCGTGTACATGGAGGACTCCTGGGGGGGGGGGGGTTATAGGTCAACCCCCCAGGGCTACAATGGTAAAGTTAATTACATGGCCGCGGGGCCGGGATGTCAGTGTCTGGGAAGCCGGTGCTGGGACCCGCCGGGTACTAGGATTCGTCGGGTTCTCCGGGCGCGGGCCCCGTGCGCCAGGGGGCACTGCTCCCCGTCTTGTCGTGCGTCACGAAGTAGTTGGGCCTGCTCGGCTACAGTGGCGCATCACCTGGTCGCCATCGGCTTGTGTCAGCAGTACGAGGGGTGCACTGTTGTCATGCCCGCCCTGGTCAGCGGAGTAGGTGGCCACTGTTGCCACACTCCCGCCAGTCAACAGGGTTGGTGGGCCACTGTAGCCATGCTCATCCCTTTTACGGGGACTTGTTCTATTGTACGCCCCAGATGGGACGGGAGCTGACCCGTGGCCGGGTTGAGGGGCGCGCCGTGATGGCGCCTGCTTGCAAGAGATGTCTTGGCTTATCAGATTCGGCTGGCGTGCGCCAGCAGACCTGACCGTGTTGCAGTTTGGCCGGGTCGAGGAACCCGGCCAAGTACGAGCCGAATTGAGGGGCGATGTCGGCCTCGATGTTTTTGAAAATGATCCGGGTTCCGTTGCCTGCCCGGGGTTCATCCCCCCCAACAGGGTGAGAAAGCTAAACTCGGTGAGTTGGAAGCCCCCAAGTGACCTATGATCGACAAATAAAAGACTCATGCACAATATATGAGATGAAACGACAGAGGCCCCAAGTTTCGGGGATGCCGGCTTTATTACATTTGATCATAAAAAGATATATACATGATATAGATATGTACAAATGACTGGAGCCAGTGGCTTAAGTATAGTAAGGCCGAAGATGAGCAATATCCCAAGGCATGTTGGTCTCCTCCTCGGAGGTACGTGACCTATTGTGTTCACGTATGTCGATGAGATAATATGACCCATTGTTGAGGTTTTCGTTAACCACAAAGGGCCCTTTAAAAGGAGGTGAAATATTATGCATGCCTGTTGGATCTTGAATCAAACGGAGCACTAAGTCGCCCTCCTGAAAAGTGCGGCTTTGAACCCTGCGGCTATGATAGCGACGCAGGTCTTGCTGATAAATCACAGATCGAGCCGCCGCAAGATCACGTTCTTGTTCCAAAGCATCCAAGGCATTCTGACGAGCCGTCTCATTATCTGTTTCGATGTAAGCTAACACCCTGGGCGAGCCATGCCGGATGTCACTTGGGAGAACCGCCTCTGCGCCATAAACCATGAAGAACGACGTGTAGCTTGTTGACCTGTTGGGGGTAGTCCTTATGGTCCAAAGGACAGCAAGAAGTTCTTCAACCCAACAACCCGGAGTACGTTCCAATGGAACCATGAGTCGGGGCTTGATCCCTCGTAATATCTCCTAGTTAGAACGTTCAGCTTGGCCATTGGACTGTGGATGAGCCACTGACGAAACATTAAGCCGGATGTGTTCCCTTTGACAGAACTCTTTTATAGCACCTTAGACAGATTTGTTCCACTATCAGTGATGACACTATGAGGATAACCAAAGTGGAAGATCAGCCTTTTCACAAACTGAACTGCAGTCGGCGCCTCACAATTGCTGACTGGGTCTGCTTCAACCCACTTGGTGAATTTATCAACTGCTACCAACAAGTGATTTTTTTATCCTTAGACCTCTTAAACGGCCCGACCATATCAAGCCCCCATACCGCAAACGGCCAAGTTATTGGGATCATCCGCAATTCCTGAGCCGACACATGAGCTTGTCGTGAAAATGTCTGGCAACCGTCACACTTGCGGACAACATCCTCTGCATCAGCGTGAGCCGCCAACCAGAAAAAGCCATGTCGAAAAGCCTTGGCCACGAGAGATCTTGACCCAGCATGTGATCACAATCCCCATCATGAATTTCTTGGAGAATCTCATGGCCTTCCTTAGGAGAAACACAACGTTGGAACACGCCAGTCACACTGCATCTGTGTAACTCGCCATTGACGATTGTCATGGATTTAGACCACCGGATGATCTGACGCGCCAAAATTTCATCTTTTGGCAGTCCACCCGAGTTACGTAAGCCATATAAGGCATCGTACAATCTGGAATAGCATGTAGAGCTGGCACCAACTATCCTTCCGGGTCAGGGATAGCAAAATCTTCTTCTGAGCGCAACTTGACCAAAGGATTATGCAGCACATCAAGGAACACATTGGGGGGAACCAGCTTACACTGAGACCCCAGCCGGGACAAAGCATCAGCCGCCTCATTAT
Organism: Aegilops bicornis; assembly: GCA_021605145.1. Classification (NCBI taxonomy): domain Eukaryota; kingdom Viridiplantae; phylum Streptophyta; class Magnoliopsida; order Poales; family Poaceae; genus Aegilops; species Aegilops bicornis. The sequence goes on along the minus strand of CM038670.1, from coordinate 431,307,498 downwards.
GTCGCCAGCCTATGTGATCAACTTGATAACCCTTGAAGTGGCCAGCAATATTAGTCACTGCTTGACGATAAGCCGCCATGAGCGGGTGTTTAGAATCCTACTTCCCTGAAACTTGTTGTGCAACGAGATCTGAATCGCCAAGGCATCTGACCTGGCTCAAGTTCATCTCCTTGGCCATGCGGAGCCCATGTAGCAAAGCGCCATACTCAGCTGCATTACTAGTACAGGGAAACATAAGCCTCAAGACATAACAAAATTGGTCACCTCACGGGGAAGATAAAATAACTCCAGCCCCCGACCTTTCCAATTGCCTTGACCCATCAAAGTGTATCGTCCAGTATGTATTATCCGGCTTCTCCTCAGGCATTTGCAGTTTCGTCTAGTCATTGATAAAATCCACTAGAGCCTGAGACTTGATGGTGGTTCTAGGCACATATTTGATATGATGTGACCCAAGCTCAATTGCCCACTTAGCAACTCTTCCTGTGGCTTCTCTGTTTTGAATAATATCCCCCAGAGGAGCCGAACTGACCAGGGTGATTGGATGCCCAAGGAAATAATGATTCAACTTGCGCAATGAACACCCCAAAACTAACTTCTGCCAATGCGGGTACCTTTGCTTGGACTCTGTCAACACCTCACTGACGTAATAAATTGTCCGATGGACTGTATATTCTTTCCCTGCCTCCTTGCGCTCCACGACAACTGACACACTTATAGCCTTATTATTAGCCACCACGTACAGGAGCAGAGGCTCTTTGTCGATCGGAGTAGCGAATATGGGCGGCTTAACCAACTGTTTTTAAGTGCTCTGAAAGCCTCATTAGCAGCATTACTCTAGACAAAATGATCATATTTCTTCATCATTTAGTACAGGGGAATTGCCTTCTCACCTAGGCAGCTAATAAACCAGCTCGGGGATGCAATACGACCCGCCGTGCGCTGAACGTCATTGATGCAGGCCGCCTTAGACAGAGAGGTGATAACTTCGACCTTCTCCGGGTTAGCTTCGATGCCCCTTCCCGAAACCAGAAAACCTAGCAATTTCCCTGCAGGTACACCAAAAATGCATTTGGTCGGGTTAAGCATCATCTTGTACACCCGGAGATTATCAAAGGTTTCCTTTAAATCATCAAGCAAGGTTTCCTTCTTCCTTGACTTAACCACAATGTCGTCAACATAAGCATGTCCAATCTGCCCATGGAAGCAATTCTGAACACAATGCTGGTAAGTCGCCTAAGCACTCTTAAGACCAAAAGGCATCGACACATAACAGAAAGCTCCAAAGGGCGTAATGAAGGTTGTTTTCTCCTGATCCTCAACCGCCGTCTTGATCTGATGATAACCAGAGTAAGCATCCAGGAAACATAAACTCTCACAACCCGCCGTGGCATCAATGGTCTGGTCAATACAGGGTAGAGCAAATAGATCAGCTGGACATGCCTTGTTGGGATCTGTGTAATCAACACACATACGCCAAGTGCCATTTTTCTTGAGCACAAGCACAAGATTAGCCAACCACTGATAGTGAAAAACTTCAATGATGAACCCGGCAGCCAAAAGCTGGGCCACTTCTTCTCCAATAGCTTTACGCCTCTCCTCATTAAAACGATGGAGGAACTGTCGGACATGTTTCATCTTAGGATCCACATTAAGGTGGTGCTCAGTGAATTCTCTCGGTACACCCAACATGTTAGAAGGTTTCCATGCAAAGATGTCCCGATTCTCAAAGATGAACTCGATGAGCGCGCTTTCCTATTTGGGACCAATCCCCGTCCCAATGGTGAACTACTGTGAAGTATCACCAGGGACAAAGCCAACTTGTTGCGTGTCTTTTGCTGACTTGAACTTGAGGAGAGGGTCCTTCTCGGTGGTGAGTTTTTTCAGAGGGATCATATCAGCCGGGTCGACATTATCTTTATAAAACTTGAGCTCATCAGTAGCGCAAGCCGACTCTGCATAAGTAGCATCTCCTTCTTTGCACTCCAAAGCTATCTTACGATTGCCATGAACCGTAATAGTTCCTCGTGGCCCTGGCATATTAAGCTGCAGATATATGTAACAAGGGCGAGCCATGAACTTAGCATAAGCCGGCCGTCCAAACAACGCATGACATGGACTCTTAATCTTGACCACCTCAAACCATAGCGTCTCTGCCCTGTAATTACATTCATCACCAAAAGCCACCCCCAGCACAATCTTCCCTATAGGATAAGCCGACTTGCCAGGAACCACTCCATGAAAGAAAGCAGAAGACGGCTTGAGATCATTCTCGGTCAGATTCATTCTTCAAAAAGTATCATAGTATAATATGTTTATGCTACTTCCACCATCCGCCAGCACCTTAGTCAACTTATAACCTCCCACTTGAGGGGCTACCACCAAGGCCAGATGACCGTATCATCAACACGGGGCGGATGATCCGCCTGGCTCCAAGTTATCGTGTGCTCAGATCACCTCAAATATTGTGGCACCGCCGGCTCAACTGCATTGACCGCCCGCTTATGGACCTTCCGGTCACGCTTGCAAGTGCTCGTAGTAAAGACATTGTACTGGCCACTGTTAAGCTGCTTAGGATTACTCTGATATCCTGACTGGTTATTCTGCTGTTGATTACCTCACTGGTACAGCGAGGTGCTATACAAACAGTTTTTAACCCCTTTCGTGACGGCATTTTGAACAATCGCCAAGTGAGTGTGGGCGATAGGGGGGTCCTTCCCACACAACCCAGAAACTGTCGGGGATAGGCCCTTCGGTCACACACGCTGGGAAAAATGAGATCGTGTGCGACGGACAAGCGATCAAATACAATTGTACAGGCCCAATCGGTTCCGGCTGTAAGTACATCCCACACAGTCAGTCCCAGACAAACATTTCCGTTTGTTATGTACATTCCACACAGTCAATCCAAGGAATACGTTTCCGTTCTTATGTACATCCCACACAGTCAATCCAAGAAGTACGTTTCCGTTTGTGTGTACATCCCACATAGTCTCCAGGGAAAACGTTTCCATTCGTATATATGTCCCACACAGTTTTATGTATAGCCTCGTGTGTAATAGGTGTAACTATCACACATGCTCTACCTCGGTTAACCGTTTGCTTTTATTCAACTACATCACACACGATTTGATGAAGAAAACTATATGGCATTGGGCTATCCATCACAAACGCTTTTACTGCTAGAACCGTTTGCAAAGTTCCATGACCATTTAGGAGTTTTATTAGTTTATAATTAATAATTCTAGTATTACGCAAATTCACATTTCATATCGAATAGTTGTTTGCCAATTTCATATCAGGCACATAAATATATTTTAATATCACAGTACGATAGCTACCTGAAAACAACACATTACAACATATAGCTTGTTCACCTTCATAAGAACAATATTAGAACAATATATTCATTTCGCTAATCAAGATCATCCAGGCTCGTCTTATCCACCTCTGCTTTCAGTTCAGTAAGAACCTATTTTGCATTGACCAACTGGGAAAGTGCCTCCTCCTTCGCCAACACCATCTTAGCAAAGTCTAATTAAAAAAATCTGAGCTCATTCTCCATCTTCCTCTTTTCCCCGCATCTTGAAATATTCTTCAGCGTTGATAAAACTTTCTCTAAGCCTACCTCTGTTCTCTTCCTCATACATGCTCCAGAGCTTTGGTACGCACATCTTCAAAGACTGTGGCCACTCTTGATCAACCCACTCCAGGTAAGAACACTTCCGTTCATCCTGTAATATTTAAAACTAGACCAGTAACAATTGTAGGGGAAATGGGTTTCTAGAGACGTAGAAAATCACCAAATACATATTTTAAAAAACTGAAGAAACTGATTAATTATGACATATCTTCTCAAAAACATCAATGCGCAAATGAATTAATTGCTACCGAGACAACAACCAAATTCTAACACATCAGAAGCTATAATTAACTACAACATTGCTACAAGTTTTTGGTCATGTACTATAAATAACAAATTGAATATTTTATGAGGAAGCTAAATATAACTGCAACAGCATAGCGATAGTGTTTGGATGACATCAAATTGATACTAACATGTGTGTACATACACAAATTTAGTAACACAGAACTAATAGCACTAAGGCCGTCCACTACGTATGCCAAAACCGATGTCAAGACAACTGTTGCTACATTTGGCACCGGTGCCCTGCACTGGCGAGCCGATGCAGCGGAAAAAAATTAGGGAACCGGACTTCGGAGCACCTAGTGGTGCTCCGATGCCCAATCCCTTCGTGCCATAAAGATTTAGTATTTTACTTCTTGGTTACTCAGATGTGTGGACCAAAGTTGACTGCACAAACTGCTGAAGCGGTGCCAAATAATTTTCTAATGGCACCGCTGATGCTATAGCAACATTCCTAGATATTAGGTACAAACTGTGACACTGTCTTAACATCCAGAATAACATAGCACAGTGAGAGTGTCTGAATCACATCTAACAAATGATTTGTAACAACGAAAGTGGGGCTAACCTTCTCTGCACATGCAAAAACTTCCTCCCACTGTCCATAGATTCAAATGCAACTAACTTCACGCATGGAGATTGATGGTGACAACGAGCAGGCAGATCTTCAGCCACCCCGCACCATTCATTGCAACTGATGGTCCTAGGGAGCTACAAGAGGAAGAAATGACTCAAATCGACTGTCGGGTTAAAATCCTTCATTCCAAGTCATAACCCGAGAGAGAGAAGAGAGGCATACCTGGGTGGTGAAAGAGTCGTCGTCGGAGGAGGAACCCCTGGAGAGGTCACTGAAGAAGACCATGGCGACCCTGATGGTATGATGCGAGACGGCGAGAGCGAGGAAGCAAGCGAGGAAGCGACTATAGCTTCGGAAGGAAGGAAGGAGGAAACATGGGAAATGTGAATTGTGGGAGGGGAGAAAAGGGGGTGGGGAAAGGGGGAGGGCGGGGGTAGATATTTCGGCGGTAGGCTAAAAATTTTGAAATGTGGAGGGAAACTTTGTGCGTTGTGCCGCCGGACACCATTCACTTTGAACAATTGTGTGCATCGCAAACGATTCTTCTGCTTTACGCACATGGGGTGAGTTTGATAATTCAAAATTTGGTGGAAATTTCCCTGGGTACTGTCCTCATCCACGTCATTGCATAATTTAACATCGCTTGCTAATTTGGGCACACAAAAGAGCGTACAGCACATAGACCACACTTACCAAATCGAGCAATTTTAATAATTAAGCAGAGCCAGTTGACCTAAATATTGCCTAACAAAAGACCAACATTAAAAACAAAGCCTAAGTACGGATAATTTTAACAAAGCCACCTCCGCGCCGGCCTATGCATCATCAATGTGAGATGAGACGTCCCCCTACCGAAGTCGACCGTATCCTCGTCCTCGGCGCCGCCCTCAAGGTTGTAGTACTCATAGTAGTGGTCGCGCCAGAGCTCGCGTTGGTACTTCACCGGTGATTCCTCGATGGACAAACTCTTCTCTACCTCGACCTCAGCCATTCGCAACTCCTCCCGGCGCTCCTCGATCTTCGCCGCCTCCTGCATCTCCATCTCCCGCTCGGCAATCTCATGAGGAAGGAGCTGCTCCATGGCCACCGCCGCCTTCTCGGACGTGGGTTGTGTGACGCCCGCATAATTAAGCTACAGTAACCCTCTGGAAATGATGCCACATCACCTCGGTTAGTGTTGATAATCTCACGTTAGTTCAAAACCCGGTTCGAATTCAAATTCAGAATCAAGCAAACAATAAAGTTTTCAAATACTAAAACTAAAATGTTCGGTGGGTTGAAAATATTCCCTAATTGTTTGTCATGTAGGATCCAACCTCTTTTGAATATTTAAAAGTGGCCCTAACCTATTTAAAACTAAATCACCAGTAATTATTTGAACCATTTCAACTTAAACAAATAGTTAAAACTATTCAAAATATTTTGGAACTTTGTGTGTTGCTTTAAAACCTTGCCTAGTATTTATGTGCCAAGTGGCACATTTAACTATACTCAGTTATTAGATCAAGAAGAACAAAACTATAAAGAAAAACAAAATAAAAGATAAAATAAATAAAGACAAAAAAGGCCTCCTGCTAGGCCGTGGCCCAGATGGCCACCAGGCAAACCAGGCCGGCCCAGCTCCTTACCCCTGGCCCATCCGCCCCACTCCCCCATTAACCCCCGAAACCCTAACCCACCTCACCCACTCACTCCCATCCCCTCCCCCCCCACGTCGTTCCCCTCATCCCCAGATCCAGATCGGATCGGGGCTTGCACGGATCGACACCGCCGCCTCGACACCGCCCGCACGCCGCCACGGCTTCTGCTTCGTTGTTGCCGTGCTGCCCCGGTCTCTTCTCCCTTCCGCCCGGCCTTCCGCCTCCCGAAGGCCGCGCTTCGCCGCTTTCGAGCTCGACCCTGCCCGTTGCCGTCGCCGTTGGGCCGCCGTCGCCGGAGCACCTCCCTGCCGGCCTGCTTCCTCTTCCTCGTCGGATCGCCACCCCGCCGTCGCTCGTCCCCATCCTCCTCCTCACCGGTCTCCAACGAGCCTCACCGCCCCCTCTTCTCGGCAATGTTGGTGAGGCCCCGCCTCCCTTCGCTCCCCTGCTCACCGCGCCGACCACCCGCGCCCGCCCGCGCGATCTTGTAGCGCCCTGTTGCCCCTCGATCTCTAGGGCGCACTCCACGCGCTCCCGTGCGTCCCGCGCCGGACCCGGGCCTCTGCTGCTTGCTGCACTGCTGGTTCCGTTCTGCCCCGCTGCAGCTGCTCGCCGGCCAACGCCGTCGACCACGCCCCGCACTAGCCTGCTCATCACCGTCACCATCGCCCGGTCCGGTCCCCGCCTCCGGCTGCGCCCTTGGCCGGCCAACGCCTCCCTGCCTCTGCCCCCCAGCTCCACCCGGCTACAGCTCGCCGGAGCTCTACGGCGGCGCGCCGGCGCCAACTCCCACCAGACGCACGCAGCGCCCAGGTCGGTTGAACCCCGGCAGGCCAACACCCATTGGGTGTGCATGACGCCCGACCCGCTATGGCCCCTAGGGCCAATGACATGTGGGGCAGCCCCCTCTGAAACGTTTAAAAAATGATAATAAAAATAATAACAATTAATTAATTAATTAGGATAATTAATTAATTCTGTTTAGTTAACTAATTAAATCTAATTAACCTTCTAATTAAAATGTTAGCTGATAATTAGTGAACAGCCTATGGCAGGTGGGTCCCACACGTCAGCGACCTAGTCAACACCTCTGCTGACGTCATGCTGACGTCAGCATGCACTGTTCTGGATAATGTTGGATTTAAATAAATAATTAAAATCAGGAAATGATTAAAACTTTAGAAAATCATATAAAATAAACCGTAGCTCAGATGAAAATGTTTTCTACATGAAAGTTGCTAGAACAACGGGACGAACCCGGAAACGCAGCCGGTTCGTCCGCCACGCATCCCTAACCTATCGAACTCGCAACTTTCCCCCTCCCGCTCCTCTGCCCGAAAACACGAAACACCAGGGATACTTTCCCGGATGTTTCCCCCTTCACCGGCATCACCTCATACTGCGTTAGGGCACGCCTAGCATCACGCTTTGCTTTGTCATGCATCGTCATGCATCTGTTTGCATTGTATTCATTGTTTCTTCCCCCTCTTCTTCCGCTAGACACCGAGACCGACGCCATCTGTTACTCAAAGACGACTCACGGAGTTGACGACCCCTCTCCCTTGCCAGAGCAACAAGGCAAGCCCCCCCCCCCCTGATCACCAGATATCACCTATTCTACTCTATACTGCTTGCATTAGAGTAGTCTAGCATGTTACTTCTTTCCGTTATTCCTTTCCTGATGCATAGCCTGTCCTTGCTACTACTGTTGTTACCTTTACCTGCAATCCTACATGCTTAGTATAGGATGCTAGTATTCCATCAGTGGCCCTACATTCTTGTCCATCTGCTGTGCTATACTATCGGGCTATGATCACTTGGGAGGTGATCACGGGTATATACTATATACTTTATACAGGATACATGTGGTGACTAAAGTCGGGTTGGCTTGTGGAGCACCTGCGAGTGATTCACGGATTGGGGGCTGAAAGGACCTTTGCCCCAACGGCCCTCTGTGTGGATCTTTGTGGCGGAGCGACAGGGAGGGTTGAGACCGCCTGGGTGAGAGGTGGGCCTGGCCCTGTTCGGCATTCGTGGATACTTAACACGCTTAACGAGATCTTGGTATTTGATCCGAGTGCAGCTCTTGGCCTATACGCACTAACCAACTACGGGGCGATTATGGGCACTTTCGGCGTCGTGGTATCACCAAGCCTTCGTGGCGTTAGTGATCGAGCCCGCGCCCGGTTTGGAACGTAAGCCTGCTCTTGTATTAAGGGGCTAGTTACGCTTCCGCCCACGCAACATGCAGGTGTGCTAAGGGCGATGGGCCCAGACCCCTGGGCGCTTAGGTTTAGACCGGCGTGCTGACCTCTCTGTTGGCCTAGGTGGGGCTGCGACGTGTTGATCTTCCGCGGCCGGGCATGACCCAGGAAAGTGTGTCTGGCCAAATGGGATCAAGCGTGTTGGGCTATGTGGTGCACCCCTGCAGGGAAGTTAATCTATTGAATAGCCGTGATCTTGAGAATGTGACGACTTGGAGTTGTACCTTGACCTTATGACAACTAGAACTGGATACTTAATAAAACACACCCTTCCAAGTGCCAGATACAACTCGGTGGTCGCTCTCTAACAGGGCTACAAGGAGAGGATTGCCGGGTAGGTTTATGCTATGCGATGCTACTTGAAGGACTTCAGTCTACTCTCTTCTACATCTTTGCAAGATGGAGGCTGCGAGCGTAGTCTTGACAGGATTAGTTATCCCCTCTTATTACGGCATTCTGCGATTCGGTCTCTTGATATGGCCCTTTACACATATACCCATGCATATGTAGTGTAGCTCCTTGCTTGCGAGTACTTTGGATGAGTACTCACGGTTGCTTTCTCCCAATTTTTCCCCCTTTCCTTTCTACCTGGTTGTCGCAACCAGATGTCGGAGGCCAGGAGCCAGAGGCCACCATCGACGACGACTACTACACTGGAGGTGCCTACTACTACGTGCAGCCCGCTGTCGACGACCAGGAGTAGTTTAGGAGGATCCCAAGCAGGAGGCATGCGCCTCTTCGATCTCAGTATCCCAGCTTTGTGCTAGCCTTCTTAAGGCAAACTTGTTTAACTTATGTCTGTACTCAGATATTGTTGCTTCCGCTGACTCGTCTATGATCGAGCACTTGTATTCGAGCCCTCGAGGCCTCTGGCTTGTATTATGATGCTTGTATGACTTATTTTATTTTAGAGTTGTGTTGTGATATCTTCTCGTGAGTCCCTGATCTTGATCGCATTGCGTTTGCGTGTATGATTAGTGTACGATTGAATCGGGGGCGTCACAAGTTGATATCAGAGCCGACTGCCTGTAGGAATACCCCTTCCAACTCCTTGGCCAAAGTCGAGTCTAGACTTTACAAAACTTTTACTAACATGGCTGTGCGGCCCATGGGCCCACGTCGCCATTGGGTGGTATTAGGATCTTTTACTCCTTGTCTATACTCTAGGACTCTGATCTCTCTTCTATTCGCGTTAAATGAATTTTGCTAAATCTAACACTAGGATCTCGTTATCACTTTCACCCGGAGAGCCCTTATTGTCGATGATGATCGCTGCACGTGAAGACCACGAAGATACTCTCATTGCGTTAACCCGAGAACTTGTGTTCATCGAGTTTGCAATTCCCCTTCCACCGTCAACCCTTATGGATAACTACTTGCAGTTGTTATTCTTACATTCATCCCCAGTTGGTCTTGTTATTACAAGATACCCCGAAATACTCGTCGTTGTTTCGATAATCCTTTGAGCCATCGCCTTGCTGTTCTTTGTCACCTGAATACTCCTATGGATAATTCTCGCACTTATCGAGTATCCGCTCATCCCCCAGTTGTTCATGTGTTTCACAATGGTCTTCGAAATACTATACGATCCTCCAAAAATCCTTAGTAGCTTATTGCTCTGCCATACTTGTCTACTTGGATGATGGATGCTTTCCATATGTCTGGCAATATTCGTTAGTATCTTTTGACACCGACATTTTGATCCTATTGATTCAACATGTGTGCGAATGCACACAATCATCTATCAACCCTTCTAATTATCTTTCCGGCTCAGACATCATTTTTGAACATGAGCTGGTTCTCGACCAAACTATTTGTCGACAATTGTGCCTCTGGTCTATCCAACTTATCCATCCTTGATCAGAGCGTCTGCTTCTCATCCTTTGTTTTGGAAATCATAATTCCTTTGTTATCTAAGCATCGAATTATTCAGATGTTCTATAATATGATGCCCGTGCATTCTTCTTCCTCTGCTTGAGTACCAATGCTCACATCAGATCCCTTGTGGACCATCGGTTCCTTTGTTGGATTCTATCCGACAGTGTCCTTCATATTGAATAACCTTGATAGCCTTTCCATGGGTATATAATGCCTTTGGTAAATTGTATCATCTGCTTTTGAACATGCTCTACTATCGAGTTTGTGTTATTTACTCCTGAAGTTCGTGGTATATGTTCTAAGAAGCCCCGATGGCTTGAACTTATGCCTTCCTTAATATGTGTGAACTTGAAAGTTTTCACGAGTCATACTCTTCTGGTATATTGCTAGATAAAATTTCTACACTACAGCTTCATCAAAAGCGAGAAGTAAAATGAAAGGTTATGCATGGAAGAAGTGGGAGTCGACCTTGAGCCTTTGCGTTCATGCCCATGGACCCGATGTGAAACTTATCATCGAAGCTTCTTGTAAATGATATTAATCCCCTTGTTATAAGTTCGTCCTGTATCTATGTTTGTTCCTTTGCAATCATGGTTCCGACCATATTTTCTCATCAATACCATTTATCAGACAAGTTGAGTACTTGTCTTGTGCAGATCATTGCACCTGTCCAACCTTTACTTTGATCTACCGTCGAGTATTACACTAGGATATCTTGATAACGTCATGGAGCTGCATAACTTCTTATGGGTTCTTCATCAACTGTTATTTCTCGCCGATTTCAATTTTTCGGGTTACGGGTTGTCGACAACTTAGAACACCGATATGTGAACCGATGCATCATAATGGTACGAAAAACCTAATTAAGGTACGTTGCTTATGAGTATAATAATCCTACACGTCAATCCTAGCCTGATCGCCTATCCCATTCTTGGTCTAATTTTTAAGCTGCTACCCGGTCCTTATCCTCGAGCACCACTTTTGTCGATGAGCTAATCTTGCATCGATCTTCCTCGTCATATCATTTCTCCTTGAACAACAAACTTGATTTTGAGTTTGTGTCCTACCCATGGTTCCAATAACCTTCCGCTTCATCATTCCTTTGACTTGATGTCGTCGCTGATTGATTACATCTTCATGAAATCTCTCGACAAATGTGTCCTGATCATCATCAACATTCCGAGCTCTTCCAGGATATCAACTGAGTTCATGATGAGGAATACCATCCTTGCCCATGATGATTTTTGTTATCATCGACCACTCGATTGCCTTCCGTTCAACACAAACTTTTTCGTGTTTTGTGTTATACCTTGAGATCCTTGCTATCCAGCATTCGTTCTTCTTTACCTTGAAGTATTACTGTCTTTTCTGTCGAGAATGTTGAGGGGATTGCCCCACATCTTAGAAATTCTCGGTATGGTGATACCTCTCACCATCACCATTCTTCCTTGGTCCCCGTGTTGTTTTTAACCAGGAAACCAATATGCTAACGATGTTGCTTGAGTTCTGTACTTCTAAGCAACCCTATTGCTTTGAAGTTAACGATCAACAGTTCGTTCTTAGACTGTTGGTTATTGAATCGTCACGCTAACAATGATCTTGCTGCCTAAGGTCATATTTCGGGCACACCTTTCAAATAATGATTGATGGTGTATGTTTTACTCGAGCATACAACATTATATCATTTGAGTTGACAAGTGTCATCTTCTTGCTCACATTATTGAGGAAATCCATCTGTTTGGAATTCTCGATGAATTGTCGATGAGCCCATCAGCCACCTCCTCATCCTCTCCTTGGTTTAATGATGAACTATTGTTTCAGGAACCCGCTCCCATAGTTCATTTCTCGAGAGTATTGCAATGTCATTTCATCGATTTGTGTTGCACCCTTTTCTTCTCGGACATCCCGAGTCTGAGGTATCATGACACCAATCGGATTTGAATCTCGGTCAGATATGATGGTTGGGACAACTTTCCAGGAGTTATGTTGTTGATCCTTTGATGACCCGGTAATATGATGTCATGCCTAGCACCCCCCTGGCTGGAGGACCTATCATTATAATTTCTTTTACAAGGATAACCATTCTTCCTGGAGGAAAATTGTAGGACTTATTTTATAAGTTACTCCTGATGGATCATTTGTGTATCCAAAGTCTGGCCCTTGATTGAAACACCATATCATTGCTACCTGAAGCATGACTGTGGTACTCCGTTCATCAACAAGAACATTTGAAGCACAATGCTAAATTCTCTTTATCAATTGTCCAAACACCGTTGAATGGGTAACGTATGAAATTCCTCTCCCTTTACCTCAACGGTTCTCTACTTTCTATCCTGTCATGGATATCATGCCCCGCTTGTCCTTGGAAAGGATATACCCCCTGAAATATGTGTGTATACACATTTTCCTCCCCATTGTTCGGATTAAACCTGGTAATCACCTTTCCTTTCCATTGGTGTGCTTAACCCTTCTTGTAATCTATATTATATAAGCAGTAGTATTCTTCTGCTTATGTAAAACACCTCGGTGTACAACTCTGTCAGTAAGACCCTGTTGCTTTTGTTGTTGGCATTCCGGTAACCACCGATGGACGAGAACTTTGCCTATAGGTCCACCTCGTTTCAACGAGCAGGAAAATGGTTCTCTTTGTCTCTCACCCTTGGTACCGACGTTGTTGCCAACATAACTGACAGGCTATCCTCTGATGTGCCTTGCCACCATCACTATGCAAGATGTCATTGTTCCTTCTAGTTTTAACCCACATGGTGGGCCCATAACCCACAGTTCCACAGGATCAAAACCTGACTCTCCTGCACCCCCTGTTCCCAAGGTTGTTCCTCGCGTGTGGCTTCGTATGTAATTCTCGAGCCACCTTCCGAGGGATCATCAAATCTGTTACTGGACGCAATACTTATTCCCGATTGCTTTGAGCCCCTTTCACGCCCTGCTTTGGGCTTCGAATGATTGCCTACCCGCTTGAAACTTCTCATGGTACTTTCTTACTTTGCTCTCGATAATCTCTTAAGTTTCGACTCGAGAGTTACCTTCCACCACCTTCCTCGATGTTAGCTACCAGGTAGTCAACCTTGCAGATGTCCATTCTTCCGGTATAACCACCCTTTATTCTTTCGTAACTACGATGGAGTTCCCGAAGAAAGGATGCCGACTTCACCATGATGACCTGAAGCAGAGAAATGAAGACGTCCATGTAAGGGATCGACCTCTTCGAGAAGAGCAACCAAGACCGAGATGATCTGTTAGAATTTCACAACCACAAATTTCCCCCTTACACCACCTCTTAAATCTCGGGACGAGATTTCTTGTAGTGGAGGAGAATTGTCACGCCCGGATAATTAAGCTACAATAACCCTCTGGAAATGATGCCACATCACCTCGGTTAGTGTTGATAATCTCATGTTAGTTCAAAACCGGTTCGAATTCAAATTCAGAATCAAGCAAACAATAAAAGTTTTCAAATACTAAAAACTAAAATGTTCGGTGGGTTGAAAATATTCCCTAATTGTTTGTCATGTAGGATCCAACCTCTTTTGAATATTTAAAAGTGGCCCTAACCTATTTAAAACTAAATCACCAGTAATTATTTGAACCATTTCAACTTAAACAAATAGTTAAAACTATTCAAAATATTTTGGAACTTTGTGTGCTGCTTTAAAACCTTGCCTAGTATTTATGTGCCAAGTGGCACATTTAACTATACTCAATTATTAGATCAACAAGAACAAAACTATAAAGAAAAACAAAACAAAAGAGAAAATAAATAAAGACTAAAAAGGCCTCTTGCTAGGCCGTGGCCCAGATGGCCACCAGGCAAACCAGCCGCCCAGCCTCACTCCCCGCCCATCCGCCCCACTCCCCCATTAACCCTCGAAACCCTAACCCACCTCACCCACTCACTCCCATCCCCTCCCCCCCCACGTCGTTCCCCTCATCCCCCGATCCAGATCGGATCGGGGCTTGCACGGATCGACACCGCCGCCTCGACACCGCCCGCACGCCGCCACGGCTTCCGCTTCGTTGTTGCCGTGCTGCCCCGACCTCTTCTCCCTTCCGCCGACGCCTCGCCTCCTCGGAGGCCGCCGCTCGCCGCTCGAGCTCGACGACTGCCCCGTTGCCGTCGCCGGAGCACCTCCCCGCCGACCTGCTTCCTCTTCCTCGCCGGATCATCACCTCGCCGTCGCTCGTCCCCATTCTCCTCCTCACCGGTCTCCAACGAGCCTCACCGCCCCCTCTTCTTGGCAATGTTGGTGAGGCCCCGCCTCCCTTCGCTCCCCTGCTCACCGCGCCGACCACCCGCGCCCGCCCGCGCGATGCGCGCGCGCCCCGTTTGCCCCTGATCGCTCCCGGAGCGCACCCACGCCCTCCCGTGCGTCCCGCGCCGGACCCGGGCCTCTGCTGCTTGTTGCACTACTGGTTCCGTTCTGCCCTGCACTAGCCTGCTCATCACCGTCACCATCGCCCGGTCCGGTCCTCGCCTCCGGCTGCGCCCTTGGCCGGCCAACGCCTCCCTGCCTCTGCCCCCCAGCTCCACCCGGCTTTTCATGGGAGCTCTCTGATGGCGCACCGGCGCCAACTCCCACCAGACGCACGCAGCGCCCAAGTCGGGTGAACCCCGGCGGGCCAGCGCCCATTGGGTGTGCGTGACGCCCGACCCTCTATGGCCCCTAGGGCCAATGACATGTGGGGCAGCCCCCTCTGAAACGTTTAAAAAAATGATAATAAAAATAATAACAATTAATTAATTAATTAGGATAATTAATTAACTCTGTTAAGTTAACTAATTAAATCTAATTAACCTGCTAATTGAAATGTTAGCTGATAATTAGTGAACAGCCTATATGTGTGGGTCCCCTGCGTCGGCGACCTAGTCAACACCTTCACGACGTCATGTCGACATCAAGATGCAATCGCTCGATAATGTTGGATTTAAATAAATAATTAAAATCAGGAAATGATTAAAACTTTAGAAAATCATAAAAAATAAACCATAGCTCAGATGAAAATGTTTTCTACATGAAAGTTGCTCAGAACGATGGGATGAACCCGGAAATGCAGCCCGTTCGTCCGCCACGCATTCCTAACCTATCGAACTCGCAACTTTCCCCCTCCGGCTCCTTTGCCCGAAAACACGAAACACTGACGATACTTTCCCGGATGTTTCCCACCTTCACCGTCATCACCTCATACTGCGTTAGGGCACGCCTAGCATCACGCTTTGCTTTGTCATGCATCGTCATGCATCTGTTTGCAGTGTATTCATTGTTTCTTCTCCCTCTTCTTCCGCTAGACACCGAGACCGATGCCGCTGCTACCCGACGACTCACGGAGTTGACCCCTCTCTCTTGTCGAGCAACTGTGCAAGCCCCCCTTAATCACCAGATATCGCCTATTCTACTCTCTACCGCTTGCATTAGAATAGTGTAGCATGTTATCGCCTTCCGTTATTCCTATCACGATGCATAGCATGTCCTTGCTACTACCGTTGTTACCTTTACCGCAATCCTGCATGCTTAGTATAGGATGCTAGTATTCCATCAGTGGCCCTACATTCTTGTCCGTCTGCTGTGCTATACTATCGGGCTGTGATCACTTGGGAGGTGATCACGGGTATATACTATATACTTTATACATGATACATGTGGTGACTAAAGTCGGGTCGGCTCGTGGAGCACCCGCGAGTGATTCACGGATTGGGGGATGAAAGGACCTTTGTCCCAACGGCCCTCTGTGTGGATCTTTGTGGCGGAGCGGTATGAGTTGAGACCGCCTGGGTGAGAGGTGGCCTGGCCCTGTTCGGGCGTTCGCGGATACTTAACACGCTTAACGAGATCTTGGTATTTGATCCGAGTCAGCTCTTGGCCTATACGCACTAACCAACTTCTGTGAGGAGCGATTATGGGCACTCGGCGTCGTGGTATCACCAAGCCTTCGTGGACGTCGGCGATCGAGCGCCACCGGTTTGGAACATAAGCCTGCTCTTGTATTAAGGGGGCTAGTTCTGCTTCCGGCCTTCCACGCAATGTGCAGGTGTGCTAAGGGCGATGGGCCGAGACCCCTGTGCGCTTAGGTTTAGGCCGGCGTGCTGACCTCTCTGTTGGCCTAGGTGGGGCTGCGACGTGTTGATCTTCCGCGGCCGGGCATGACCCAGGAAAGTGTGTCCGGCCAAATGGGATCAAGCGTGTTGGGCTATGTGGTGCACCCTGCAGGAAGTTAATCTATTCGAATAGCCGTGATCTTGATAACAGGACGACTTGGAGTTGTACCTTGACCTTATGACAACTAGAACCGGATACTTAATAAAACACACCCTTCCAAGTGCCGATACAACTCGGTGGTCGCTCTCTAATTGAGGCTACGAGGAGAGGATTGCCGGGTAGGTTTATGCTATGCGATGCTACTTGGAGGACTTGATCTACTCTCTTCTACATGCTGCAAGATGGAGGCTGCGAGCGTAGTCTTGACATGATTAGTTATCCCCTCTTATTCTAGCATTCTGCAGTTCACCCACCGATATGGCCCTTTACACATATACCCATGTATATGTAGTGTAGCTCCTTTCTTGCAGTACTTTGGATGAGTACTCACGGTTGCTTTCTCCCCTTTTCCCCTTTCCTTTCTACCTGGTTGTCGCAACCAGATGTCGGAGCCAGTGAGCGACGCCACCGTCCAACGCATTTACTACTACACCGGAGGTGCCTACTACTACGTGCAGCCCGGCCGACGACTAGGAGTAGTTTAGGAGGATCCCGAGCGGGAGGCCTGCGCCTCTTCGATCTGTATCCCGGTTTGTGCTAGCCTTCTTAAGGCAAACTTGTTTAACTTATGTACGTACTCAGATATTGTTGCTTCCGCTGACTTCGTCTATGATCGAGCACTTGTATTCGAGCCCTCGAGGCCCCGGCTTGTATTATGATGCTTGTATGACTTATTTTATTTTAGAGTTGTGTTGTCATATCTTCCCGTGAGTCCCTGATCTTGATCGTACACGTTTGCGTGTATGATTAGTGTACGATTGAATCGGGGGCGTCACAGGTTGCATGCTGGATTCCGAGGTGGCCTGGAATATCTTGGCGTGTATGTCCTTGATCTTGGCGTGGATGGCCTTGACCCGGGCCAGGGCGACATCGGCAGCTCGAGCGCTCTCGGCGTTTGCAGCCACCGTCACAGCAGCTGATGCAGCTGCGCTATCGGCTGCCGCAGATGCCCTCTCAGCGGATGTAGCCACGCTCAATGCGGACGCGACGACACTCTCAGCGTAGGCGTCGACGCTCTCGGCGCAGGCGGCGGCGCTCGGGGAGGACGCGGCCACCGTACAAGCCCTCACGAAGCGTTTCCATGATGTCATCTTTGCAAGAAGGGGTTGCAGGAATGGGGATCGGAATTCGTGGGTTCGGGGGTTGCCGGCACTGGAGCAGACGAGCCGGCGAAGCTTAAGGAGGAAGACTTAAATAGACCCATGAATTTTCATCGCGGACGATTCCTATAAAAAAACTGTGTGTGATGTTGTTGATATTTTTTATTAGCTGTGAAAGACGAATTTGGAGTAAAGTGGCAACGGATGGTGTTTTAAATGTACAAGAAAAATTGTAGTATTAATACAACTATCATGTCAAAATTTGGAAAATTTTAGGGGTCATTTGACCTTTTAATACATTTAAGTGATTTCTAGCCATTTAATGACTGTAATTCAAATTTGAACTACATGTACATGCAACAACTAACCATAACGGTTTGAAAAGTCATATTTGTGTACTTGTGTGCGAGCTAATTCCACGTGCAGTAAATTGGTAGGAATTTTCAAACATATTGGTCTCACGGTTATGACACAAAGCATGAAGTGCCATGGCATTTAAATTCCAAAAAATTTAAAAAATATCAGGATCACATGAGACCTTGCTTGATGTAGTGTCTGTCGGATTTTGGGTTCCAGCAAAACCCTTGAGGTTTGAACTCTGGGGTGCGCACGAAGATCTCTCCTCCCCCTAGCTCACACCCTCACTGCGATCTCAAAGCTCAGCGCGCCGAACTCACGGAACAAGAGACACGAGGTCTATACTGGTTCGGGCCACCGATGTGGTGTAATACCCTACTCCAGTGTGGTGTGGTGGATTGGCTCTCGGGCTGAGGATGAACAGTTACAAGGGAAGAACAGCCTCCTGAGGAGAGGTGCTCTTGTGCTTGGCGAGCTTGTGTGGATCAGGATGATCTGAATGGCTCCAGATCAGTTGCCTCCTACTGTGGTGGCTAGTCCTATTTATAGAGGCCCTGGTCCTCTTCAAAAATGTAGGAGGGAAGGGATCCAACAACGGCCAAATTTGAAGGGAGACAACTAGTACATGTTATCCTGACTAAAGGTGGTCTTCGCCTGCCAAAGGCTCTGGTGGTGACGCCGTCTTGGGCTCCACGGTGACCTCCGTCCTGTCGTCCTGCTGGTCTTGGTCTCGTTGCACCGATATGGAAACCTTTGCCTGATGCCTCGGGACTCCTCGCCTGCGCTTGCCTCTTTAGCACCAAAGAGGAAACGAGTATGCTGCGCGCTCTGGCGCCCACCTGGCGCCTGCCTGGCCTTGGTCGTCATGGCTTGCGTCACAGGAACCTCGCGAGGTGCCCCTCGCCTTGATCTCTCCGCCCCTCGCGAGCCACCTGGTGAGGCTTCCCCCGAGGAGGTCTTGCGTTGTCCGAGGCTTGGCCCCTCGCGAGGGTCTTGAGCGTTGGCTGAAGAAGATGGGCCATACGGGGCCGCTGGTGGAGCCACACCATGGGCGGCAAGCAGGCAAGTCTGGGGACCCCCGTTCCCAGGATGCCGACAGTGTCATGCCACCAAGATGATGTGGTAAAAAATTTGGCATGTTTGACGAAAGTTTGGACACACACCCCTCACAAACCGGAGCAACTCACTAGAAGGCTCGTGCTTCCAAGAGGGAACAATGCATGTTTGATGATGAACAGGCGATAGCTTCCTCTTACGGCCTTCAAAAAAATTCTACAGTTAATGTGCACTAATACAACTGTCATTTGAAAATTTGGAAAATTCTAGGGGTCATTTACTCATTTGACCTTTTAAAGACATTTAAGTGATTTTATAGCCATTTAATGACCGTAATTCAAATTTGAACTACATCTACATGCAACAGCTAACCATAACGGTTTGAAAAATCATATTTGTGTACTTGTGTGCGAGTTAATTCCATGTGTGGTAAATTGGAGGGAATTTCAAACATATTGGTGTCACGGCCTGGACACATGCATAGAGTGCCATGGCATTTAAATACCAAAAATTTAAAAAAGATCAGAAACACATGAAACCTTGCTTGATGTAATGTCATGCCACCAAGATGATGTGGTAAATTTTTTTGGCATGTTTGACGAAGGTTTGGACACACACCCCTCACAAACCGGAGCAACTCACTAGAAGGCTCATGGTTCTGTGAGGGAACAATGCATGTTTGATGACGAACGGGAGATAGCTTCCTCTTATGGCCTTCAAAACTTTTCTACATTTAACATGCACTAATACAAATGTCATATGAAAATTTGCAAAATTCCAGGGGTCATTTGACCTTTTAAAGACATTTAAGTGATTTCTAGCCATTTAATGACCGTAATTCAAATTTGAACTACATCTACATGCAATGGCTTACAATAACGATTTGAAAAATCATATTTGTGTACTTATGTGCGAGTTAATTCCATGTGCAGTAAATTGGAAGGAATTTTCAAACATATTGGTGTCACGGCCTGGACACATGCATGGAGTGCCATGCCATTTAAATTCCAAAAAATTAAAAAATAATCAGAAACACATGAAACCTTGCTTGACGTAATGTCATGCCACCAAGATGATGTGGTAAAAAAATGGTTTGTTTGATGAAAGTTTGGACACACACACCCTCACAAACCGGTGCAACTCAATAGAAGGCTCGTGGTTCCGTGAGGGAACAATGCCTGTTTGATGACGAATCGACGATAGCTTCCTCTTATAGCCTTCAAAAAATTTCTATAGTTAAGTGCACTAATACAACTGTCATGTCAAAATTTGGAAAATTTCAGGGGTCATTTGACCTCTTTAAGACATTTAAGTGATTTTCTAGACATTTAATGACCGTAATCCAAATTTGAACTATATCTACATGTAGCGGCTAACCATAACGGTTTGAAAAAATATATTTGTGTACTTGTGTGTGAGTTAATTCCATGTGCAGTATACTGGAACGAATTTTCAAACATATTGGTGTCACAGCTTGCACACATGCATGGAGTGCCATGGCATTTAAATTCCAAAAATAAAAATAAAAAATGATCAGGTGATGTAAATATCTGGTGTTCAAAAAGAAAATGTAAAGATCTGGCAAGACAACTGGGCCCCACACGATTGGCACTCTATTTCGCGCCTCCGGGTTTGGAAGGTGAGTGGCGCAGCTTATTAATAAGACACGGTTATGTATTGGAAACCGTCTTCAAGTTCACACACGACTTTTTCTGTGGGAATCATGTGTAATTCAAACTATAGTACTCGTAAATTCCGGCGACCGGCGTGTGTACTATTCCCGTCCATCTAGATTCCGGCCAACAATAAATACGACCTTGCTCATGTCGTCCCGCCTGCATTCTCATCTACATCCTCCCCGCGCTCGCCCTCTCTCTCTCTCTCTCTCTCTCTCTCTCAAATCTCTGCCATGGCGCAGCCAATCTGTCGACGCGCCGACGAGGAGGCATCACCCCCCGAGGAAGCTCAGCCAAAGAGCAACGACGAGGAGGACCCCTACGCGTCGTGATGCAGCTTGAACTACGTCGGTATTTCACCAAAGAGGAAGGGATGATGCAGCACAGCTACGGTAGGTATTTCCCCCCAGTGATGAGACGAAGATTATCGAACCAGTAGGAGAACCATGCAACACTACGTGAACGACACCTGCACACAAATAAAAAATACTCGGAACCCGACGTATTAAAGGGGTTCTCAATCCCTTTCGGGCAAAGGTGTCAGAAATTGGCAAGTAGACGGGATAAAAATATGATAGATTGGATAAATAGATCTCGAATAAAAGCAAATTAAAATAAAGTGTAGCAAGGAATTTTTTGTATTTTTGTATTAATAGATCTCAAAGGAAAAGCAAATAAAAATAGATCGTGAAGGCAAATATAATAAAGAAGAGACCCGTGGGTCGTAGATTTCACTAGTGGCTCTCGAGAAAAATAGCATA
The DNA here is from genome assembly GCA_021605145.1 of Aegilops bicornis. Taxonomy (NCBI): domain Eukaryota; kingdom Viridiplantae; phylum Streptophyta; class Magnoliopsida; order Poales; family Poaceae; genus Aegilops; species Aegilops bicornis. Next base: position 431,285,989 of record CM038670.1, on the reverse strand, counting down.
CGGTGGGTAAACAAATTGCTATTGGGCAATTGATAGAACTTCAAATAATCATGATGATATCCAGGCAATGATCATTATATAAGCATCACGTCCAAGATTAGTAGATTGACTCCTGCCTACATCCACTACTCTTGGGGTATTTATAGGGCAAAGAGGTGGTGCGAGAGGCCACCAAGGTGGGCACAACCCACCTTGGCGCGCCTGGGCCCCCAGGCGCACCCTGGTGGGTTGTGCTCCCCTCGGAGCACCCCTCAGGTACTTTCTTGGTCCATCTGGTGTCTTCTGGTCCAGAAAAAATCCACAAAAAGTTTCGTTGCCTTTGGACTCCGTTTGGTATTGATTTCCTGTGATGTAAAAGACAAGCAGAGAACAACAACTGGCACTTGGCACTATGGCAATAGGTTAGTACCAAAAATGATATAAAATGATTGTAAAACATCCAAAAATGATAATATAACAGCATGGAATAATAAAAAATTATAGATATGTTGGAGACGTATCAGCATCCCCAAGCTTAATTCCTGCTCATCCTCGAGTAGGTGAATGATAAAAACAGAATTTTTTGTGGAATGCTGCCAAACATGTTCATCACATATTATTTTATTTGTAGCATGGACATTTGGACTTTTATATGGTTCAAAGCAATAGTCTAGTTTTGACATGAAGATTTCAATACTCAAGCATATCAACAAGCAACCATGTCTTTCAAAATATCAACGCTAAAGCAAGTTATCCCTAGCCCATTATGCTCAATCATTGATCCATTCATGAAACATGATGTCTATTACGCAACCTTCTTCTTGTAGACGTTGTTGGGCCTGCAAGTGCACAGGTTTGTAGGACAGTAGCAAATTTCCCTCAAGTGGATGACCTAAGGTTTATCAATCCATGGGAGGCGTTGGATGAAGATGGTCTCTCTCAAACAACCCTGCAACCAAATAACAAAGAGTCTCTTGTGTCCCCAACACACCCAATACAATGGTAAATTGTATAGGTGCACTAGTTCAGCGAAGAGATGGTGATACAAGTGCAATATGGATGGTAGATAAAGGTATTTGTAATCTGAAAATATAAAAAATAGCAAGGTAACTAATGATAAAAGTGAGCGTAAACGGTATTGCAATGATAGGAAACAAGGCCTAGGGTTCATACTTTCACTAGTGCAAGTTCTCTCAACAATAATAACATAGATAGATCATATAACAATCCCTCAACATGCAACAAAGAGTCACTCGAAAGCCACTAATAGCGGAGAACAAATATAGATATTATGGTAGGGTACGAAACCACCTCAAAGTTATTCTTCCCAATCATTCTGTTGGGCTATTCCTATTGAAGGAAATATGCCCTAGAGGCAATAATAAAGTTATTATTTATTTCCTTATTTCATGATAAATGTTTATTATTCATGCTAGAATTGTATTAACCGGAAACATGATACATGTGTGAATACATAGACAAACATATAGTCACTAGTATGCCTCTACTTGACTAGCTCATTAATCAAAGATGGTTATGTTTCCTAACCATATACATGTGTTGTTATTTGATTAATGGGATCACATCATTAGGAGAATGATGTGATTGACATGACCCATTCCGTTAGCCTAGCACTTGATCGTTTAGTATATTGCTATTGCTTTCTTCATGACTTATACATGTTCCTCGTAACTATGAGATTATGCAACTCCTGCCATCGGAGCAACACTTTGGGTGCTACCAAACGTCACAACGTAACTGAGTGATTAAAAAGGAGTACTACAGGTGTCTCCAAAGGTACATGTTGGGTTGGCGTATTTCGAGATTAGGTTTTGTCACTCCGATTGTCGGAGAGGTATCTCTGGGCCCTCTCGGTAATGCACATCACTATAAGCCTTGCAAGCAATGTAGCTAATGAGTTAGTTACGGGATGATGCATTACATAAACGAGTAAAGATACTTGCCAGTAACGAGATTGAACTAGGTATTGGATACCGACGATCGAATCTCGGGCAAGTAACATACCGATGACAAAGGGAACAACGTATGTTGTTATGCGGTTTGACCGATAAAGATCTTCGTAGAATATGTAGGAGCCAATATGGGCATTCAGGTTCCGCTATTGGTTATTGACCGAGAATAGTTCTAGGTCATGTCTACATAGTTCTCGAACCCGTAGGGTCCGCACGCTTAACGTTACGATGGCTTTTATTATGAGTTTATGAGTTTTGATGTACCAAGGAGTTCGAGTCCCGGATGAGATCGGGGACATGACGAGGAGTCTCGAAATGGTCGAGACGTAAAGATCGATATATTGGACGACTATATTCGGAGTTCGGAAAGGTTCCGAGTGATTCGGGTATTTTTGGGAGTACCGGAGAGTTCCGGGAATTCGTATTGGGCCTCTTTGGGCTATACGGGAAAGGAGAGAAAGGGCCAAAAGAGTGGCCGCACCTCTCCCCTTGGACTAGTCCGAATTGGACTAGGGACGGGGGGGCGCACCCTTCCTTCTTTCTCCTTCTCTCTTCCCTTTCCTTCTCTCCTACTCCTACTACATGGAAGGGTTCCTAGTTGGACTAGGAAAGGGGGAATCCTACTCCCGGTGGGAGTAGGACTCCCCTAGGGCACGCCATAGAGAGGGTCGGGCCTCCCCTCCTCCACTCCTTTATATACGGGGGCAGGGGGCACCCCATGAACACACAAGTTGATCTACGGATCGTTCCTTAGCCGTGTGCGGTGCCCCCTTCCACCATATTCCACCTCGGTCATATCGTCGCGGAGTTTAGGCGAAGCCCTGCGCCGGTAGAGCATCATCATCGTCACCACGCAGTCGTGCTGACGGAACTCATCCCCGACACTTTGCTGGATCGGAGTCCAGGGATCGTCATCTTGAACGTGTGCTGAACTCGGAGGTGCCATACGTTCGGTACTTGGATCGGTCGGATCGTGAAGACGTACGACTACATCAACCGCGTTGTCATAACGCTTCCGCTTACGGTCTACGAGGGTACATGGACAATACTCTCCCTCTCGTTGCTATGCATCACCATGATCCTTGCGCAGCGTAGGGAATTTTTTGAAATTACTACATTCCCCAACAGTGGCATCCGAACCTGGTTTTATGCGTTGATGTTATATGCACGAGTAGAACACAAGTGAGTTGTGGGCGATACAAGTCATACTGCTTACCGGCATGTCATACTTTGGTTCGGGCGGTATTGTGAGATGAAGCGGCCCGGACCGACATTACGCAGACGCTTACGCGAGACTGGTTTCACCGCGAGCACTCGTTGCTTAAAGGTGACTGGCGGGTCTCTGTCTCTCTCACTTTAGTTGAACCGAGTGCACGCCCGGTCCTTGCGAAGGTTAAAACAGCACCAACTTGACAAACTATCGTTGTGGTTTTGATGCGTAGGTAAGAACGGTTCTTGCTAAGCCCGTAGCAGCCACGTAAAACTTGCAACAACAAAGTAGAGGACGTCTAACTTGTTTTTGCAGGGCATGTTGTGATGTGATATGGTCAAGACGTGATGAGGATATAAGTTGTTGTATGAGATGATCATGTTTTATAGAAGTTATCGGCAACTGGCAGAAGCCTTATGGTTGTCTCTTTATTACATAAGATGCAAGCGCCAAATAATTGCTTTACTTTATCGCTATGCGATAGCAATAGTTGCAAGAGCAATAGTTGGCGAGACGACCATGTGACGACACATTGATATAGATCAAGATGATGGAGATCATGGTGTCATGCGGTGACGATGGAAATCATGACGATGCTTTGGAGATGGAGATCAAAGGCACAAGATGATGATGGCCATATCATGTCACATATTTTGATTGCATATGATGTTTATCTTTTATACATCTTATTTTGCTTAGTTTGACGGTAGCATTTTAAGATGGTCTCTCACTAAATTATCAAGAAGTGTTCTCCCTGAGTATGCACCGTTGCGAAAGTTCTTCGTCTTTGAGACACCACGTGATGATCGGGTGTGATAGGCTCTACGTTCAAATACAACGGGTGCAAAATAGTTGCACACGCGGAATACTCAGGTTAAACTTGACGAGCCTAGCATATAACAGATATGGCCTCGGAACACGGAGACTGAAAGGTCGTGCGTGAATCATATACTAGATATGATCAACATATTGATGTTCACCGTTGAAACTACTCCATCTCACGTGACGATCGGACATGGTGTAGTTGATATGGATCACGTAATCACTTAGAGGATTAGAGGGATGTCTATCTAAGTGAGAGTTCTTAAGTAATATGATTAATTGAACTTTAATTTATCATGAACTTAGTCCTGGTAGTATTTTGCAAATTATGTTGTAGATCAATAGCTCGCGTTGTTGCTTTCATATGTTTATTTTAATATGTTCCTAGAGAAAACTGTGTCGAAAGATGTTAGTAGCAATGATGCGGATTGGATCCGTGATCCGAGGTTTATCCTCATTGCTGCCTGTAAGAATTATGTCCTTAATGCACCGCTAGGTGACAGACCTATTGTAGGAGCAGATGCAGACGTTATGAACGTTTGACTAGCTCAATATGATGACTACTTGATAGTTTAGTGCACCATGCTTAACGGCTTAGAATCGGGACTTCAAAGACGTTTTGAACGTCATGGACCATATGAGATGATCCAGGAATTGAAGTTAATATTTCAAGCAAATACCCGAGTTGAGAGATATGAAGTCTCCAACAAGTTCTATAGCTAAAAGATGGAGGAGAATCGCTCAACTAGTGAGCATGTGCTCAGATTGTCCGGGTACTACAATCGCCTGAATCAAGTGGGAGTTAATCTTCCAGATAAAATAGTGATTGACAGAAATTCTAGTCACCATCACCAAGTTAGTAGAACTTCGTGATGAACTATAATATGCAAGGGATGACGAAAGTGATTCCTAAGCTCTTCGTGATGGAAATCAACGAAGGTAGAAATCAAGAAAAACATCAAGTGTTGATAGTTAACAAGATCACTAGTTTCAAGAAAAGGGCAAAGGGAAGAAGGGGAACTTCAATAAGAACGGCAAGCAAGTTGTTGCTCAAGTGAAGAAGCCCAAGTCTGGACCTAAGCACGAGACCGAGTGCTTCTACCGCAAAGGAACTGGTCATCGAAGCGGAACTGCCCCAAGTATTTGGCGGATAAGAAGGATGGCAAAGTGAACAAAGGTATATTTGATATACATGTTATTGATGTGTACTTTACTAGTGTTTATAGTAGCCCTGAGTATTTGATACTTGTTCGGTTGCTAAGATTAGTAACCGAAACAGGAGTTACAGAATAAACAGAGACTAGTTGAGGGTGAAATAACGATGTGTGTTGGAAGTGATTCCAAAATTGATATGATCATCATCGCACACTCCCTATACTTTCGGGATTAGTGTTAAACCTAAATAAATGTTATTTGGCGCTTATGCGTTGAGCATGAATATGATTTGATCATGTTTATTGCAATACGGTTATTCATGTAAGTTAGAGAATAATTGTTGTTCTGCTTACATGAATAAGACCTTCGATGATCATACACCCAATGAAAATAGTTTGTTGGATCTCGATCGTAGTGATACACATATTCATAATATTGATGCCAAAAGATGCAAAGTTAATAATGATAGTGCAACTTATTTGTGGCGCCGTTTGGGTCATATCGGTGTAAAGCGCATGAAGAAATTCCATAAAGATGGATTTTCGGAATCACTTGGTTATGAATCATTTGATGCTTGCGAACCGTGCCTTTGGGCGAGATGACTAAAACTCCGTTCTCCAGAACAATGGAACGAGCATCGACTTGTTGGAAATAATACATACCGATGTATGCGATCCAATGAGTGTTGATGCCCGTGGCAAGTATCATTATTTTCTCGACCTTCACAGATGATTTGAGCAGATATGCGTATATCTTCTTGATGAAACATAAGTCTGAAATAATTGAAAGGTTCAAAGAATTTCAGAGTGAAGTGGAAAAATCATCGTAACAAGAAAATAAAGTTTCTGCGATCTGATCACGGAGACGAATATTTGAGTTACGAGTTTGGTCTTCAATTATAACAATGTGGAATAGTTTCACAGCTCACGCCACCTGGAACACCACAACATAATGGTGTGTCCGAGCGTCATAACCGTACTTTATTAGATATAGTACAATCTATGATGTTTCTTACCGATTTACCACTATCGTTTTGGGGTTATGCATTAGAGACAGCTACATTCACGTTAAATAGGGCACCATCTAAATCCGCCGAGACGACACCGTATGAACTATGGTTTAGCAATAAACCTAAGCTGTCGTTTCTTAAAGTTTGGAGTTGCGATGCTTATATGAAAAAGTTTTTCAACCTGATAAGCTCGAACCCAAATCGGAGAAGTGCGTCTTCATAGAATACCCAAAGGAAACTGTTGGGTACACCTTCTATCACAGATCTAAAGGCAAAACATTCGTTGCTAAGGTGGATCCTTTCTAGAGAAGGAGTTTCTCTCGAAAAGAAGTGAGTGGGAGGAAAGTAGAACTTGATGAGGTAATTGTACCTTCTCCCTTATTGGAAAGTAGTTCATCACGTAAATCAGTTCCAGTGATTCCTACACCAATTAGTGAGGAAGTTAATGATGATGATCATGAAACTTCAGATCAAGTTGCTACCAAACCTCGTGAGGTCTTCCAGAGTAAGATCCGCACCAGTGGTACGGTAATCATGTTACGGAAGTCATGTTACTAGACCATGATGAACCTCACGAACTATGAGGAAGCGATGATGAGCCCAGATTCCGCGAAATGGCTTGAGGCCATGAAATCTGAGATAGGATCCATGTATGAGAACAAAGTATGGACTTTGATTAACTTGCTCGATGATCAGCAAGCCATGTTAAATAAATGGATCTTCAAGAGGAAGACGGACACTTGATAGTAGTGTTACTATCTACAAAGCTCGACTTGTCGCAAAAGGGTTTTCGACAAGTTCAAGGTGTTGACTACAATGAGATTTTCTCAAGCTGTAGCGTTGCTTAAGTCTGTCCGAATCATGTTAGCAATTGCCACATTTTATGAAATCTGGCAAATGGATGTCAAAACTGCATTCCTTAATGGATTTATTAAAGAAGAGTTGCATATGATGCAACCAGAAGGTTTTGTCAATCCTAAAGATGCTAACAAAATGTGCAAGCTTCAGCGATCCATCTATGGACTGGTGCAAGCATCTCGGAGTTGGAATAAACCCTTTGATAGTGTGATCAAAGCATATGGTTTTATACAGACTTTTGGAGAAGCCTGTATTTACAAGAAAGTGAGTGGGAGCACTACATAATTTCTGATAAGTATATGTGAATGGCATATTGTTGATCAGAAGTGATGTAGAATTTTTCTGGAAAGCATAAATGAGTATTTGAAAGGAGTTCTTTAAAAGAAAGATCTCAGTAAAGCTACTTACATATTGAGCATCAAGATCTATTGAGATAGATCAAGACGCTTGATAAGTTTTTTCAATAAGTACATACCTTGTCAAGATTTTGAAGTAGTTCAAAATAGAACAGTCAAAGAAAAGTTCTTGCCTGTGTTGCAAAGGTGTGAAATTGAGTAAAACTCAAATCCCGACCACGGCAGAAAAATAGAAAAGAGAATGAAAGTCATTCGCTATGCCTCAGTCATAGGTTCTATAAAGTATGCTATGCTATGTACCAGACCTATTGTATACCTTGCTCTGAATTTGGCAAGGGAGTACAATAGTGATCTAGGAGTAGATCATCGGACATTGGTCAAGAACATCCTTAGTGAGGACTAAGGAAATATTTCTCGATTATGGAGGTGATAAAAGAGCCCGTCAGAAAGAGTTACATCGATGCAAGCTTTTTACACTGATCCAGATGACTCTAAGTCTCAATCTGGATACATATTGAAAGTGGGAGAAATTAGCTAGAGTAGCTCCGTGCGAGCATTGTAGACATAAAATATTTGCAAAAATACATACGGCTCTAAATGTGACCCCGTTGACTAAGCTTCTCTCACGAGCAAAACATGATCATACCCTAGTACTCTTTGGGTGTTAATCACATAGCGATATGAACTAGATTATTGACTCTAGTAAACCCTTTGGGTGTTGGTCACATGACGATGTGAACTATGGGTGTTAATCACATATAGATGTGAATATTAGTGTTGAATCACATGATGATGTGAACTAGATTATTGACTCTAGTGCAAGTGGGAGACTGAAGGAAATATGCCCTAGAGGCAATAATAAAGTTATTATTTATTTCCTTATTTCATGATAAATGTTTATTATTCATGCTAGAATTGTATTAACCGGAAACATGATACATGTGTGAATACATAGACAAACATATAGTCACTAGTATGCCTCTACTTGACTAGCTCATTAATCAAAGATGGTTATGTTTCCTAACCATATACATGTGTTGTTATTTGATTAATGGGATCACATCATTAGGAGAATGATGTGATTGACATGACCCATTCCGTTAGCCTAGCACTTGATCGTTTAGTATATTGCTATTGCTTTCTTCATGACTTATACATGTTCCTGTAACTATGAGATTATGCAACTCCTGCCATCGGAGGAACACTTTGGTGCTACCAAATGTCACAACGTAATCGGGTGATTATAAAGGAGTACTACAGTGTCTCCAAAGGTACATGTTGGGTTGGCGTATTTCGAGATTAGGTTTTGTCACTTGATTGCTCGGAGAGGTATCTCTGGGCCCTCTCGGTAATGCACATCACTATAAGCCTTGCAAGCAATGTAGCTAATGAGTTAGTTACGGAATGATGCATTACGTAAACGAGTAAAGAGACTTGCCAGTTACGAGATTGAACTGGGTATTGGATACCGACGATCAAATCTCGGGCAAGTAACATACCGATGACAAAGGGAATAACGTATGTTGTTATGCGGTTTGACCGATAAAGATCTTCGTAGAATATGTAGGAGCCAAGATGGGCATCGAGGTTCCGCTATTGGTTATTGACCGAGAATAGTTCTAGTTCATGTCTACATAGTTCTCGAACCCGTAGGGTCCGCACGCTTAACGTTACGATGACAGTTTTATTATGAGTTTATGAGTTTTGATGTACTGAAGGAGTTCGGAGTCCCGGATGAGATCGGGGACATGACGAGGAGTCTCGAAATGGTCGAGACATAAAGATCGATATATTGGACGACTATATTCGGAGTTCGGAAAGGTTCCGAGTGATTCGGGTATTTTTGGGAGTACTGGAGAGTTACGGGAATTCGTATTGGGCCTCTTTGGGCCATACGGGAAAGGAGAGAAAGGGCCAAAAGAGTGGCCGCACCTCTCCCCTTGGACTAGTTCGAATTGGACTAGGGAGGGGGGGCGCACCCTTCCTTCCTTCTCCTTCTCTCTTCCCTTTCCTTCTCTCCTACTCCTACTACATGGAAGGGTTCCTAGTTGGACTCGGCAAAGGGGAATCCTACTCCCGGTGGGAGTGGGACTCCCCTAGGCGCGCCATAGAGAGGGCGGCCCTCCCTCCTCCACTCCTTTATATCTGGGGGCAGGGGGCACCCCATGAACACACAAGTTGATCTACGGATCGTTCCTTAGCCGTGTGCGGTGCCCCCCTCCACCATATTCCACCTCGGTCATATCGTCGCGGAGTTTAGGCGAAGCCCTGCGCCGGTAGAGCATCATCATCGTCACCACGCCGTCAGGTCGACGGAACTCATCCCGACACTTTGCTGGATCGGAGTCCGGGATCGCCATCGAGCTGAACGTGTGCTGAACTCGGAGGTGCCGTGACGTTCGCACTTGGATCGGTCGGATCGTGAAGACGTACGACTACATCAACCGCGTTGTCATAACGCTTCCGCTTACGGTCTACGAGGGTACATGGACAATACTCTCCCCTCTCGTTGCTATGCATCACCATGATCCTTGCGTGTGCGTAGGAAATTTTTTGAAATTACTACGTTCCCCAACACCTATAAGTGTCACAAACAGCCCTAGAGTTCGTACTAGAATACCACCTTAAGACACAAATCAACCAAAACCCTAATGTCACCTAGATACTCCAATGTCACCTCAAGTATCCGTGGGTATGATTATACGATATGCATCACACAATCTCAAATTCATCTATTCAACCAACACATAGAACCTCAAAGAGTGCCCCAAAGTTTCTACCGGAGAATCACGACGAAAACGTGTGCCAACCCCTATGCATAGGTTCATGGGCGGAACCCGCAAGTTGACCACCAAAACATACATCAAGTGAATCACGTGATATCCCGTTGTCACCACAGATACGCACGACAAGACATACATCAAGTGTTCTCAAATCTTTAAAGACTCAATCTGATTAGATAACTTCAAAGGGGAAACTCAATACATTACAAGAGAGAAGAGGGGGAGAAGAAACATAAGATCCAACTATAATAGCAAAGCTCGCGATACATCAAGATCGTGCCAAATCAAGAACACGAGAGAGAGAGAGAGAGATCAAACACATAGCTACTGGTACATACCCTCAGCCCCGAGGGTGAACTACTCCCTCCTCGTCATGGAGAGCACCGGGATGATGAAGATGGCCACCGGTGAGGGTTCCCCCCTCCGGCAGGGTGCCGGAACAGGGTCTCGATTGGTTTTTGGTGGCTCTGGAGGTTTTGCAGCGGCGGAACTTCCGATCTAATCTCTGTTTTAGAAGTTTTACGAGACGTAGGTATATATGGGTGCAGGGGGTACATCGGTGGACCGAAGGGGGGGCCACGAGGCAGGGGGGCGCGCCCCAGGGGGTGGGCGCGCCCCCCACCCTTGTGAGCACCTCCCTTCTTTCCTGACGTGCACTCCAAGTCCATCGGGTGGCTTTCCTTCCAAAAATAACTTCTCCGGTTGATTTCGTTCCATTTTGACTCCATTTGATATTCCTTTTCCTCGAAATACTGAAATAGGCATAAAACAGCAAATTTGGCCTGGGCCTCCGGTTAATAGGTTAGTCCCAAAAATAATATAAAAGTGGATAATAAAGCCCAGTATTGCCCAAAACAGTAGATAATATAGCATGGAGCAATCAAAAATTATAGATACGTTGGAGACTTATCAAGCATCCCCAAGCTTAATTCCTGCTCGTCCTCGAGTAGGTAAATGATAAAAAAAGTTAATTTTTTATGTGGAACGCTAGTTGGCATAATTTCAATGTAATTATTCTTACTTGTGATATGAATATTCAGATTCGAAAGATTCAAGACAAAAGTTCATATTGATAAAAGAAATAGTAATACTTCAAGCATACTAATCAAAGTAATCATGTCTTCACAAAATAGCATGGCAAAATAAAGTTCATCCCTACAAAATCATATACTTAGGCTATGCTTCATTTTCGTCACACAAAGATGTTCCCAACTTCTATACCCCCGATGACAAGCCAAGCAATTGTTTCATACTTAAATAATCTCAAACTTTATCAACCTTCACGAAATACATGAGCGTGAGACATGGATATAGCACTATTGGTGGAATAGAATATGATGATGGGGATTGTGTGGAGAAGACAAAAGGAGAAAGTCTCACATTGACGAGGATAATCAACGGGCTATGGAGATGCCCATCAATTGATGTCAACATGAGGAGTAGGGATTGCCATGCAACGGATGCACTAGAGCTATGAATGCTCAACAAAAGAAAACTAGTGGGTGTGCATCCAACTTGCTTGCTCATGAAGACCTAGGGCATTTGAGGAAGCCCATCGTAGGAATATACAAGCCAAGCTCTATAATGAAAAATTCCCACTAGTATAAAAAGACTACTTATGAGACTCACTATATGAAAAACATGGTGCTACTTTGAAGCACAATATATGAGACTCACTACATGAAGAACAAGGTGCTACTTTGAAGCACAAGTGTGGAAAAAGAGATAGTAACATTGCCCTTTTTTTGGGCCTTTCCCTTTTTTTTTCTTTTTGGCCTTTTTATATTGGGCAATGCTCTAATAATGATGATCATCACACTTCTATTGATTACAACATAAGGATTACAACTCGAAACTAGAACAAGATATGACTCTATATGAATGCCTCGGTGATGTAAGGATGGTGCAATGAATCAAGAGTGACATGTATGAAAAATAATGCATGGTGGCTTTGCCACAAATACGATGTCAACTACATGATCATGCAATGGCAATATGACAAAAGTAAAGTATGTCATGATGATGATGAACGGAACGATGGAAAGTTGCATGGCAATATATCTCGGAATGGCTATGGAAATGCCATAATAGGTAGGTATGGTGGCTGTTTTGAGGAAGATATAGGGAGGTTTATGTGTGATAGAGCGTATCATATCACTGGGTTTGGATGCACCGTGAAGTTTGCACCAACTCTCAAGGTGAGAAAGGGCAATGCACGGCATCAAGAGACTAGCAAAGGCGGAAAGGTAAAAGTGCGTATAATCCATGGACTCAACATTAGTCAAAATAACTCATATACTTATTGCAAAAATTTAGAAGTCATCAAAAATCAAGTACTACGCGCATTCTCCTAGGGGGATAGATTTGTAGGAAAAGAACATCGCTCGTCCCCGACCGCCACTCATAAGGATGCACAAGCCAGGTACACTTCATGTTTCAAATTTGTTACACAACTTTAACCATACGTACATGCTACGAGACTTGCTAACTTCAACACAAGCATTCTTTGAATTCATAATCACCCAACTAGCATGACTTTAATATCACTACCTCCATATCTCAAAACAATTATCAAGCATCAAACTTTTCTTAGTATTCAACACACTCATAAGAAAGTCTTACAAATCTTGAATACCAAGCATATTACGATTTTAAGCAAATTACCATGCTATTTAAGAATCTCAAAATAATATAAGTGAAGCATGAGAGTTCATCTATTTCTTAAAAATAAAACTACCACCATGCTCTAAAAGATATAAGTGAAGCACTAGAGCAAACAACAAACTACTCCAAAAGATATAAGTGAAGATCAATGAGTAATCGAATAATTGTGCAACTATGTGAAGACTCTTTAACATTAAGGAGTTTCAGATCTTGGTACTTTATTCAAATAGCAAGCTAAGCTAAATAAAATAACAATGCAAGGATAGCACAACTCATGTGAAGAAGCAAAAACTTAGGCTCAACCGATACTAACTGATAGTTGTTGAAGAAGAAAGGTGGGATGCCAACGGGGGCAACCCCAAGCTTAGATGCTTGAGACTTCTTGAAATAATATGTTGGGGTGCCTTGGGCATCCCCAAGCTTGAGCTTTTGCGTCTCCTTAATTCCTCTCATATCATGGTTTCTCTTTTTATCAAAAGCTTCATTCATAACAAACTCAACAAGAACTCGTGAGATAGGTTAGTATAAACCAATGCAAAACCTTATCATTTCCTACTGTAACAAATCACTAACATTATTATTCAACATTGCATACTAAATGCCTCTGCATATTTAATACTCGTATCTTTAAATAGAACCATTAAACAAGCAAACATATGCAAACAATGCAAACATAACAGCAATCTGCCAAAACAGTATAGTCTGTAAAGAATGCAAGATTCATCATACTTCCCTAACTCCAAAATTATGAACTAAAATTCCCACTGTAATAAATTTATCAGATCTCAGTATGCAAAAAGATTCAACATTATACCACTCTCTGACTTTTCTAGGGAATTTTTGCAATAGCGGTAAACTTTCTGTTTTCAAACAGCAACATGTATAGTAGCAAAATAAGCATGGCAATGGCTATCCTTGACATTTTTATTGAAACTAGAGATGCAAAACATTATTATAAATGACAGCAAGCAAATACTAACAAAAGTAAATGACGCTCCAAGAAAAACACATGTCATGTGGTGAATAAAAATATAGCTCCAAGTAAAGTTACCGATGAACGAAGACGAAAGAGGGGATGCCTTCTGGGGCATCCCCAAGCTTAGGCTATTGGTTGTCCTTGAATATTACCTTGGGGTGCCTTGGGAATCCCCAAGCTTAGGCTCTTGCCACTCCTTATTCCATAGTCCATCGAATCTTTACCCAAAACTTGAAAACTCCACAACACAAAACTTAACAGAAAACTCGTAAGCTCCGTTAGCGAGAGAAAACAAAACACCACTTCAAGGTACTGTAATTAACTCATTATTTATTTATATTGGTGTTAAACATACTGTATTACAAATTCTCTATGATTTATAAACTATTTTACTAGCCATAGATTCATCAAAATAAGCAAGCAACACAATGAAAACAGAATCTGTCAAAAACAGAACAGTCTGTAGTAATCTGTAACTAACACAAACTTATGGAACTCCAAAAATTCTAAAATAAATTGGTGGACCTGAGGAATTTGTCTAGTAATCATCTGCAAAAATAATCAACTAAATATCACTCTCCAGTAAAAAGTTTTAGCTAATTTCGTGAGAGCTAAAGTTTCTGTTTTTTACAGCATGATCATAAAGACTTCACTCAAGTCTTCCCAAAGGTTCTACTTGGCACAAACACTAATTAAAACATAAAACCACATCTAAACAGAAGCTAGATAGATTATTTATTACTAAACATGACCAAAAAGCAAGAAACTAAAATAAAACTGGGTTGCCTCCCAACAAGCGCTAACGTTTAACGCCCCTAGCTAGGCATGATGATTTCAATGATGCTCACATAAAAGATAAGAATTGAAACATAAAGAGAGCATCATGAAGAATATGACTAGCACATTTAAGTCTAACCCACTTCCTATGCATAGGGATTTTGTGAGCAAACAACTTATGGGAACAATAATCAACTAGCATAGGAAGGCAAAACAAGCATAACTTCAAAACTTTAAGCACATAGAGAGGAAACTTGATATTATTGCAATTCCTACAAGCATATATTCCTCCTTCATAATAATTTTCAGTAGCATCATGAATGAATTCAACAATATAACCAGCACCTAAAGCATTCTTTTCATGATCTACAAGCATAGAATTTTTATTACTCTCCACATAAGCAAATTTCTTCTCATAAATAATAGTGGGAGCAAACTCAACAAAACAACTATCATATGATTGAAAATTAAGATCAAGATGACAAGTTTCATGGTTATCATTATTCTTTAAAGCATACGTGTCATCACAATAATCATCGTAGATAGGAGGCATGCTTTCATCATAGTAAATTTGCTCATCAAAGCTTGGGGGACAAAAAAAATATCATCTTCATCAAACATAGCTTCCCCAAGCTTGTGGCTTTGCATATCATTAGCATCATGGATATTCAAGGAATTCATACTAACAACATTGCAATCATGCTCATCATTCAAAGATTTAGTGCCAAACAATTTAATGCATTCTTCTTCTAACACTTGGGCACAATTTTCCTTTCCATCATACTCACGAAAGATATTAAAAATATGAAGCGTATGAGACAAACTCAATTCCATTTTTTTAGTTTTAGTTTTCTTTTATAAACTAGATTAGTGCTAAAACAAGAAACAAAAAGATTTGATTGCAAGATCTAAAGATATACCTTCGATCACTAACCTCCCCGGCAACAGCGCCAGAAAAGAGCTTAGTTGACGGGGTGTGAGTGAGTGCCGCTTACCTAGCCTCCCCGGCAACGGCGCCAGAAAAGATCTTGATGTCTACTACGCAACCTTCTTCTTGTAGACGTTGTTGGGCCTGCAAGTGCACAGGTTTGTAGGACAGTAGCAAATTTCCCTCAAGTGGATGACCTAAGGTTTATCAATCCATGGGAGGCGTAGGATGAAGATGGTATCTCTCAAACAACCCTGCAACCAAATAACAAAGAGTCTCTTGTGTCCCCAACACACCCAATACAATGGTAAATTGTATAGGTGCACTAGTTCGGCGAAGAGATGGTGATACAAGTGCAATATGGATGGTAGATAAAGGTATTTGTAATCTGAAAATATAAAAAACAGCAAGGTAACTAATGATAAAAGTGAGTGTAACGGTATTGCAATGATAGGAAACAAGGCCTAGGGTTCATACTTTAACTAGTGCAAGTTCTCTCAACAATAATAACATAGATAGATCATATAACAATCCCTCAACATGCAACAAAGAGTCACTCGAAAGCCACTAATAGCGGAGAACAAATGTAGAGATTATGGTAGGGTACAAAACCACCTCAAAGTTATTCTATCCAATCAATCCGTTGGGCTATTCCTATAAGTGTCACAAACAGCCCTAGAGTTCGTACTAGAATAACACCTTAAGACACAAATCAACCAAAACCCTAATGTCACCTAGATACTCCAATGTCACCTCAAGTATCCGTGGGTATGATTATACGATATGCATCACTCAATCTCAAATTCATCTATTCAACCAACACATAGAACCTCAAAGAGTGCCCCAAAGTTTCTACCGGAGAATCACAACGAAAACGTGTGCCAACCCCTATGCATAGGTTCATGGGCGGAACCCGCAAGTTGATCACCAAAACATACATCAAGTGAATCACGTGATATCCCATTGTCACCACAGATACGCACGGCAAGACATACATCAAGTGTTCTCAAATCTTTAAAGACTCAATCCGATAAGATAACTTCAAAGGGTAAACTCAATCCATTACAAGAGAGAAGAGGGGTAGAAGAAACATAAGATCCAACTATAATAGCAAAGCTCGCGATACATCAAGATCGTGCCAAATCGAGAACACGAGAGAGAGAGAGAGAGAGAGAGAGAGAGAGAGAGAGAGAGAGATCAAACACATAGCTGCTGGTACATACCCTCAGCCCCGAGGGTGAACTACTCCCTCCTCGTCATGGAGAGCGCCGGGATGATGAAGATGGCCACCAGTGAGGATTCCCCCCTCCGTGAAGTCTTGAACAGGGTCCCGATTGGTTTTTGGTGGCTCTGGAGGTTTTGCGGCGGCGGAACTCCCGATCTAATTTCTGTTCTGGAAATTTTATGATACGTAGGTATATATGGGTGCAGGGGGTACGTCGGTGGAACGAAGGGGGGGCCATGAGGCAGGGGCGCGCCCCAGGGGGGTGGGCGCGCCCCACCCTCGTGAGCACCTCCCTTCTTTCCTGACGTGCACTCCAAGTCCATCGGGTGGCTTTCCTTCCAAAAATAACTTCTCCAGTTGATTTTGTTCCGTTTTGACTCCGTTTGATATTCCTTTTTCTCGAAATACTGAAATAGGCATAAAACAACAAATCTGGCCTGGGCCTTCGGTTAATAGGTTAGTCCCAAAAATAATATAAAAGTGGATAATAAAGCCCAATATTGCCAAAACAGTAGATAATATAGCATGGAGCAATCAAAAATTATAGATACGTTGGAGACGTATCAAAACACACTCGCATATTAGCTACACCCAATGCTCAAGTACGATCATAGTGCCCCTTAGTTGGTGCTTTATAAGAGAAGATGGAGACTCAAGTAAAAATAAAAATTTCATAAAGTAAAAGAAAGGCCCTTCACAGAGGAAAGTAGGGATTTGTAGAGGTGCCAGAGAACAAAGCGAAAAAGATAGAGATAAAACATTTTGGGTGGCATGCTTTTCCTATCAACGAAAACGATCGAGTAGTTCCCAATACTTTCCATGCTAGATATATCATAGGCGGTTCCCAAACAGAAAATAAAGTTTGTTCCTTTTTCAACCATACTTTCACTTTCAATGGCTAACCATATCCACGGGTGCCTTCCATACCAACACTTTCCAAGGAATTTATTATTTGACAACATAAAGTAAATTTATTTTTCATTTCGGGACTGGGCATCCCTAATACATTTGCCTTACTCTCGTGCAATGACAAGTGAATAAACACTCATCTTGAGAATAACATATCTAGCATGGAAATATATCAGCCACCCCCTACCGTTTCATGAGCGGTACGAGCACACAGAAGAGAAGTTTATTTTGAAAATTGGAGATGGCACATACAAATTTGCTTAGAACTGCAAAAGAATACTGCATATAGGTAGGTATAGTGGACTCATGTGGCAAAAACTGGTTTAAAGGATTTTGGATGAGAAGTAGTGATCATTCTTAGTGCAAATGAAGGCTAGCAAATGATTGAGAAGCATCCAACCAAGAAACGGAAAATCTCATAAGCGAGCATTAAGCATAACTAACACCAAATAATGCACCACAAGTAGGATGTAATTTCATTGCATAACTATCGACTTTCGTTCTTGCATAGGTAATCACAAACCTTAACACCAATATTCTTATAATTACTCATCAACATGACTCACATATCACTATCATCATATCTCAAAACTATTACAAAGAATCAAGTTTGTTTTGTCCAATGATCTTCATGAAAGTTTTTATTATATCCTCCTAGGATATCTATCACTTTGGAACTAGTTTCATATGTTGCTTTTGATAAGCTCAAACAAATATTAGTGAAGATCATGAGCATAAAAAATTTCTCCTCTCAAAATGATTTAAGTGAAGTAAGAGAGACTTTCTTAAAAAATTTACTAACTCTCAAATAAATCAAATTGAAGCATGAGAGCATTTATTCAAAAAATACTAATGCACACCATGCTAAAAAAGATATAAGTGAAGCACTAGAGCAATTCCATAGCTCATAAAGATTTAAGTGAAGGATAGAGAGGAATTCTAACAAGTCATAGCATAATATTGGCTCTCTCAAATAGTTGTGTCCAGCAAGGATTCATGACTTAAAATAAAAAGCAAAACAAGCAAAGATTCATATCATATAAGACGCTCCAAGCAAAACTCATAATATGTGACGAATAAAAATATAGCTCTGAGTAAAATGCCGATGGTCGTTAGAAGAAAGAGGGGATGCCACTCAGGCATCCCCAAGCTTAGTTGATTGCTTCTCTTTGTATAATAGCTTGGGATGCCATGGGCATCCCCAAGCTTAGGCTCTTCTTACTTCTTATTCCTTCATCCATCGTAATGTCACCCAAAACTTGAAAACTTCAATCACACAAAACTCAACAAGACCTTCGTGAGATCCGTTAGTATAAGAAAGCAAATCACTACTATAAGTACTGTTGCAAAACCATTCATATTTTATTTTTGCATTATATCTACTATATTCCAACTTTTCTATGGCAAAAACTCTTCAAAGGAAACCATAGAATCATCAAAACAAGCACACAACGCAAAGAAAACAGAATCTGTCAAAAAAAGAACAGTCTGTAGCAATCTGGATGTTTTGAATAGTTATGTAACTCCAAAAATTCTGAAAACTTAGGACATCGTAGGAAATTTGTATATAAATCTTGTTTAAAAATTTCAGAATTTTTTCGTCGTTTCTGTGATTTTAAAAAATTATTTTACTGGATGCAAAAGTTTCTGTTTTCCAATAAGGTCAAAGCAACTTCTACCCAACATAATCCCAAAGGCTTTGCTTGGCACAAACACTAATTAATACACAAAAAACACAATCATAACAGTAGCATAATTGTGCAAACACTCAAGAACAGAAATCAAAAGACAAAAATAAATTTTATTCATTGGGTTGCGTACCAACAAGCGCTATCATTTTACGCCCCTAGCTAGGCATAAAGCACGGATCTAAGTATTGTCATCTTTGTCCTTGATTTCTTAGAGGTGTTTTTGTCAGGAGGTTTTGCAAAAATAACATAAAACACATTATCCATAGAAACCTTAGCACTATCAAGTTGCTTATCATCATAACCCCTTTGACTTCCGGCAACAATCCAAGAATATTGTTGGTTAACTTCATTGAAAACTTGTTGGATTATATCTAAAACAGGGACTTCCTTTTTAATATTGTCATCAAAGATTTGATTATCCCCAAGAAAATCTCTTAACGTATAATCACTATTATAAAGAATTTCGTCTATCATGGGTTTTTCACGATTCATACCATAGAAATCAAAAAGATTCCTTGCTTCCCGTACTATGTAATCAAATTTATTCATAAAAACAAGGGTGGCCAACTTTTTAGCTTTCGGATTCTTTATAACGGGTAACTCAAAAAACAATCTTTGCAAGGTAGGATGAGTATGAATAAATCTATTTTCAAGTTTCAGAACTAGCGCTGAAATAGCTTCCGCATAAGATTTAGTCCTCTTAAGTATAAGAACATCATCAAGACTTAGATTTCCAACACAATTGAAAAATTCTTGGATACGTTCTTTTCCTATAACATTCCCTTGCCCCAAAACAAAAGTTTTAGCATCCAGATTGCCAGATCGTCCACTTTTAGGAGTTAGGCCATCATCTGTTTCTGCCATACCGAAATCACTCATGATTGCAAACAAAAAGATAGATCTGACGAGAAAATGGCAAACGAAAAAGGGGGCGAATAAAACGGCAAATTTTTGTGAAGTGGGGGAGAGGAAAACGAGAGGCAAATGGCAAATAATGTAAATTGCAAGGAGATGAGATTTGTGATTAGGAACCTGGTAGATGTTGATGATGTCTCCCCGGAAACGGCGCCAGAAATTCCTTTTGATGCGGCTTGAACTACGTCGGTATTTCCCCAAAGAGGAAGGGATGATGCAGCACACCTATGGTAGGTATTTCCCTCAGTAATGAGACCAAGGATATCGAACCAGTAGGAGAACCACGCAACACTACGTGAACGACACCTGCACACAAATAACAAATACTCGCAACCCGGCGTATTAAAGGGGTTGTCAATCTCTTTCGGCAACGGCGCCAGAAATTGGCAAGTAGACGGGATAAAAATATGATAGATTGGATAAATAGATCTCGAATGAAAGCAAATTAAAATAAAGTGCAGCAAGGTATTTTTGGATTAATAGATCTGAAAATAAAATCAAATAAAAATATATCGCGAAGGCAAATATAATAAAAAAGAGACCCATGGGCCGTAGATTTCACTAGTGGCTTCTCTTGAGAAAAATAGCATACGGTGGGTGTTGGTGTCAAAACCGGCGGATCTCGGGTAGGGGGTCCCAAACTATGCGTCTAGGCGGATGGTAACAGGAGAAAAGGGACACGATGTTTTTACCCAGGTTCGGGCCCTCTCGATGGAGGTAATACCCTACTCTTGCTTGATTAATATTGATGATATGGGTAGTACAAGAGTAGATCTACCACCGAGATCAAGGAGGCTAAACCTAGAAGCTAGCCTATGGTATGATTGTTGTTAAGTCCCCACGGACTAAAACCCTCCGGTTTATATAGACCTTGGATAGGGTTAGGGTTACATAGAGTCGGTTACAATGGTAGGAGATCTACATATCAAGTGTCGCCAAGCTTGCCTTCCACGCCAAGGAAAGTCCCATCCGGACACGGACGAAGTCTTCAATCTTGTATCTTCATAGTCCGGAGTCCGGCCACGGCGATAGTTCGCCATCCGGACACCCCTAGTCGGGGACTGCCCAAGTAGTCTTCTGAACCAGCCTTCAATGACGACGAGTCCGGTGGCGTATTGTCTTCGGCATTGCAAGGCGGGTTCCTCCTCGAATACTTCATAGAAGGTTTTGAACACAAGGATAGTGTAGGCTCTGCAAAACAAGTTCCACATACCACCGTAGAGAGAATAATTTTTGCACAGATCTGGCCGACGATTCTCGCGGTGACATCACACCCGCGCCGGACTTTATACTGAATCGTTTTACCGTTCCACCTCAGCCCAGCGTTTGGCGAGGCGGTTTCCTTGGCACGTCCTTGTCAAAGCATAGATCGTGCCCCTTATTCCGGGATTCCCATCAATACGGACATGGTGACCCAAACGCGTCTGCCGTCGTACCTCCTCTATCGGCGAGTCCAATCGACCACGGGAGGGCTCTTGGTATTCAACCTCTTTATAATGAGACAATGCCCTCTTCTTTTTACACACCCTCCATCGAGTTCGCCTCAGGCCGAGTTCTAACACCCAAAGCTTCAGATTTAGGCGCCGGACCTTCGATGATGTCAAACGGCTCCCACCGCACGGGCCGATGGATGTCTTCTTCCACACGAAGAAGATGTGCTAAAGCTGCGAGCGCTGTATCGTAAGGCGAGATTTTCATAGGGTTGCCTGCTCGAGGCAGGTCATTCCCACTCCGAGCCCGGGCGAGAGCATGGTGTTCGTGTCTCACTTCCTTGGGTTTAGGCTTCCAGCGGATCCCTTTGTAGGGGCTCATGTTTTATTATGGGCTGGATTTCCATGACTTGAATCAAGAGTCCATCCTCCATATCTCATCATTCATTGTCATATGTGAGGCCTTCCTCCATATTACCCTCACTTTGGATTGTGGCTCAAGACCTTCAAGGTGGAGCAGGTGATTGAGGGCAACAAAGGAAGTCTTGAGGGGCGGTCATAAGCAAATGTCGCGATGCTCCGTGGCTGAGGGCTCTTTTCAAGAGGAGCTTGGTTTGTAGGCAACGGAGTGGTTCTATATCACCGCTCCAGGGGCACCAAATGGGTGGCGCTTCCGCCTTCCGGCCAGTCCACCACAGCGGTTGGGCGTCATGGGTCAACAAGGGGCTCGGCCAGGGGGTCGCCCAAGGGCGTTCCTTTGTTGCGAGGCCGTGTTCGAGACCTCCAAGAGAGAGATCAATCTAGTTGCGGTGGCGCGGGTTATGTTGATTCGGCGCCTTCTGCCTACAATGTCGCCCCTCCGCTTGTGGGAATTTATCCGGAGGGACCACGAGCTCTCCAAAATTTTATGAGTACGACGCTTGTGGAGATGTATAAACTGTTCTTGGATCACAAGAGAAATGTCCGGACCGGCCCGAGGACGAGGCTGGCTAAGCTGTGAGATACTCAAGTAAGTAGTCCCAGAATCGGACAAGCTGTTCATTCATTTATCATATATATATGCCCTTTAAAGGAGCGTTTCTTGAACAGGAGTGGATAGCCAAGGCAAGTTAATAAGGTGTGGGCTCCCCTCCCAGAGACCATGCACCCGGATCCCATGCTGACCAAGATTTTGAAGGCGCCTTTTGAAGAAGGCGAAGGGGAGCGAGGAAGCAAGCGCCTCTCGAAGGAGGCTATCAAGGAAGGAGGGATTAAAAGTCCCATCTTTGAGGAGAGAAGAGGACCGCTTGGAAGATCAGGAGGTCAAGGCCTCAAAGAGGGAAAGGAATCTTGTCGAGAGAGTCCGCTGGGAAGTAACCCAGCACTATTTCCCCAAGGATCAGCCCTCCAATGAGCCGTAGAAGTAAAAAGAAGGGTCTTGTAAATAAAGGAACATCCACTGCATTTATTTATGAAGATAACCGAAATTGTACCTTGTAGTTCGGACCTCAAATGCCCTTCTCACAGAGCTCGTCTTGAGGGATCTTCTTCCCGAGGAGATGATGGAGAGTGAAACGCCTCCTGTCGCACCTTCATGTGAGGCGACGCCCGAGGTGTCGGGCGCGGAGGTTTCCAGTCAGGGGCCGAAGGTTCAAGCGCCAATCAAGCGTACCTTGATCCGGAGGCGAAGGATCTGCCAAATGACGGCTATTCGGGAAGATCACCGTGCTCTAATGGAGTACGGTGATTGAAAGAATTGCATCCACGAGAGCGGATTGCATGAAGCCGTCAAGTTTATCGACGGGTTTGAGGTACGCAAAATGATGTACCTTCCGGCAGTTATGCATGTAGAATCGCCTGTATAGATAGTAGTCCTCGAGACTCGGTATGTTGTCAAAATTGACGGCGTGCCAAGGATCATAATCTCGGTTATAATATATCGCAGCTCTAAATAGGTGGCGGGGCGTACAGTGACCCGGATCCGATGGATATGCCGAACTAAAGCGGCAACTTGACAAGTGAGTGCGGACATCGCGTTGGTTGGTAAACGGTTTGACGAGTCACAAGGTCCTGCGACGACTTCTCTGTGGACACCAGTAAGGGAGCTTGACGCCCATGCCTTACTACTTGTATGCTTAATGTCTGGATGGTGCGGCTGCATGTGGAGGAGCTGCAGGCGGAACTCGCTTGAGCGAAAAGAGCAAGCCGAAATAGTGTCGGCCCGCTTTTAAGGGCGTCAAGAGCTAAAGTCGAACGGGCTGCTCTTGCGAAGAAGAGGAAATGGCCGAGGCGGCCGTAAAGTTGAAGAATGCTACCGATCGCTGCGAGGTTCTTGAAAAAGAGCGTCAAGCGGAGCAAGAGGGCTCGAAAAGGCGCGTAGCGAATCCAAGGATGCTCGCTCGACTTTGAGAGCTGCCAAGGAGGATGAGTCGGTGCCGGGCTATTGCGGGTACGGAAACCGTTTCACTGCTGCGAGGAAATATCACGGATCCGGCATGTGCTCGCTTGGACAAGTTGTAGAGTTTGGAGGATGCTTATCTCGGACTTAGCGGCGCCGCGACGCGATTGAGCACTTCCGAGGGCGGAAAGGGGCACGAAGGGAAGAGCTATATTGGTCGCCAATTCCATAGTCCGGGCGCCCTCTTCATTGATCGATCGGTTGGCCAAATGGGCCGAGCTGAATCGATTATCTCTTGGACTTGCCATGAAGCATGTCATGACTCATTTGTGGTAGGCGGACCCACCAAGAGTTATTTTTGGTTTAGTGCGATTAGTTCGTTAGTGCGGTGCAGACGACGCCTTAATGAAGGTCCGGCGTATTGAGGAGCGCGGATGGCTCGGCCCGTGTCAAGACATACCGGGCGGAGATGAAGGCCACCAGCGTTGCATCCCAAGATTCAGACGGTAGAGTACTGCCGAGCACTATTTTGAGGAAGTCCTGCGAGCGCTTTCGTTTAATAGAGCAGCGTCCTCGAAGGATATTATGTTTAAATGACATGTATGATTTGTGAAAACAATGTTTCAATATAATATAAGAGCTTTTATACTTGTGCGTTCAAGTAGTAAACTACTCCTGGGCGACCGTTTATGTATATGTATATATAACTTTGAAAGATGGCAGTCCTTGGCTTTCAGCTTACGTTACATAGTGCGGGGGTGTTTACTAGCAACGAAGCATTTTCACACTTAATCCAACATCTTGGTCCTGTTAAGGAGGTGGTAGCGTAGCAAACTAGGCAACCGGACTATAATGCTTTATCACTTTCACTTAGCCATAGGAGTTCGAGGTGGGGCTACTTATAGCCCTGGGGCACCGCACTCTCCAGGTCGAGTGCGTATGTGCCCGATCCAAAAACGCAGTCGCCGTTAATCTTGCGAGGAATTCCTAAACATTCCGGTGAGTCATCGAGTGGTTGATCTCTACGCTATATCATGACAGCCAGGTTTTCGTCTTTCTCATCGAGGTGCTCGTCCGGCGAGCACAATCGCAGATAGTTCTCTTGCGTCACGTTAGCCGATAGAATGGAAACGTAAGGCAGCAAAACACGAGGCCGGGCAAACCCAACATTTGACCAAAGACATGATTCGGAGCTGATGCATATATGGCCTAACTTTCGAGATCGAATACTCCCTAAGGTATTCGGTCTTTTATAAAAACGCAGGCAGACTAATGCCCTAATCCTGTGTCCGTGCAGTCTGTACTTAAAAAATTCTAGTGCGGCTAATGCCAAAACGCTTAGCCTCCTCCTCGGTTATAGTAAGAAACCGGGGATGTATATCAACAAGAGGCGGTAAAAAAGGTTTACGCAGCGGTCTTAATCTGAAAAGAATCCTTTTAGCGGGTCCCTACTTGCACGCCTACGCTGTGTCTCCGTTGTGCCTTATCCTGGGCCGGGTGTAGCACGTTGTTCATCCGTAAAGAGAGGAACTTAGTTTGAAAAAAAGATCGTCTGAAGATGTACTTTATATTAAATAAGCATACGATTCAAGGAGTGAATAAAATTGAGCTTTATTGTCTCTTGTTGTACATGCATGCAGCCCCTTGTATGGGGACATGCCGCTAGTAGGCGCCGGACTCGTCTAGCCATGTCCGGTGTTTGAATGACCTATTCAGGTTCTTTGACTAGCGTAGCCGGATAGGTGTGGGGCTGTCAAGGCAGTCTCACATTCCTCCGAGCTCGAGTAACACTTAATACTCCCTTCTAATGAGATGATGCCGCGTGGACCGGGCATTTTAAGTGTAAGAGATGCATAATGCGGTATTGCGTTAAAGCGGGCGAAAGCTTTGCGTCCCAATAATGCTTGATGACTACTTTTAAACGGGGCGACATGGAAGACTAACTTTTCGCGACGGAAGTTGCCGGATGAACCGAACACAACTTCTAGTAGTATGAAGCCCGTACAATGGGCATATGGGCCTGGCATTACTCCTTTAAAGGAGGTGTTGCTACGGCGAATTTTGGTTGGGTCTATCCCCATCCTACGGATTGTGTCATGATATATTAGGTTTATGTCACTGCCACCATCCATGAGGACTTGTGTAAATTGGAATCCGTCAATTATAGGATCCAATATCAAGGCAGTCCATCCTGCGTTCCGGATACTTTCGGAATAGTCCTGATGGTCGAAGGTGATTGGTTTTGACAACTGTTGGTACTCCGCTAGGGTAGTTTGTCGGGTAGCGCATTTTAGTGGGCGCCGCTCTGTTTCCCTTTGATCACGTGAAGTGAGTTCTTTATGTTTAACCTCTTGTGGGAAATTCTTTTTGTTTTCAAGGGTTTCGCTTGTGGTGCTCGTCATCATCTTCACTTGGTGTGTCGAGCCCCTTGTGTTCGGCGTTGAGTCACCGTTGTTTTGAAGACCCAACAATCTCGTGGGTATGGTTTGCGGGCCTCCCGAGTCTGTGGATTTGACATATCTTGTCCAAGATTTTGTTTAAGTTGGATAGCTCATCACTATTGTCCTTAAGGGGCAGTTTTTTATTATTCTTGGTGAGCTTTTGAATCCGGCGTTGACTGTCGTGCTCTTTGGACCGTTCACTTTAATCCGGCTTGGTCCTTGTTCTGTAGTGGTTTCCCATTTCCATCCCGACTTCGGATGTACTTGGGTCATTGGTGCTGCATCTTGCTTTCGCTTGACTATCCTCTCCCGCGCATAAGCGGCTCATGAGAGCTTGTTAATGCGGCCATTGTTCTGGCTTTTTCTTGGCCGAGGTGTCTGGTGAGCTATTCGTCTTGGGCGTTGTGTTTGAAGGCTGCTAAGGCTTGGCGTCCTGACGGTCGACTATTTGGTTCTTTTAGTAAGGAACACATTTCCAATTTCCGGGCTGACTCTAGGGCTGTTGACTTAGATAAATGCGCAGATCCGGAGGGCGGACAGAGTCCCCCGAAAATTTGCCTGAACGCATCCTCGAGCTCTTCCAGCCACCAATGGTATTTTCGGGAGGCTTTTAAGCCAATGCCGAAGTGGCCCTTTGAGTTTGAGAGGTAAGTATTTTTATGGTGTGGAGATCATCTCCTCTAGCCATGTGTATGTGGAGGATGTAATCCTCAATCCAGACTCGAGTCATTGTTCCGTCGTATGCCTCTATGTTTACGGGTTTGAATCCCGCCGGAAATTCATGATCCGACTCATCGGTGAAACACAAGGGTGTGCGGCCCCTATATTTGGGTGTGCCGTGATGTTCGGATATTTGGCGTGTTGCATTGCTTTGAAGAGCTTGCTTTCTCGGCCCATAGATGGACCTTACTGGGCCGTCCTTTTGATGTGAATCCTTATGCGGATCGCGTGCCGGCTTGTGTGCGGCGCCATTTCTTCGTCGTCCGCATCCCAACCTTCCTGACCGTAGTCCGGCCATGGCTCTCCGGATAAAGAGAGAGACTTTAGTGAATTCAGGATGTCGCCAAAGGCGAGTCGAAAAGATGTCCGCAATGAACTCCATGACCAGCCTTAATCGGATTCCGATTGGCGGTAGCGGAGGGTTCGGAGTCCCAGAGGAGTCCGCACCACAGAGTCAAGGTCTTCACAAAGGGCAGGGATGGAGTTGACTCGATCATCGTAGAGATTTCAGCCCCGAGGTGGTGTCCACCCAACCATCCTCGATTAGCGAGAGATCGGCTCAATCAATGTTCGGAGCGGATACTGAAATGCGACCTCTGTGACAGTTGGCGGCAGAGTTAGATCCCATCGAGGCGGTCAAGCGGCGCTATGGCTATGGCTTGAATCCGTCGGAGATCAAATCTCCGCGGATGTCGTGATATAATTCAAGCTTCCAAATCTGGCACGATGGCGGGGCGTAGCTTTGATCTGCTCGGATGGCTGCCGAATTGGCCCGTAGTGCAAAGCCGCCCGAATCGAAGATCTGTCCAGGAGAAAAGTCTCACCACGGACCGCGTCGTTGTTGATGATTGAAGGAGCCATCGGGCCTATCGAAAGGACACTGCAGGAACTCTCATGAAAGCACCAATGTCGGTGTCAAAACCGCCGTCGGATCTCGGGTAGGGGTCCCGAATCAGGCTCCTAGGCGGATGGTAACAGGAGACAAGGGACACGATGTTTTACCTAGGTTCGGGCCCTCTCGATGGAGGTAATAACCTACTCACGCTTGATTAATATTGATGATATGGGTAGTACAAGAGTAGATCTACCACGAGATCAAGGAGGCTAAACCCTAGAAGCTAGCCTATGGTTATGATTGTTGTTCGTCCTATGGACTAAAACCCTCCGGTTTATATAGACACGGATAGGTTAGGGTTACACAGTGGGTTACAATGGTAGGAGATCTACATATCCCTATCGCCAAGCTTGCCTTCCACGTCAAGGAAAGTCCCATCCGGACACGGGACGAAGTCTTCAATCTTGTATCTTCATAGTCTTGGAGTCCGGTCGTGATGATAGTTCGGCTATCCGGACACCCCCTAGTCCAGGACTCCCTCAGTGGGTAAACAAATTACTGTTGGGCAATTGATAGAACACTGGTGCGCGTCGGTCCTAAACAAACGATTTTTACCCCTTTCCGCGACGGAATTTGGAACCGTCACCAAGTGAGTGTGGGCGATAGGGGGTTTCTTCCCACACGACCCAGAAACCGTTGGGGATATGCCCTCCTGGCACACACGCTCGGCAAAATGAGGTCGTGTGCGACCGACGAGCACTCAAATACAGAAATACGTACAGTAGTGCTAAAAAAATACAATTATACAGGCAAAATCATTTCTGGTCATAAGTACATCCCACACAGTCAGTCACCACTAAACATTTCCGTTCATATATACATCCCACACAATCACTACAAGGAAAACGTTTGCGCAAGGTGGCGTAACGCAAACAGTTTTGAAGAGAATGTCGTGTGTGATTGTTCATTGATCCAACACGATTTATTCCTAGAAACTGTGTGCGTTGCCTTAGGTCATCGCCCATGGTGTTTTCTCATTAACCGTTTGCAATAGGAAAACCCAATTAGCAAGCTAATTGGCCAATTAGCAGGCTAATTGGCCAATTATTAATAATCCATTTACTAATCTAATTGACATTCATATTAAGCACATAATATATTCCATTTCCATATTAAGGAAGCATGATTTCATAATTGAAATACATCGGAGTACAACATGATATAGCTTCAAAGACTCAGCTACCCCATTACACAATCGCACCAAAGAAAGAAGTTTCACATGCAACATCTAGAACCTTTCGAAATTAGCATCATAGACGATACATAGAGAGATGCATCTCATCTAGAAAACTGCTGAAGCGGAAGGCGAATATTGAGCCTTCATTCATGTTGAAGGTCTTTGCATCTTTAGGCCAGTTCCTGTGGATGATTGGCCGTCCATCCTTCGACCTCTTCAGGAACACTTCAATATTGAACCGTGGGTGTTGTATGAAAACTTTCCTCGCCTCGACCACGAGAGGTGGTTTGAGAGGTAATCATTAGTGAACCCCGAAAGCAAGGATGTGCATAAATATCTTCTCTATATTCGAAACGGGGCAAAGGAATAAAAAAAGGCAAGGTATAATAGTTAGTACCATCTTGTAAACCTCAGTGCTTCCCATTGTTTCCTTGCAACACATATAAGGTAGTTAGTCATCAGGTTAAGTAAGGGTTCGCATGCTATCAGTAAAATATGTTGATCAAAAATAAGCACATTGCAGATTCATCAGATTAATTCAAGCCACATGGAAAACCCATTTATCCAAACCAAGCATGATTAAGAACTAGGAAATATAGCACTTGTATATGTTTATCATGTGTTAAGTGCAGCTAAATTCGATTTATTCCTCACATGGTATACAATAAGAGAATGCAGCCACAACAATTGAACATCGCATTGCAGGATTGAACCAAGCAGTTAACTAAACACCACAACAAATGAACCAAACATTAACTGAGCACCACATTGCACAATATAACATACTCTTAATAGAAGATCAGACATTTAACCAAACCAAGCATGCTTAACAACTTGTAAATATAGCAATTGTATTTGTTTCTCATGTATTTAGTACAACCAAATTCGATTTATTCCTCACATGGTATACAATAAAAGAATGCAGCCATAGTAATTGAACATCGCATTGCAGAATTGAATCAGGCAGTTAACTGAACACCACAATGAATGAACCAAACGTTAACTGAGCACCACATTGCACAATATAACATACTCCTAATAGAAGATTAGACAGTTAACCAAACCAAGCATGCTTAACAACTTGGAAATATAGCAATTTGTTTCTCATGTATTTAATACAGCTAAATTCGATTTATTCCTCACATGGTATACAATAACAGAATGCAGCTACACCAATTGAACATAGCATTGCAGAATTGAACCAAGCAGTTAACTAAACACCATAACAAGTGAACCAAGCCACAACAAATGAACCAAGCAGTTAATGAAACACCAATTGAACAATATAACATACTCCTAATAGAAGATCAGACAGTTAACCAAACCAAGCATGCTTAACAACTTGGAAATATTGCACCCTGAAGAATTGAACATCACATTTGCAGAATTGAACCAAGCAGTTAATTGAACACCACATTGCACGACATATAGAACATATACACTATAGCAGAAGATTGCATGGTGAAAGTAGATAGCACAATTCACTAGAATTTGTTAAGGAAAGGCAGTAGCTAGCAAACTGAATATGGGTCCTTATAGTGAGATAATAAGACAAGCTACTCCTCGTTGTCATATATATCGATGACGATTGGCTCCTTGGACATGGAAGAGGGTGAGGCCTCCGCATCGTGGGTGCCCTCGTTGTAGTGGTGAGTTGCCTGAGCCGCTCCGGGCACCAACCTGCTAGCTCTCGAGATGAGGTAAGCACGTGCATGCTGAGATAACACCTCGTAGTCTTTGTCGAAGGCACCGACGGTGGCCTCGAGAAAACGCCACGAAGTGTCGTTTAAAGCAGCCAACCGCGTCGCAGCATCGGCGCGCGAGGCGTCAACGGTGGCCTCGACGGCGAGGTGCTCCTCCAAGATCTGGGGGTCGGCACGAATGGCAGCCATCGCGACCTCATCCGCGCGTGTGGCCGCGATTTGCTTCTCCACTGCCAAATGCTCCTTGAGGTCCTGGCTATATTGCGTGCACCATGGCTTAGGCCGGTGCTTATTTGGTGGAGGGGTCGGTGATTTTGGTGGAAGGTGTCGCGCTCGCGCCAGCGGTCGGGGCATGTGGGATGTGGAAGGAGGAGGAGGATGGGGGTCGGGTGTGGATTACCTGCCTGGATAGGCGAGGCCGAGCAGCATGAACAAGGGTCGCCGGCGAGGAGGCGGCAGCGCTACAAGCAAGGAGTAAAGGTTTCAACTTGGAAAGGAAGGCGGAAAGGGGGGAAATGTGGCTTTTGGTAAGGGGGAGGGGCGGGGAGGTAGATATTTCCGCGGAAGCCGAAAATTTGGAATCGCTTCAGCCAAAAAACTGGCGCGCAAAGTGTCATCAGACACGGTCCGAAGATATTTTGTGCTGCATCTCACACGGTTGATTATAATAAACTGTGTGGGATCTACTTTATTTTTCGTCTTGATTTGAATTACATAATGGGGTCACAGCAGCCATGGACGGTGTTTGAATTGTCAGACCTTTTATCTGCGGTGATCATAAAAGAATTGGAATTATTCATGGTTCATTTGGACATTTTTATGCATTAAGTGAGTTTTGAATGCATTTATGTGCATAATTCAAATTTGAACTACATGCACTTGCTCCAGTGCATATAAATTGGTTGAAAAATAAAATCTTCGTCCTTGGGTGCATGCTTAGGTCCCATGGAAGAAATGGGAATGAATGTCAAACACTCTGCCACCGTCACTCGGCCTCAAACATTGAGACAATTGGTTTTTAAATTCTAGTAAATCCAAAACTCGTCTAAAATTCATGAAACTTGGCATGCTATCATGGAGCGGCATCAACATGGCGTGGTAAAGTTTTTGTCCCATTTGTGGCAGGTTTGGGTATATGCTTCTCACAAACCAGAGCTTCTCACAACAAGCATGACGGTTTCGGTAGGGAACGCCCCAACTTTGGGGACGAAACGACATCCATTGCCTCTAATTGCTTTCAGATTTTTTTCTCGTGTGAACATAGATAAACAGGAGTGTTGTGTTATTTTTTGTGATTTTCGGGGTTCGTTTGGACATTTTTAGGCATTAAGTGAGTTTTCAATGCATTTACGTGCATAATTCAAATTTGAACTACGTGCACATGCTCCGGTGAATATAAATTGGTTGAAAAATCAAATCTTTTGTCCTTGGGTGCATGCTTAGGTCCCATGCAAGAAATGGGAATGAATGTCAAGCACCCTGCCACTATCACTCGGCCGCAAACATTGAGATACCTGGTTTTTAAATTCTAGTAAATCCAAAACTCGTTTGAAATTCATGAAACTTGGCATGCTATCATGGAGCGGCATCAACATGGCGTGGTAAAGTTTTTGTCCCATTCGGGGCAGGTGCAGGTATATATGCTTCTCACAAACAGAGCTTCTCGCAACAAGCATGATGGTTTCGGTAAGGAACGCCCCAACTTTGGGGGCGAAACGATATCCATTGCCTCTTATTGCTTTTAATTTTTTTCCCATGTCAACATAGAACAACAGGAGAGTTGTGCTATTTTTTGTGATTTTTCGGGGTTCGTTTGGACATTTTTATGCATTAAGTGAGTTTTCAATGAATTTATGCGCATAATTCAAATTTGAACTACACGCACATGCTCCGGTGAATGTAAATTGGTTGAAAAATCAAATCTTTTGTCCTTGGGTGCAAGCTTAGGTCCCATGCAAGAAATGGGAATGAATGTCAATCACCGTGCCATCGCCACTCTGCCGCAAACATTGAGATACTTGGTTTTTAAATTCTAGTAAATCCAAAACTCGTCTGAAATTCATGAAACTTGGCATGCTATCATGGAGCGGCATCAACATGGTGTGGTAAAGTTTTTGTCCCATTTGGGGCAGGTTTGGGGATATGCTTCTCACAAACCATAGCTTCTCACAAGCATGATGGTTTCGGTAGGGAACACCCCAACTTTGGGGGCAAAACGATATCCATTGCCTCTTATTGCTTTCAATTTTTTCCTCGTGTCAACATAGAACAAAAGAGTGTTGTGTTATTTTTTGTGATTTTCCGGGGTTCGTTTGGACATTTTTATGTATTGAGTGAGTTTTCAATGCATTTATGTGTATAATTCAAATTTGAACTACATGCACATGCTCCGGTGCATATAAATTGGTTGAAAAATCAAATCTTTTATCCTTGGGTGCATGCTTAGGTCCCATCCAAGTAATGGGAATGAATGTCAAGCACCGTGCCACCGTCACTCAGCTGCAAACACTGAGATACCTGGTTTTTATATTCTAGTAAATCAAAAACTCGTCTGAAATTCATGAAACTTGGCATGCTATCATGGAGCGGCACGAACATGGCGTGATAAAGTTTTTGTCCCATTTGGGACAGGTCTGGGTATATGCTTCTCACAAACCAGAGCTTCTCACAACAAGCATGATGGTTTCAGATAGAACGCCCGTATGCAAAGTGAGAGCAGGATTTGTGCATCTCTTGAACACGAACGGTTCTTTTGGATGACCCGTGTGAATCACTACCGGGGTGGCGCAGTACTATTCGATTTGACAGCGGGCGGCGCAGTTCCCGATACGGCTTTAATGCGCATTTAGGGAGAGGGTAGCGGTTCCCGAAATGTTGAACAGCCAATGATGCATCCTCCTTCAATTAGCATCGTGTGAATGCATGAGGGAAGTAATGGGAGGACCGGGAAAAGAGGCAGCACGATGTGAATGCAACACAGTTTTCACTCATATAAAGGCGCCCCTCCATTCCAATGCATCTACCACGTCGTACGCACCTAAGCATTTGCCTAAGCACCTACACTAATAAGCACAAAAGTGCCCACTGCACACCGGCGATGCGCGCGAGCAGCCAGCGGCTATTCCAGATGGTCCACGACGCCAGCCTGCGGCATGGCACCATGGATCGTCTCCATACGGTGTTGGCGACCGGCTGGTGGATGGCCGCCATCGACGCCAGCTACAACTCTCAGTTGGACCAGATGATCGTTCGCACCACCAACATGTTCACCGTCATCAATAAGCTCGCGGACGACATCGCCGTACTCCTCCAGCCCGCACGCCCGGGCTCCTCATTGCCTACCACCCAAATTGGCCTCCATGGTGGAAACCTCTTTGAAGCACTGGTGGCCCTGCGACTGCCCGCCGACGCCACGAAGAATGTCCACCTGGAGGTCGCGCTCTTTGCGAGGCGCCTCGCCCTGCGAGAAACCGCCGACCTACACATCCATGTGTATGAACAAATCATGTACATAGGTATCTACAAGGACAGTGAGGACGCTACGATGTTCGCCTTCTTCAGCAGGCTGGAAGCCTTCGATTCCTTAGTTGAGAAGCACCTTGACCTCGCCACACAAGCCGCCGCTCATGGCAGCTAGTCCGTGGCCCGGCCTTTGAGTTAAGAGAGGAGGAGGTCGTCACGTTGATGGATGCATCTTTCTTCTTGCCTCCTGTAACCACCGCTGCGATCGCATCGCCATCGTGGCCTTAATTCTTATTTTGCTATTGCATTCTCGTTCAGTCAATACGTATATGCGATCCCTTTCCTCAATACTGAGACATGTCGTTCCGATCTTATTTTGATTGGCTTGAATGAAGGTATATCACCGTTAGGTGCTTGGTAGCAGCTCTGCTTTCAGCGTCCGTCAGTATGGACAACTTTTCCTTGCGTGTTCAACTGCTATATATATATATATATATATATATATATATATATATATATATATATATATATATATATATATATATATATATATATATATATATATATATATATACCGCTGAGGCGGCTAACGGGCGCTCTGCTTTCGCGTCCTCGTCGCCAGACACTTTGCCAGCGGTTTGGCGTGCACACGATCGGGGGTCCCGTGATGCATGCGGTTGCGTGCGCACGTGTTGCCTACGATGTAGTTACGTGCGGCGCAGCTGGAGTTCTGGCTGCAAATTATAAGCTGCCATCGGGGCTGCCGATATTCCTGGTCGTCCAGCTTCCCTTTAATTCGGCCATTATAACCTTAGTCTCTTCAACCTTCGACGCGCCCCACAACACAACAAGCACACCCACGACATAGAGAGGGGATGTCCGTGACGCTCAATGGAGTTCGCGAGCATAGAGTGGAGACCCACCACGAGAAGCGAGATCTCGGTGGTGTACACCATCGACCCGCCATCGTGGGCGACTACATCAAGAGCGTTGAGCAATTGCTTCGGAGACAAGGTGGTCGGGATGGAGCCTCGACACCGTACGATCGTCCGGCATAGATCAGATGGTTGCTGTCGCCCAGTTGTGCATGCGCCATCATGTCCTCATCTACCACTACTGCATGGCCATAGAGCCTTGCGACCATTTCAACAGGTTTGTCAACAGCACTAATGTCACAACCCTAGCTTAGTCCTTGCCTAACTCTGCATAGGCATTCATGTCATCATGTTTAAATTTATTAAACTTGAAATGGGGATTGTTTAAACCCTAGCACTAAATCAATCCATCTAGGCTTGATTAAAATCTTTTTCAACAAACCCGAAATCTCCCTAAGAAAAGTTCATGATTGGTTTAGGTGAAAACCTCTCCCAAAATGATGAATATATTTCTAGGTCATCTTTGGATTTTTGAATTAACACAAAAGTATTTGAATTGGAGCCGTTTAAATGCTATATATATTTTAAATGGTCCAAATATTCAAGAGATTATTGTAGGGGCCCTGAAATAATTCAGATAACCTCCAAAATAATTTTCAGAATTATATAAAATGATTTAGTTCCTAAACTAAATCGGAACAAAAAAACAAAACGAAAAGGAAAAACAGGAAAGGAAAAGGCTGGCCTTACTGCAGCCCAACTAGGCAAGCTGGCACAGCCTTGGCCGATCACCACCAACCTCTCGCGAGAGGGCAGAGGCGCGTAACCGCACAGGCGTCTTAGCACACGCCCGAGCCACCTCCTGCTTCCGCCGCCTCCCGACAGCGCTCTGACGGGCATACAGGCGTCGACACGCACCCCCCACCCCGACCCCTCCCACTCATCCCGAGGCCTCCTCCCTCTCGCTTCCTCCTCTCGCCCGAACTCAGCGCCACCGTCGCCGCCGCTTTGGCCTCTGCTGCCATGACCACCGCCTCCCTCGCCCCTACAGCAGCGTCAATCGCCTCCCTCCCTCGACCTCCCCAACGAGCCGCACACCGCGACGCGCCGCGTCCTCATCATCTCTCGTCACTGCTCGACGCCGGAAGATCGCGTCCCGCGGCGCGACTCCGGACCTTCCCCTCGCCCGAAGAGACCTCGTCCGACTCGCCCGTGAGCTCCTCTACCTAACCCCCTCGCCCCATGCTCAATACCGCAGCGTACTCCTCGTTTCCGTTGAGGCGAGACCTCGCGGGACTTGTCGCCCGTCGTCGTTTTGGTTTGTCTCCGTCAAACCGAAGCGCGTCACCACTTTTCAGGGCACTCCCGAAGCCGTGGACCTCACCGGCTTCGTCACGAGATGCGCCTTAGCGCCCTAACCCTTCTTGGCCGAGCGGCCACGCCACGAAGCTTCGACTCCGTGAGCCCGCTCCACCCTAGCTCCTCCCGCTCGCACCATTGGACGCGGACGAGTTTCCTCGTTCCGTAGATGGCCTCGGCCTCCGATTTGGCCACCGTGGGACGAAACCCGAACGTTTCCGCCGTCCCTGACTTCGCCGGCGACGAGCCGCGGGTCAACTCCGGCGAGTTGACTGGGTTTGACCCAGTTTGACCCCCGGTCAATCGGTGGGAGCCGACCGGCTAATTAATATAGGGTTAGTACTAATTATAGTTAGTTAAAACTAATCGACACGCTGGGACCCACGCGCCGGAGTTTGACTGGACGACACTGTTGACCTGCGGCGTCCTTGACGTCTGGTCGACGTATAATCATTTTCTGGATTATTTCTAATTCTAAATGATTTGGAAATTCGAAAAATGGTTAGAACTTCTAAAATACATAGAAAAGAATCTATAACTCCAATGGGAATAAGTTATATATGAAAAATGATCAAAAAATATGACAACTCTGTTTATGCCATGATCATGCATGTTTGAACAAGTTAACCTCACTGAATAGGACAAATGATGATTAGGGCAATTATGAAAAAACATTTGGAGTTGGAATTTGTTCTTGTTCGAGTTCCACTTCAATTAACTTGGCTAGATATTGCATTAGGTGAATTCGGTACCTTAACATGACATGTCATTCATGTGAATGTGCATTGCATTGATTGTGTTCTTTCTCGATTGCGGTGTTTGTCCCCTCTCGATAGAGCGTGGATTGCGACGATGAGTTCGATGACACCGATGAAGAACTATGTTATCTTGGAAGTGCCGAGCAAGCAAAACCCCCTTGTTCATTCCGATACAATCCCACTCTCTCCTGCTCTCTTTTCTTTGCATTAGGACAACAACGATTCATACATTTACGGTAGCTGAACCTTATCCTCTGCATGACTGTCATTGCCATGAAAATAGATGAAACCCACTAGCATGAGTAGGAGTTGTTTGAGCCTGATGTGCCTACTCATTCATGCTTGTTTGTCATGCACACTCTTGCTTAGAGTTGAGTGGTGCGATTCCATGGGGATGAATCGGAGGTGTGTGAACATGTCCTCTTGTTGAGAGCTAAGTGTGAACACAATTTGGTAAAAGGTATCGGTGAGAGGCCATGTAGGAGTACATGGTGGGTTGTTTCATTGAAGCTCCTCGAGGCTGAGAGTTGTGTTTGTGATCCATGAACAGCTACTACCACACATTGGGATCCTTAATTGACTCTCTCGACTTATTAATCGCCTCTTGTCCTGCCCGGGAGTTGCAACTAGTTTACGGTGTTTGTAGGATATGTGTTGGAGGCCGTGCGTGGCCAGTGACCCTAGGCGGGGCTATGATGCGGTAGTACACCGTGGCACGTGTCTTGGTATCCGTTGGTGTCTCGGGAACCACACATCGTTTTGGGGCTGTGTGAAACTCCGGCCGGATCTCCTCATGGGATGGAACCCGAATAGGCGATAAACCCTGGACTAGAGACTTGTGTGGTTAGTCGGTCGTGGCGACTCCTGCGAGGCTTCCGTTTGAAGGTTGCCGAGATACACGCAGCGTGTACATGGTGGTAAGTGGCGAGCATGTGTGAAGAAAGTACACCCTGCGGAGTTAATATGATCTATTCAAATAGCCGTGTCATGATAAGGACTTACAGGTTGCCTATAATAGTTCATAGACAAGTGAAAGTGCATACTCTAAAATGCGCAAGATAAGCGTGAGTGCTATGGATGGTGTTCTCGTAGGGAGACGGGAGCGGATCCATAGTGGTGTATTGATATGGTGAATATGTGGACTCGTGTGCGCCACCTCAAAGAGTTACTTGCGATCGTAGTTCGGATAGCCACCGAGTCAAAGCTGGCTTCTTGCGGTCAAACTCCACCACCCCCCTTTGTTGATACCGATGCATATGTAGTTAGTTACGATGTAAGTCTTCTTTGGGTACATTTGTACTCATGTTTGCTTATTTTATGTTTTCTTGAGAGACCGGTCTGCTAGTAATTCCACGTGGACTTGACGTTTAGCTTGTTACCTCACGATCTTTGTGCCTCGGCAGGATCTCGGTAGATAGCTTCTAAGCCCTTTTCATTTGTAGATGTCGTACTCGGACATGTTAAGCTTCATGCGTGTGTTACGATTTGTATGCTCTGAGATGTTGGGTCATGAGACCCATGTTTGTAATATCTCGCTCCTTGGAGCCCTAATGAATAAATAATTGAGTCGAGAGTTATGTAGTGATGCCATGTTGTATTTACATATTGGCATATTGTGTGTATGTTTGAAATGCTTGGTATGTGTGGGATCCGACAATCTAGTTGTTTATCATGGCAGCCTCTCATATGGGGAAATGTAGTCTAGTGCTTCTGGCGATAGTAGTCCGCTTCTGGCCGGTTCACCGGAGTCTGCTACCATGATCCAACCCGCTACGGACACTTGAGTGGCACGGCATGTGTTCCGCCGTTCTTGTATACATCCCTTGGAAATGTCGCAGCGTGACATCCGAGTCCTGCCTAGCTCGCTGACCCGGGTTCCCGGAGTCCTGTTAGCCAGTGCTCTGACCCAATTCTGCCCAGCTGTACGTGACATGCTCGATGTGATTCATGTATACTGTCCCCATGGGTTAGATGCCGCTTTGGGTTCACGACTAGCCATATCGGCCCGAGTTCTCTATCATATGGATGCTAGCGACACTATCATATACATGAGCCAAAAGCGCATAAGCGGTCTGGGACATGGTAAGGCGACACGGTAGGAATATTTGCGTGCGTGAGGCCGCAAAGTGATATGAGGTGTTACCGGCTAGATCGATGTGACTTGGAATCGGGGTCCTGACAACTAACTACAAGTTCGCCACAGTAGATACCACCAACGATGTAAAAGCGCTCAGTGTTACGGGCTTGGCCTGCAAGAACCTTGTTGAAATCCGTGACCACTACACGGTCTGGGGTAGCACGAAGGACTCCCTGGTCGAACTCGCCTTGGCCATTATCGACCCCTACTACAAAAAGATGAAGCAGGATGCCCAGAGAACAAGTCCCGTATCCTGGCACGGGGCCTGGATGCGGCAACTGGATGAACCTCACCTCAGGTTTGCGGCCAAGAGCGTGTACACATGCTACGAGATGCACAGGCGGATCGTTGACATGAGGAAGTGCCTCGTTACCCAAATCGACGAGCCCGGATCGAGCCACAAGTAGAGCAAGCGTCACAAGAAGTAGATGATGATCACATGATCGTTTATGCTAGTTAATCATGCATGTAATATATAATTTACTTTATTGGTGTGTGGAAATGTCATGTGTGTAGTAGCCACCTATGTATGCTGGATAGCGGTCGATGTGTGGAGTAATAGTATTAGATGCAGGCAGGAGTCGGTCTACTAATCTTGGACGTGATGCCTATATAATGATCATTGCCTGGATATCGTCATGATTATTTGAAGTTCTATCAATTGCCCAACAGTAATTCGTTTACCCACCGTTTGCTATTTTTCTCGAGAGAAGCCACTAGTGAAATCTACGGCCCCGGGTCTCTTCTTTATTATATTTGCCTTTGTGATCTATCTTTATTTGCTTTTCTTTTCAGATCTATTAAACCAAAAATACAAAAATACCTTGCTGCAATTTATTTATCTCGCGTTCCTGCGAGATCTATCTATCAAATTATTACAACTTTCTCATGTCCGTTTGCCAATTTCTGGCACCGTTACCCGAAAGGGATTGACAACCCCTTTAACACGTGGGTTGTGAGTATTTGTTATTTGTGTGCAGGTGCTGTTTACGTTGTGTTGCTTGGTTCTCCTACTGGTTCGATAACCTTGGTCTCATCACTGAGGGAAATACCTACCGTCGCTGTGCTGCATCATCCCTTCCTCTTTGGGGAAATACCGACGTAGTCTAGCAGACATCAGGCGCGCTTTGCTCGCGTCTGTCGGCGCGCTCGGCTTGTGGATAGCTTTTCGTTGCATGTTCAACTGCTATATGCATATATATGGTTGCTTGCCGTTGAGGCGACCGCAGAGCGCTCTACTCGCGTCCCTCCCCGCGTGCTCTGCCAGCGGTTGGGTCCGCGCACGATCACGCCGGGGGCCCCATATGCATGCGGTTGCGCCGCGCGCGTTGCCACGAGATGCAGTTACATGCGGCACGATGGAGTTACGCACTGCAAATTAGAACTGCCATCAAGGCGTGCCGATATTCCAGGACGTCCGGCTTCCCCTTTAATTCCCATGGCCATTATAACCTTAGTCAAATCAACCTTTCGATCGCTCCCCACAACACAAAAAGCACACCCAGGATGTCTAGCAGTACTCCAAAGGAGTTCAGCAAGCATAAAGTGGAGACCCACACGAGGGAGATGGATCTCTCGGTGGTGTACACCATCGACCCGGCCGTGGTGGACGACTACATCAACATCGTTGAGCAGTTGCTTGCTCGAGACAAGTACAAGGTGGTCGACATCGACCTCCAGTACACCGGCGGCCATCCCAACATAGATCAGAAGGTTGCTGTCGCCCAGTTGTGCGTGCGTCATCATGTCCGCATCTACCACTACTGCATGGCCACAGAGCCTTTCGACCGCTTCACCAGGTTTGTCAACAGCACTGACTACAAGTTCGCTATGGTGGAAACCACCGACGATGTAAAAAGCGCTCAGGGTTATGGGCTTGGCCTGCAAGAACCTTGTCGAAATCCGTGAGCAATACAGGGTCTGGGGCAGCATGAAAGACTCCCTGGTTGAACTCGCCTCGACCATCATCGACCCATACTACGAAAAGATGAAGCAGGGTGCCAACAGAACACGTCCCGTATCCTGGCACGGGGCCTGGATGCGGCAAGTGGATGAACCTCACCTCAGGTTTGCGGCCAAGAGCATGTACACATGCTACGAGATGCACATGCAGATCATTGACATGAGAAAGTGCCTCGTTACCCAAATCGACGAGACTGGATCGAGCCACAAGCAGAGCAAGCGTCACAAGAAGTAGATGATGATCAGATGATCGTTTATCCTAGTTAATCATGCATGTAATATATAGTTTACTTTGGTGTGTGGAAATGTCATTTGTGTAGTAGCCACCTATGTAATTATGCATGTAATAGTTTACTTTGGTGTGTGCAAATGCCATGGTTGTAGTAGCCACCTATGTAAGTGGTTGTTTAATTTGGTTATGCAAGCATGTCCTTATAAGTGTGTGTGTGTGTGTGTGTATAGGGTGGGTCTATTCTAATAACACCTCTTAAGA
Organism: Aegilops bicornis; assembly: GCA_021605145.1. NCBI lineage: Eukaryota > Viridiplantae > Streptophyta > Magnoliopsida > Poales > Poaceae > Aegilops > Aegilops bicornis. Next base: position 431,243,970 of record CM038670.1, on the reverse strand, counting down.
TCTTATTCTAATAACACTAATTCTTATTCTGCTAACACCCACCCCACCTGTGCCCGTCCCCACCTTCTTCCTTCCTGAAACACCCGCACCCAACCCCCCGATCTCCCACCTTCTTCCCCGCCAGGCCCCCCGCACCCCACCCCCACCTCCTTCCCCGCTGGGATCCCCACCCCCACGCACCAGCCATCGTGGTCTCCACCAATACCTCCACATCCACCTCCAAATCCGGGCCGCAATTGTCGTATTCTTCCCCTATCTCTCGCCAAAGCACCCCGCCGTCGCCGCCGCCTCCCACCTCCCTCCGCCGCCCCAATGCGCCCTCTCCCGCTCCCTGGCGCTTCCCCTGCGACAGATCCAGCCCCGCCGCCATAGCCACCTTCCTATCTCCCCCAGGCCGGGCCTCAACCGGCACCGCCGTGGTGCCCAACTCCGCTTCCCTTCCCCCACCCCCTCGTCCTGATACACACCTCCCCGTCGATGGATCTGGGCAGAGCTGTCCCTACCACGCGTGCTCCACCGAGCCGCCCGCCCCACCTCTCCCCGTCGGCCGCCCCGCCTCTCTCTACCGGCTGCCCGCATGCTCTGCCCTGATGCCCTACCTTCTTCTTCCTCCCCCTGCCTCCCCCAAAACAACCCCACCTACCACCGATCGCCACGCTGCCGCGCCCAACACATCGCCGGATCCGGCCTTGGTGGTCGCTCGATTTGCGCCAGATCCACCTCACCTTTCTCATGCTCGGCGACAAAAGGACCTGATGGTGGCGGCAAGCGCCGGCGGGGCATGCAGTTTGGTCGGCTGCGTTGTGCTCTGTTCATGGGCACGACATGCAGTTCATTGCACACCGGCGCGTGCGCGGTGCTGTTCGGTGTATGATTTTTTTGGTCAACCGCGGAGCGCCTGTGCGTGTAGTTTGCGTGGTGCTCCCGTGCGGTGTGGAGCCCTTGTCTGTGCAGTTCGCGTGATGCGCCCATGCGGTGCGGAGAGCCTGTGCGCGCACAAACTTGGCCGTCGGGAGGCGCACAAGGAGGACGACGGCAGCGGAGCCCCCGCCACCAGGAGATCAAGAAACAAGGACTTTGTGTAGGAATCTCGGCCAGTCGCCCGTGTCAGCAAGATTTTGAACATTATTTTTTTGCATGTTCCCCAGGTTCACTGTTTTTGGTTTGAGCATAAAAAATGTTCAGTACAAGCCGATTCATAATTTTCTCTTGTACAGTGTGCAGCGGTTCATTTGTCCGTGTACGGCGGTTCGATATGTTTTATTTGATGTAAAAGAAAGAGAACAGGTAAACAACTAGTGGTTTGCCATTTACTTTTCATGCTATATACTACTCCTCACCGCTGGTGGTCGTGCTACAGCAGACGCGCAGTTCACCGGGCTGTGACGTGCGGTTCGCTAGGCCGTGGAGTGTGCTTCAATGGCCAGCAGCATGCTGTTCCCCGGGCTGTCGAGTGCGGTCCACCAGGCATGTTTGTAACAATTGAAAAAACTTATAAACTTATTGCAGCTCACTTGGTAAACTCCTGCGGTTCAGTGATGTTAGCTGTAAAACTCCTTCATGGTTTACTTGATAAACAGAAACAAAAACATCTCAAAAATAGATGCAGTCCGTTTGGGCACTGGTTGCGGTTTGCACGGCTCGTGTGTGAAGTGCACGATGTGCTCGTGTGTTTCTAGTCAATTCTGTGAAGTGCACAATGTGCTTTGTGTGTTTTCAAAACTTAGTTGATTCTGTCAAAACACATGCAGTGTGCTTGGTCCTCGTCAAAACACATGTAGTGCGCTTGGTCCTCGGACAAGGTTCTTTTTCGAGAGTGATATTGTTCACTTGTGCCCAACATGAAAGTGTGAAAAAGTTAGTAAAACAACAAGATGGTAATGCGGTTCACTTTGATAGATGATGTGGTCCACTTGCCCTAGTCTCTGTGGTCCACTCTCGTTCATAAAAAAAGTAACAAAAAAAGGACAACAAAAACTCGTATAAGAAAAATAACGTCCGACAAAAGAAATTATGCAGCTCGCTTACCCGTCCGATGCAGTGCGGTTTTCATTCTGAAGCAGTGCGGTCGGCCATCTAATGTTGTTCATCTCGTAAGTGCAAAAACATTGTTACGGAAGCGAAAAAAAGTAATGTGGTTCACTTCTTCATTAGTGTTGTGGATCCAATGTGAAGTGCACTCCACTTTCTCGTTCTTGAAAAAATTACGTTTGAATAAAAGAAACCATGCAGTTCTCTTACCCGTCTGATGCAGTGCGGCTTTTCGTCTGATGCAGTGCGGTTTTCAGTCGGATGAAGTACCCACGTCGATTTAGGTGTCGCGAAAAACAGAATGTCCGCATTTCAGTAAATTTGAAATTCCTCTTAAACCGTAAAGAATTACAGAGAGTGTTCTACATGAAAAAGTTGCGCCTCGTCGACATCTTTCCAACGGCATCATTCTGATCAGCGGTTTGTAAAAAATTCGCGAAAAACGACCGCTGCCACTCGTCGTCCGCTGCATGATTTTCAAAATTAACTTTAAACCATAAGGAATCTCAAAAACATTTCAACATATGAAAGTTGCGCCTCGTCCATGGCTTTTCAACGGTATATTACACGCCTTGTTTCGACAAACAGTTAAAAAACTGGAGCGAAAACAGTACCGAAAATTTTTAAAAAATAAAAAACAGAATTCCGTGATTTAGTAAATTTGAAACTGCTCTTGAACCATAACGAATTAGAGAAAACAATAGTTATGAAAAGATGCGCCTCGACGATATCTATCCAACGGTGTATCATTTGCCTCATTTCGACGAGCGATTTAGAAAAAAACGCGAAAAAACGCTTGCTGCCATTCTTTGTGGGCCGCACCGTTTTTGAAACTGCTATTAAACCGCGGGGAATCTCGAAAAGTGTTCAACATGGCGAAGTTGCGCCTAATCGGTAGCTTTCCAATGGCATATTACATGCCTCGTTCTGATTAAAAAATTAGAGTGAAAATGGTACCGAAAAACACTACGCGCAGTTTTTTCCGACACGAATCAGAATAATATATATAAACACTATTCTGATCATGGGATCAGAATAATATTCTGATCACAGCATGAACTTCCCGTGTAACGCGCCTGACCTTCCCCGAGTACTAGGTTGATCTTCAACTAAAAGGTGTTCAAATGGGGCTTGCAATATACCGTTGGAAAGCTATGGACACCAGTATCATGACCCAAGTTAAATTTTTGGCAAAATGTAAGCAGTTTAAGAGCATTTTTGAAAACCATTGTTTCTTCACACAAAAAACGTGAATCATATTTTCGATCCCATTTCTAAACCGTTTATCCGAATTAGGCAAATAATATAGCATTGGAAAGCTGCTACAAAACCGCTCCTTCGACATGGTGAAAGTTTTCTCTAATTCCCTATGGATAAAGAGTAATTTGGAAAATCGTAAAATTTCGCAAACCGAACAGCCGAGTTCGTATTTCCAATGCAATTTTTAAACGGCTAATCCAATTGAGGCAAATGATATGGCGCTGAAAAGCTTGTGAAAATGTGCTACTTTTTCATGTTGAAAGTTTTTTCTAATTTTGAACGGTTTAAAAGTAATTCAGAAAACGGTACAAGTTCCACTGAGTTCGTATTTTCCAGCTAATTTTTTAACCATACATCTGAATGCAACAAATGATGCGGCGTTGGAAAGCTTGAGGAAATGCGAAACTTTTTTGTATATATTGTTTCTCCCAATTCCTTACTGTTTTTAGTCAAATTTGAAAATGGCTAAAAACGTATTTTTGCCTTAATTTCTACAAACTTTATCGGAATGGGGCAAATAATATAGCGCTGAAAAGCTATGGAAAATGCAAAACTTTTTCATGTTGGTGGTTTTCTCTGATTCTTAGCCGTTTTTAAGTAATTTAGAAAACAATGAGATCATGCGTTCTACCTTTATCGCGAAACGAATTCTTCGAAAATACACCGCGTGAAGAACTTCAACTTCTGGGCGTGTCTACTTGAACTTCACTCTGTTTTTCACGTGTTTATTTTGCTCGTAGCTTTCCATCCACTGCTCGTAGCTCTCCGTCCACTCACCGGAATTGATCAAGTGATATACCGATGGAAAGCTGCTGTAAACACGCAACTTTTCTATGTTGATCATTTTTTCATACTCACAACGATTTTAAAAGTTTTCATCTGAAATTCATTCAGCGTAGTAGTTGAACTTCCTGCTGTTTTCACGTTGAACTTCGGTGACGTAGTTTTGTTTGTAATTTTCTCATCCATTCGTCAGTGTTACGCAAAAGATATTCCTTTTTTACGAACCTATAATAATTTTTTAACTTTCTCCTACCGAGGACTTGAACTTCTAACAACTAAACTTTTAGTCTTTCTTTTTTTATTCTTTTTTAGTATAAAATGCACACCGTGTACTACATGAACTTCTGGTGGTTAGCATCTAAACTTCTCACGGTTACGTGAAAATATCTGAGTTTTTTATGAATATTAATCTGAATTTCTTAATTGTTTTTTATGAATTCTGAAGCGCTCTATTTTTAGAAGTTGAACTTTTTGTTATTTTATTTTTGAACTTCTTGTTTCCATTCTTTAATAACGAGGGAAATCTGAGTTTTCTATAATCATCGAACTTCTCCATCTTTTTAATACGGACTTCCTGATTTTTTTTCTTAATCCTTTTTATCAAATTCTGAAGCGCTCTATTTTTACTAGTTGAACTTCTTGTTTCCATTCTTTAATAACGAGGAAAATCTGAGTTTTTTTATAATCATCGAACTTCTCCGTCTTATTAATATGGACTTCCTGTTTTCTCTTAATCTTTTTTATAAAATTTTGAAGCGCTCTATTTTAAAAGTTGAACTTCTTGTTATTTGATTTTTGAATTTCTGGTTTCTATTCTTTAATAATGAGGAAATCTGAGTTTTCTATAATCATCGAACATCTCCATCTTTTTAATTTGGACTTTGTGGTTTTATTTCTTTTAGTAACGGGAAAAATCCCGAGCTTCCTGAGTTACACAACCTGAACTTCCCTCTGTAGGAACCCGACCTTCGGGTTATCTTCGCAACCGTGTCTCCCCGCGCGAATTATTCTGGTCAGCCGTGTTCTATGTGATGTAAGTGTAATCGGGAAACGGTTCTTAGCAACTAAATGCCCGTTTTAAATAGGAATGTCCCTCATTGGGGGATTTTCTCTCGGGTCATGATGAACGTGTGATGAGAATAATATTCTGATAACTACATAACCTGCCGCAGCAGTAGCACTTGAACTTCTCCAAGTGCTAGGTTGAACTTCCGCAAACATTGCCCAAATGGGGCTTGCGATATACCGTTGGAAAGCTATGGACACGAGTATCATGACCCAAGTTAAATTTTTGGCAAAATGTACACGGTTTAAGAGCAGTTTTTAAACTTGTTTTTCTTCATACAAAAAAGTGAATCGTATTTTCGAGTCTATTTCTAAACCGTTTGTCGGAATGAGGCGAATGAGATGGCGTTGGAAAACTGCTGCAAATCCGCTCATTCTCCATGTAGAAACTTTTTTCCAAATTCTGAAGTTAAATAGGAATTCTTTTTAGTGGATCCTTACCATATTCGGCGCCCTGAGGTGCAAGGTGGCGACACGGAAAAGCTGTATAAAGAACCGAGTTATTCAAATTTTGAACTACTCTATAATTATAAATTGAACTTCTTGGTTTATTCTTTAGTAACGGGAGAAACCCGATTTTTGTAAAAAAACAAAAACCCACTCTACTATTATAAATTGAACTTTCGGTTTTACTGTTTTAGTAGTGAGGAAAATCTGAGTTTTTATATACATTGAACTACTCCGTTATTTTATTTTGGACTTCTTGATTTTATTCTTCGAATAGAGCATACAATATACCCCTGTTGGAAAGTTGTTGAATAGAAAAGTAAACTTTTTCATGTAGAGCATTTTTGTTCCAAATTTGTAATGCATTGAGAGAATTTTTGAACTTCCCCCGACAGAGCACTTGAACTTCTTTCAACAAACCTTTTAAGCTTTTATTTTTTTATACTTTTATTCTCACATGAAAATGCATTTCTTGCACTACTTGAACTTCTCACTGTTTTCACTATGAACTTCTGTCACATTTTTGTGTGTACGTCGAATTACACGCAATTGAAGGTTGAACGCCATTTTTTGCCATTTTCAAACATGTAATTGAAGGTCGGATGTCCCGCAATATAAATTCTGAACCGTGCACGGAGGTGCACGTGAACTTCTTGCAACAAATCTGTGAGTTTTTATATTCTTCGAACTTCTATGTTATTTCAAATTGAACTTCTTAGACTTATTCTTGGGAAAAATTGTTTTCAAATAAGCATCAAACAATTTTTAAAATTGAACCTCATACTTTTATTTTTCCTAGAAATGTAAAGAATATGAGTTTTCTATAAATATGAAACTACTCCTTTTTTTAATTTGAACTTCGTCATTTTTATACTTTAGTAACAAGGAAAATCTGAGTTTTTATATATAAATAGCGAACTTGTCTATTTTTGTAATTTGTACTTCTAGGTTCATTTCTTTTAGTAACAGGAATATCCTAGTTTTGTAATTAGTATTGAACTGGTTCATTATTTAAACATGAACTTGTAGAGTTTTTTTTGTTTAGAAACGGTGAAAATCTTTTTTAACGATTTTTGAACTTCTCTATTTTTCGAATTTGAACTTCTTGTTTTTTTATGTAGAAAGGGTGAAATATCCACTTCCAAGTGCCATGTTATCTTTTGAAATTCTATGTTATTTTTGTTTGCACTTATTATGATTTTCCCGTCACCATATTTAGATTTTCTATTTTTTATATATTGAACTATTATGTGATTAATTTTGAATTTCTTGTTTTCGTTCTTTAATAATGACCAAATTTAGAGTTTTCTATAATCATCAAAATACTCCATCTTTTTAATAAACATCGAGCTGCTCCATTTTTAAAATTTGAACTTCTATGGTTTTTTAACAGTTAAAATCCCTTTTTTATATAAAATTGTTTGAGATGCTTTTGTTATATTGTTTTGACCTTATTGGGTTTGTTGAAACTGAAAAAATATGATTTTTATATACAGCAACATGCTCTCTTTTCAAATTTGAAGTTCCACAATTAGAGAAAGAAAATAAATAAATTTTGATAGCCATATAAACAAACAGCTAGTGAATACACAATTTCAAAAATTAGAACGCAATGCTTCTGTGCATCTTCATATTTACTCATACCAAAATGGGAGGGGTCATACACAGAATGAAAAAACAATAGAAAAATATGTACATCTCATCTTTTCATTCACAAAACTCAACTTGTTCAGGATAAGAAATCATAATAATTTCTACAACAACGTTGATTTATTTTTACAAAGTCTTAAAAGCACTAGCAAATCTCCCCATACATTGTTAAGTTAAAAAAGAAACTCTCTTTAAAATATGAACTGACATGTGTTACTGTGTACAAAACTCTATCCCTTTCTGCATAATGATTGAGTTTAGCATCATGAAAGGAGAAAATAAAAATCTTCAAGACAACCAACCCCTTTCTTCACCAGACTTCTTTCCATTTTTTATTAGAACTTCAGCAATCGGTGAATCCATCTACATAATTTTGGGAGTACAGTCTGATGTGGAATAGAATCATTTATAGAGAGAAGCAGCACCACATGATAGACAAACAAAATTGTGATAGCATACAATCAATAAAATTTGTTTCAAAAACGGAATGGGTGGAAGCAACTTTGTCAACATAATTCCTTCCATTTTGAGATTGATTGAACTGCTATGAATCTTTTACCCATCTCTGCTTTTCTCTTCAAAAAACACAGTCGAACTGATGTGGCTGGATAAGGTTGACCTGAACTGAAGCAACGGGAGGTGGTGGCAGCGCGAGGATCATCACAGCGATTTGGTGGCCTTCCTCATCCACGAGGAACACCTGGCCGACCCTGATCCAGATCCTCGTTGGGGAAGGGACGGAGGATGAGCGTCTGGAGGACCGGTGGGCATGGGGGTGGTGGAGCAGCACCGACCAACAGTGGTCGGGGCATGGCGGGCGGCGCCGCCGGTCCATATGGACAAACAGATTGAAGAAGGAAGCAGAAGATGAGCATGAGTACATGGGATTCGGAGGGGGTTGAGACGCTGAACCTCCTAGTGCTACATCGTTGAACGGATGGATTTGGAAGCGGCGAACGACCTGAGCGCCGGGGGTGGGATGATGCAAGGGCTGCAGTGGAGATGACCGGTCACGGGAAGTGCAGTTGACCTGCAAAAAAATGGGAGGCGCGTCGGGGATGAAGGGCGGCGGGAGGCTCGTCGGGGCGGGGGGAGGGGGCAAGAGATGCGGCTGGGTCGAGCCACCCTCCTTAGCCCGATGGACACATAGAGGATGAAGAGGGGACTGGCCCAAGGTGGGGAAGAGGCACCCGGTGAGGTTGCATCGGAGCCCCGCAACAAAGATAGCCGCTCCACCTGCCGCGAACAGGAGGGCATTCGCTCGCCCTGTTTTCCCGTGCCTTGCCGGGGGTCGTGGTCGGCTGGATCTGGCCGCCTTCCCCCCTCGATGCTGATGAGGTGGATGTGTGGCGGTGGGGCCTGACCTAATCCAGGCGGGACTAGGGCGAAGTCTCGGCGCGGCGGCGGGAGGGAGGCCAGCCGTAGCGGGGGAGGGAGGCTGGGCTCATGACCGAGATGAGGCTAAGGCTGTGGAGGAGGGAGGCTGGGCGCCATGGCGGGAGGACGCTGGCCACAACAGCGGGGGGTGGAGGCCGGGCGCGGCGGGGGAGGAAGGCCGGCCGCAGCTGGGGAGGGAGGCCGGCAGTGGCGGCGGGATCGAGTTCAGTCGCGATGGTGGGTTGGTTTGGTCGAGGTGGGGAGGAGAAGGTCATGGGTTAGCTAATGGGCCGTTCGGGAGGTGTAGGGTGGGCTGGTTGGTTCCCTGTTACGATCTCGGGAATGTCTGATCGCCCCTATATAGAGCCCCGTGATCCAAATAGTTATTCTAATCCCAGGATTAGAATAGTGCCACTCTCTCTCTGTCTATATATATATATATATATATATATATATATATATATATATATATATATATATATATATATATATATATAGAGAGAAAGAGAAGGCCCGTGCGTTGCCACGGGCCAACAAATGAATTTGTAAACAATGCTCATCTTCCTACACACAAACGAGCACATTGCATGTAATGTTCAACCACAACACAAATGTAAGCACCTTCATCTATGTGTTCTTAAAAATACCACACAGCTCTCTATTCGCTCTTTCCCATTGAACTTGTCATCCATCATCTTCTCCGTTCATACATCATTCACCCTCTCAATCTATTGCCCCTTGACTTTGCATGTAGCTTCCATGTCATTGTTTTGTTGTCTCGGATCATACAAAAACAACCCGACCATGTCACCTTCTTCCCGATCTATTCCTAATCCAAGGAAGCTAAATCTAGCTGAATGCTCATGCGTTGCCATGAAAGAACAAACTTATGGAAACAGATATCAAAATATCATTATATGCAGTCTGTCCATCACATGCTTATGACTACGCTGTGACAAATAGTTCTTGTATATCTCTCGATTTCCTCTAGATATGTTTCTCCAAGCATGCATTTAACTTTCCACCCTCACCAAAATATCTACTTTCCTGTGCTCCTTCGACCCCACAAACACGTCTTATTCTCGCACCTCCATGAGATTCCCGTTGCATTGTTGTGTTCTACATGTGTTGTTTAAAAACAAGGAAAGCCAGTGACATCGTCAACATTAGTCATCTGCATTGGCCACTCAGAAGGAAGGTACAATCGGCTTATCTGACCAGATTTAGTTATATCTCTAATTCTATATACTTTGCATCGTTGTGTTACTCTTCTATATTGACGAGTTTCGTCTTTGAAGCGAATTCTAGGCTTCCTCCTGTTCAACACATGCACCAAATAAGAGATGCAAAACATTAACACGACTAACATTTCTTGCACAAATCCTCTTGCCAATTCATGGAGCTTCAAATTTTCTGTCAACAGAATCACCCAAGTGTAGTGTATTGCAATGCTGGAGTAATAAACATATACAAAAAAATTATCAAGTCTATGAGTTTATGATAGTAAGGAGTATAAACTATGAAACATAGATTGGAATCTCATGAGGTCAGTACAACTTAAACGAAGTTCCTAATGAATATAAGTGTGGTCAATAGATCTAATTCCACTCCGTATCATTCAGGCCCTATAATGTTACTTGAAATTAGCATCATAACACATAAGGTACAAGTTAAAGAAAGGAAAATAACAGACTTCCAACAAATTATCTTTCTAAGTGTCTTTTTCTATAAGCCCATTCCTTGGAAAATATGTGATTGAACTGGCTGGAAATAAATAAGTATTAGTTGCAGTGACAACGGTGCATGATCATAGTTCGTAAAACAAAACTGTGAGCATTCTACATACTTAAATCTTGCGCGCGCACTTTTACATGGTCCAAAAAATAGGACCAAATTTGAAGTTACTTGTTAGATCTTAAGAACAGAATTAAGAGTGAACAAATACAACACAAGAAAAACAACAGTACTCTGGTTTTCTGGGTGGGCAAGAGCTCTGGCCCACACGGTCCTTGACGTCGAGTAGCTCCAGACGACCGCGAGTACTTGGAGGCCTGACTCACAAAATTTACTCACATTTTTCTTGGCATTTTTCTTCAAAAAACTTGTTGTTCACAAGTGTTAGTAATAAATCAAAACTGTTTTTTGTTGGCGCGGGAGGGGGGGAGGGGGCAGGGCCCTGCCTGGTCCCACTGGCTACGCCATCTTTTTGATTCTTTAAAACCTCAAACTAACAAAACCATTTATAATCCAACAAACTGGAAAGTTCAGAAAGTAGTTTTTTAGCCGAAACAAGCTCAAAAGAACAAACAAATTAGTACTACTACTTTTTAGCCCTGGTTAATATGAAGAAATGATTAAATATTTAGTCACCTCAAAACTACATCATATTAGAGTATAAACTAAAACCCCACAACAAAGTGAGGAAGTATAACTTAATTTGTTATGTTGCTTTGAATCTCTGTGGTCATTAGAAATACATTCATTAGCTGACAAAGTCTGTCAACCAGAATTATATAACAAATTGAAAAATAAGCCACCCAAGCACATCCAGGAGACCATGACTATCCTGGTGCACCCGCAAGGAATACCTTTTCACAACGGGCAAGGCGCATGCATGGCTAATAGAGCTGCTGCTCAGGTCCAAGAGGTTGTGACTGAGGCAGTATGGCGATAGGGGAATCGTCTTGGCCTCGCCGCCCTCCCACCCATAGCTGCCACAGGAGGGCCGACGACACCGCGACAACAATTCTCCAGCGGCTTGACGATGACTTCATTCTTCGGCAGTCCAACCTTGACTCCATTCTCTTTAACAAAAACGATGAAAGAAGATCATACCAAGACTTCTGCAGTTAAAAAAGCATATTTATTATATAGAAAATATTACGGTGAAGGAACAAAATCCTAATATGTCATTTAAATTGATACAAAGCCTTGAGAAATCAGTAAAGTAGAATCTAAAAAGACCTGCTAGAAGTACTCTTGCATGCACCATAGTTTCTTTCTAAAATCAAGAAATTCGTGAGTAGTCCTTAACTTCTTTCCTTCAGCGCATGCCTCAATAATATGTTGAGACCAGAATAAACATATACCAGCCAGTAATATTACACACATAGTTAATCGCCGGGGTCAAACATATTGTAGTCGTTCAACATATGGCGTCTTAAGTAATATCTTTACGATTCTTATACACGAGAGGCATTATGATTTTTTACTGTTAAATTACATAGTGTCCCTCCCTTCATTCCACTCTACCTCTCCCCGTCATTTGTGCCTTTACTGTTAAATTGCATGCAAGAGTACTTCTAGCAGATCTTTTTAGATTCTACTTTACTTATTTCCTTCTTGTCTGCCTCGCCCAACCAACTTCTTCAGCCTCCAATTGTACACACAATAGCTTAATTCTCAGTGCAATCTATTTATAATGCGAAAACTACAAACCTTTATTAATAGGAGGGGGGTGGGTGATCATTGAATCGATCAGCCATGGTTCCATGAAAAAAATAAGTTCTAGCCTATATATTTAGTTAATTGCGTAATCGAGCATTTATTTGGGTCATCCATTTCCTTTAACCATGTCAAAATAACGATCCTTTTTTTTGCTTCATGGAACTGCAAAATGGCACATAATTAAAATACCAGCTACCATTATCAACAAGCTGCATACTGATGACCATCACCCTTCCAGAAAAAAATCCTCCAGTCAACAATATCTTCAGAAAAGATAGTAAAACCAACTCGTAGGAAGCTCTAACTGAGAAATACGATCTTACATTATTGGGATCTTCTGACTCCCTTATTATTTTTGGTGGTAGTTAGTCCCGGTTCTGCATTATTTCATCCTGGGTGTGCTCCTAGTTCATATAGATGAGATGAAAACCAAAAAATACCTATATGTGAAGGAAGCAAGGAAACTACATTTAGTATAATCAGTGACACCTTTGAGTGCAATTCATGTACATCTCTATCCTTTGCGATCAATATGTGCTACAATACGATGCAAAATCCTTCAATCTTTGAGGAGCATAGCATGCATGTAGACTCATGTGTACATATGTTGTATATATAACGACTGCAGGAAGACCACAATGAATCTTCCAAGCTCCATATATTCATAAAACAAATCGCAGCCAGACTGTTGAACATAATTATTAACAAGAAATAATTCGGTTGGACATGGACATACCATGCAATCAAGATCATTATTATCACGGGATGAAGTGAAGTTTCCCCACATATTTTACCTTGTCTTGCAGATGATTTTCCTTCATGACAAAATACAGCACCGGACATTATAGATTCATTATCAATAGAATTCTGCCCCTAGCATCACTTTGTTCAACTGCAGAAACTTCTGAAGCAGTTCTGTAGTATTTTGCAGTTCTGTACATGTCCTTACATCATCATCTATTGGAGTACTTGTTGGTAGATATGGTGCCTGTTGAGTTGTCCTTCTTGTTGCTTAACCTTAGAAAACAACCCTCGCGACATAAGAGGAGCGTACCATGGAGCCGAACAAGCTCCACTGCTCCAGTACAAGCCTCCGGCTCGTCCTCTAAGTCAAGGTTGCCGGATCCATGATGTGCTTCTCGAGCTCCATGACAATGGCCTGATAGTCGTTGTTGATGCACTAGTTGACGAACTGGCCAGTTAGGCACATGCGTCGAGTGGGCCGGCAGCATAGTGGGGCGGTGGCGTGGCGTCGTTGACAGTGAGCCGATGCAAACCATGGAGTCGGGCTGCGGCCGACGACCGGGTGGCCTTGGCCATGCTGAGGTAGGCGGTGGATAGATGATGCCTGCAGGACGCGGCTTGGTGATCGGGCTAATGGAAGCGGACGGAAGTCGGATTGCAGCGAAGGGACTTGGCAGCGGCGCCCTAAACCTAGCTTTCATCGCTCGTTATCCAGCCGTGCAAGGCGTGGGGCGCAGGCGAGAGCTGCGGGGGCAATCTTTTTCTTCCTGATATTGCGGGTGGGGAGGGGGCGATCTTTTTCTTCCTGATATTGCGGGGTGGGGAATCATGTCCTCTTTTTTTTCCTTTTTAACGAAGGGATGCCGAAACGAAGGGATGCGGGGTGGCTATTTTCTTCGATCGATAGAACCTGGGACGAACGAACGAACGACGTACGAACTGCTCCATTAGGAGTAGATATATATATATATATATATATATATATATATATATATATATATATATATATATATATATATATATATATATATATATATATATATATGCGTGTGTGTTGTTGTTGTTGTTGTTGTTCTGTATGCAATCCCATCGCACAACACACGTGTCTTGTTAAGTTGAACCGTTTTTGTTTTCTTGTGTCAACGCAAACAGTTCGTCCGAGGGAACCGCAAATCGTATATCGCACACACCTTCGTCTAGCTGACCGTTTCTTTTGTGTTGCCTAATCACAAATAGTTCATCCGAGTGAACCGTATGTTGTACATCGCACACACCTTCATCTGGCTACCTATTTCTTTTGTTCCTCCTCATAGAAAACGGTTAATTTAACTGAACTGTATGCCCTGAATCACACACACAACTAAAATCTGAACCGTGTTTGATGCATCCTCCATCGCAAATGTTTTGCACCTTTTTTGACGTTTTTTACACCACCGTTTGCGATTATGGCATCGCACACAGTTTCGTCGAAGGGTCTCTAATCGTAGTGTCGCGTTAGCAGCTTCCTGCAGTAGTGGAACTTCAAATAATCATGACGATATCAAGGCAATGATCATTATATAGGCATCACGTCCAAGATTAGTAGACCGACACCTGCCTACATCTACTACTATTACTCCACACATCGACCGCTATCCAGCATGCATCTAGTGTATTAAGTTCATGGAGAAACGGAGTAATGCAATAAGAACGATGACATGATATAGACAAGATATACTTATGTAGAAACATACCCCATCTTATTATCCTTAATAGCAACGATACATACATGTCGGTTCCCCTTCTGTCACTGGGATCAAGCACCGTAAGATCGAACCCATCATAAAGCACCTCTTCCCATGACAAGAAAAATGGATCTAGTTGGCTAACTAAACCAAAGATTCGAAGAAGAAATACGAGGCTATAAGTAATCATGCATATAAGAGATCAAAGAAGACTCAAATAACTTTCATGGATGAAAACATAGATCTGATCATAAACTCAAAGTTCATCAGATCCCAACAAACACACCGCAAAAAGAGTTACATCAAATAGATCTCCAAGAGACCATTGTATTGAGAATCAAAAGAGAGTGAGGAAGCCATCTAGCTACTGACTACAGAGCCATAGGTTTACAATGAACTACTCACGCATCATCAGAGAGGCACCAATGAGGATGATGAACCCCTCCGTGATGGTGTCTAGATTGGATCTGGTGGTTCTCATCGTGGGTTTATCACGACAGATGTCCTAGCAAAAGGACTTAGGTGTGGAGCCATCACAACTAGGTTAGCTTAAAGGGGTTGAATGGGTCAAGGGACACAGAGAGTTTACCCAGGTTCGGCCCCTCTCAATGAGGTAAAAGCCTGCTCCTGCTTTTAGTTATATTGATTGGGTTTCGATTACCAGGGAGCGAATACGCTTGACCTAGTTCTCGATTGATTGTTTCTTAAGTTAACTCGTCGCCGGGTCACGCATTTATATACAGGTTGATGCCCGGCGGCTTACAGAAGCCGGGCCGGCTCATACAAACGTAATCGGCTTGGTTTCTAACTAAACCTGCCTTACAGAACAAGTTAACGTATGTTGGCTCACACGTTTGGGCCTCGAGTCGTCTCCGAGTCTTGGGCCTTTAATAGGCTTGCTCTATGAACCGTCGTCTTCATGTCTTCTTGGACCTTATCGGGCCTCTTCATCCTTAAGTCGCCAATGGCATGACCCGGCCCCTCCTGGGCGGGTTATAACTAGGAGTTATATCCCCAACATTAGGCCCCAGGTTGATTTGAACTTGTTCACATCAATCTTCACTTTAACCAGGTAGAAAAAATGCACCAGTGCTGACTTCTCACGCTTTTCTTCATAAACCGCCAAGAGCTTGTATAAGCCGGATCATTATGACCCGCCATGATGTCCCGTACATTAAATCCGCACAAGACCCCAGATATCTCCAATGGATCCTTATTTTTAATGATCTTCCCGAGAATCAAGGAGCCCATATAGGCACATAAACATTTTTTGCCTCCTTGATTTCTGCGATGCCGTCCAGTCACTTCCTTATAAATAGGGACATGGGTCCTTTATGTTACTTTTACCCCCACCTCAGCTTCTTCTCCTTCTTCTTCCTAGCGCCTGACTATGGTAGCTCGAGCTTCGCCGCTGTCAACCTTCTCCAGCGACCCCGACCCAGGCTGCTGCATCAACCTGACCGTCTCCATAGATCGCGGTGCTCCTCCACTATTCATCAGCATCAACATGTACCCATTCTGCTTCGCATTAGATCTGCACTAAGGTTCGCACAGTTCATCAGAGTTCTTCGGTGTTCATCAAAAACTCCCCCATTGTCCCCTTGCCAATGCTTAGTTCGATCCAATCACAATACAAACTTCGTGCGGCAGTAGTTTTAGCCTTTGTTTCCAAATGCAGATGCGTTCTACCCTCCTGGGACGCAACACCCAACTCGCGTGTTCTTCCACTGCTGTAACTAGGTTTAGTAATTACTCTTCTTTTTGGAGCTGCCGTAGATCCAAATTCACAGATCTGATTTGTGAAACTTGTCTGTCCAACACTTAGCAAAATCCCATCCATACCTTTATAGATACCTGTATACTGCGGCCATATGGTGACTCATATGATAAGTTATAACCCCCCAGCCACCTGTTAACTCACTTGAAAGACATCTTAACCCGCCAATACATGCCTGACACATGCATCATCCGGTTTACATCCTTCTAGTTTAATTATTTCAATCTTCATAGCACCTGATCCTTGCATACGAACTAATCTTTGTATAACAAACTTGCTTTATGATTGTTTGGATGGTTTAACATCATGAACTTGATCCGCAATATTTCCTTTTCTAGGCAAAAATGACCAAAACCGTCACTTCATGCAATTGGGTCACCTCCCGGGTTACAGAGCAAACGCTGAATGAGCATGTCCAAGTGTGCGTCTTAGCCACAAAAAACGCTATCCACTGGAGAGTCCCAGGAACAGAGACCACCCCTGACCCAAAAGAAGGCGAAGTCATAGTTTTCACTAATCATATGCTCTGGGGGTTTATCCCACCCAGCTCAAAATTCTTTCGTGATGTGCTACATTTCTTCCAACTTCATCCTCAAGATATCGGGCCCAACTCTGTTTCAAATATCTGCAACTTTCAAGTTTTCTGCGAAGTATACCTTCAACAAGAGCCCACTGTAGAATAGTTCAGCGAATTCTATTACTTGAACCGCTAGACCGAGTTCACAGATAGGCTCAGCCTAGAACTAGGTGGCATTTTAATTCAGAGGCGGAAAGAAGCCACTTTTCCTACCGTCGTCCTTCCCCGTCATCCTAAGGACTAGAACCAGGCTTGATTTTACTGCCAAGACACATCTCCAGAGGGTGAAAATCCTCTGCCGGGTTACCGTGAAAGCCGTCTTAGCAACAGACACCCTCTCCCAGAACGGATCAACACCAAATAATGGGCCAAATATGTGCCCATTTTTTCAAAGATTAGAGCCTTAATGGCCAAATGTTTGACTGGAGTCGATCTAGTTCGATGCTAGGTCGCATGGAGAATCTTACCCTTACGCCGCCGGTCCGGCTTAATGTGTCAGTATACTGGTGATGTCAAAGACCCCCAATGCCACTGCCAAATAGAACTGGATGATGAAGAAATCAAGAGGATGACCAAGACCCTGCTTAACGAGAGCTTGGAAACTCGCAGCAATACATGCTTGAATCCTTTCTGCACCCTTGACAAAGCTCCAGCTGTAAGTATTTTAAACAACTTGCAACTTATTCATTATTTACTTAAACTGTCTTCTCATTATCACTTGACTTCTGCAGGCTGATTCTTCTTCATGGAACAAGAAGCTTCAGGATACACCGGCCAAGAAGACTAGGGTAAAAAATAAGGCTCCCAAAAAACTTGGCAAGAAGAAAACGAACACCTCAGAGCTATTTGCTTTGAATGATGATGAGTCGGAGGTAGAACTTGACTCCCTTGGCTCTTTTTTATAAACCTTATTGATGCTGAAAATTCTCAGGATGACGCAGAAGGAAGTCAGGCGGATGTTGAAGAGGTAACAATCATTTCCTCTGACTCAGAGCCTTTATCAAGACAGAGAGTTCGGAAAGTGAGCTGAAAAGGAAGATTTTCTCACCCTTTAGCTTACTTGGATCCCAGTTTTATTTTGAAGAAACAACAACACGAGGCCCGACGCACAACCCGGAACAGCGGAGGTGGAGAACTTTCCTCCGGTTTACCGAACACGCCATCCCCTCGTAAACGCCGACATGAGGTGCCATGGATTTCAACTTTACCTTTTCCAAAGGCGGGATTAATCCATCAACTTCTTAATCCTTCCGACTCGAATTATCAGGGTACCTCTCACTCCTCCTCCGGTGACTCTACGGGGACTCAGATTCCTATATTCAAAGTCACCCCTGGGTAAGAACATTTAATATCTTGATTGTTTAACACTGTATTGATTGATATGCTAATCTCTTCATGTGTTTCATTATCAGCGGCATAGCCAAGCCCAGCAAAAAATCGAAGATGGGTAAGCCGGGCGAAGACACCAACACAACTGAGCCGGAAAAGCAAATGATGTCAGGAGCTTCTCATCAGACTCCTGAAGCTGCTGCTGATGCTCCGCCGCTAGAAGAGCACAATGTCATAATGGATTCCATGGATGTTAACCCGACCAATGCTAAGCCGCCAAGTCCCACCAAGCCTGCTGAAGAAGAGGCTGAAGATATTATTGTCACCGGGGTTGGTTATGCAGAGCCGAGCAACCCCACTGTCTTATCAAAACATAGCGCCAAGGAAGAATTTTCAGCTGTTGACAAGGGCAAATGGAAGCTGGACTTGGAAAGTTATGCCCAATTTAACGCTCATATCAGCCGTGACTTTGAAGACGACCTAGTCAATCTGATGAAAGTGCGCTTTGAGGTAAACACTAAAAATTCTTCTCATATAAATATCTGTCAGCCGCCAAGTCTACTAAATATGAAAGAATTGAACATGTTGTAGACTTAAATAGCATCTTGGGCCTTGTAGCTATTCATAGCAATTTAACTCTGCTGAATCAGAACGAGTAGTCCCCAAGGGCTGGCTTAAACTAGACGGTTAAGCCGAGAATTAAAATTATAGTGCAAAAATCCGCATATGTAGCCCCCATGGGCCGATTTAAATTGAAAGATCTTAACCGGGTCATCAAGTATGCAAAAAAGATGACCTACATTAGCCACCAAGTGCCAGGTGAAATACTTGTATTATGCTTGGTACTTTAATAAGATGATTATCATAACCACACATTGCTGCTTAATCTCTTTGTCTTGCAGGCTAAATCAAGTATGAAAGAATCCCAAGTAGTGGATCTGCGGCAGAACATCCAAACACAACAATCTGAAACTTCCAAGGCCAAATCAGAACTGAAAACCGTTTCGGAAGAAACTGAGAAGCTGAAAAAGGATTTCAATGCTGAGAGGACCAGCTGGGATACTGAGAAGGCAGTTCTATTGAAAAGAGTTGAAGATGTTGAGGCTGCTCTTAAGCCGGTGACTGAAGAGTTATCCGGCTTGAAGCGTCAGATTAGTAGCATGACAACTGCCATCTTTGGTAAGTAATATTGTACTTCAATATTTCACCACCAATGTATAACAACCATAAACCGACTTAACAATATCTTTGCCGATGCAGGCCCCCGAAGTTCCAAGCTTGGTAAAGACATGCATGTGAAACTTAAAGTTGCATATACCCTTGTGGAGCAGTTATACACCGGCGCCCAACGGGCTATATCTGCTATCTCACATAAAAAGCAATCACCTTCACTCATCAGGGAAGTGCTGAATAAATTATCTGTGCTGCCTCAAAGAGTTGAAGAGCTAAAGTGATCAACCGCAAGAGCTGGTGCCATCACCGCGCTGAGCCGGGCAAAGGCATGGCAAGCAGAACTGGACCCAGAAGAGTTGGCCACCGGCTGCCCAAGCCTGAAAGAGGAGGGGTCTCCCTTTGAAGCAACAAATTTCGCTAAGTGTGTAAGGGAAATGCACCCTTTGGCAAGCAAGCTAGCTAAGGAGACTGACTTGTCAAAGTATCAGGCGGCTTACACCAAAGAAAACTCAAAAGTATCAGCGCCGGTTCATGATGTCGTGGATCTTATCCCACCAACACGTAAGCACACCTTCACTCCCGATATTGACCCGCCGACCCTTATAGATGATGAAGCTGTATTTAAAGCTTTGACTGGGATCAACTGGGCCACATCTGACTTCCAGATGATGGGAGAAGACGAAGAATCAGCGCAGGATGACTCGGAACCTTCAACCCACCAGGACCAAGATAACTGACCAAAGGGTCAGCTTGTAAAATGCCACATAGAATTTGTGTGCAGAAAAAACACTTATTCTTTTGGGCCGTAAGACACCTTGTAATAGGCTAGCTGAAAATAATGATCTGCCATGCCATCGTGCATGTTTATCATTTTCGTTTTGAGAACTGTTGATGAAACACTTGATGTGCTACCGATGAGTTAACAGAAAATATAATCATCCTTTCCAGCGATCATATGAGCTCCAATGTTCCTGCACATATGTTTAAACAATATCCGCCCTAGCGGTTTAAGCCAAGGTGGGTCATAATGCCCAACAAAATATTTTCTAGCGACCTTAAAGTCTATAACCAGGGCGGGTTATCAAACCTGGCATTCATATAACAAGTAAAAACATACCTATGAAATTGG
This sequence comes from Aegilops bicornis, assembly GCA_021605145.1. Classification (NCBI taxonomy): domain Eukaryota; kingdom Viridiplantae; phylum Streptophyta; class Magnoliopsida; order Poales; family Poaceae; genus Aegilops; species Aegilops bicornis. Next base: position 431,223,457 of record CM038670.1, on the reverse strand, counting down.
TTCACACGGTCGGCTTACATCGCCATATCCAGTGAGGGTGACAACCCAAGGATTCATAAGAGCATAATTCCAATTGCGCAATCAAAGTATACTAGCGACTTAATGTCCAAAGCCAGGACGGGTTATCAAAACCCTAAATATGCTCAAATATGAGTCATAAAGGTTAAGTCTACATGGCCTAAATTGTTTTAAACCATATGTTAATATGGAACAATGATATGAATCCAAACAATGTTCATAGAAAATAACAAATCAGAAAAAACAAGGCTTTCATAGGCCACCAAGCCGAAATTTCAAGTGCTTTCAAGGGTCACACAGCCACTGAGTTAATCCTTCATTCAAACCGTAAGCCAACCCTCACATGACCAACCGCCGTTTTAACCTCGACAAGTTCAGGGTCTTTATTACAAGATTGATAGTTGAGAGTACGGCGGGTCATTCCAGGATACCTGGGCGGAGTGACAAGGACATACAGGCAGGATAACCCGGAATTTGGTGTTTACACCTGGCATACAAGCCGATCAAGACGGTAAGTATAGCTATGCTCATTGAACAAGAAGCCCCCAAGTGACCTATAACGAGCCCTCAAGGCAGGATACCTATGTTTGAACTACGCACTGCGACAGGTTCTCTTTGGTAACCTTTGTTTTGGGCAGGAAGCCCCCAAGTGATTTGTAACAAGGCGTGTAAGCCGGATCAAGAGGGTACGCACATCTATGCTCATTGAGCAGGAAGCCCCCAAGTGATCTTATGAACTGACAATAAAGACTCAGATACTCAGAAATGAAACGACAGAGGCCCTGAATTATCAGGGATGTCGGCTTTATTATACTGATCATAATATATACATTGATGAAAGTATGTACACCACAAGAGCTGGTGGCTCAAGTGTAATAAGGCCGAAGATGAGCAATGTTCCAAGGTCGGCGGGTCTTCTCCTCTGATGTGCGTGAGTCCTTGTGATATCGAATATCAATGAGGGTAGTATGACCCATTGTTCAGGTTTTTTATGACCACAAAAGGCCCTTCCGAAGGTGGGGATAATTTGTGCATATCTGTTTGATCCTGGATGAGCTGGAGCACCAAGTCACCTTCTTGAAAGGTCTGGGTTTTAACCCGGCGACTATGATAACGATGCAGATCTTGCTGGTAAATCGTCGAACGAGCCGCCACAAGGTCACGCTCTTCATCAAGGAGGTCGAGATCATCCTGACATGCTTTTTCGTTATCATCTTCAACATAAGCCGCCACACGGAGCAAGTCATGACGGATGTCACTGGGAAGAACCGCCTCTACTCCGTAAACCATGAAGAAGGGCATATAACCTATGGACTTGTTGGGGGCAGTATTGATACTCCAAAGCACCAAGGGTAACTCCTCCACCCAACAACCCGGCGTCCTTTGCAAAGGGACCATGATCCGGGGCTTTATGCCTCTCAAGATTTCTTGATTGGCCCTTTTGGCTTGACCATTGGACTAGGGGTGAGCCACTGATGAAACGTCAAGACGAATATGCTCTTGTTGACTGAATTCTTTCAAAGCACCCTTAGACAGATTAGTACCATTATCAGGTACGATGCTATGAGGGTAGCCAAAATGGAAAATCACCTTTTTAATGAATTGAACCGCTGTTGCCGCATCACACTTGCTGACCGGCTCTGCCTCAACCCAATTTGTAAAATTGTCAACCGCCACCAAAAATGGGTCTTTTTGTCCTTGGATCTCTTGAAAGGTCCAACCATATCCAGCCCCTAGACTGCAAATGGCCAAGTGATTGGAATCATCCTCAATTCTTGCGTCGGCACATGAGCTCGTCTGGAAAATTTCTAACAGCCGTCGCACTTGCTAACGAGATCTTCTGCATCAGCATGAGCCGTGAGCCAATAAAACCCATGACGAAAAGCCTTAGCTACGAGAGACTTAGAGCCGGCATGATGGCAACAATCTCCTTCATGAATCTCTCTTAGAATCTCACGGCCCTCCTTAGGAGAAATACAACACTATAACACCCCTGTGACACTGCATCGGTGTAACTCGCCGTTGACAATGGTCATTGACTTAGACCGTCGGGTTATTTTCCTGGCCAATGTTTCATCCTCAGGTAACTCACCCCGGGTCATATAAGACAAATACAGAACTGTCCAATCAGGAATAGCATGAAGAGTCGCCACCAACTGTGCCTCCGGGTCAGGGATAGCAAGATCCTCTTTCGTAGGCAATTTAACTAAAGGATTATTCAGAATATCAAGAAAGACCTTAGGTGGTACCAGCTTATGCTGAGACCCCAGCCGGCTTAAAGCATCAACCGCCTCATTTTTCCTGCGATCAACATGTTCCACTTGATAACCTTTGAAATGACCAGCAATACCATCAACCGCCCGGCGATAAGCCGCCATGAGTGGGTCTTTGGAATCCCAAGTTCCCGAGACTTGCTGAGCCACCATATCTGAATCGCCAAAACACCTGACCCGGCTTAGGTTCATCTCTTTGGCCATCTGAAGACCATGGAGTAAGGCCTCATATTCAGCTCCATTGTTAGTACAATGAAACATCAGCCATAAGACATAACAAAACTTATCACCTCGTCGGGAAGTCAAAATAACTCCAGCCCCCGAGCCTTCCAACTGCCTGGATCCATCTGTCCAATACATATTATCAAGCTTTTCCTCAGGCATCTGCAACTTTGTCCAGTCATTGATGAAATCCACAAGTGCCCATGACTTGATGGTTGTCGGAGGCATATACTTCAAACCATGGGGTCCAAGCTCAATGGCCCACTTGGCCACCCGGCCTGTAGCTTCTCTATTTTGAATAATATCCTCGAGAGGAGCAGAACTGACCATAGTGATGGGATGACCAAGGAAATAATGCTTCAACTTGCGACTAGCCATGAACACTCCATAGACTAGCTTCTGCCAATGAGGGTACCTCTGCTTAGACTCAAATAGCACCTCAGTGACATAGTAAACCGGACTTTGAACCGGATATTCCTTGCCTTATTCCTTCCTCTCCACAACAACCGCTACACTAACGGCTCTGCTGTTAGCAGCCACATATAAAAGCAAGGGCTCCTTATCAATAGGAGCTGCAAGAACCGGCGGCTCAGCTAACTGTTTTTTAAGAGCCTCGAACGCCTGATTGGCATCATCACTCCAGACAAAGCGATCTGTTTTCTTCATCATCTGGTATAAAGGAATAGCCTTTTCTCCCAGGTGGCTTATAAACCGGCTTAAAGCCGCAATATGACCCGCCAAACGCTGGACGTCGTTAATACATGCCAGTTTAGCCAAAGAAGTGATAGCCTTAATTTTCTCCGGGTTAGCTTCAATACCTCTCTCAGAGACCAAAAAACCCAAGAGCTTGCCTGCTGGCACACCAAAGACACATTTGGCCGGGTTAAGCATCATCTTGTAGACCCGGAGGTTGTCAAAGGTCTCCTTCAAATCATCTAACAAGGTCCCCTTCTTCCTAGATTTTACAATGATATCATCCACATAAGCATGAACATTGCGTCCAATCTGGCTGTGGAGGCAATTCTGAACACAACGCTGATAAGTCGCCTGGGCACTCTTGAGCCCAAAAGGCATAGACACATAGCAGACGGCTCCAAAGGGAGTGATGAAAGATGTATTCTCCAGGTCCTTAACTGCCATCTTGATCTGATGATAACCAGAATAAGCATCTAAAAAACTCAAACGCTCACAACCCGCCATAGCATCAATGATCTGATCAATATGAGGGAGAGCAAAAGGATCGGCCGGACAGGCCTTGTTAAGGTCTGTGTAATCCACACACATACGCAAAGTGTCGTTTTTCTTAAGTACCAGCACCGGGTTAGCCAACCATTTAGGATGAAAAACTTCCACAATAAACCCGGCCACCAAGAGCCGGGCCACCTCTTCTCCAATGGCCTTGCGCCTCTCTTCATTAAAACGACGAAGGAATTGCTTGACCGATTTAAACTTTGGATCGATATTGAGAGTGCACTCAGCGAGTTCCCTCGGTACACCTGGCATGTCTGAAGGCTTCCATGTGAAGATGTCCCGATTCTCACGGATGAACTCAATGAGCACGCTTTCCTATTTCAGATCCATATTTGCACTGATAATGAACTGTTTGGACGAATCACCAGGGACAAAATCAACCTTCTTGGTGTCATCTACCGACTTAAACTTCAACAAAGGGTCATGCTCTGTGGTTGGCTTCTTCAAGGGGGTCATATCCACCCACTACAAAAAAGAGACACATCCGTGACATTTTGGGCCGAAAGAAAAAAATTTCTGTCATACTTATGACACTTCTATGACGATAATTGTGACAAAACCCGGTATCATCATGACAGAAAATGGGCTTTTCATCCTGGGCGGGCCGGAGACGCAACTGCATGACATTCTTTGGGCCGTCCATGACGGAAAAAACCGTGGTCGAAGCAAGGGCGCGGAAAATATCAGGGAGTCCCCGGTTACGGTGGGTGGTCGGGGGCTGAGCGATGCACATTTCTCTCGTCACGACGCCGCGTGTATGCGAGGCATTGAGCTCGCCCGAACCCGGCGATTGCCGCTGCGAACTCTGGCGTTATCGAACTCCGGCGATCGATCGATTGTCGTTAATCGAACCCAATCGGCGATTCGCCGCTCATCGCCGCTGAAGCCGATCGATGCTACCTCCGGATGAGCGATGGCGTTGCGGGGGGTTGGATGAACAGTTCCGGTGGGGTGGATGAATAGGACCCGTGGTGTTGCCTCTGGATGAACGGTACCCCGATCGATCGAGCGGTTGGGGCTGGATGAACAGGACCCGTGGAGGGCTGGATGAATAGGACCACCCGTGGAGGCGGGATGAGCGATGAGGCGGTGGAGGGCAGGATGAATAGTAGCCCATGGAGGGGTGGTTGAACAGGGGCCCGTGGAGAGGGCTGGTTGAATAGTAGCCGGTGGAGTAGCGCGCGGTGGAGGCTGGATGAACATGAGCCCGTGGATGAACCATCGTAGGTGGAGGCTGGAAGAGGTCGACGGTGGATGAACAGTAGCCCGTGGAGGCTGAAGGGGGTCGACAGTGGAGATGAACAGTATCCCGTGGAGTCCCGTTTTGCGGTACGCCACACCCCTCCCGATGAACAGGACCCCCGTTTTGACCGTAGCGCTCCAACACAAGCCCGTTTCCTCCGTTTTGCGGTACGCCACACCCCTCCCGATCAACAGGACACCATTTCGACCGTAGGAGGTCCATTTCCTCCATTTTGCGGTACGCCAGACCCCTCCCGATGAACAGGATCCCGTTTTGCACGTGGCCGGTCGAACACAAGGCCGTTTCCTCCGTTCTGCGGTACGCCAGGCCTCGTTTCCATCGGCTGTTCCGTCCAAGCCCTCCCGGTGAACACGACGACGCATTCCGTTCCGACCCAGTCGGTTGGCTCCCCATGAACACGACGACGACGTTGTTTCTCCGTTCCAACCCAGCCATGTACACGAGCCCTGGCCGTACGTATGCGCGAGTAGGCGTTCGAGACCCTGCCCGTATGTACGTACGTGGCCGTATTTTCTTTCTTGCACACTGGCCGCTATACGTACGTGTACATGCTACGTGCGCACCTCTACTACGACACGTGTGCGCCTCTACATCGACCAGTATGTACGTACACGTTCGTGACCAGAATGACAACACTACGTACGCTTCGACTACGTGGGTCCCAACTTTCAGGCACTTCCTTGCGTGCGAAGATGTAGCTAGTGGGTCCCAGCAGTCAGGGGGAGAATTGTTTTTTTTGCCTGGACGCACTTCCTTGCTTGTGAAGATGTAGCTGGTGGGTCCCAGCTGTCACGGGGAAAACGTTTTTTCGCGAAATACAGTGGCCCGTCCGGTGGGTCCCCGCTGTCAGGTGGAGGAATAATTATTTTGCACGTAATAAGGAGGCACTTCCTTGTTGTGGCCGTGGACCCAGCTGTCAGCCTCTCCATGTATAGTCCACGTCCGATGGAAGCCATTCCTTGACCACGTTGACCATGCCGCGCCGAGAGCACCAGGGCGGTGGACGACGGCGAGGCCTAGGAAGGGGACGACGCGGAGCCTGGGAAGACGCGACAGTGGATGCCCACGCGTAGAGGAGTATGAGGGTTCACGGGTTCCCTGCGGTGTGAGGCTGCCGTCACTGCAGAATTACAGGGGGTGTGGGTGAGTAGAGGGATGGCATGGCCAGCGGTGGGAGTAGTAGGGGGGCAGTGAGGCCTCCGCCACATCGTAGCCGGCCATAGGAGGCAGGAGCACGAGGCACGACCGGCGCTGGTTTGGGCGGCTGGAGCAAGAAGACCAGAGGTTGAAGAAGCACTACGGCCGTTGGATGGACATCGTACGGTCAGTGGAGCTAGAATCATGCATATTGACTAAGTTGACAGCTTACTAGGCCCACAGGTCAGCCTGCCACTATACTGGCTCCCAGCTAGCAGGGGGAGTATTAATTTTTTTGTGCGTAATAAGGAGGCACTTCATTGCGTGCGAAGATATAGCTGGTGGGTCCAAGCTGTCAGTGGCGGTAACGTTTTTTTTCGCGAAATACATAGGCCCTTTCGGTGGGTCCTAGATGTCAGGTGGAGGAATCATTATTTTGCGCGTAATAAGGAGGCATTTCCTTGCGTGCGGCCGTGGACCCAGCTCTCAGCCTCTCCACGTATAGTCCACTTCAGATGCATGTCGGTCGTTGACCACGTTGACCAGGCCGTGCCGAGAGCACCAGGGCGGTGGACGACGGCGAGGCCTAGGAAGGAACGACGGAGGCGAGGAAGACTTGGCAGTTGTTTCCCACGTGGAGAGTCTGTTGTCTGAGGGTTCTTGGTTCATCTGCCGTCACCGGAGAATAACAACAGTGTGGGTGAGTAGAGGGATGGCTAGGCCAGCGATGGGAGTACGGGGCGGTGAGGTCTGCTTGGCAGCATAGCCGACATGGGAGGAGGGAAGCGAGCAGTCCCGCCGACGCTTGTTTGAGCGGCTGGAGCTGGAAAAGCAGGGATTGAAGAAGCACGACAGCCGTTGGATGGACATCCAACAGTCACTGCTCTCGTGTGCATTATTTCTAATAATGTACAACCCGTTTGCTAATTCTTAAGAATTTTTTTGGAGCCCATCTTCTTTTTGTTAGCATTACACCCCATATTGTGGCCACAGTTAAAAAGTATACGAATTTTTTGCATATTTCGGTGCGGTCAACTATTGTTAATTCCGAAATATCGATTCACATTCAAACTATTTTGAAAAATAATTTATATAAATATAAAACCCAAATAATTTTCCACGCATAAAAATCAATGGAATTTAAAATCTTGTAATGAAAAAGATTTGAAACTAATTCCCGGTTTGATGTGTTTTAAAAATGTACAGCCCATTTCTGGGCAAACCTGAAACTCTCCTTGTCTTGAAAGATTTGCAGCCCGGCAGGGCTGATAAAGAAAGTAGGCCTCGTTTGGGTATTTCTTTTAAAAAATAGAACTAGGCTAGCCATTTTCAGCAAGAAAAAAACACAATTGGGCTCATGATGTGGTAAACATAAATAAAACCCTGGCTAGAGGGGCTACAGCCCCCGCACAGCCCCGTTGTTAACCTGATCCGTCGCTAAAACTGGTATAAATAACAAATGCTTGTTCCTTAAAAAAACTGCGCGACCTGCTGGGTCCCTAGTGTCAGCCGCTCGTAGTGTTATTCTCTCGTTTATTGACTACGTTGACAATGGCGTGAGCCCCAGATGTCCAACCATTAGGAGGAACCATATTTTTGGGCTTGTAATATAGAGGCACTCGCTTGCGTACTGCCATGACGCTGGTGGGTCCCTATGATGTCTACTACGCAACCTTCTTCTTGTTGACGTTGTTGGGCCTCCAAGTGCAGAGGTTTGTAGGACAGTAGCAAATTTCCCTCAAGTGGATGACCTAAGGTTTATCAATCCGTGGGAGGCGTAGGATGAAGATGGTCTCTCTCAAACAACCCTGCAACCAAATAACAAAGAGTCTCTTGTGTCCCCAACACACCCAATACAATGGTAAATTGTATAGGTGCACTAGTTCATGAAGAGATGGTGATACAAGTGCAATATGGATGGTAGATATAGGTTTTTGTAATCTGAAAATATAAAAACAGCAAGGTAGCAAGCGATAAAAGTGAGCATAAATGTTATTGCAATGCTATGAAACAAGGCCTAGGGTTCATACTTTCACTAGTGCAAGTTCTCTCAACAATAATAACATAATGGGATCATATAACTATCCCTCAACATGCAACAAAGAGTCACTCCAAAGTCACTAATAGCGGAGAACAAACGAAGAGATTATGGTAGGGTACGAAACCACCTCAAAGTTATTCTTTCCAATCAATCCGCTGGTCTATTCCTATAAGTGTCACAAACAGCCCTAGAGTTCGTACTAGAATAACACCTTAAGACACAAATCAACCAAAACCCTAATGTCACCTCAAGTATACGTGGGTATGATCATACGATATGCATCACACAATCTCAGATTCATCTATTCAAACCAACACAAAGTACTTCAAAGAGTGCCCCAAAGTTTCTACCGGAGAGTCAAGACGAAAACGTGTGCCAACACCTATGCATAGGTTCATGGGCGGAATCCGCAAGTTGATCACCAAAAAATACATCAAGTAAATCACGTGATATCCCATTGTCACCATAGAAACGCACGGCAAGACATACATCAAGTGTACTCAAATCATTAAAGACTCAATCCGATAAGATTACTTCAAAGGTAAAACTCAATCCATTACAAGAGAGTAGAGGGGGAGAAGCAACATAAGATCCAACTATAATAGCAAAGCTCGCGATACATCAAGATCGTACCACCTCAAGAACACGAGAGAGAGAGAGAGAGAGATCAAACACATAGCTGCTGGTACATACCCTCAGCCCCGGGGGTGAACTACTCCCTCCTCGTCATGGAGAGCGCCGGGATGATGAAGATGGCCACCGGTGAGGGTTCCCCCCTCCGGCGGGGTGCCGGAACAGGCTCCCGAGAGGTTTTTGGTGGCTACAGTGGCTTGCGGCAGCGGAACTCCCGATCTATTATGTTCCCGAAGTTTTTAGGGTATATGGGTATATATAGGCGGAAGAAATACGTCAGGGGAGCCACGAGGGGCCCACGAGGGTGGAGGACGCGCCCCCTACCTCGTGGCTCCCTCGTTTCTTTCCTGACGTGCACTCCAAGTCCATCGGGTAGCTTTCCTTCCCAAAATAACTTCTTCAGAAGGTTTCATTCCGTTTTGACTCCGTTTGATATTCCTTTTCTTCGAAACACTGAAACAAGGGAAAGAACAGGAGGCAGCCTTTGGGCTCGGGTCAGTAGGTTAGTCCTAAAAATAATATAAAAGTGTAAAATAAAGCCCATAAACATCCAAGATAGATAATATAATAGCATGGAACAATCAAAAATTATAGATACGTTGGAGACGTATCGGCATCCCCAAGCTTAATTCATGCTCGTCCTCGAGTAGGTAAATGATAAAAGAAAGAATTTTTGATGTGGAATGCTACTTGGCATAATTTCAATGTAATTCTTCTTAATTGTGGTATGAATATTCAGATCCGAAAGATTCAAGACAAAAGTTTAATATTGACATAAAAATAATAATACTTCAAGCATACTAAAAAAGCAATCATGTCTTCTCAAAATAACATGGCCAGAGCAAGCTATCCCTACAAAATCATATAGTCTGGCTATGCTCTATCTTCATCACACAAAATATTTAAATCATGCACAACCCCGATGACAAGCCAAGCAATTTTTTCATACTTTTGATGTTCTCAAACTTTTTCAATCTTCACGCAATACATGAGCGTGAGCCATGGACATAGCACTATATGTGGAATAGAATGGTGGTTGTGGAGAAGACAAAAGGGAGAAGATAGTTTCACATCAACTAGGCGTATCAACGGGCTATGGAGATGCCCTTCAATAGATATCAATGTGAGTGAGTAGGGATTGCCATGCAACAGATGCACTAGAGCTATAAGTATAAGAAAGCTCAACAAAAGAAACTAAGTGGGTGTGCATCCAACTCGCTTGCTCACGAAGACCTAGGGCATTTTGAGGAAGCTCATCATTGGAATATACAAGCCAAGTTCTATAATGAAAGATTCCCACTAGTATATGAAAGTGATATCATAGGAGACTCTCTATCATGAAGATCATAGTGCTACTTTGAAGCACAAGTGTGGTAAAAGGATAGTAGCATTGTCCCTTCTCTCTTTTTCTCTCAATTTTTTTATTTGGGCCTTTTCTCCTCTCTTTTTTATGGCCTCCTTTTTTTTCGTCCGGAGTCTCATCCCGACTTGTGGGGGAATCATAGTCTCCATCATCCTTTTCCTCACTTGGGACAATGCTCTAAAAATGATGATCATCACACTTTTATTTTCTTACAACTCAACAATTACAACTCGATACTTAGAACAAAATATGACTCTAAATGAATGCCTCCGTGATGTGCGGGTTATGCAATGAATCAAGAGTGACATGTATGAAAGAATTATGAAAGGTGGCTTTGCCACAAATACGATGTCAACTACATGATCATGCAAAGCAATATGACAATGATGGAGCGTGTTATAATAAACGGAACGGTGGAAAGTTGCATGGCAATATATCTCAGAATGGCTATGGAAATGCCATGATAGGTAGGTATGGTGGCTGTTTTGAGGAAGGTTTATGGTGGGTGTATGATATCGGCGAAAAGTGCGCGGTAATAGAGAGGCTAGCAATGGTGGAAGGAAGAAGAGTGTGTATGATCCATGGACTCAACATTAGTCATAAAGAACTCATATACTTATTGCAAAAATCTACAAGTTATCAAAGCAAAGTATTACGCGCATGCTCCTAGGGGGATAGATTGGTAGGAAAAGACCATCGCTCGTCCCCGACCGCCACTCATAAGGAAGACAATCAATCAATAAATCATGCTCCGACTTCATCACATAACGGTTCACCATACATGCATGCTATGGGAATCACAAACTTTGACACAAGTATTTATCAAATTCAAAACTACTCAACTAGCATGACTCTAATATCACCTTCTTCATATCTCAAAACAATTATCAAGCATCAAACTTTTCATAGTATTCAACACACTCATGAGAGTTTTTCTTTTACTAATCTTGTATACATAGAATATTAGGATTAAGCACATTACCATGCTGTTTAAGACTCTCAAAATAATATAAGTGAAGCATGAGAGTTCATCTATTTCTTCAAAATAAAACCACCACCGTGCTCTAAAAGATATAAGCGAAGCACTAGAGCAAACGACAAACTACTCCGAAAGATATAAGTGAAGATCAATGAGTAGTTGAATAATTATGCAACTATGTTAAGACTCTCCCATTTAATAATTTCAGATCTTGGTACTTTATTCAAACAGAAAGCAAAGCTAAAGAAAATAAAATGACGCTCCAAGCAAAACACATATCATGTGGTGAATAAAAATATAGCTCCAAGTAAAGTTACCGATGAACGAAGACGAAAGAGGGGATGCCTTCCGGGGCATCCCCAAGCTTAAACTCTTGGTTATCCTTGAATATTACCTTGGGGTGCCTTGGTCATCCCCAAGCTTAGGCTCTTGCCACTCCTTATTCCATAGTCCATCGAATCTTTACCCAAAACTTGAAAACTTCACAACACAAAACTTAATAGAAAATCTCGTGAGCTCCGTTAGCGAAAGAAAACAAAACACCACTTCAAGGTACTGTAATGAAATCATTATTTATTTATATTGGTTTTAAACCTACTGTATTCCAACTTCTCTATGGTTTATAAACTATTTTACTAGACATAGATTCATCAAAATAAGCAAGCAACACAATGAAAACAGAATCTGTCAAAAACAGAACAGTCTGTAGTAATCTGTAACTAACGCAAACTTCTGGAACTCCAAAAATTCTAAAATAATTTGGTGGACCTGAAGAATTTGTCTAGTAATCATCTGAAAAAAGAATCAACTAAATAGCACTCTCCAGTAAAAATTTGAAGCTAATCTCGTGAGCGCTAAAGTTTCTGTTTTTACAGCATGATCATAAAGACTTCACCCAAGTCTTCCCAAAGGTTCTACTTGGCACAAACACTAATTAAAACACAAAACCACATCTAAACAGAAGCTAGATGGATTATTTATTACTAAACAGAACCAAAAAGCAAGAAACTAAAATAAAATTGGGTTGCCCCCCAACAAGCGCTATCGTTTAACGCCCCTAGCTAGGCATGATGATTTCAATGATGCTCACATAAAAGATAAGAATTGAAACATAAAGAGAGCATCATGAAGAATATTACTAGAACATTTAAGTATAACCCGCTTCCTATGCATAGGGATTTTGTGATCAAACAACTTATGGGAACAAGAATCAACTTGCATCGGAAGGTAAAACAAGCATAACTTCAAGATTTTAAGCACATAGAGAGGAAACTTGATATTATTGCAATTCCTACAAGCATATATTCCTCCTTCATAATAATTTTCAGTAGCATCATGAATGAATTCAACAATATAACCAGCACCTAAAGCATTCTTTTCATGATCTACTTGCATAGAAACTTTACTACTCTCCACATAAGCAAAATTATTCTTATTCGGATAGTGGGATTATCATAAGAGACTTGAATACTATAAATTGTTTCCACATTAAAAGAGTAATTTTCAGAAAAAGGGTAATAATAATCATGACAAGTTTTATAAATATAATCATCACTACTTTTTATAGCATAAGTTTTATCACAATAATCATCATAAGAAGCAACTTTGTTCTCATCATAATCGATTGAAACCTCTTCCAAGATAGTGGATACATCACTAAATAAAGTCATGACCTCTGCAAATCCACTTTCATAAATATAATCATCATAGGTAGAAGGCATGCTATCATTAAACAACTTTGCATATCAAAACTTGGAAGGCTAAAAATATCATCATTATTAAACATAGCATCCCCAAGCTTGGGACAAACATTAATTTCAGCAAATATATTCTCAGATATGTCATCCTCATCAAACATAGCTTCCCCAAGCTTGGGCCTTTTCATATCATAAGCATAATCACTCTCATCATTAGTAGTATGGATAGCACCAATAGTATAGCGATTATCATATTCTTCCAAGCAAGTGCCAAAAATATTTTCAAGATCATAAGAGTATCATTATCTTCCCAATCATAATCATCACAACAAGCAATAGGCATAACGAGATCATCATCAAGTGCATCATCTTCATTTTCATGAGGCACAAAAATAATAGGGGCAACATTATTTGGGAGAGATATCTTTTTACCTCTCTTCCTTTTTCTTTTCTTCTTCTTCACCACATCATGTGTGGGTTCAATCCTCTTTTTGGAGCTCCTTATTAATGAGATTGGTTGAATAGAAGGCTCCTTCTCGTTACCTGATTCATCATAAGAAATAATAGGAGGATATTGGGAAGTCTCTTCCCTTTCATTAGTATTTTCTTCATCTTCTATTTGTTTTATTTTCTTTATGTAGTTGGCAATATAAGGATTTTCAATGCAATTCACCGCACAATACATATAAATTTCTTCTAGATCAATATCGAGGAATTTCTCAAGGTTATATTCTGGAATATGCTTAGTTTGACGTTTCATCTCTCTATAACCCAAAAGCAAACTAAGTTCATTATGATGTGCAAGGGAAATCAAGTCATCACAATTTTTGGACACGATTCGATCATGAAACAATTTGCAACTGATATTTAAATGACCATGTTCATTGCAAAGTTCACAAGTACGGTAAAGATATTTTAAACTTTCAGCACTCACATTTAGCCTTTCTTGCAACACCATTTAGTTTCTAAATACTTATGCCTCTTGCAATATCTATCTTCCCTATTTGGTGTGTACTTGCAAACCCAATGCACTCCACAAAAATTGACATGTTTATAGGAGACATTTTCATCATAACTATTGCAATCATCATTAGTACCATGGATATTCAAGGAGTTCATACTAACAACATTGCAATCATGCTCATCATTCAAAGATTTAGTGCAAAACATTTTAATGCATTATTCTTCTAACACTTTGGCACAATTTTCCTTTCCATCATTCTCACGAAAGATATTAAAAAGATGAAGCGTATGAGACAAACTCAATTCCATTTTTTGTAGTTTTCTTTTATAGACTAAACTAGTGATAAAACAAGAAACAAAAAGATTCGATTGCAAGATCTAAAGATATACCTTCAAGCACTCACCTCCACAGCAGCGGCGCCGGAAAAAGAGCTTGATGTCTACTACACAACCTTCTTCTTGTAGACGTTGTTGGGCCTCCAAGTGCAGAGGTTTGTAGGACAGTAGCAAATTTCCCTCAAGTGGATGACCTAAGGTTTATCAATCTGTGGGAGGCGTAGGATGAAGATGGTCTCTCTCAAACAACCCTGCAACCAAATAACAAAGAGTCTCTTGTGTCCCCAACACACCCAATACAATGGTAAATTGTATAGGTGCACTAGTTCGGCGAAGAGATGGTGATACAAGTGCAATATGGATGGTAGATATAGGTTTTTGTAATCTGAAAATATAAAAACAGCAAGGTAGCAAGCGATAAAAGTGAGCGTAAACGTTATTGCAATGCTAGGAAACAAGGCCTAGGGTTCATACTTTCACTAGTGCAAGTTCTCTCAACAATAATAACATAATTGGATCATATAACTATCCCTCAACATGCAACAAAGAGTCACTCCAAAGTCACTAATAGCGGAGAACAAACGAAGAGATTATGGTAGAATGCGAAACCACCTCAAAGTTATTCTTTCCAATCAATCCGTTGGGCTATTCCTATAAGTGTCACAAACAGCCCTAGAGTTCGTACTAGAATAAAACCTTAAGACACAAATCAACCAAAACCCTCATGTCACCTAGATACTCCAATGTCACCTCAAGTATCTGTGGGTATGATTATATGTTATGCATCACACAATCTCAGATTCATCTATTCAAACCAACACAAAGTACTTCAAAGAGTGCCCCAAAGTTTCTACCGGAGAGTCAAGACGAAAACGTGTGCCAACACCTATGCATAGGTTCATGGGCGGAACCCGCAAGTTGATCACCAAAACGTACATCAAGTGAATCACGTGATATCCCATTGTCACCACAGATACGCACGGCAAGACATACATCAAGTGTTCTCAAATCATTAAAGAGTCAATCCGATAAGATTACTTCAAAAGGAAAACTCAATCCATTACAAGAGAGTAGAGGGGGAGAAGCAACACAAGATCCAACTATAATAGCAAAGCTCGCGATACATCAAGATCGTATCACCTCAAGAACACGAGAGAGAGAGATCAAACACATAGCTACTGGTACATACCCTCAGCCCCGAGGGTGAACTACTCCCTGCTCATCCCGGAGAGCGCCGGGATGATGAAGATGGCCCTTGGTGAGGGTTCCCCTCCGTGGGAGTGGGAGCAGGCTCCGGGAGGTTTTGGTGGCTCTGAGAGGCTTGCGGGCGGAACTCCCGATCTAGTCTGTTCCCCGAAGTTTTTAGGGTATATGGGTATATATAGGCGGAAGAAATACGTCAGGGGAGCCACGAGGGGCCCACGAGGGTGGAGGGCGCGCCCTAGGGGGGTGGGCGTGCCCCCTACCTCATGGCTCCCTCGTTTCTTTCCTGACATGCACTCCAAGTCCATCGGGTAGCTTTCCTTCCAAAAATAACTTCTCCAGAAGGTTTCATTCTGTTTTGACTCCGTTTGATATTCCTTTTCTTCAGAACACTGAAACAAGGGAAAAAACAGGAACTGGCACTGGTTCTGGGTCAATAGGTTAGTCCCAAAAATAATATAAAAGTGTAAAATAAATCCCATAAACATCCAAGATAGATAATATAATAGCATGGAACAATCAAAAATTATAGATACGTTGGAGACGTATCACCCTACTGTCATCTTCTCCACGTACAGTCATCTCCTTGTTCCTCTTGGTTGCTGATGATGTTGACAAGGCAAGAGGGCGGCGCACCGCGCACGGCGAGCGAACCAAGGCCGCAAGGCGGAGGACGACGGCGAGGCCTTGAACGGAACAAACATGAGCCGTGGAAGATGCGTCGTTCCAGTCGTAGGCGGAGGGGAGTACGAGGGTTGGCTGGTTCGGGTGCGGGTGCGTGTTGGGGCTGACGTTGCCGGAGAATAACAGGACGTGTGGGGGAATAGAGGGAGGGACTGGCCAACGTTGGAGGGTACGTACGGTAGGGTGGCGGAGGCGCTGCCAGCCATGGGAGGCGGGAGCAGGCGGAGCCGACAGGGTGGTTTGGTTTGGGTGGCTGGAGGAAGAAGAAGACAAGAGGTAGAAGATACACGACATATGTTGGATGTCAATCCAATGGCTGGTAGGCAGAATCGTTTGTTGACTGGCTAGTAAGTCGACACCACCTTGGATAGGCTATTTCCTCGCGGGTCCCAAATGTCAGAATCCAAATCTGTCACGGCCATGCAGCCCTTCCTATGAAAATTTACATCCCATTTGATGTGCTAGTTGGAAATAAGTTTGTGGGTGCTGGAGGGGGCTAATCACTTGGCTTCTGTAATGCACAGTGAGCTCAAGCAGCCGACGAGAGTGATGTTATTTCCCATGGTTGGGATTTGTTAGTTGTTACAATATTTCACTCTAAATTAAACGACTGGCAAGCCATTTGCCTTGCTTCAAAGAAAATATGACAGATCCACAAATGAGTTGAAAAGGGCAAGAGCATCTAACTCCAGCTTACAAACTAAACAAAAGCACGAAGTTTAATTGTTCATCAGATTTACAAAAAACCCAGGTTGAAAAGGGCAACAACATCTAACTCCAACACTGTTTTTGGCTGTCACAATCAAATGGATCGGTCAGGTCCATAGAATATGAACATCCTGGGTCATCAAATTTACTGGATTATGACCACAATATGTTGTAAATAGAAGCCCGGCACGTTCAGAAGCTCTTTTTCCCACCTGAAACTCCTTTTTTTGCTCTTCCACATACCCATCCGTCAAAACCATGATGCTGATAAACTTAAGCCTGATGGACAATAGTAACCTCGCATTCAGCAGGAATAATGTGACAAATCTAGTGTTTGCATGGTTGGCTACATATCTTTCTAGCGTTATTGTCTTCAATCGAATCTCATGAGAAGTGAGAAAATCCCGATGCTTACGAATCCACCGATTGGTTATAACTTTCTTACCCCGTCCTGTTGCTAAATAGACATGAAGATTGAAAACAGTTAAGGTGTAAAAAAAGGAGTGTCGAAAGAGCAGCAGTTGAACAGTTAATTCTAGTACACTATATGCGGGCTTCCAATGTGAGTGAAATTATCACCTTTATATACAACTTCTCCAGACATGGAAAGCATTGTAGCAAGCCAATAATCTTGTTCAGATCAAAACTATTCATTTGGATATATAAGATCTTGACAGAATCCAGCACCATTGATAGGCCATCCATGGAGAAACTCTTCATTGAGCATAGAACATAATATTAGTACAAAATGTGTACTCCAAGATGACATATAACTTATGCGCAGAAATTTAAAATGCAGCTTATGGTTACAAGTGTAGATGATAATGTAAAGTACCTGAAGAACTGTGGAGCCAAACACCATATTGAAATGAGCACAGAGATCATGTATTACACCCAAGGACTCCAGTTTAGGCGCAGAGAGGACGGTTATTTGCAGCGGTGAATAACTAGAATCAATAATCAACCTATGAAGTGAAGGGGCATCTTGGATGATAAGCTGCCTTCCATCAAAACAAATTCCAATTCTTACAAAGTTAGGCGACTTTATTTGGAGACAACTGATTCTAACTATGAAAACAAGCACCAAGCACTCCAGGGCAGGGCAACTGGAGTGGATGATGCTGTGCAATGAGGCCTCCGATATACGAACCCGCACAAGTGAAAGTTTCTTCAGAAATGGGAGTCGAAGGTTTAGTACCAGATTGTCTGGTAGGTCGCACAACGCAAAGGTGGCGGTGCGGAGATAGGAGGAAAACCGCGAGATGGACATCGGTGCTGAGGGCACAGGTAGATGGCGTTCGGTATCTGGTAGGTGATTTCCAGGGGAATAGTAGAACTCAAGCAGCTTTAGTTCTATGAATTCAGGGGATTTTAGCCAGCGTCCACCGTGCAGGGCATGGTATGCTTGCTCAGGTAGCATGACGGGATGCAGAGGCTTGGAACGGAGCCCTGGTGGGAGGAGATGATGGCTCTGGGGATTTCAAAATCATTGAAGAGAGATAGCTGACAACAGTCGAGATTAAGGGGCACGGCGCGCCATAGAGGGCGCCACCGAATTGAGAGGACTTGGGTGCGGCAACAATCCTTGGTGGGGATAAGCAAGATGATCTCCCTAAGGACGGCGTCCGAGAGATCGCTGATGCGGTCCACCCGAGATTCTAGGGGTTCCTGGGATCCGGTGGGGGCGGGGTCGCCGCTTCTCCCCGCGTTGCCGGGTGCGGGATCTACAACAGGCATCGCCCCTGACGGGAGCCTCATCTTCTTGACGCTGGGGTCAGCCGACTCCATTTTCCTCGAGTGTGTCGCGTCGCGCTCACGGATTTGAGCAGAGTAACGAGTGACGAGCCTAGTTGTAGTGCGAGTGAAGAAGAAGGTGATCTGGGGTTTTTCTGTAGTAGTGAGGAAGAAGGGGAGCTGGGGTTTTCTGTAGAAGTGAGGTGAGGAATTTGGGGGTATGAGTGGAGCGAGCTGACGTGAGGTGGGTGGGAGTGAGGAGGAAGAAGAACACCCAGGTTTTTTTGGGGGGGTGGTGTGCTGGGTGTGGGTAGCGCCTCTCATTCAGTAAATATATGGACTTTTGAATTTATTTTACTATTTACTAGGGTGGATGGGCTGTTTTGTCTTGGGCACAGAGAAACAATTACTACTAGTACAGTGGAGACACTCTACAGGTACCCAGAAAAACAATTACTACTAGCACAGTGGATACAATACCGCTTCTGGCTCCTCCTAGGTCATCGAAACGTCTCCCTCTACTGAATGTCGTTATACTTGTGTTCACTAACATGCGGGCCATGCAGCGCGCGGGCCCAAATGCCATCCACCAAATTAGAAGGCAGTATGCAGGCGGAGAGTCACCCCGGTCGTAGCGCGGCAATAACGAGCCGTCGTATCACAAAACCCCACCTCCCTGCAGTCTAAGTTTGACGGACGAAGCAACCATCATTTCACTCTTCGCTGAATCCCCTTCTCCCTCACCGTCTTCAAGAAAGGCAACACTCGCATCTGCCAATCGTTCTTCTCTCCCAACGAAGGGAAGGTAAGCGGATCCGTGATGTTGGCATATTTTCGTTCGAGAAAAAAAGAACTTTTGCAAAGCAGTAACCGATCCTCACTCTCTTTTTTGTTTCATTGTCATTGCGATTGTGTTTTCCTTTCAGTGGTCTCCTATTATTCGTCAGTTTCATGATGGACCAAGGAGAACCAGGCAAAGTTCTGCCGATATTGGAGCAGACGCGGAGGCTGATCCCCACAAGACACAGAGCTCCAAGAAGATGGAGGCAGCCACTGAGCCGACCCCAGATACGCTCATGGCCACTCTTGAGATGGTCAATGCCCGTTTGAGGTTACAGCCCCGTGGCAATCGCAGAGCAGTTTTCCCCTTCGAGGATGTGTCCCCCCATGAGCTGCCCAAGGTGATTTTCTTCTTTGCCGATCTCGATTGTGGTTTTTCATCTAAGTATGTGGTGATGAATAATGCAAAATTTTAGTAGGTTCGATGCCATGCTATACATAGTGGTTTAAATAACTTGTGTTTCTTATGCTGGAAAGTAATTCAGAATTTGTTTCTATTTCAATTAGAGCCCCGATGCAGACAAGGATTGTGTGGTTGTACATGTCACTCGCTATGAGGCGGATGACCTGAATATATGCACTGGGAAAATAGAGTTTTTAGGCTGTTGGATCCTGGAAGCCATTTGCGCTTATACCAATGAAGAGTTGTATTCCAGCCTCACTGTTGTCAGGCATGTTGTCCAGGGTATACTGAAGCACAAGAAGTTCAAAGCTACTCCTTCATTTGTGAGGCATACTGTTCTTGTCAAGCTTACGCAGGAAGATGACGTGGCATGCCTTCACAAACAAGTTTATGAGTGGCGAGGCCACAAGGTTGTATTCATGAAGGTTCACAGGATTGAGCTGCTGTCGGACGTCCTCGATGATGTTCATGGCAAGGTCCGTCTTGTGTCCAGCCCAAATTAGATCGAGGCATGGAATACTTGCCCCAGCTAGTGTTTAATAGTAGTTTGGATTATGTCTAATTATCCGAACCTTGCCTATTATCGAGCCCTACAGGCTAGTACTGCATTGAATCCATCTATGGGAACTGCTGCTACTTTTATGTGCCCGTGAATCATCGTAATTGTTGCCGAAACAGATGCGTCCTCACTAGTTTTATCATACGAGCAGTGTGTGTTTTGATGAAATAGAGTACTCGTTCGAGAAATGTGCGCCGACGTATACATAAGTACTTGTAAACACTGCTGGTGCTACCCCACTTGTAAGCAGTTGTGCGAAACACGACACATTGGCTCAGCTCGCTTCAACACTAGGCTATCGACTAGCTAACAATCAACAATCTGTTGTCTGACATATAAGCAACTATGTATCTTGTTACAGTGGTTCATGCAGTTAACTGAGGCCACAATGTAAATTCCAAACATTCACACGCTAGTCCAGCGTTCATGTGGAACACTCACATCAAACTCGGCTTCATAAAAAACTTGAAAAGCATAATTTTAGCAATTTTATACATCTCAATGATTCATAGAACATAACAAACATGTACTAGTTAATAGCAAAAGACAAAGTTGTGAGAAGGTTTACAAATCAGGAAAAAACAAGCAAGGCTTCTCTGAGCAAAGGGCCTCCCGGCAACTTAAATTTCATGGAGTTCCCTCTGGTTTTTCTTGTTGCCACCATCCAGGTTAGGTTCTCTCATTCCGAATAACCAATTATAATTGTGTTACGAAATGGAATGCTGAACTGAACCATGCGATTATCTTGACCAGCTGAAAGTTGCATTCCAGTAAATTTAAGCGCTGCTATTTGCAGAAATAAGCAGACCACAATGCCTCTTGTCCGCGCACCTGTCCCAAAAACCTTCGTGCAGCCGTGCCAACTTGTCCTCGGTCCATGGATGAACTGGAGGAAAGTGCATTCCGGACTAGGATGCATATGTTTTCACTCGTCCCTGCACTGCAATCAGGAAGTAAAACGTATGAATCAGCTTCTTTTATATTGTGTTGGTCATTCTACCTAGTAACTACCAATGTAGAAATACCTGGAAGACGGGTGGTTAGATGATGGAAACGAGGGATAGCCATCTCATTTTGCGCAGTTCTACTAAAACTGAGGTGTGTGCTTTTGATTGCGCGGATAGAAACGATACGGAGACAGACATCCCGAAATGATATGGAGACAAACATCCCTGTTTGCGCAAATACGAAATACGGTTATTTAAATAAAGGATGATATTTGCAGTGGCGTATGACTAACAGCAACATCTATTGTGTTATAATTGGCACTAGATTGAAAATATGAAAGTGCCCTTAAGTAAGTAGCATCACATCACATCAACACTGCCACTAGATTAACATGCAGAACAATAGGATTAGTATTACCATCATGGGAGCAAGGTTCAAAATTGCGGATATCGGGTTCATATCGGATTGCCCTCGACATATCGGATATCGGATATCGGGTGATATATCGGATGATATGTAGTAATATCGGAAATTAAAATTGGTCTATAATTTTCTATCTATGGTGTTATAATTGCCATCATTTTTAATAGAATATGGAGTAAACCATGGAGATAAAAATGAACACACATTATGCATGCCGAATCCAAATATACGAAAAATCGGTAAATTCATACCGACGTAACCAAAACAGTAAGAAAAAAAGCATACGATGAAAAAAATAACTATCCAATTCAAGTGCATCACGAGTAGATAGTTCAAACGTATTTCAATTAAGTGCGTGTGGGCATAATAGTAAATATTGATCCAGTCGCTTCATTGTAGATTTTAGTCATCGTCAAGAAAATTGTCCTCATTCTCTCCATCATCACTTGAAGAATCATCCATCGACTGCATCGCTGTATCATCTTCCTCTTCACAGTCAGAAGACTCTTCTTCCGCCTCCATGGTGCGGGCTCTCTTTGACTTGCTTGATGAACCTTTGCTCAGTGATCTCTTCTTCTCATTTATGCCAGCCTTAGCAGTTCATCTTGTTCAACATCATAATCGGATGCATTTTCTCCTTCTCCATCTTGTTCTTCAACAATATTTTCTTGCTGCTGCCCTTCAACACTCGCCTCCTTCAATCCACTCATTCGATGGTTCATCATCAACAAACTTTACAGCTAATGGGTCTCTCTTCCTTTGAGCATACTTCCATTGAAGCCTTTTGTTAAACATGACATAGACAAGAGAATTCAATCTCTTTTGTGTTAATCTCGTCCCTTTTCTTGGTATGGACCTACAATGAAGCGGCCATTAAGATCTAAAAGAACAATATGCTACGTACATGAAAAGGTAACGCATGAAGGAAGTGATGTACGTACCCTCTCAAATGCACTCCAGTTCCTTTCACATGCAGATGAGCTACACGTCAAATTTAGAATCTTGATAGCCATCTTTCTTAATTCCTTTACATCAGTGCCATGTGCTGCCCACCAATTTGCTGCAAATATAACCGAATTTAAGTTAGAAATTTTACAAGATAAATATTGTTGAAACCAGAGAGAGAGCTTTTACCTGGGGTGATAGTTGTACTTTTCCTTTGTCGAATAGCCATTGCGAGCCAAAAGAATCGGTGCCATTAGTGTACATATTAAGCTGGGCAACAATCATATCCTGTAATTTGTAATTATCATGGTACACACGACCTGCGCACTGTACAACTGCTGCGACGAAAACCTCTTCCTCCAACTCTGCCTTGTTCTCATAATAAAAGAATGGATTCAAGTAGTATCCGGCTTTATGCAATGGAGTCTTGAGTTTGTCGTTCAACCTTTCATCAATAATATCCCAAATAAAACCATATTTCTTTGCATTTCCATCAAAGCGACAGCAATTTCCTTTTTGCATTTTCAAGATCACCATAAAGGTAACCCATAGCAGGAACATCTCCATCCACCCTTCTAAGTGCAAATGCTAGTGGCTCAAAATAGTTTATAAGTCGCAAAATTGATGACCAAAAATCGTTGCCCATGACCAACTTAGCAATAACTTTTCCTGCCTTTTGCTTAGCAAACCTAGAGTCACTCCACTTTGTTGATCCGAACATTTCTTTCAGTTCTTTTCTTTTGTCATATAGACTTTTCAAATTAAGGTAGCAAGTGGCAAAACCAGTAGTTACAGCTCGAACTAAATCACGATCACCAAGTAAAAGAACGAATCATAGACAACACTCTAGTGTGGGCATAAATGTAACATGTAATAGACTTTGCTTTCTTAATTGTATTCTGGATAGCAGGCTTCCTACCAATGTCCTCAAGCATTAGATCAATGGTATGTGCTGCACAAGGAGTCCAAAATATCTGAGGATATTTCTGTTTTAGTAACTTTGCTGTAGCCATGTTATTTGAAGCATTATCGGTCACTACTTGTAAAACCTTCTCTGGACCAATTTCATCTATGCATGAGTGTACCAAGGAGTAGATGTAATTAGCATCATGAACATCTGCGGAAGCATCTATAGCTCGGAGAAACCACACACCTCTAGCAGAATGAGCTACCAAGTTCATTAGGCTTCTTCCCCGTCGATCTGTCCATGCATCTGTCAAAAGAGAGCATCCAGTCAACGACCATGCCTCCTTGTGCGCATTTGCATATTCATCTAGTGATCTGACTCTATTCTCCAACAAAGGAGTGCCAAGCTGATAAGGAGAAGGCTTCTTCAATCGTGGGCCATATTGTCCAATAGCTTCTATCATTAAATCAAATGAATCAAGGCGAACGGCATTTAATGGAATTCCAGCTTGGTAAAATCAATCTGCAATGTATTCATGAGCTCTCTGTTTCTCTTTCAACTTGTATGTTTCATTTAGTGTGGTTTGAGTGCTAGTCCGAGAATTCTTTCCTTTTCCACGAGCTTCTTCTGGTTTCTCATGATAACCATCAAGTGGTCCTTTAGTCAAAGACCTCTTTCGCACTAAAGTGGTTGATTGACCTTCCTCGTCATCCTCCTCCTCAGCAATATGAACCTGACTTCTAAGTTTGTTGAACTCTTCTTCTTTATCTAGTTTCTTTTGTTCTGCTGCCTCAAGGATTGTCTTCATCTTATCCCTAACATCTTGAGGAACTTGTGTGCATGGAGTAACCTAGCCTCTCAATCCAGCTAAATGTTGCTTCATACTGGTGATTCCTCCACTAAAGATACTTTTACAGAAATTACATCCAACATTGTTCGGGTGCTGCTCACTTGGCGAAAATGCGTACTCCCAAGCTGAATCCTTTTTTTGCTTATTTTTGGCTGACACTGCTTTCTGTGCTGCTGATGAAGTCGCACTTGCTGACATGATGAGCTAAGAAATTACACAAAATATTCATGATTAGTTAGCCACTTAATAAGGCATAAAAAAAGAACTAGTGTACTAGACTGCTAGTACTAGACAGAACGAGTGTACTTGTACTAGATGCAAGAAGCAATTCAAGCAATGAGGCAACAAGGACTTGAGGACAGAATGCACATTCATACTGTATGCTTAAACCTGAATGTACATTCGTACTGTTTGCTTAAACCTGAACTAGTGTACTGCGTGTCTCTCTCTCCCTCTCTCAAAAGTCAAACCGAACAAGTGCTCTGTTTTTCCTCCGCTTCGTGTGTGCGTGGTAGAAACCGAACTAGCTTGCATGTGTTCTTGCCCGGCGAAGCAGAGACAAGGGCCGGCCATCACTACTTGCTTCAAGCTCTTGGGTTTGCAGCTTGCCGAGAGAAGGTTGTACCGTTCTGCAGGATGATGAACTTGAAGGATCTAATGGCAAGGATGGAGTAGGCTTCGATCGGAGAGCAATGGAGAAGGCTGTGTAGTCACCCGTCATTCATCGCGTGGCGGCCTTGAGAGGAAGACGTTCAAGATCGCCGCCGCCGCTTGTGTACAAGTACAAATCGCCAGGAAAAGACCTAGGTCTATTAGTACTATGCAGGCCTGTGCACGTTTGTGGGCTGGGCTCATCCAGTTATTGTAAATTGGGCCCCTTTCACATATCGTTCGTATCAGTCCGACATTTATCAGCCCGATATTGCGGGCTGGCCAGTGATATTGCGGCCGCTAAGTTGAGAAACGCAATTTTCTAAACGATAACGTACCTTCATATCGGTGGGCAGTCAAAACCGGTATTGCGGCCGATACGACCGATATTTAAAAGCTTGCATGAGAGTAGCGCATGGTCAGTAAATGTGCAATCAAATTTGTGCAGTTCCACTGGGATGAAGCAATGTTAGCGGTGTGAGATTTAAGTGTTACTGCAAAAACACAATTCATGGGAAATAAAGCAAGACGGGAGCACTTCATAAAATGGGGGTGCATTGCTTCAATTTATTGACGACACTAGACCATTACTTATAGTGACATTAGGTGGCATTGCTTAATGCTTCATGTGATTTTACATTAACGGTAGCGATATGGGCGTAGGGACAGCAGAGGCATAAAGTGGTGAGGCAGATGTGGTTGCAGAGAGCGGCAAACACTCAGGCAACATGTCTGCATTTGTCCCATTTTTTATCTCCTCGGCGACATTTTCCTATGTGAGCACAAGAAATCTAGACCTGCTCATTCTCATTTGCGTTGTCCCCCAACACCCATCGCTTTCTTTCCTTTTTCAACCAAGAGATAGGTCCACTTCCCCCCACCCTTCGCCATCCACCATGCTTTCTTCATCTTTTCAACCAAGAGACCGGTTGGGTAGCCAGTATCTACTACTTTCCCCCGTTTCCTCTTAGAACCAAGTCCTAGATTCATGCTACAACTTTCCCACTTTCTTCCCTGTTTGAACCAACTCTTAGAGTCGACTGTATGAACTAGCTTTACCTCTAATAATAGTAAAAGTCTAGGTGGCTTTGGAACAGCGGACGGAAGTAGAAAAAGATCCACACGAAGCCAAGTGGGGAGCTGGGGCAGTAGAGCAAGGCAGGTTTCGAAGGAATATATACCTGAGGGTCGTCGGCATGTGGCAAAGACGGCGTCGGGAGGCCGCATCTTGGCCAAAATACCCCGTGGGAGGAAGAAGGGTCGGAGGCCCTCGAGCCGGGCAGCTCTCTCGGAGAGAACTGCACGGTCACAGATCGGGACGCTGGCAGCCGTTGGTCTCCTCCCTCGCCGCCGACGACAGCGTGAATGATGCACCTACACCCCTGCCCCGGTCGAGGTTGTCCGGCCGGATTTGTGACCAGCCGTGAGCTGAGAGAGAGTGTGGCCGCCTATGTCTTGCTTAGATCTGGAGAGCATGAGAGAGAATGAGAGGAACCCTAGTAAAGCAAGCGCTAAGGCTCCTACTCATATATGTAGTGGAGTGATTTTTTTTGTACCAGCTTCAAAAAATGCGCTCCTACGTGTACCCGCGAGTGGGTGTGAGAGAACTAGTGCGTGCGTGCACCTCTTCTCTTCATGAGAGTACAATATACTATGCCCAAAGAACGTTCGCTACAAGAGTAATAGTATAAGTGTGTGACGTGTGAGCTAAAATAAAATGTGCGCGACGTCTTTTGTTTTTTAGAAGTTCTGAGGGTAGGGTGTGAAGAGCACATATGTGTGTGACGTCTACCTGCAGATAGACGGTGGGTGCGAGAGGACTCGGGAGGGTGCGTGTGCGTGAGAGAGAGGGGGGCATGTATCAATGCAATGCATGTGTCCGTAAATCATTATCCGACAAAGGTTCGCCACAAGCCTTTTCCCGACGAACGATGTAAGAACCGTTAGATCTGCATCCGACAGTGTCAGTTTTACCATGTCATTTAATAGAACAGCCACTCCTCCTACACACAAATCTTCCACGTGAGTGTTAGCAACTGCCGTATGCTCCCTCCATTCCAAAATGTAGTGCATATAGCTTTATTGAAAATTTGAACCTAACAAACTTTTACCGAGTTTTGGTGTACCAAATTGCACATGTAGAATACCCTGTATACACTACTAGGGAAAAGGCTACTAGCAGCGTGGGTAAAATAGCTACTAGCAGCGCGGGTACCTGCGCTACTAGTATCGTGCTACAGCTAATAGTTAGTAGTAGCGTGGGTTAAACCCGCGCTACTACTAACTTTGTTGGTAGTAGCGTGTGCCACCCACGCTACTACTATTACGTACGCGCGCTACTACTAATGAAATAGTAGTAGCGTGGGTAAACAACCAACGCTACTAGTATCCTATATACTAGTAGCGCTCAGTTTCCTCCCCACGCTACTACTAACTTATTAGGAATTAAAAAAATAAACCAGTGCATATCATTACCAGCATTAGAACACATCCAGTAAGAGCATACATAATTAACATGGGCTTCTATTTCATGGTTAACTGGACACCGAAGACAATAAATTAGCCAAAACCCCATCATTATGCATTGTACTCACGATTGACCACTTCAAAGAAAATGCAAGTATGTATGTCATTAACAATTGCAAACATAGTTGTTGTATCTACTATCACACAGTTCCTCATTCTACCTATTCTCACTCCAATAATAAGAAAAATGAAAAGGAAAAATAGAGATAATCTTCCGCAATTGCACTTCGGTGTCATGGATTCAGTCTGCCGCTTCAACATCTCATTATATCGCAAGAAGCTGTTAAGGCACCACTGCTTTAGTATATCCTAGGTGCTTTACGCAATTGGCACAGAAACAACAAATATTCATCGAGTTACGCTTCCAGATGTAATTTATTGTTTGTATCCTTCTTTCCAAATTTAGAATCATACCTCTTAGAAGTATCTTTCACGTGATCCTCATCAGCAGACTCGGAGGTGTGATTGTCATGGTAAGCATCAGTTGCATCAGGGTCATATTCACCTAGAACATACTCTTGGATAACCTTCAACAAAAGATATACACTCAATAAGGCAACTCAAAAGTGCTAGCAACTACGGCGTGCAAAGCATGCACATATGTAACTTAAGCCACAGTAAAGCTGTACCAACTACGACGTGCATACATGACACTGTGAAAGCATGAAGATATTTAATTGGAGTTGTATTATACTATTTGAGCAAAAAATTGTTTGCTTCTTTCACAATGTAAATTATTCAGTTCTGGTCTCTCCTCTTAAAGCTAGCAATATGTGTACCGAAACAATTCAGAATTAGTTTTTGTGGAGGGTAGAAAGATCAACAAAAGCACAATCTATTTACTGTGACCCTCACAAAGAAAATGGCTTACCTTCTCATTCTCTACATGAACCTGTCAGATTTTCCCATAATAGCAGAATTCATAAGACCACCAACCTTCACGCTGTGTCAACAACAACAGTAAGAATCAGATCGTTTTTCAGGCATTCCATTAGCCTGGCACACATGCACACCGTCGAATGAATTTGCATCATAGAGCTTAAATTAGTCACTACAGATGCTAAAAACACAAAAAGATCACTTACCCATGAAATCATGGGGCATATCCAGTCTGTCCAAGGCACAAATATTGTTTCGTATGCGCAGGAGCACTAAGATAAACCGTGAAATATAAATTAACATAAAAACATTACTGCCCTTGCCTTTAACATACTAAAAAAATCATTTACCAGTTTCAATTCTTGTGACCTCCTCAAAGATGGGATAGTTCGAGAGTCTAAAGAGAGGCATTAGCATCTCCCTACCTTATTCTACCATGCATCCCTTATTCAATGGTGCCATCCGTCAAAAGAAAATCTGAAATGGAGTACAAAGATTAATGTCAAGTCTCTGAAGGAGTCATTATTCAATGGTGCCATCCATCAAAAGAAAATCTGAAGTGGAGTACAAAGATTAATGTCAAGTCTCTGAAGGAGTCTTTAGTTAGCAAAGATAAGAAATGTAGCCAGTGCTTATATAGATATATTGTCATAAACTCAAAAGGGGCACAGCACTATCTTAATAACATAAGTACTATTCTAATTAGAAGATGTTCATGCTCGAGTAGTCTAAACCAACATATGTTTGAAGACTACTGAAATCAAATACCTTGTGGCACTTAGAAATAAATGCTAAAAGACTACCGATTACTTGAGACCTCTTGTCTGCAGCTAGTTGTGGAGTTTTAACATAATCTACTTATTTTTTCTAGCATCTTTGGCCTCACCAGTAAAAAATAAGAAAGCAGATATATCACTTTACGTATAGGATGTATATGAAGTAAGAAAAAATTTAAATCCATATATTATTTGCCTGCAAGTTCTGTAAGTTACGTTTCTGTGTTTTGGGTCTCTAATATCAGAATCTTGAATCACGTTTGATTGCAAAGCTTAATCGGCAGGTTTAATAATTATACATGGCTATTGTTTCCAAGCATAATACTATGCAGTGCTATTAATTTTATTTTGCTCACGACCACTTTAACAGTCAAGTTAGAAAACAAAAACAAAAGGAAGGCATCAATAAAACTGCATGGACCAACAATATGTAATTCAAATAAATACTATCTGCAGATAAGTCAAGAATTTAATTATCTTAAAGTTGTAGCACTTCTATCCCTTTGGCACAAAAGTTACAAAATACAGTCTGCTAGCACCTCCAGTGAAAGCATGTATATATGAACCCCACAAATGTTTAATGTATCAAACAGAAAACTTGAATTGATCATATATGTCAGACATAAGCCAATTTGTGGGGCTATTTAATGATTTCAGTGAACTGTAAAATACGGGAGGAAATATATGAATAAGAGGTGGTGTTGGTTAAGGAAGAGCAAACAACGGTCCTTACATGCTGCTGCACCCACCACCCCTAGTGCTTTCTCCTGGAACCAGATCCATCACCGCAGCTGCTGCGCCCCGTTTGCGGATGATGTCGGGAGGATCATGCTGCTCGCTACAAAATCACCAACAATTCAGTGCAGTCTTCCATCTAATTTCAGTAACCAGCAAACTAACACGAGCTAGAGATAGCAGCAGAATTACAATTTGGCATGTGGCCGCCGCGCCGGCGACCAGGAGTAGGAGGAGGAGGGGGAGCAGCTGGCGCGGTCCCTGTCGTCGTCGCTGTCGTCGGCAAGGAGACGGTCCTTGAGGGAGAGGAGGCGGGCGTCGAGATCCGCGAGGAGGGCAAGGAGGCGCTGGCTGGAGGAGGCGCCGGGAGCGGGGGCGAGGTGACTGGCGGTGGCGAATCCGACGGCGAAGACGGCGGCGAGGAGCGGGACGGGCGGTAGGCGGGAGAGGGAGAGTGCGCGACCGGGAGGAGCGGGGCGGCGACGAGGGACTGCTATGGGAGGCTGAAGGGGAGGTCCAGCCGTTGTAGGACGCGGCGGATGAGCAGCAGCAGCGGGTGGATGTGGATGTGGATGTGCGGGTGGAGGCTTGATGCGGGCGGGATCGGACAGGGAAGAGGAGGTGCGGATGGCGGTGGCGGAGGTGGAGGAGGTGCACGCCGAGAGAGGCAGCGACTCTGTCCATTGCAGTGGCTGCTGGTGAGGTGGTGGCGCCGGCGGTGGGGTTGGGGGAGAGCAGGTCGTCGGCGGCGGTGGCGGCGACGGGTTGGTTGGGGGAGTCGTGGGGAGTGGAGGAGAAACAACGACAGAGGCGGAGGAGGGATGAGAGGCGGAGGTGGCGGCGGCAAGGAGATCTCACTTTTTTTAGGGGGCAAGGAGATCTCACTTATCAGTAGCGTTGGGTTTATACCCCACACTGACCCAACGCTACTAGTATGGCATGTCTCAGGTGAACGGTGGAGACCATTTAGTGGTAGCGTGGGATTTAAAACACGCGCTACTACTATCAACTTAGTAGTAGCGTGGGTTTATAATCCGCGCTACTACTATGGCTGGTCTCGAGGGGCACGGTGGAAATCACTTAGTAGTAGCGAGGGTTATAAACCCGCGCTACTACTATCAACTTAGTAGTAGCGTGGGTTTTGAACCCGCGCTACTAGTAAGTAGCAGTAGCGAGGTGTATAAACCCACGCTGCTGGTAAGATCCTGTGTATAGGCTTTTCTCTAGTAGTGATATATCATTTCATTCATCTTCGAGAGGTAACTATAAAGATGGGGGAGGAGTCTACAAAGAAAGACCATCGTATCACCTGCAGCAATTTCAACCATCCTTTGGTGTGGAGGAATATCATAGGAACTCTATATGATATGATTTTTATAGGATATTTTCCTTTAGAGCCAATTGGTTCATAGGAATAGATTCATATACTCCACATTTCAAAGTAAATAAACATGATATCATTTCTATAGCTTTAGAGCCACTTGGTTCATATGAATGGATTCCTATACTCCCATAATTTCAAAGGAAAATAAACATTAGCGTATATTCAATAGAAAAGTTCCTATGGTATGAATCAAATTACATCTCTTTTCTAATCCCTCCTCATAGGAATTGAGATACATGTCATCTCTAGATTCAATAGAAAAGTTCCTATGATGTCAACCAAATGACATCTCTTTTTCAATCCCTACTCATAGGAATTGAGATACTCCATGTCATCTCTTTCCCTACAACTTCCACGTATACATCTTATATTCATAAATAGCTAATACAATCCACTAGTAGCTTTTTTCCAAGACATGCAACTATGGCACAAGAACTATATAGTGTGCCAATAACTTGAAAGATGGTCGCTGGATGAAGCTAATCCGACAGTGCAGAGATGGCAAATCCAGCATTACTGGCTGTTGGATATCATCAACATTCCACTAGATCTTCCACATGTACAATTTAGAAGACTCCATGGTTGAACTTAAGCATAATGCACAAACCTCAAAACACATGCACTTCTCCTTTGTTCTAGAATCTTCTGTATCATATAATATTTTTTTCTAAATGAAATGCCATTATTATACTTTATGCTTTACAATGCACAACCCCATGAATCTTAACATTTTTATAAAACTAATTGATTTTGAAGGAGATGAACTATAAGAACTAAACGAACATCTACATCATGCATATATGACTCAAAGCTTTACATGCTATAGTGTGTATTTATTCATAATTTGGCTTCGAAATCTCATGCGTTCAATGCATGTGTACCTTACTAGTTTTGAGTAGATTAGCAAATTTCACGCGGCCCCGAGTATTTCAAAATGCAGGGCCCATGCATCATTGCCTTTCGGTCGAACCTACGTCCACAATTTTTTGTACGTACTATATCTCCACTGGTCCCCGAACCCAAAATGATGCATCGTTCCCCTAAAACCAAGTGGCCCACACATATTTAAGGCGTCAACTCGAACTCAGTCCCTCTCCCGTTTACTACGACATGGCCCCGCACGCCCTAGTAGTACTCCTACAAACCCTACCGCCACACGCGTCATCGGTTTTCTTCAAGAGGACGAGGGAGAAGCTGATTTGTAGTGGAAGCGCTTTAAAAAACTGATCTGTAGTGGAGACCCCTACCCTAGGGTGCCCTAGGTAGCTACCGCACGCATCATTGGTTTTCTCTTTTCTTTATGCTCTTGTGCTCTAGAGTGAAATGATGGTTGCTTCGTCCGTCCAGCTTAATGCGGGAAAGTTGGGGCTTTGTGATTTGACCCCTCATCGCACATTTTCTACTATCGCGGGCGCTTATGACAGGGTGCCTCAATTCCAACCGCTGCTCCGAACTGTAATTCGGTGCATCGCACGTGGAACAAGACGGTGGATGTGCCACATGTTGGCCAAAGGGGTCCTGTTAAGTGTGTTGCCATTTCTTGTGCGGACTGACCCTGCTTGAGTCGCTACGCCAACAAGATAGGTGCAGCCTACCACTTGGTTTTGCTCCTTGGTGAATCCCGACTATATTGATCTAAAAAAATACGTACTGAACTACCCTCTTTGTCTCGTTTTTTTAGACGTCTCGGTTTATAGGGCGTGCACATAGTTCTAGGTCATCCATTTGACTAACTAAATCTGAGTTACTATGTCACAAAAAGTATATCATTGGATTATTAAGCGGATGTAGTTTCTAAACATATACTGTTCATCACATATATAGCCAGTTAAATTCTCAACCTAGAACGACATGCATGCCATGTAAACCGATACGGAGGAAGTATAGTAGTAAAAATGAGGTGATTTTACCGAGCGATCGGCGGGGGAGCATGGCCTGTCATGCGGTCCCACGTGTCATGATGTACCAAGGCGATGCGCGTGTCCCTCTTGAGGCAGAAGCAATACTACGTGGTTTGAGTTGATGGCAAACCGAAGTGTGAAATAATGGTTGCTTCGTCCGTCTGGGAAGGTGCGGCATTGTGATTTGACGTCTCATTGCTCATTACTACTACTATCGGGCGCAGATGTAGGGTGTGTCCCCGCTGTTCTCGACTTGTTATTTGGTGCTTGACACGTCGACCGGTTGCTATATGTCCCACATGTCGGCTGTGAAGTCTGAAATTCATGAAAGCGAGCGTCGACGGAGGAGTAGAAGACACGGCTTGGGTTTTTGCTGCTCTGCGTGATCCATCGATACAAACCCGGACTAAAAAAATGCGAGGGCGGGTCTTTTCCTGCGCGGCAGGCAGGGGAGTTTGGCATAGTCCATTCGAGGCAAGGAGGTAGGAAGGGAAACAGGCAAATAAAGGTTGAGCGACTTAGTTTTGGGAAAATCTGATTTTACGGAGTACGTACCCACTAGGGTTTATAGGGCTCATCTACAAAACATTCGTTTTTCCGTTTTATAAGTCTCAATTCTACTACTAGTAGTAGTACCATCACATGTTGGATTTCGAGGTGCGTTAGATCACCCGATGCAAGCAGTGTCAAGAGAAAACTCACCAATGCATGTAGAAGTTCATGGAAATTTAGTGGTCATTCATGCATTCATTCTAATTAATGCCTCGGTAAACATTACTACTTGAGAAAAATGAGCGTACTAATTACTTGTGCAAACTAGGAGTACGAAATTAATTCGACCACTCACCGTCTACCTTCGTTGGAGAGATTTTGAAATTGAGCCATTAACTGGAAAGGAGGGAGTAGTAACTTTTGTCTCGATTACTATTTGTGGCCTTGTATAGATGCAAAATATTTTTTTTATAGTGGCATTGTATAAGTAAATGGAGGGAGTACTAAAGGGCATATATATTCCAAACAATATGATAATCTCTCTAACCAAGGTAGTAGGGACGAGGAGTAAACGGAGGGAGTACTAGTAAAATTTTCTCCTCGTCTCATGAGCCACCGCTGCGATGGGCGAGGGAGCGTATGAAGGCGTGTAAGCAAGCTTCACCTCATCCTGTGAGACACCGCACCCGTGGGCGGGGGAGACGGCGTACTAAGCAAGCTTCTCCTTGTTCTGCGAATTGACGGGACACATCAAAAGTACTGCAGTGTATAGAGCCTTGCCTCTAAGGTAGGCCCCACATGGTTTGCCTCTTTTTTAACATAACGCGTCAAGTCGCAATTTGTTAGTTCACCCGTGGTAGACGATCCTCCCTCCATCTAGTGGACAAGCAGTACACGTGTTAAATTACCACGTGGGCTGCCTTTTTCGCATGTAAATGAGCTCCACCATGTACCCACGCTGGTGTGGTTGGGAAAGAGACGGAGTACGCGGCGCCGTGCGTGCACCTCTTCTCTTCGTGCACGCCCCCACCTACGTGGACGCAGATGCGAGGCGGCGTGGATGGCAACAACAACGCCCGGCGCCGCTCCTTGTCGAGTTGGCTCGAGCGGCGAAGTTCTTGAACCGCTACCGGCTTGGGGCAAAGAATCGCTCCGTTGGGCGAGGGGAGGGAGGTGGATCAGCGAGCTGCATAGCTCGTATCCGGCGGGCTAGGCGGGCCACCCAGTCGGCTTGGATGAGGAATAACTACTCTTCGTAAGCCATTGTAAGAGTGGACAAAATGGTGACGGAGGAGATAGGGGAGCAGCGGAGGTGTGCGATTCTTGGCCGGCATTTGGCCTCGTTTAAATAGGAGATTAAATAGACGGCGTACGGGAGGAGCTCGGCCGGCGTTGCGTTTAATGCCGACCCGTTCATGAATGGACGTGTGTCCAGAGTGGGTTTCTCGGCTTCCACACGGG
Organism: Aegilops bicornis; assembly: GCA_021605145.1. Taxonomy (NCBI): domain Eukaryota; kingdom Viridiplantae; phylum Streptophyta; class Magnoliopsida; order Poales; family Poaceae; genus Aegilops; species Aegilops bicornis. The sequence goes on along the minus strand of CM038670.1, from coordinate 431,188,271 downwards.
CGGGTTTCATGGAGGCGTTTGACTGCGGCAAGGAGGCGTGTTCGGCAGGCGTCTGGCAGTGGCGCCCTCGACTCTGACGTAGGACAGGACGCCGTTCTTCCACTGACGTGTGGGCTCTTTGGGTACATGGCCTGCATGTTAGTGACCCAATGCAGGGCGGTCAGAAGTGGGCATTTCATAAACCGATGATTGTTCATTGAGTGTGACGTCATCCTTTTCATGTAGATAAGCCTACTATGTTGATAGCCCATTCGATATGTTGTGATTCATAAAGACCGCTACAAACATCGATGTTCTCGCTTATCACGTATAAGATTGATTAATACCCGTGAATAATCCATGTGCTTAACAAAGGGTGCATGCACGTATAGGTTGAGCATGTGTCTTGCATCGGTGCTATGTGCATTCAGCGGCGAGTGTTGCATGCGTGCAAGGGTACGCTTTCAAAGTGTTGCATGCATGTGTGCGTACGCGCGTGTGTTCGTGGAGTGCATGTGTATGCGTTGTTGCAACGCATGCGTATGCGTGTGTTCGCGTTATGTGTATGTGTTGCTGTTGCACGCGCATGCGGCGGTTCTTGGCGCGTGCGTGCATGTGTACGGCGGGTGAGGCTACACGGCAGTCGACTGACTTTTTCGTCTCTCGTCATTAGATATTCAAGCCGTTGGATACGAAATCAAGGGCCCGCAGTTTATTACCAAACTCCACCCCCTGAGCCGCCAGCCACCACCGGGCCGAACTACCGCCCCGCCTCACCAAACCACACTCCTCACCGCCGGTCCATCACTGCACCGCCATCCTCTACCCCCCTACCGAGCTTTTTCTCCGGCGATCCCCACCCCACCGCCCAATCAACGCTACTTCACCGGCCACGATCGCCAACAAGAGGTCTCACGACTTCAAGTACCCACCGACCACTAATTTATTACCATTTCCGTCCTTCTTCATATACGCCACCGACGGGTGGGCCCTATGGTAATGTGCGCTGCTGAATGTGGACCGTTTGACTGGTCAATTGATCGTGTCATCAACAAATTACGGAGTTGTATGGTGAGCCGGTGATCGTACGATCACCCTAAAATGCACTCCGTATTTTATTAACACAGTACAGACTCAAACTACCATTTCTTTCTTTCATATACGGGTTGACAGGTGGGCCCCACGTTTACGCGCCCCGATGGTGCAACACTAGTTGCGCCACGTGGAACATTTGACTGGTGAATTGATTGTGTCATCAACAAAATACGGAGTTGTACGGGTGAGCCAGTGACCGTATAATCATGACATGTATTTTTTTAACACGGTACAGACGCAAGGGCTCATATATACGCGCAAGCACTCACCGCTATAAGCGCACACACGCAGACCCTACCCCTATGAGCACCTTCGAGAGAGTGGGCCAGCATATGATCTTGAGATTTTACGAAGTCACCATAGGTGCCTCGTAGTCGAGTGGAATGTCTCCTCCCGCTGAACGCACATTGCTGGAAAATACTGAAATTAACCTGTGATAAATGCGTAGCACCGGACTTTAACCCCGTGGGCTTGAGAAACCACCGCCCTCCTAACCATCCAACCACATGTTGGTTAGCACGACAAAATGTATGTGGTGACCGTGATGAGCTTATTCTAAAGTCCAAAGGACCATATCGCGGCTTTCGCTCAAATACAATGACCGTAAGTGTCGTCAACAAAATACGGAGCACGCATCAAATGCAAAGTCCTTCAGTGTCATCAAGAAAATACGGAGACGTATCGTGAGCTAGATACCGTATGATCCACGAGAATGTATACGGTGACCGTAATGAGCATATTCTGAACTCCAGTGACCGTCATGCGTGAATGTGTCGTGGTCATGCATACTTTTAGAGGGCCGAGAGATAGTTTGTGTGCGTACGTGAAAGTGGTGTAGAAAGAGGGGATGTCCGGTGGAGACAAGGAGAGATATGCCCTTCGTTTCTCTTTCCCGTGACTAATATTTTAGGAGAATATATAAACATTCACAATGTAGAACAAATATTTTTGGATGCACCATGCAATTAACTTTCATGTATAACATTGTACTATTGTATATGCTTATTTTCTTAGTGGCCGATTGCGTGTGTGGTGTGGTGGGCACATCATTTCTATTTGTGGTGGGTCAACATGAGGACTCATGGGTCTGTTCCATCCCGCGCCACATAGGTTGGATCGAGACGCGTTATACGAAGACCCATGTGAAGGACTCGGTGACAACACGAAGTTAGCTACCAGAGTCGCGTGAGGACTCTATCCCCACTAGTGATAAGCCGACTATATATGATTTGTAACCCTAGGCCCCAAAGATGTTACAGAAGCTTGGGGCTAGTTCGTCGATAGTATACACACACGCACAATGCCTCGGTATTCACGCAGTCTTTGTGTACACACCCCTATCACTAATATACAGCACCAAGAGTAGGCTTTTTCCTCAAGTGCAAGGGTCCTAACTAGGGTAAAACTTTGCCTCAGATACCATCCAGCCTACACTGTGGATATCCTACCAATGATATGATGGAATCATATATGCCAACTACTAAGAGAGAGGTGTGTCTGGGGGGGGGGCAATGTGTGCGAGAGAGGACTAAAGATAATGTGCGTGCGGGAGACACGTAGGCACATATATGTGCGTATAGAGGGCTAGTAGAGACCGTGCGTGCGTGTGTGTGTATATATATGCATGTGAGAGAAATAGTGTTTTCCAACTGAGATTAGTGAAAAGAGTGGTACGTAGTAGTCAGAAAGAGAGAGAGAGAGAGAGAGAGAGAGAGAGAGAGAGAGAGAGAGAGATACAGAGAAAGCATGTGCGTGAGACTCCCGACACCCCGAGAGAGATTGTGAGCATGTGTGAAAGAGAAGTGCCGATGCATATAAAGTGTGTGCAATTATGCGGTAGATAGAGAGATATATAGCGTGTTTGTGAGAACGGGCCGAGGCATAGTGCATCTAAGTGTAAAAGGCGGTTCTATGCATTAAATTAAAATATAAATGGCATTATTGTTTTTGGATGAGATCATGAATTTTGCAAATTACGTATGGACGAAAATCTTTCTATCAGACACCCATACTCTATTGAATTCTAGCATGTGCATGTGTTTATTTCATATTATCGATCCATAGAGTGAGAGCGGTTTGAAATACATGCAATGGATGCTTTTGCAATTCATATATAAACATTAATTAGTGCACTCCATGTTGTTAGTGTGAAGCACTTTATACATTTGTCACTTGCATGGATACATTCCAAATTGCTAGCTACGAAATAGAATACATGTCAAATTCAACATAAAGGGGGTTTCGAAGATTCGAATTCATAGGAAATGCATTCATCTATTTGAACCGGAGATAATGGCATTTGTAAATCAGATGTAAAAGGGGGCATCAATCTTTGTTGTGCGTTTGAACATGCTATATATATTCATACGCATGTCTAACTTTTTTTGCAACCAAGGAGATTATATCCGGAACCATGCATGAACCGAGGTAAGTTGCATATTTTTTAATATATACTCGTGTACAATGTATATCCAAATGTACCACGTCCATTCCAAAATAATCGTAGCTTTAGGATTTTCAAGGGTAAAGATTTGTGAAGTTTGACAAATCCTGAATGTTCAATTCAAGAGAACCAAAACGTTAATGCTTCGCTCCCAAATATTGAACGAAGCGCCAAATAGGCCTCTCGTCACCAAACCGCATGCGAGACTAATGTTTGGTTGTAGGAAATTACTGTCCCGACTGCCCGTGGTAGCCTATCGGCTCGATGTCCAAAGGTCTAAACCGGGTAGGTTTGTAACTTCACCAAGACGCCAGCCTCAACCGCCCCGTATATTCATACGCCGTGGGTGCCTAAACACCCATGCGCCGGCCGAAATCTATCCCGCCCACATTTGGGACATTGAGATTCTTGTCTCTACCCCCAACCCGCATAATATGTCCGAAATTTTAGATGGGGGCAAAGTTTGTAACTTTCCCCAAATTTCAAACAAGCGCGTCCCAAACCGAAACATCGTTCCCCCTTAGTTCCCCGCCTCCCTCCGTTTCCCCATTCATACTCCGTGGGCGCCAAAATGCCCTCTCCACCAGCCGCGGAACCCCAGCCTCCTCCGTCCTCCACCCCATAGCGCCCAATCCACCGCTGCCCTCCTCCATCACGCCGGAGGTGGTACCTCGACGTCGTCGTCCAACGCAACCGCAACCGCAACGCCCTCAAGGACTTAGCAGCTAAAGCCGATGTAGAGCTGCCTCCATGACGCCGACGCCGACGTGCGCCGTACCAGAACTACTCCGACCACGCCGTCCTGCGCCTCATCGCCGCCGCTCCATCGTTGCAACCTGGCCCACCGCACCGGAGCTGTTCCTCGCCACGCCATCGTTTCGCTGCCTCGGATCTGCTTCCCGCCGCCGGCTGACGCCATCGCACCACACTCAACAACTTGGCCATGGGTTCGCCCAAGGCTGCACCGTCCTCCACAACTTCTCGCTTCCAGCGAACCACAAGAAGATCGTTGAAAACAGAAGGAGGACACAAAGATCGCCAGCAGTAAAGAGGTACTCCTCTTCCTTATTCGTGCAAACCTTACGCCTCTGCTCACACCGTATTCATCCCATGAAAGAAACTAGTTGAGCGCTTTCATCGCATCTTCTTCGTGATACTAAATGCACAAGGTTTCCTCCCTTTACTATTTCACCTTTGCTAGAGGTCAAGAGTCGCCTGGATTTCAATTCGTGGTCACCGAATCAAGAATTAAAAGAAGCAGCACCGCTTAGGCGCTGCTGGAGCACCTAGTCCGCATGTTCGGCCGGGAAGTGGCGCATCGGTGTCTATCATAGGGGTGTGGGGCGCAGGAGGCTACTTGCGCGCCCGATCCGGAGGCTCGGGCGGGCTTGAATGGATTGCCGGGCGGCGCAAGCACGATGGCGCAAGTGAGGTCGAGGGAAGGGCGCAGTAGGGGATCGGGCCGATGGTCGCCGCTGCTTTCGAGGAAGATCGCCAACACCGACGGGCCGGAGGTAGATGAAGGCGATCCGCCTGCTTCTTTGTACATCGGACGGTGCAGTAAAAAATGGACTGACCTATTTGTTTTCAAATAATGTTATTTTCATAGAATCATGTAGTAATTTAGTGTGCCATGCATGTTGTAGAGCTATCATATGTCTCCGTCATTTATTTCTCACCGACTTGCTATCTCGCTACCTTTACACTGCAGATTAATTGTGCACACACTTCACCCATACTCACACTATTGTTTTTTATGCATGGGTATTTCAGACTGACGCAAGGTTGATGAATGTCAAAAGAAAAGATGTAAGTCGCCCAGTGTAATTTAAAGATAAGCACTAAGCTGCTTGATGGTCTAAAGGATGCAAAGGTCGGCAGCTGGAGACAAGAACGTAGCTCATAGCTTGATGATCTGATTGCCACACACAACCATCCTGTGTGCTTGTCAGAATTTCGCTACCGTCAAATGTGGTTGCATGTTGCATATGGTGTCTAGCTTGTATTGCTTCCAATTTGGTCAAATTGCGTCTGCTTACTTTACACATTATACCTTTGATAATGCCATGCCTTCCTGTTTTTGACACATACTACATATGTCTATTAACCATGTTCGTACATCAAACTAATACTCTTTTGTATCCCTCGTCAATCACTTATGATGAGACAGTCACCCGGTTGGATTACTGTGAGATGCCATACTCGTTTAAAGAGTGCAGTGTCATCCTCCCCACATGATTCTCAAGAAACAGCAAGGCTAAATGAAGATAGTCAACATAGCTCTCTAGTTGATGACCGCAATTCCCCCACACCACCATCACATGTGCTTGCTCTAACTTCGCAGTGTGATATGTGGTTGCATGTTGCATATGGTGTCTAGCTTGTAATGCTTCTAATTAGGGTAAATTGCATCTGCTTAGCTTACACATTATATCCGTGAATATGACATGCCTTTTTTTGGGTACACACTACATCTGTGTGTTAACCTTGTTCTTACATGAAACTACCTCTCTTCTGTATCCTGCATCAATCACTTACAATGAGTCACCTTTATTCATTGCATATTGCATATTATTTCAAGCCTGTTGCCATGTATTGCTTCTAATTTGGTCAAATACATTTGTTAGGGCACCCTTTTAATTTGGCAGAGTGATATTGGTTTCATCTTTCATATGGTTTCTGGCTTGCATTGATTCTAACAAGTTCAAGCACCTTGTGCTTAGTTTACACTTTATACATCATACATGTCAATATGTTACTACTGTCCCTGCTTTTCATACATATTCCATCCTCCTATCATGCGAACGCCTTACATGAAAGTAGTGTTCACAAGATTATGCATCAATGAGTTCTAAAGAGCAAATTTTATTCCTTTTCTTGTGGGTTTGACTTGACAAGGAAAAATCAAGAAAGAGGAAGGAAAAGAGTAAGGAAGGCGATGATGGTGGTCCTCTCATAAAGAACGTAAACGGAGCATCTATACCGATTCTCCTTGTAATCGATAGTGCATTACAAGGTCCAAGTCTCCGCCTCCCCTACTCCACCATCCAAGGTGTTTGCTCTAACTTGGCAAAGCAGGATATCTGGTTGCATGTTGCATATAGTGTCTAGCTTGTATTGCTCCTAATTAGTGTAAACTACATCTGCTTAGCTTACACATGATACGTGTGAATATGGCACGCTTTCCTATTTTTGGTACATACTATGTTTGTATATCACGCCATGTTCTTACATGAAACTACTCTTCTTGTGTATCCTGCATTAGTCACTTATGATGGAACACCTTTAAGTTGGCAGTGTGATATTGGTTTGCGCCTTTGAATATGATTTCTAGCATGTTTTGCTTCTAGTTTGATGAACGCCACCTATGACGTAAACAGTTTTAACTTGGCGTAGTGATATTGATTGCACCTTTCATATGGTGTCTAGTTTGCGGTGCTTCTAATTTGTTGAAGTGCCTTCGCTTAGTTACCACATCATAGGTGTGAATATGTCAAGTCGTCCATTTTTTCGTACATATTCCATCCTCGTATCATGACTTTGCCTTTCATCGAGTAATGTTCACAAGATCATGCATGAATGAGTTCGAGGAGCGAATTATATTCCTTTTTCTTGTCGGTTTGACCTCACAATGCAAAATCAATAAAGCTGAAGGAAATTGGCAAGGCATTGGATGATGGTGGTCCTTCCGAGCAAGCTGACGGAGGTTCTCTACAGATTCTACTCCGCCATCCTCCCAACAAGATTCGTAAGACAACGCAAGGCTAGATACCAACGAGCTGTGTAGATGATGAGCACATCCCCTACTCCACCATCACAGGTGCTTGCTCTAATTTGGCACTATTATATGTGGTTGCATGTTGCGTGTGATGTCTAGCTTGTATTGCTTCTAACTTTGTTGAATTGCATCTGCTTACTTTACACATAATGCCTATGAATATGACATGTGTTCCTGTTTCTAGAACGTACGTGTACATGATGAGCACATCTCCCTACTCCACCATCACAGTGCTTGCTCTAACTTGGAACGTTATATGTGGTTGCGTTTTCCGTATGATGTCTAGTTTGTATTGCTTCCGATTATGTTGAATTGCATCTGCGTAGCTTACAACTTATACCGCAACGCATCACTTACCCATAAGACACATTTAACTTGGGACTGTGATGTAGGTTGCATCTTGCATTGTCTTCTAGCTTGTACCGCTTCTAATTTGTTGAAATGGCACTTACGGCGAGACACTTTTTACCTGATAGAGTGATATTGGTTGCATGTTCATATGGTGCCTAGCTTTCATTTTTTCTAATTTTGTTGAAATGCCTTCTGCTTACTGTTTTTCATACATATTCCATCCTCCTATCGTACGTGTGAATATGAAACGTTGTCTCTTTTTTGTATATATTCCATCCTACTATCCTGCTCTTGTCTTACATCAAAGTAGTGTTCGTCTGTATCATGCATCAACCAGTTATGCAGAGCTAATTTTATTCATCTTCTTGTGGTTTTGACTTCATAAGGCAATATCAGCAAATAGGAAGGAAAAGAGTAAGATAGGGGATGTTGGTGGTCCTCCGCACCAACGCAAACAGAGACTCTCTAGATTTGCCACTGCTACTGCTAATGAAGTTGAAGTCCCAAGTCTACATGATGAGTTCATCTCTCGTACTCCATCGCAGTTGCTTGCTCTAAGTTGACAGTGTGATCATTTGTTTCATGTTGCATATGTTGTCTAGCCTGTATTTCTTCTATTTTGATTAAATTGCACCTGCTGAGTTCATACGTTATACATGTGCATATGACATGGCGTTCTGTGTCTAGAATACACTGCACTATCTATCATACCATGTTCTTACATCGAAGTACTGCTGTTGTGTATCCTGCATCAGTCACTCGTGATTGGACACTTTTAACATGGCAGTTTGATAGTGGTTGCATCTTGCATTGATTTCTACGTTGTACTTCTTCTAATTTTTCGAATTGCCACTTATGACAAGACACTTTTAACTTGGCAGAGTAATATTGGTTGCATCTTTCATATGGTGTCTAGCTTGCATCACTTCTATTTTCTTGAAAATCCTTCTGCTTAGTTTACACATCGTAGCTGTGAATATGTCACGAATTCCTGTTTTCCTTACATATTCCATCCTCATACGGTTGTCTTACATCAAAGTATTGCTTGTCTGTATCATGCATCAATGAGTTCTGAAGAGCGATTTTATTCTTTTGTGTTGTGGGTACGGCTTGACACGGCAAAAGTCAAAAAGAGCAAGGAAAATAATATAGTAGGGAGTGGTGTTACTTGTCGGGTGAAACGGAAAAGGATCGGGCCGTCCAGATTCTGCTGCTAGTACTTATAGTGCAAAGAGAAGGTCCAAGTCCATCGGCTAAATCTACAAACACAAGATTACCTGCTTCCACCACCGAAAGATCCGCTTCAATCATTTCAAAGATCTGAACGAGTTACTCGTTCGCTTTGCTCCGAACTCGCCAGTTCCCAAGATGCCTTCACACCAAACACTACTTCAAGCTAATCACGACACAATAGGACTTGGCAAGATCAGATGAACCTCATGAGCATCAACACCAAGACGGTACCTGACCGAGTCAAGTTGCAGTTGCATGCTCTTTTATATGTACTCTCATAGTTTGATGTACACTAACACTTTCCATATTCGGTGTTGAACTAGCACCACGACGCAAGCGGAAACAGACATCGTGGATAATGCTTGATGATTAACAAAATCTAAAGGAGGAAGAATGAGATCCATTTTGAGGCAGGTTTAAAAGACCACGTGATGCTGCTGTAGTCGCCCAAGTTAGTATCGAGAGGTAGCCGTTGCCGTTAGGTGTCATGCACGTATCCTCCCAACGTGGATCCAAAGACAGAATGAGAAAGACAATACCCGCTTTAACACCTTCCTTGACCATTTATCCGTAAGTAATGTTATTCATCGCAATTAGTAATATTGTCTTGCTCGTCCCATACTTTCTAGCTTCCTCCTAATAAGACTCACATTCTTTTTTCAACAGATGAGGTTCAAGTTGGATCCGAAAGATGATGCAACTAAACAAGAATGCACTCATGTTTTTCACCGCTCATGACAAAGATCGGTTCCACCTTAGAAAATCTCACTTTGAAGGCAAGGCTAACAATGAAATCGCCCAAACATCTCCAAAGGGAATATATTACAGATGAAGACCGGACAGCCCTTGTTAAACACCGGTCCGATCCAAAGTATCGGTGTAGGCTATATGTATTTGATCAGACCACATATTGAACTTGTATTTATGTATGTGCCTTACAAGTGTATCTTCTTCTAGGCTAACTGTTTGAAGAACAAGACCAACCGCTTCTAAAGTGAAATTCCAACAAACAATGGATCTCGTAGCTATATTGCACATCATGAGGCTCTTGTAAATAGCTGCTACTTCCTTCTTTTTCTATGCCATATTATTGTATCTATATTGACTTGTTCCAAATCTGAGAGGAAAGCATGTGCGGACCAAAAAGAACCTCGAACCAATGTAGTGCAAATCTTCAAGGATTGCCACACCAGCAAGATGAAGGGCATGAGCACACCAGTTCAAGCCGCCGTTGTAAGTCCTTATTCCTCCCGCCTTTGAACTGATTGGTACCGTGGATGTGTTCATTTAACTACTTGTTTGCAGCCAATGCCGCCACTCCGTTCACTTTTATACACAGTTGTCTTAACGTATCATTTCACCTTACATGGTTTAAAAGAGGTGAAGGATATTCTTTTGGTCTTGATCTGTATTCTAGTTGTTATGTTCACGTGCGCGCACAATGATAAAACAGCCTGTTTGTTTTATATCTGTTTGCCCATGATATGAATGATGTCATACTATGTTCATCCTACTTTAAACCATGTCTCTTTATCCTTAGATGTCAACGAATGTGAGGAAATAGACAATACAAGAGGCATGCTACATGGACATATGTTCAAAGTGATTTTATTATGTAGTTGGCACTACAATACATGCTAATGTATTACAAGAGTTCACCAAAATAAGTTATGTATAAACGTGTAACCTACTTTGTTTGTTTTTGTCTCATAGTAACTTATCTGGTACACTAATCTACAAGTTCAAACTTTCAGGAAGCTATGGAAAAAATGATTGAACAGCCACAACCACTTGAAGGTGACGAGGCTACCACAGGCACAATGTCACCTCTTGCTGCAGTTAAGGCCAAGATGTCTCCACTAACAGTGCAAAAAGTACCTTCTGCGTAATTCGGGTTGGTTGTCAAGGTAACCTCGCCCAAATCGCCATCGAACAAAATCTTCCCGCTAGACAAAGGTGATATATCCGTGCTCCGCATACACAAGTCCAATCCCTAATGGAGAACGCTTTTGGAAACAAGAATAGTGGTTGACAAATGTCGCCAAGATATGAATGGTTTTGAAACCAGACTATCAAACATTCGCCCATTGTTCAAGAGCAATGGTGGAAAAAGGTGAAGATCGTGGTCGCTCCATCGATTCTACAACCTCAAACATTAGCACTGTGTCAAATGATATGTGCTTCATACATCCGATGGTGCTTTTATCTACAAGGACTGTAAACTTTATGCCAACAGTGCCTTTTGTTGTGATACAAGATTTATGTCACGCCAAAGGCTGCAATAATTAATTACGCTATTTTTTGTATAGTGTAGGTTTATCTTAGTAATGTATTCGTCGAAAGCTTTCAGAGCCCAACATGCCAACATTTGTCGGCCATTCCAATTGGGCTAAAAACGATTATGGGCGAAATTTGCATGTAGCCCACTAAAAATATCTCGAGCCTAAATCAAAGATAAGATTTCATATTTTTCCGGTAGGCCTATGCCCATAGTGGGCCTTTAATGTGCCTAAACATAATTTGGGCTCTCAGTAACAATAGGCCGTTTACATGTGTAAATATCTCGAGCCCATAAAAACATGGGCCTTTAAAAGACCGAAAGTGAGATTGGGCCCATTTACGATGCAGATCTTTCACAGGCTGAAATTCAGACGGGCCGTAAATGCCGACCTAATACACAGGCCTTTAACAGGCCGGAAGTTCGGTCGGGCTAGATTATCGTCATTTTTATATGGGCCGTTAATGGGCCCGATGTGACGTTGGGTCACATATGGCCCATGGATTTCATCCGACGTTAATAGGCCGAAAATCACAACAGGCCAAAAGTGGCCCAAATCTCTAGTGGGCCGCTAACAGGCCGAATGTCAGACATGGCCGAATATGACCCAAATCCTTCACGGTCGTTTATGGGCCGAATAAAGTTTCAATGGCTCGTAAATGGGCCCAAATGAAACAGGACCTTTAATGAGCCGGATATACATCGGCCGTAATTCGCCCATATACTTAGTGGATCGCTAACGGGCCGTAAGTGATCATGGGCATAATGATGACAAGTTTAGGACAGACCGTTGACGGGCCGATTTGACATTAGCCGTACGGCCTTAACTAAGAATGTTGGGCCTTTATGTGGGCCAGCTCATTATGGTCCGCAAAATCTTGCGGGCCTTTAGCTGTGCCGGCCCATTATGGCCCGCAAAATCTCATGGGCCTTTAGCTGGGCCGGCCCATTATGATACGAAAAATCTTGTGGGCCTTTTGCTGGTGGCCCATGATGACCCACAAGTATAGGGGATCTATCGTAGTCCTTTCGTAAGTAAGAGTGTCGAACCCAACGAGGAGCAGAAGGAAATGATAAGTGGTTTTTCAAGAAGGTATTCTCTCAAGCATCAAATAAGTGGTAATGAGATAGTTTTGTGATAGGATAATTTGTAACGAGCAACAAGTAACAAAAGTAAATAAAGTGCAGCAAGGTGGCCCAATCCTTTTTATAGCAAAGGACAAGCCTGGACAAACTCTTATATGGAGAAAAGCGCCCCGAGGACACATGGGAATTATCGTCAAGCTTAGTTTTCATCACGTTCATATGATTCGCGTTCGGTACTTTGATAATTTGATATGTGGGTGGACCGGTGCTTGGGTGCTTTTCTTACTTGAACAAGCATCCCACTTATGATTAACCTCTATTACAAGCATCCGCAAGTACAACAAAAATATTAAGGTAAACCTAACCATAGCAGGAAACATATGGATCCAAATCAGCCCCTTACGAAGCAATGCATAAACTAGGGTTTAAGCTTCATCACTCTAGCAACCCATCATCTACTTATTACTTCCCAATGCCTTCCTCTAGGCCCAAATAATGGTGAAGTGTTATGTAGTCGACGTTCACATAACACCACTAGAGGCTAGACAACATACATCTCATCAAAATATCGAATGAATACCAAATTCACATGACTACTAATAGCAAGACTTCTCCCATGTCCTCGTGAACAAACGTAACTACTCACAAAGCATATTCATGTTCATAATCGAGGGGTATTAATATGCATAAAGGATCTGAACATATGATCTTCCACCAAATAAACCAACTAGCATCAACTACAAGGAGTAATCAACACTACTAGCAACCTACTAGTACCAATCCCGGACTTGGAGACAAGAATTGGATACAAGAGATGAACTAGGGTTTTGAGAGGAGACGCCGGTGAAGATGTTGATGGAGATTGCCTCTCCCGATGAGAGGAGCGTTGGTGATGACGATGGCGATGATTTCCCTCCCGGAGGGAAGTGTCCCGGCAGAACAGCTCGGGCCGAGCCCTAGATTGGTTCCGCCAAGGTTCCGCCTCGTATGCGTGAGTCTCGTCCCGAAAGGTTGCTTATGATTTTTTCCTCGATTTAAAGACTTCATATAGCGTAAGATGGCCACCGGAGAGCCAACAGGCCCACGAGGCAGGGGGCGCACTGGGGGTAGGGCGCGCCCACCCTCGTGGCCAGGTGGGTCCTCGGCGTGCATTTCTTCCGCCTCAATATTTTTTATTATTTCCAAAATGACTTTCATGGAGTTTCAGGACTTTTGGAGTTGTGTAATAGGTCTCTAATATTTGCTCCTTTTCCAAAATGTAATTCCTACCAAGATTCTCCCTCCTTATGTAAACCTTGTAAAATAAGAGATAATAGACATAAGTATTGTGACATAACGTGTAATAACGACCCATAATGCAATAAATATCAATATAAAAGCATGATGCAAAATGGACGTATCAGCCCATTATGGACCGCAAAATCTTGTGGGCCTTTAGTTGGGCCGGCCCATTTAAACTTTATGGGCCACTTTTGGGCCGGTCCACGTGTCAGCATATCATAGGCGCATCTCGCCCATTGGATGAGTGACACCTGTGCCAATGCGGAGCTGACACATGTTTCCGTCAGCCAATCAGAATTTTACACGTGGAAAATCCCCATTGGTCTGGGCTGTTAACGGGTTATCGGATCCAAAACCGGACCCGATAGCTTAACAGTGTTCCATTACAGTGGATCCCATGTGTCGGTCACCCTTGACGAAAGCACTTCTGTGACGCGCGATTTATCTTCATGGAAGTGGACACTTTCGTGATGATAATTTTGGTAATGTCATGGAACACTTCTACGACAGCACAGGTATGACTATCTTGATTCTGTCATAAATTTGTCATGGATGTACATGCATGACAGAAAACATGACCTACTGTGACAAACATGTATCACCACGGAAGTGTATTTTTTTCTTTTGACCGGGTCAACATTATCTTTGTAAAACTTCAGCTCCTCTGTGGCACAAACAGACTCAGCATAGGCAGCATTGCCCTCTTCACAATCCAAAGCTATCTTCCTATCACCATGCACCGTGATTGTACCCTTACGAACCAGAATTTTAAGATGTAGATAAACATAACAAGGATGTGCCATAAACTTGGCATAAGCCGGCCGTCCAAACAAGGCGTGATAAGGGCTCTTGATCTTGACCGCCTGAAAAGTCAATGTTTCGGCCCTATAGTCATGCTCATTACCAAAAGCCACTTCCAAGGCTATCTTACCCACCGGATATGCCGACTTACCAAGCACCACCCCATGAAATACGGTAGAAGACGGCTTAAGATCTTTGTCGGTCAAATTCATACAACGAAAAGTATCATAATAAAGGATATTGATACTGTTGCCCCCGTCCATAAGCACCTTCGTGGACTTGTATCCTCCAACCCGAGGAGCAACCACCAAAGCCAGCTAACCCGGGTTGTCAACCCGGGGCGGGTGATCCTCACGGCTCCATACAATGGGCTGCACTGACCGTCGCAAGTATCGAGGGACTGCCGGCTCAACCGCGCTCACCGCTCATTTATGAATCTTCTAGTCTCGCTTGCATAAACTCGTGGTAAAAACATGATATTGGCCACTATTCAGCTGCTTTGGATTACTCTGATAGCCGGACTACTGCTGCTGATTACCTTGACTGGGCAGCTGATTAAAACCACCTTGATTGCCTTGGCCTTGAAAGCCAGAGTTTGAGCCGCCACCTCCAAAACCGGGCCCGTGAGAGCCGGATCCTGACCTGCCATTCTGGCCATGATGGTCCTGATAAAAGCCGGAATTTCTATACTCCTTCATGATGAAACAATCTTTCCATAGATGAGTAGCTGGTTTGTCTTGAGAACCATGCTTTGGGCAAGGATGATTCATTATCGCCTCAAGGTTGAACTTGGGCCCGCCAAACCAGGGCATTGATGATTTCCCCTTATGAGGCTGATTGTTACTTTGCGTGTTGGTATTATCCACAAAATCTGAGCCGCCTCGGCTTGCTTGCGCTTACTGTTATTGCCTTGGTTCTGACCCACCATATTGTGCTGTTGTCCCTTTCCATTAACGCTCTTCTTCCCCTTGCCAGAGTTCTCCTCATCACATTAAGGGTCCTTAGTGTTATCAGAGTCGGCATATTTGATGCGAGCTGCCATGAGCTCTTCCATGTCATTGCGGTTGCGTTTGAGTCGCCCCAGCTTCTGTTTGAGAGGAATGAACTGGCAATTTTTCTCCAAAATTAGGACGGCTGAGCCAGTGTTGGTGCTTTCCGATGAATGGATAATGGCCGAGATCCGGCGTACCCAATGGGCGGTTGACTCGTCCTCCCTCTGGATACAAGTGTCTAAATCAAGAATCGACAGAGGTTGCTTGCATGTGTCCTTGAAATTCTGAATAAAGCGCGTCTTCTATTCAGCCCATGATGTAATGGAGTTAGGGGGCAATCCCTTTAGCCAGGTGCGAGCCGGCCCATCCAACATCATGGTGAAATACTTAGCGCACACAACATCATTGACATCCAACATCTCCATGGCCAGTTCATAGCTCTCAATCCAAGCCTCCGGGGGTTGATCCGCTGTGTAATTGGGCACCTTGCGGGGGCCCTTAAATTCCTTGGGCAGACGCTCATTATGCAAAGCCGGCACTAGACACGGCACACCCATGGTCCTAGAAGTCATCCCAGCTTCTACAGACACCGACGGGTTATGCTGAGGTTGCTGATGAGCCGCTAGCTCAGTCTCCCTATGTGCCCTGGCCTGATCCACCAAAACATGAGCATTGTTATCAGCAATGGCGGGTCACGCCCACGAGGCTCGTTACGGTGCCGCTCACTGCTCGAAACCGCCGTCGACTCAATGCACCGGCTATAACTTCGGCTATGGCGTGGGGTTGAATGAATCCGCTCACGGCTATATGAGTATGCCACTTGCTGAGCTACCGCAGTTTGAAGAAGTTCCACTGCCTTCCACACCTCAACCGCCGCGGGAGACTCACCTTGCACCGGGAGAGCCGCCAGCCGTGACGTCGCAACAATCATGTTATCCAGAGGGTTAGAATAATGACCCGGCAGTGTCAGCGCCTATTGAGGCGGGGTTAAATTCAGACGAGGCGGGTCTGCGACACGTGGTTGAGCCGTCGCCCCGGTCACGGGTGCCTCGACAGCCAGGTTTACCTCAGGAGGATTACTTGGTCCGGCCCCAGGCATGTTGAAAAGATTCCTCGCATCATACTCCAAAAGTAGACGACCCTGGTGCCTCCTTCGTAGAATGGTGTTGGATGCATTCTGATCCAAGCTTAACCAGAAATTTTCTGCTTGAATCCGATGTGACTCAGCGTCCAGGGCGGCTCGTTCTGTCGCCATCCTAGCATTCTCAGCGTTAAGCTCCTCCTTGGCCTGAGCTATCTCATCTCGCAGTTTCTCGACATCCACCTTATGTTGTGGTTGAGTCGCCGGGGTTACCTCTGCAGTTAATAAGGTTGCCAAAGCATCCAAGAGCTCGGATAAGACTTGAGCCGACGGGCGCACAAGGCCGCTTGCTGCGGCTGTCGCCGCGGCTTTGAGCTGTAAGTCATAGCTGTAGCGGTTGATGAATTCTGCACCAGTTGCGTGCCTGCCATGAAGATCGCGACTCTGTTTGGCGGCTCATAGGGGTCTGAAATACTGTTGCCATCAGAGTAGCCCCCAAGCCCGCCGTCTTGCAGTTGATACATTAAATTGGTCTCGCCGGTTGAGGACTCATCATCAGAATAGATGGTTGTCTCTCCACCGAACACAAATCCTTCCTCAAGATCCGCCCCGTGAACGAAACCAACAAAAGCGTGCTTCACGGCGGTTTGAACCTTGGTGGATCGTGCGCGTTGAGCCGTCTCGATGATGTCGGTGCAGATGTCCGGCTCAGGCACCGACTTCCCAATCTTGAAGATGAAGACATGAACACTTCCGAAGGGGACCCGGTGCCCGTACTCGATTGAGTCAGCCTCGGGGCCCCAGCCAGCATCGTCAATGTAGAGCTTGCCGCGGCGGCTCTTGGTCATCCAGCCTATGGCATATCCCTTGATCCCTATGAAGTTGCCATTCAAGAACTCGAAACCACCATGCTCTAGCCCCATGGTGGGCGCCAACTGTCATGGGTTTATCCCGGCAGATTTCCTAGCAAAAGGACTTAGGTGTGGAGCCATCACAACTAGGTTAGCTTAAAGGGGTTGAATGGGTCAAGGGACACAAAGAGTTTACCCAGGTTCGGCCCCTCTAAATGAGGTAAAAGCCTGTTCTTGCTTTTAGTTATATTGATTGGGTTTCGATTACCAGGGAGCGAATACGCTTGACCTAGTGAATACGCTTGACCTAGTTCTCAATTGATTGTTTCTTTAGTTAACTCACCGCCGGGTCACCCCTTTATATACATGTTGATGCCCGGTGGCTTACAGAATCTGGGCTGGCTCATATAAACGTAACTGGCTCGGTTTTTAAATAAACCTGCCTTACAAAACAAGTTAACGTATGACGGCTCACACCTTTGGGCCTCAAGTCGTCTCCGAGTCTTGGGCCTTCAATAGGCTTACTCTATGAACCACCATCTTCATGTCTTCTTGGACCTTATCGGGCCTCTTCGTCTTTAAGTCGCCAATGGCATGACCCGGCCCCTCCTGGGCGGGTTATACCTAGGAGTTATATCCCCAACAGTTTTGGAACTTGCGGCAGCTGAAATTGATTTTCGTTGAGTCCCCTAGGGTTTGTGGAATATTGGGGTATTTATAGAGCAAAGAGGTGGTGCAGGAGGCCACCAAGGTGGGCACAACCCACCTGGGCGTGCCTGGGCCCCCAGGCGCGCCCTGGTGGGTTGTGCTCCCCTTGAAGCACCCCTTAGGTACTTTCTTGGCCCATCTGGTGTCTTCTGGTCCAGAAAAAATCCACAAAAAGTTTCGTTGCGTTTGGACTCCGTTTGGTATTGATTTCCTGCGATGTAAAAAACAAGAAGAAAACAACAACTGGCACTTGGCACTATGTCAATAGGTTAGTACCAAACAATCATATAAAAATATTATAAAATGATTGTAAAACATCCAAGAATGATCATATAACAGCATGGAACAATAAAAAATTATAGATACGTTGGAGACGTATCACGCTGCCGGACGAGGTTGCGTTGGACCCCCAACTTTGGAGTGGTTTTGGGATAGTGTTGGGGGACGCAGTATTTCAAAAAAATTCCTATGATCAAGCAAGATCTATCTTGGAGATGCATAGCAACGAGACGGGAGAGTGTGTTCACGTACCCTCGTGGACCGAAAGCGGAAGCGTTTAGTAACGCGGTTGATGTAGTCGAACGTCTTCATGATCCAACCGATCCTAGTATCGAACGTACGTCACCTCCGTGTTCAGAACACGTTTAGAATGATGACTTCCCTCGAGCTCTTGATCCAGTTGAGGATGAGGGAGAGTTTTCTCAGCACGAAGGCGTGGCGACGGTGATGGTGAAGTTACCGGCGCAGGAGTTCGCTTAAGCACTCTGATGATATGACCGAGGTGTTAAACTGTGGAGGGGGCACCGCACACGGCTAAGAGAAGACTTGTTGTACTTTGGGGTGCCCCCTTGCCCACGTATATAAAGGAGGGAGAGAGGAGGAGGCCGGCCAAGGAGGGGCGCGCCATAGGGGGAGTCCAACTAGGATTCCCAATCATAGTTGGACTTCCCTTCCTTTTCCAAGAGGGGGAGAGTGTCGGTGTACTAGAGTAGGGGTACCCTAGTATCCCAAACTCGTGCACGGGCAGTTGTAGCACCCCGCGGCAAGGCTTACCAGGTGATTGCCAAGATTCTCCGTGGCTCCTTTGGAGCCATTCAAGAACAAAGTGTTTTTATGCCAAGGAGACAAGGCCCCGGCAAGAGGAGCTTGCCGGGAAGGCCGCCCAAGGCACGCAGAAGACAAGACCCCGACAAGAGGAGCTTGCCGGGAAGGCTCGGAGAGCGACAAGCCTCCGGGCGCGACAAGGATTCAGCCGCGGCAAGGCACTTGCCGTCAAGGCAGTAACCTCTCTTCATCTCCGCTCCACTCATCCACCAACGTGTCGCCATGGGACCATTCCAGGCGCGCGTGTCAAGAGGCTGTGCAGCCAGCGGAGAGCAGCGGTAAGCGGCGCTGACAAGGTAGCCATCGTGGCAGGCGGTGGCGCCCGTGACGGCCACTTTATGCACTGGTTGGGTGACTTAGACGGGCATTTATTGCCTTTGTCCCCTGCCGTCAGGGTTAGGTATGATGCATCGCATGTAGCTGTACCAACCACAAGTTCTTTTCCATTTTTACCCTTGCATACGTTGCCACCTGTTGGTGACCCCTTGAGCGTATAAAAGGAGGCCCATGCGTAACATAGAGAGGGTTCGATTCAGCTCATTCGAAACCAGAGACACTCAGGCTAGGTTTTGTAGCTCTCATCGCTCCCTAGCAAGAACACAATACAATCAGACAAGCAGCAAGAGGGAGTATTATCTCCGGAGAGCTCCAAGCTGGGTAAACTGCTCGTGCTTCGCCTCGATCTGCTCTCTTTCAGGCGATCTCCGCCTCCCCACCGAACCGAAGGGACCCGCCCGCCGGTCCCATAGGTGTCCGTGGGTACGATCAGCCTCCCCGACATCTTTGGCGCGCCAGGTAGGGGGCGTCGAGGCTGTGTGAACCTGATCCGGCGTTCACACGAGTTGCATCTTCATCATCTTCATCGACATGCCACCGAAGAAGAAGGCTTCGGCGGCAGCAGAGCCGTCCGCGTCGAACCCACCACCTCCAGAGCAAACAGGCGGTGGGGTAGACGCCGGCGGAAGAACGGACGTGGACGAGGGAGCCCACGACGTTGCCAAGTCCAAGGACAAGGCTGCGCAGACCTCGGCGTCCAGACATTCACCGCGTCCATCCTAGAGCCAAGGACCGGAGCTGGCCATGGTCTTCACAATACCATACCGCTGGACCAAGGATTTAGGCTGGCGGATCTCGCAGAAGGTCGGAGACCAGCATGCACGCCGACATGTCGGGCGCGAGCGAGGCACGGTCGCCTCGGACGGGGATCGCTCCTTCTAACATAAATAGAAGTCCGAGCATATCCCGCCTCGCACCGTTCGCCATCGCCGCCCACCACTGAGAAGAAGAGGCTGGCGCGAGCTCAACCATCTTCAGATTACCCTCCAACAACCGACAAGGTTGACGAATGGAGGGCCACTATCCAGAGTCTCATCGGCTTTGCCAACGGCGACGTTCCGCGGCAACCAACTACATCGCTGCCGCGGCAAGACGACAAGGCACGAGCCGGTGGCGACGAAACCTGTGGGGGTGCAACCACCATGCACTCTCCACCCAGAAGGCCAAGATCACCAACTCGTCGGATCCACCTCGACAGTGACTCCACCGCATCATCGGATCCACGAGCTCGCCGTGATCAGCGCCAAGTCCTTCAAGAACGGCAACAAGAAGACGCTCGAACTCGTGATCGAGCGCCAGAGAGAAGCGCGACGTCAGTCCGACCAGCCGCGGGCCCATCGTCGACATGCTGCGCCGGGGAACCAGCGACTTGTCAGACGTCTGTAGGTTGCCCTGCGTTCACCCGTGAGCTGCGGCAAGTCCGGTGGCCCGACAAGAAGAATTTCAAGCCAGATTTGCCAGAGAAGTACGATGGCAGGACGCATCCATCGGAGTTCCTCAGCATCTACACCATCGTGGTGCAGGCTGCAGGGGGACGTGACGACAAGATCCTCGCCAACTACTTCCTGGCCGGGGTACTCAAACCCAACGCCGTGATCCTGGCTCATGCACTTGCCGGACAACTCCATATCCTCTTGGGCAGATCTGTGCCATCGGTTTGTCGGCGCCACACAAAGTGCCACAAGCCTCATGGCCAGGAGAGTGACCTTCATCCGCCGCCGGAAGGAAGGAGAGTCCCCGCGCAAGTTCATTCAGAGATTCACCGTGTGCACTACAACATCCCAGATGTCCACCCTGCCAAGGGTGATCAGCGTTTTCATCGTAACGCGTGCGGAACCGCAGGATGAGGGAGGAGATGGCGATGTGCAAAGTCAAGGACGCCGCGAGCTGTATGCCCCGGGCCGACAAGTGTGCATCGCGTCTTTGAGGAGGGGAGGAGACTCCCGGGAGAATGTAGGAAGCAGAAGGGTCTGCGATAGTGAGGAAGCTGCCCGAAGCAAAGAAAAAGCCGTGGCGTAAACAACAGAAAGAAGAAGGGCAAAGATGTCTGGTTGTCGGCAGTTCGGCAATGGAGGTGCCGCCAATAAAGCCAGTTGGTAACTCCGCAAGGAGG
This sequence comes from Aegilops bicornis, assembly GCA_021605145.1. Taxonomy (NCBI): domain Eukaryota; kingdom Viridiplantae; phylum Streptophyta; class Magnoliopsida; order Poales; family Poaceae; genus Aegilops; species Aegilops bicornis. Next base: position 431,166,761 of record CM038670.1, on the reverse strand, counting down.
TTGCTGCGGGAGCCAACGACCAGGCTGTGGCGGTCGCCGACAAAGCAGGACAACTCCAACAAGCAAGACATGTGCAAGATCCACCGCACCAAGGGCCATGACCTCCGTGAGCTGCAAGAAGGTCGAGCAGCTTGTCGAGCAGCAATAAAGCTGAGTACGAGCGACGCGACAAGGAGAAGGCCCAGGAAGGTGCCGGAGGAGCTGCAAGAAGCGCCCGGCCGGGAGGACGCCTTGTGGCAAGGCCAGCGGCTGCAAGGAGACAGACCTCCAGCGGCCGCGACAAAGACGAAGACGACGATAGCGATGAAGACATGGATGATGATGAAGCCGATGAGCAGGAGTTTCGTAAAGCCACAGAGGTCCTTCAAGGCTGACGGTGGTGCTTCTCAAGCATACTTCACACCGCCAACTCAAGCAAAGTGGATGCGGAAGTTAATGCAGCAGAACCATCCGTAGAGTCACGCAAGCCTCTAAAATGGTCCAAGACGCCTATCATCTTTGATATTGAGGACCACCCCGATCGCGATAACTACGGTCGGGTGCTTGCCGATGTTGGTCTCACCAACTATCCGCAACCTCAAGGTCACCAAGATGCTAGTTGACGGCGGGCCGGCTTGAACCTGATCTCCTCCGCAGTGCTCGAAGCTTCAGATCCCCGACAATGAGCTTCGAAGAGACGGGCACATTCCAAGGAATCAATCCGGGAAGGAGCAAGTCAAGGGGAAGATCACGTTGTTTAACATTTGGCAATGACGAGCTAAACTTCAGGGATCGAGAGGGTCACGCTCGACGTTGCTGATTTTCCATTGCCTTACAATGGGATACTTGGCCGCCCAAAGACTCGCCAAGTTCATGGCAGCCTCGCATTATGCATACAACTTACTCAAGATGCCAGGCCCGATAAGTGTCATTTCTGTCCATGGCGACAAGAAGGATGCTCTTATCTGCGCCGACAAGATCTATCGGGAGGCAGCAGAATGCAATGTATAGCAAATCACTTGTCGCTGAAGCTCCCGGGGAAGAAGAAGACCAAGTCCGCAAGAAGAGCTCGATGCCCACTCCGCAAACGCACCTCTTCGGCGTGCTGCGCTATCACGAGGACGCACCATCGAGTTCCACCGGCAAGTGCAAGAAGAAGACGATGGCAGCTCTACCAAAGAACCAAGAAGGTGTCCGCTAAGGAGGACGCAGACCGGTGGTACCTTCACCATCGATTGCCACGCTTGACCCTAAATAGGAAAGCGCACTTCGTTGCTTTCTCATGGGCGAATGTCGGCGTGTTTGCATGGCAACCGTCGACATCCCCGTGTTCCTGTGAAAGTAATTGAGCACCACATAGCTGTCTGTCCTCATGCGCTACCCGTCAAGACGAAATTCAGAAAGCAAGCAGTGGAGCGCCAAGAATTCATCGCATAAGAAATCAAGAAGTTGGAAGCAGCAGTCCATGTCAGAGGATTGCTCCATCCTACATGGTTGGCCAATCCTGTAGTAGTGCGTAAAGCAAATGGGAAATGGAGGCTTGTATCGACTTTACCGATGTTAAAAAAGCTTGTCCAAAAGACCCATTTCCTTGCCGGCGCATTGACCAGATTGTTGACTCCATTGCCGGATGTGATTTGCTTTCATTTCTTGATGCTTACTCAGGATATCATCGATCTTCATGGCGTAAGAGGATGAGGAGAAAACCGCATTCATCACTCCATGTGGCACATACCGTTTTATACGAAATGCCTTTCGGATTAAAGAATCTTTGGTTCAACTTTTGCAAGAGTAGTCCATGAAGCTTTTGAGCCGCAAATGCACGTAAATGTAGAAGCCTACATGGATGACATAGTGGTCAAGAGCAAAGACAGGCAACTCGGTTCAAGATTTAGATGAAACTTTTGCAAATCACAGGCAAGATCAACCTCAAGCTCAACCCCGAGAAGTGCGTGTTTGGAGTCCCCTCCGGCAAGCTTCTCGGGTTCTTCAGGTCTCATTGGGAATTGAAGCCAATCCCGACAAGATCAAGGCCATTGAGCAGATTGAAGCACCAAAGCGTGTCAAGGATGTACGAAGACTTGCCGGTTATGTAGCTGCTCTCAAAGAAGTTTATCTCTAGGTTCTGTTGAGGCACGCCTGCCATTTTTCAAAATTTTGAAAAAGGCAGGTCCAATGAAATGGACTCGAAGCGGAGAGGTTGTACTGCAAGACTTAAAGAGATACCTGCCCTCCACTCAACACTTGTCGCACCTAAGCCACAAGAGAAGTTGTCGCTATATATAGCGGCAACCAATCAAGTGGTTAGTGCTGCGTTAGTGGCGCAGAGGGAAGTCAAGATGAGCCGCAACCAAGGCAGGTGCATCCAGCGACAAGCAAGGCACTTCACCGACAAGCTCTGGTCCCGACAAAGATGGATCTCGCGCAGAGTGTGAAAAGTTGCGTAAGAGAATGGTGCAATACAGATTTACTTTTGTCGATTCCCTATTGCGAGGGGCTAGGTCAAGGTACTACGGTGTGCAGAATTGCTTCGGCCTTCTCATGGCCTCGAGAAAGCGCGCCATTACTTCCAAGCACACGAGATCACAGCTTGTCACCCGCTTCATTGAAGAGGATCTTGCCAAAATCCAGAAGCAACAGGCAGGATTGTCGAAAGTGGGCACTTTGGAACTGTCAAGCTTTGGCTTCAAGTTTGAAAGCACTTCAACTATCCAAAGCGTAGCGTTGGCAGAGTTCATAGCAGAATGGACGCCAACACAAGATGAAGAAATTCCAGACGAGCATCCCGCTGGCCAAGGAAGCGGCAGAGAGTGGATAATGTACTTTGATGGTGCCTTCTACTGCAAAGGCGCCGTGTGCGCGTATCGCTTGTCGCACTCCAATCGGAGAACACCTCAAGTACGTAGTCCAGATGCACTTTCCCAAGGAGCAAGCAACGAACAATACTGCAGAGTATGAGGGTTTGCTTGCCGGTCTCAGGATCGCGGTAGACCTTGGGATTAAGAAGCTCATTGTCAGGGGTGACTCGTAGCTTGTCATCCGTCAAGTAAACAAGAGTTCTCAGAGTCCGTTGATGGAAGCTTATGTTGATGAAGTGAGGAAGCTAGAAGAACACTTTGACGGCCTGCAAATGGAAATATGTTCCAAGAGCTCAAAAATGATATTCTTGATGGTTCATCAAAGTGCCAGACTTAAGTTACCTGTGGAACCAGGGAACCTTTGTGCTCAAGCTGACTCAACCAACTGTAGCACCATCAACTGGACAGAGCAAGAAGAGGAAGTTTGGCGACTATTTTCCGGCCGAGCTCCCCGAGTCCGCCGCCAAGAAGGTCCCCAAGATCAACGCTAAGAGTGCTGAGGAGCAGTCTGCTCCGACAAGCCCTAGGGTTTGTTCCGTTGAAGCAAACGCTCCCGACAAGTTTTGCTCCGGCAAGCTTGCCGGGGAACATCAAGCTCCGGCTGAACCCTGTGTTCTCGCCAGAGAAGCGGATGTTCCAAGAGCAAACAGGTAAGTGCCTTTAGTCCTTGTTGTCGAGCCGCAAGCTCCAAAGATGGGCACAAAGAGATTGTTCATTTCCTTTAGACAGAGAACTTCCCAAGAGCAAGAAGAAGCGGAAAGAGTAGCCCGGCGGTCAAGTATGTACCAGTTTGTCGATAGCACACCGCATGTAAGAAGACTCAACGGTGTGAAATTGAAGTGTATTTGCCGAAGATGGATGTAAGCTGTTGGCGAGATACACGGAGGCATATGTGGTCACCACATTGGCGAAGAGCACTTGCCGCAAAGTTGCTCCAAGAAGGTTTCTTTTGGCCGACAGCCTCCAGGATGCAAATCGCACAAGTAACCAAGTGTGAAGCGTGCTGGCCCATTCCAAGCAGATACACCAGCCGACTCAAGCTCTCCAGACGATCCCTTTATCCTCGCCATTTTCGGTCCGGGGTTCGACATCCTCGGCCCCTTTCCCCGAAGCTATCGGGGCTTTGAGTACTTGTACGCCGCCATCGACAAGTTCACAAAGTGGCCGGAAGTGGAAGCGATGAGGAAGGTGGCGGCACGGTCGGCCGGTCAAGTTCTTTCAGTCAATTGTTTGCCTCTTCGGGATCCCTAACAGGATCATCACCGACAACGGCACCCAATTTACGAGCCGCACCTTCATGCAGTACGTCCAAGATCTTGGCGCCAAGGTCTGCTTCTCTTCTGTTGCTCATCCGAGAAGCAACGGTCAAGCGGAGAGGGCGAATGCTGAAGTGCTTGCGCCGTGGACTCAAGACCAGGACTTTCGGCTGTGTTGCACAAATGCGGAAGAAACCGGATTGAGGAGCTGCCGGTGGTTCTTTGGTCGATCAGACGACGCCAAATCGAGCCATCGGGCATACACCTTCGCTTCTAGTCTATGGAGCGGAGGCGGTTCTCCCACCGGAACTTCAGATACGGGTCACCTCGAGTGCTCGCTTATGATGAGTTTCGAGCAAGAGCAGCTGCGACAAGATGACGCGCTGCTCCTTGAGGAAGACCGTCTTCAGGAGCTCTTTGACGAGCTGCTCGATACCAAGAAGCTTTGCGCCCGCTACCATAGCCGCAAAGTTAATGCAGAAGTCTCGAGGAAGGCGACCTTGTTCTTCGCTGCTCAGTCCGCCAAGAATTCCAACAAGTTGACGCCAAGTGGGAAGGCCCTTTATCGGGTGAAACGAGTCACTAGGCCTGGCGCCGTCTGGCTTTGAGACCGAAGATGGCTGCCCGTGAGCAACTCCCGGAACATAGAGCATCTTCGTAAGTTTTACTCAGATATGCGGTTGTTGAACAGTTCCGCAAGAACCACCTTTTTGTACAAGTCTTGCCGATGTTGCATGTAATCCTTTGTACAAAGCCGGGCGCAGACCTTGCATCGATTGAAGCTCATGTGTTCCGCACACCTTGTCGGGCTTTTATGCTTTCTCCATTATATTGCATATGTTATCTCGACACTTTGTGCAAAGACGCACTCCAGTAAGCACTAACGAGCCATGAGGCTCCATATCTTTATTTTCTCTTCCTTCTTCTCTTCAAAGAAGGGAAGGGTTCCTCGCACACAAGTTTGCCGGGGGGGGGGGGAAGGAGAAGAAAACGGTGTGGGCCAAGCGTCGCTCGAGGAGGTCAAGCCTTACCGGGAAGCAAACTACGTAAAAGCTAAGTTGCCAAAGTTTGAGCAATCAGTTTTAAATTTTTAGGTTATCTTCCTTGAATGATAAGTACTTTGTATGGAAAACCTGCGGCGGAGGAACCAACTCGTAGCTAGTCGCGCCCTTATTTTTGTTTCGAGTCCGCCAACAACTTAAGAGAGCTGCAACTAGTTGCGACATAAGGTTGCTTGTCGGAGCGGCACCGCCAAAGAAGTCAGCCGACATTCCGCACCCATTTCAAGGCAAAAAGGTGCCAGCGCCCGACAAGTTCCCTAAAAGCGTAGGGCACAAACATGCAAAGGAAGGAATCAAGTAAAGGAAATAACATTGCAATCATTGCCCAAGATAAAGTTATATTACAAAAATAACTTGTCGCAGCTCTAATAGTTTGTTATCTAAACGTGATCAGCAGCGACAAGGGAAAGATAAAATTGGCGGCCTAGTCTACGCGGTCGCCATCAACCCTCTTGATCTTGCCCACCTTGTCCACAATGGGTGCGACATAAGGGCCTTGAGTGCCTCCACATCGGCATCCGGCGGCAAGGACTTGAGGACTCGGGCGAGGTTGAGGCCTGGATTGCGGAAGGCCACCTTCATCAACACCTTCCGGAGAGCTCCAGCGCAGATTTGGCGTGATTCCTCGCCACTTGCTTCGGGATCTCTTCCGGAGTCAGCTGGAGAGCCGTCACCATGCCCTGGAAGAACAGTGCTGAGCTTGGCGCTGGGTTGAGGCGCTTCGTCGGAGGAGTACCCAAGATCCACCATCCCCAGCTCCGTCAGCTCCTTGTCGATGGCGGCGGCAGTATCTACAAGACCCTCCGTCCAGTGCATCACGTTCTCTCTGAAGGTGTTCTGGGCGGTTGTGGCACTCGACAACAACTCCTCGTCGGTCTTGATATTCTCCAACAAGGCCACCTCCCGCTCCTTGGCACCGTCCAGGGTCTCCATCAAGGTGGTCAGCTTCAGCTCAATATCTGCCTTGAGTCCTTGGCGGCATCGAAGCTCTTTGATCCTTTCAAATGAGACGGCCCTACCAAGAACTCGCCAAGAGTGTAGGCGTCCTTCTCAAGGCTTCGTGCCAAGAAGAAGCTCCTCGCCGCTCTTCTCGGAGGTTGGCCTCCAGCCATGGCCACCTTAGTCTCCAACTCCTTCTTGGCGGCCTCGGCAGTACCGCGGCGTCCTTTGCTTCCTTGAGAGCTCCGCCAATTGATTGCTGCCGCAAGCTCTCTTCCTCATAGCTGTCAAGGTTGATCTTCCGCTCGCCAACTCGCTTTCTTGCGCAGATAGCTTCTCGGCAAGAAGCCTTTGCTGCTCCTCGACCTCAGCCTTCTCAAGGATGAGAAGGCTGTGCGCTCTTCAGCCGAGTCGCTTCCCGCTCTTACGCTACGTTCCGGAGAGCTTCTTGGTTGGCGCCGGAGCTCTTCTCAAGGCTTCTCCATGTTCCGCCTCCTGCCCTCGCGACAAGTGCTTCCCGGACTCCAACTTGGCTTGTCGGGCATGGTAGAGCGACAACAGCTTCTTCAACAACTCCTCCTCAGACTTCGCCGCTGCCGCTTGGCGCGTCAACGATAACCAGCCAAGAGAGGCGAAAGTGACAGCTCTTCGTCAAAGGTCTCCCCTTCGACCGGCGCCCTGGAGCTCGACGCCCAAGGGAGCTTGATGAAGACGCCGTCGCCGACCTTCAGATAGGCGCCGGGCTGAGGCTCTTCGGATCCTGACGCTGCATCGGTGGCGGAGGGATCGTGATCAGCGTGGCGCTGGCGCTCCCGCGACCTCGAGTCGTCGGTCACGATCACTGCACCCCTCGCCAGCCTTTGCGCGGCAGCCTTGGCGGCCTCTTTTCGCCCGGCGGATCCATCGGCACCAGCCTCTTCCTCCATGGTGGCGACGTTGTCGTTGCTGCCGCGTGTCCTCCTCGCCGGCGACCTCAGTCTCCATTGGCTCTGCGGCGGATGGATCTGATGACCGTAAAAAGAAAGAACAGTCAGGCAAATGTTCGGAAAGAAAAACAGAAGAAAAGAAGAACCCAAGGGAAATTTTCACACAAGGGGATTACCTGCAATGGGATCCGTGGCCATGGTCTCAACCACCGGAGGATCACTGGTGCTGTCCCTTGCCGGAGTAGTCTCCCTGCGGAGTAGTCTCCCTTGCCGGAGAACGCCTCCCTTCTTGGGAGAATCCTCCCTTGGCGGCGTAGTAGAAGCAGAAGGTATTTGGGGAGTGACTTCCGCACTCTGATGAGGCTGCTCTGCTCCTACACAATCCAAATGCATGAGATATCAGCAAAGAAGGAGCACCCATGCACGCCTAACAAGAAAAAAGTAAACCCAACACTTACGCTGGGGCTGGGCTGCCTGAGGAAAGGTTGCCGGGTCGGCAAGGTGGTCTCGAGCGCATCTTCTGCGGTCTCATGGGATCATCCTCGATGACAACCACCGGAGTCTTGGCCCTTTTCGGCGCTCTACGGGCGGCGTCACGAAAAGGAAAGAGTTTAGGATGAAGCAAATCAGATTCAAGGCAAGCAATAGAATTAAAGAAATACAAGCATAGCATAGAAGCTTACTCTTCTTCTTCTTCCTCGTCGAGCTGAGCGGAGAGATCAAATTCGGCTCGCCTCCGGTGCGGAGAGGCGGAGGAGTGGGTTCTCTTGACCGCTTGGCGGGAGTGGCAGCGGTGGCCTGGGAGGATCCCGCCTCAGTTGTCGCAGCAGTGTGGGGTGCTCCCGCGGCAACAGTACTTGCCGCGGTAGAGCACGTCGCGTGGCGCTGCGGCTGTTGGCCCGTCTGCCGCCCCGTCTCGTCTCCGGCCCTCCGAAGACGCCTCCTTGGCGGAGCCGGGGGCTCCGTTTGCGGCAAGCTGCTGGATGGTGGGGAAGAAGTGCCCTCGGCTGGTTCGCTCGACTCGGCCTCGGGTTCGTCAAGCTCTTCCTCACCGGCGAACTCCCTTCGCTCGGCAAGGCTTGCCGCCTCGCAGATCTTCGCTTCCTCCACGGTGTACCTGAAGACGCCGGTAGCAAGAACTGCTGCCGCCTCCTCCAACTCTGGTGGCAATGCGTTGCATCTCGTTGTCGGTGGTGTCGCGGGTGAGCTCTTCGCTTTCGTCGGAGCGGATCGGCACTTCCTCCAACTCGTCGAAGAACTGCCGCGACGATGTCGTCTGCGCAGTTCTTGCCGGTTGGAACGATCCCATGAGAATCGCTGACAACGGCATCATGCGGCGCGGATGCGGTCAAGTGAAGAGTTGTTGCACAATGGACGAGCCCTCGGCAACCTAAACCACTCGGGTGATCGGGGTCATGCTTGAATAGCTCTAGCAGCATTGGCGTCCAACTCCAAGATGCTGAAATTCCAGTTGAGGCCCGGCGCAGCCTCATGATGTCTCTGCTGCGTTTTGGAACTCCCCAAGCGGTCTCCTCCTCTCCGCAAGGGAAGCGTGGCGCGGCGAAGGAAGTCTGCGCTAACCGCGCCTCACGGTGAGTCCGGCAAGCCCGAGGCGTAAGATCCGGTCACGGCAATCTTCAACCTAGCATCTTCCGGCGCCAAGTTGCTCCAATCGTTGCCAAGCACTATTGGAGTTTGGGCGCCTGTTTGTCGAAGGGCTGCGGTTCTCCTCAACGATCCAACACCAATTGGCTCTCCACTCATCCCACTTGTCATGAACTCTCCTTCAGATAAGCTTCTTTTCTTGCCAACTCGAGACCCAAGCAATCCCTCCGGCAAGTGGCTCTCCTCTCTCGGCGCAGGGCATGAAGAAGTGACGGAAGAGGGCTACGCTTGGGTGGACTCGACAAAGTTTTCTAAATGTGTGCGAAAACTGCCATGGTGAGAACGGCGTTGGGGGTGAAGTCAAGGAGGCGGAGGCGTTGGTGTTCATGACATCGCAGAAGAACTTCGGAGAAGGCGCAGAGCCCGCAATAGAAGAACAAATAAAAAGGGGTACCCAGTTGGGGCTAATTCCGCGGCCGCGGGTGGGAGTACCTTGGTGCGCGGATGCGCCCGTGTCTCCGTCGACCAAAACAAGTAGTAGCCCTCCCTCAGCTCCTTTGCGTCGAGCTGGGGGGGGGGGGGAAGACGGCCCGCTCCTTTCGCAGCGCCGCGAGCCGCTGCGCTTCGGCCGACTTCACGCCTTTCCCTTTGTCAGCTTTCGGAGCCATGGCGGGGGCGGTGGAGGTGACCGACGGCGTTGGTGGTGACGGTGGCGACGAGGGGCGGAGCGGTGCTCTCTTCTGGCTTGGGAAGCAGGGGGGAGCAATGGTGGTTTTCGAGATCAAGCAGCGAATGGCGAGGTGAACGGAATGCCCCTGTTTCCTCTGCTTATAAAGAGGGAGGGGCGGACGTTTCGCCCTTTTCGGATAAAGAAATTCCCCACGATCTCGCCCACGATCTCTCCCACGACGCCGTGTTCGACGCAGGCTGCTTAAATGGGAGGACGTGGTGGGTCCGGGTGAGTAACGGCGTGATCTAGGGCAGCGTGCCGTGCCTTGTTTTGGGCCTGGCCCAACAGCGCCGACCTTGCAGTGTGTGGCCCAGGCCCGGGGCTCCTGTCGGTGTACTAGAGTGGGGGTACCCTAGTATCCCGAACTCGTGCACGGGCAGTTGTAGCACCCCGCGGCAAGGCTTACCAGGTGATTGCCAAGATTCTCCGTGGCTCCTTTGGAGCCATTCAAGAACAAAGTGTTTTATGCCAAGGAGACAAGGCCCCGGCAAGAGGAGCTTGCCGGGAAGGCCGCCCAAGGCACGCTAGAAGACAAGACCCCGCAAGAGGAGCTTGCCGAAGGCCCGCCAAGGCACGCAGAAGACAAGACCCCGGCAAGAGGAGCTTGCCGGAAGGCTCTGAGAGTGACAAGCCTCCGGCGCGACAAGGATTCACCATGCAAGGCACTTGCCCGCAGTAACCTCTCTTCATCTCCGCCTCCAGCTCATCCACCAACGTGGTCGCCATGGGACCATTCGGTGCCAGCGTGTCAAGAGGTCTGTGCAGCCAGCCGGAGAGCAGCGTAATGTGGCGCCGACAAGGTAGCCATCGTGAGCAGCGGTGGCGCCTGTGGACGCCACTTTATGCACCGTTTGGGTGACTTAGACGGGCATTTATTGCCTTTGTCCCCGCCGTCGTGGTTAGGTATGATGCAATCGCATGTAGCTATACCAACCACAAGTTCTTTTCCCTTTTTACCCTTGCATACATTGCCACCTGTTGGTGACCCCTTGAGCGTATAAAAGGAGGCCCATGCGCAACGTAGAGAGGGTTCGATTCAGCTCATTCGAAACGAGAGACACTCAGGCTAGGTTTTGTAGCTCTCATCGCTCCCTAGCAAGAACACAATACAATCAGACAAACAGCAGTAGGAGTATTATCTCTCCGGAGAGCTCCGAAGCTGGGTAAACTGCTCGTGTGCTTCGCCTCGATCAGCTCTTCGTGCGATCTCCGCCCCCCCACCGAACCGAAAGGGACCCGGCCCGCCGGTCCCATAGGTGTCCGTGGGTACGATCAGCCTCCCCGACAGAGAGAGGGAAGGAGGAGGAGAGGGAGAAGGAAAGAGGGGGGCGCCACCCCCTCCCTAGGTCCAGTTAGGACTCGCCATGGGGGGGGCGGCCACCCTTGCGGCCCTCCTCTCCTATCCACTAAGGCCCATGAAGGCCCACTACTTCCCCGGAGGGGTTCCGGTAACCTCCCGGTACTCTGAAAAATACCCGAATCATTTCGGAACCATTCCGGTGTCCGAGTATAACCTTCCAATATATCAATATTTACCTCTCGACCATTTCGAGACTCCTCGTCATGTCCGTGATCTCATCCCGGACTCCGAAAAATCTTTGGTCATCAAATCACATAACTCATTATACAAATCGTCATCGAACGTTAAGCGTGCAGACCCTACGGGTTCGAGAACCATGTAGACATGACCAAGACACATCTCCGGTCAATAACCAATAGCGGAACCTGGATGCTCATATTGGCTCCTACATATTCTACGAAGATCTTTACCGGTCAAACCTCATAACAACATACATTATTCCCTTTGTCATCGGTATGTTACTTGCCCAAGATTCGAACGTCGGTATCTTCATACCTAGTTCAATATAATTACCGACAAGTCTCTTTACTCGTTTTGTAATGTATCATCCTGTAACTAACTCATTAGTCACATTGCTTGCAAGGCTTATAGTGACGTGCATTACCGAGAGGGCCTAGAGATACCTCTCCGATACACGGAGTGACAACTCCTAATCTCGATCTATGCCAACTCAACAAACACCATCAGAGACACCTGTACAGCATCTTTATAATCACCCAATTACATGTGACGTTTGATAGCACACAAAGTGTTCCTCCGGTATTCGGGAGTTGCATAATCTCATAGTCACAGGAATATGTATAAGTCATGAAGAAAGCAATAGCAATAAAACTAAACGATCATTATGCTAAGCTAAAGGATGGCTCTTGTCCATCACATCAGTCTCTAATGACGTGATCCCATTCATCAAATGACAACACATGTCTATGATCAGGAAACTTAATCATCTTTGATTAACGAGCTAGTCAAGTAGAGGCATACTAGGGACACTCTGTTTTGTCTATGTATTCACACATGTACTAAGTTTCCGGTTAATACAATTCTAGCATGAATAATAAACATTTATCATGATATAAGGAAATATAAATAACAACTTTATTATTGCCTCTAGGGCATATTTCCTTCAGCCTCCCACTTGCACTAGAGTTAATAATCTAGTTCACATCGTCATGTGATTTAACACCAATAGTTCACATCTTTATGTGATTAGTTCACATCTCCATGTGACTAACACCCAAAGGGTTTACTAGATTCAATAATTTAGTTCACATCTCTATGTGATTAACACCCAAAGAGTACTAAGGTGTGATCATGTTTTTCTTGTGAGAGAAGTTTAGTCAACGGGTCTGCCATATTCAGAGCCATATGTATTTTGCAAATTTTCTATGTATACAATGCTCTGCGCGGAGCTACTCTAGCTAATTGCTCCCACTTTCAATATGTATCCAGATTGAGACTTAGAGTCATCCAGATCATTGTCAAAGCTTGCATCGACGTAACCCTTTATGAAGAACTTTTTGTCACCTTCATAACCGAGAAACATGTCCTTATTCCACTAACGATAATTTTGACCGTTGTCTAGTGATCCACTCGTGGGTCACTATTGCACCCTCTTGCCAAACTCATGGTGAGGTACACAATAGGTCTGGTACATAGCATAGTATACTTTATAGAACCTATGACTGAGGCATAGGGAATGACTTTTCATTCTCTTTCTATTTTCTGTCGTGGTCGGGTTTTTGAGTCTTTACTCAACTTCACACCTTGCAACACAGGCAAGAACTCCTTCTTTGACTATTCCATTTTGAACTACTTCAAAAACTTGTTAAGGTATGTACTCATTGAAAAAACTTATCAAGCTTCTTGATCTATATCTATAGATCTTGATGCTCAATATGTAAGCATCTTCACCGAGGTCTTTCTTTGAAAAACTCCTTTCAAACACTCCTTTATGCTTTCCAGAAAATTCTACATCATTTTCGATCAACAATATGTCATTCACATATACTTATCAGAAAGGCTGTAGTGTTTCCATTCACTTCCTTTCAAATACAGGCTTCACCGCAAGTCAGTATAAAACTATATGCTTTGATCAACTCATCAAAGCGTATATTCCAACTCCGAGATGCTTGCACCAGTCCATAGATGGATCGCTGGAGCTTGCACACTTTGTTAGCACCTTTAGGATTGAAAAAACCTTCTTGTTGCATCATATACAACTCTTCTTTAAGAAATCCATGAAGGAATGCGGTTTTGACATCCATTTGCCAGATTTTATAAAATGTGGCAATTGCTAACATGATTCAGACGGACTTAAGCATCGTTACGAGTGAGATAATCTCATCATAGTCAACACCTTGAACTTGTCAAAAACCTTTTGCGACAATTCGAGCTTTGTAGATAGTAACCCTACTATCAGCGTCCGTATTACTCTTGAAGATCCATTTATTCTCAATGGCTTGCCGATCATCGGGCAAGTCAACCAAAGTCCACACTTTGTTCTTCATATATGGATCCCATCTCAGATTTTATGGCCTCAAGGCATTTCGCGGAATATGGGCTCATCATCGCTTCCTCATAGTTCGTAGGTTCGTCATAGTCTAGTAACATGACTTCCAGAACAGGATTACTGTACCACTCCGGCGCGGACCATACTTTGATTGACCTACGAGGTTCGGTAGTAACTTGATCTGAGGTTTCATGATCATCATCATTAACTTCCTCACTAATTTGTGTAGGCATCACTGGAACTAATTTCTGTGATTGAGGGAGTCCTGGATTAGGGGGTCCTCGGACAGCCGGACTATATCCTTTAGCTGGACTGTTGAACTATGAAGATACAAGATTGAAGACTTCGTCCCGTGTCCGGATGGGACTCTCCTTGGCATGGTAGGCAAGCTTGGCAATACGGATATGTAGATATCCTCCCTTGTAACCGACTCTGTGTAACCCTAGCCCCCTCCGGTGTCTATATAAACTGGAGGGTTTAGTCCGTAGGACAACAACAATCATACCGTACGCTAGCTTCTAGGGTTTATCCTCTACGATCTCGTGGTAGATCAACTCTTGTAATACTCATATCATCAAGATCAATCAATCAGGAAGTAGGGTCTTACCTCCATCGAGAGGGCCTGAACCTGGGTAAACATCGTGTCCCCTGCCTCCTGTTACCATCCGCCTTAGACGTAGAGTTCGGGACCCCCTACCTGAGATCCGCCGGTTTTGACACCGACATTGGTGCTTTCATTGAGAATTCCACTGTGTCGTCACCGTAAGGCTTGATGGCTCGTCTTGTTGTCAAGGACAACATCACCTCCGGGGGAGCCCTGGCTGTAGGCCAAGATCTCCAACTAGGCGACTTCATCATGACCGCCCGTTCGGTTGTTGCGCTGACGATGACCTCTCGGGTCATCAAAAACCGCCTCCGCGTCGGCTCGGGATTCGCCGAGCAGATGGATCCAATGGAGCTCTCCTCCTTGAACGAGCTCTTGGATCGCATCGTCGCTTTGGGAGTCGCTATGGACTATGATCGGATTGGGCTTAAACCCGACCAAAGGGAGATTAACTCTCCGGCGGTAACCCATCAGATAGCGGTGGTGGAGGAGCAACTCAGCTATTCTTCCTCCATCTTGAGGACGAACTATGTCCAGATTCCTGAGCTCTCCGAGCCGGATACCCGTCTACGGGAGGACATGGCCCAAGCCTTGAACCTAGAATCGAGACAATGGGCCAGACCTAGCGGGCAACATCCGGAGTCCGAACTTCCAAGATCTAAACTCCTCCGCCCCCTGGGTCTCAGATCGGGTCAGGGTTCGGACCTAAATCTACCCACCCACCCAGATATAAGTGATCTTTCCCACATTAGACAAGAGCCCCAAGAGATAGTACACCACTATTGGGCCAGATTCCTCCTTGTAATGAGCAAGGTTAAGGACTGTCGCGAGGAAGACGCAATTTCATTCTTTTGCAAAAATTGCACGGACAGGGGAATCCTCAACGCCATAAGTCGCCGTGACATAGCACACTTCGTTGACTTGGCGGCCATAGTACAGAAGTACTGTGCGATGGAAAGCGCCTGGAAAACCCAAACAAAATTTTGGGATCCTCCGGCTCTGGCAAAACCCCTAGTCCGAACTAAAAGGGTGTACTCTCGTAAGTCACCCGATCCAATTACAAAGAAGCAAAGGACCACTACAGGGCGTGGAACCGTATTGGAGGGATGGCTTAATGGGCCATGCAAAATTCACAGTACAGCGGATACCACGCCAACACACAGCCTTAGAGCATGTTGGGTACTCTGGCAGGTGGCCAAGAGCGGTGAGGATCTCCTCATCAACAATACCGCAGATCACCATCCCGTGGAGAACAAAGAATACAAGATGTGACAGATCTTGAGACCTT
The DNA here is from genome assembly GCA_021605145.1 of Aegilops bicornis. Taxonomy (NCBI): domain Eukaryota; kingdom Viridiplantae; phylum Streptophyta; class Magnoliopsida; order Poales; family Poaceae; genus Aegilops; species Aegilops bicornis. Next base: position 431,151,646 of record CM038670.1, on the reverse strand, counting down.
TGCCTCATATAATAGGCGAAGCGAGCACTCCGCAGCCTTGTCAAGTCTCCGCCACGTAGCAGCAATAAATCCATGGAGCGACACGGCTTATCACCTTCAATGCCGATTCTGAACCTAAATTCGAACAGCCCGATCACCAGCTGCCTTGGTCCTTAGTCCAATTGTGGACGGCTTCCGGCTTACTAAAGTGCTCATGGACGGCGGCAGTGGATTAAACCTCATCTATGAGGAGACTCTTCAAAAAATGGGAATAGACAGAAGCCGCATTGAGCAAAGCAGCACGACCTTAAGAGGAATCATCCCTAGTCGGGAGGCACGATGTGCTGGGAAAATCGCACTAGATGTGGTATTCGGCACGCCAGAGAATTATAGGTCCGAAGTAATCACATTCCAAGTGGCCCCGTTCAATAGCGGATACCACGCCCTCGTAGGGCACGATCTTCCAAGCTATATCCCATTACGGGTACATGAAGCTCAAAATGCCCGGGCGCTAAACAGAACCAAAAAGCAAGAAACTAAAATAAAATTGGGTTGCCTCCCAACAAGCGCTAACGTTTAACGCCCCTAGCTAGGCATGACGATTTCAATGTTGCTCACCTAAAAGATAAGAATTGAAACATAAAGAGAGCATCATGAAGAATATGACTAGCACATTTAAGTCTAACCAACTTCCTATGCATAGGGATTTTGTGAGCAAACAACTTATGGGAACAATAATCAACTAGCATAGGAAGGGAAAACAAGCATAACTTCAAAACTTTAAGCACATAGAGAGGAAACTTGGTATTGTTCCAATTCCTACAAGCATATATTCCTCTCCCATAATAATTTTCAGTAGCATCATGAATGAATTCGACAATATAACCAGCACCTAAAGAATTCTTTTCATGATCTACTAGCATAGAAATTTTATTACTCTCCACATAAGCAAAATTCTTCTCATTCGGAATAGTGGGAGTAGCATAAGAGACTTGAATATTATAAATTGTTTCCACATTAAAAGAGTAATGTTCAGAGAAAGGGTACTCATAATCATGACAAGTTTTATAAATATAATCATCACTACTCTTTATAGCATAAGTTTCATCACAATAGTCATCATAAGTAGCAACTTTGTTCTCATCATAATCAATTGAAACCTCTTCCGAAATAGTGGATACATCACTAAATAAAGTCCTGACCTCTCCAAATCCACTTTTATAAATATTATAAGATTCAACATCCTCCAAAATAGTGGGATCATTACTTGCTAAAGTTGACACTCTTCCAAACCCACTTTCATCAATATAATCATCATAAGTAGAAGGCATGCTATCATCATAACTACTTTGCATATCAAAACTTGGGAGGCTAAAAATATCATCATTATTAAACGTAGCATCCCCAAGCTTGGGACAAACATTAATTGCAGCAAATATATTCTCAAAAACATCATCTTCATCAAACATAGCATACCCAAGCTTGGGCCTTTTCATATCATAAGCATAATCACTCTCATCATTAATAGTATAGATACCAAGAAAGTGCCAAAAAGATTTTCAAGATCATAGGAAGTATCATTATCTTCCCAATCATAATCATCACAACAAGCAATAGGCATAACGAGATCATCATCAAGTGTATCATCTTCCACAATTATTTTTGATTCATTTTCATGAGGCACAACAATAATAGGAGCAACCTTATTTGGGAGAGATACCTTTTTACCTCTATTCCTTTTTCTTTTCTTCTTCTTCACCACATCATGTGTGGGTTCAATCCCCTTTTTGGAGCTCCTTATTAATGAGATTGGTTGGATAGAAGGCTCCTTCTCGTTACCTGATTCATCATAAGAAATAATAGGAGGATATTGGGAAGTCTCTTCCCTTTCATTAGCATTCTCTTCATCTTCTATTTGTTTTCTTTTCTTTATGTAATTGGCAATATAAGGATTTTCAATGCAATTCACTGCACAATACATATAAATCTTCTCTAGATCAAAATCAAGAAATCTATCAAGATTAAACTTTGGAATACCCTTAGTTATAATGCTTCATTTCTTCATAACCCAAAAGAAGACTAAGCTCTTTATGATGCTCAAGAGTAATAAGTTATCACAATTTTGGACACGACTTGATCATGAAACAAATAGCATTGGAGCTTTAAATGACCATGTTCATTGCAAAGTTCACAAGGGCGATAAATACTGAATCTTTCAAATGTAATCATCTAGCCTCTCTTGCAACAATTTAGTTTCTAAGTACTTATGCCTCTTGAAGTATCTATCTTCCCTATTTGGTGCGTACTCACAAACCCAATGTACTCCACAAAAATTGACATGTTTATAGGAGACATTTTCATCACGACTAGTGCAATCATCGTTAGTACCATGGATATTCAAGAAGTTCATACTAACAACATTGCAATCATGCTCATCATTCAAAGATTTAGTGCCAAACATTTTAATGCATTCTTCTTCTAACACTTTGGCACAATTTTCCTTCCCATCATACTCATGAAAGATATTAAAAAGATGAAGTGTATGAGACAAACTCAATTCCATTTTGTTGTGGTTTTCTTTTATAAACTAAACTAGTGATAAAACAAGAAACAAAAAGATTCGATTGCAAGATCTAAAGATATACCTTCTGTTGGGGAACGTAGTAATTTCAAAAAATTTCCTACGCACACGCAAGATCATGGTGATGCATAGCAACGAGAGGGGAGAGTGTTGTCTACGTACCCTCGTAGACCGAAAGTGGAAGCGTTAGCACAATGTGGTTGATGTAGTCGTACGTCTTCACGATCCAACCGATCAAGTACCGAACGTACGGTACCTCCGAGTTCAGCACACGTTCAGCCCGATGACGTCGCTAGAACTACGATCCAGCCGAGTGTTGAGGGAGAGTTTTGTCAGCACGACGGCGTGGTGACGATGTTGATGTTCCACTGACGCAGGGCTTCGCCTAAGCATCGCTACACTATTATCGAGGTGGACTATGGTGGAGGGGGGCACCGCACACGGTTGGGAGAGATCAACTGATCAACTTGTGTGTCTAGAGGTGCCCCCCTGCCCCCGTATATAAAGGAGCAAGAAGTGCGGTGCGGCCAAGGGGAGGGCGCCCAGAGGAGTCCTACTCCCACCGAGTAGGACTCCCTTCCTAGTTGGAATAGGATTCGGGAGGGGAAAGAGGAGGGAGAGAAGGAAGGGGGCGCCGCCTCTCCTGTCCTATTCGGACTATGGGAGGCGCGGCCCAGCCCCCCGCCGCCTCCTCTTCTCCGTAAAGGCCCACTAAGGCCCATTTACCTCCCGGGGTTCCAGTAACCTCCGGTACTCGCAAAATCGATTTCACCCTAACACTTCCGATATCCAAACATAGGTTTCCAATATCAATCTTCATGTCTCGACCATTTCGAGACTCCTCGTCATGACCGTGATCACATCCGGGACTCCGAAACCTTCGGTACATCAAAACATATAAACTCATAATATAACTGTCATCGTAACGTTAAGCGTGCGGACCCTACGGGTTCGAGAACTATGTAGACATGACCGAGACACGCCTCCGGTCAATAACCAATAGCGGAACTCGGATGCTCATATTGGCTCCTACATATTCTACGAAGATCTTTATCGGTCAGACCGCATAACAACATACGTTGTTCCCTTTTCATCGGTATGTTACTTGCCCGAGATTCAATCGTTGGTATCTCAATACCTAGTTCAATCTCGCTACGGCAAGTCTCTTTACTCAGATCTTGTAATACATCATCCCGCAACCAACTCATTAGTTGCAATGCTTGCAAGGCTTAAGTGATGTGCGTTACCGAGAGGGCCCAGAGATACCTCTCCGACAATCGGAGTGACAAATCCTAATCTTGAAATACGCCAACCTAACAAGTACCTTCGGAGAAACCTGTAGAGCTCCTTTATAATCACCCAGTTACGTTGTGATGTTTGGTAGCACACAAAGTGTTCCTCCGGTAAATGGGAGTTGCATAATCTCATAGTCATAGGATCATGTATAAGTCATGAAGAAAGCAATAGCAACATACTAAACGATCGTGTGCTAAGCTAACTGAATGGGTCATGTCATTCACATCATTCTACTAATGATGTGATCCCGTTAATCAAATGAAAACTCTTGTCTATGGCTAGGAAACATAACCTTCTTTGATCAACGAGCTTGTCAAGTAGAGGCATACGAAAGTGACAATCTGTTTGTCTATGTATTCACACATGTACTATGTTTTCGGTTAATACAATTCTAGCATGAATAATAAACATTTATCATGATATAAGGAAATAAATAATAAATTTATTATTGCCTCTATGGCATATTTCCTTCACCTTCAAGCACTCACCTCCCCGGAAACGGTGCCAGAAAAGAGCTTAGTTGACGGGGGTGTGAGTGCCGCTTACCTAGCCTCCCCGGCAACGGCGCCCGAAAAGAGCTTGATGTCTACTACGCAACCTTCTCCTTGTAGACATTGTTGGGCCTCCAAGTGCAGAGGTTTGTAGGACAGTAGCAAATTTCCCTCAAGTGGATGACCTAAGGTTTATCAATCCGTGGGAGGCGAGGGATGAAGATGGTCTCTCTCAAGCAACCCTACAACCAAATAACAAAGAGTCTCTTGTGTCCCCAACACACCCAATACAATGGTAAATTGTATAGGTGCACTAGTTCGGCGAAGAGATAGTGATACAAGTGCAATATGGATGGTAGATATAGGTTTTTGTAATCTGAAAATATAAAAACAGCAAGGTAACTAAAGATAAAAGTGAGCACAAACGGTATTGCAATGCTAGGAAACAAGACCTAGGGTTCATACTTTCACTAGTGCAAGTTCTCTCAATAATAATAACATAATTGGATCATATAACTATCCCTCAACATGCAATAAAGAGTCACTCCAAAGTCACTAATAGCGGAGAACAAACGAAGAGATTATGGTAGGGTACGAAACCACCTCAAAGTTATTCTTTCCGATCAATCCATTGGGCTATTCCTATAAGTGTCACAAACAGCCCTAGAGTTCGTACTAGAATAACACCTTAAGACACAAATCAACCAAAACCCTAATTCACCTAGATACTCCAATGTCACCTCAAGTATCCATGGGTATGATTATACGATATGCATCACACAATCTCAGATTCATCTATTCAACCAACACATAGAACCTCAAAGAGTGCCCCAAAGTTTCTACCGGAGAATCAAGATGAAAACGCGTGCCAACCCCTATGCATAACTTCATGGGCGGAACCTCAAGTTGATCACCAAAACATACATCAAGTGAATCACGTGATATCCCATTGTCACCACAGATACACACGGCAAGACATACATCAAGTGTTCTCAAATCATTAAAGACTCAATCAGATAAGATAACTTCAAAGCGAAAACTCAATCCATTACAAGAGAGTAGAGGGGGAGAAGGAACATAAGATCCAACCATAATAGCAAAGCTCGCGATACATCAAGATCGTGCCAAATCAAGAACACGAGAGAGAGAGAGAGAGAGAGATCAAACACATAGGTACTGGTACATACCCTCAGCCCCGAGGGTGAACTACTCCCTCCTCGCCATGGAGAGCGCCAGGATGATGAAGATGGCCACCGGTGAGGGTTCCCCCCTCCGGCAGGGTGCCGGAACAGGGTCCCGAGAGGTTTTTGGTGGCTACAGAGGCTTGCGGCGGTGGAACTCCCGATCTCTTTTGTTCCCCGAAGTTTTTAGGGTATATGGGTATATATAGGAGGAAGAAGTACGTCAAGGGAGCCACGAGGGGCCCACGACGGTGGAGGGCGCGGCCCCCTACCTCGTGGCTCCCTCGTTTCTTTCCTGACGTGCACTCCAAGTCTACCGGGTATCTTTCCTTCCAAAAATAACTTCTCCAGAAGGTTTCATTCCGTTTCGACTCCGTTTGATATTCCTTTTCTTCGAAACACTAAAACAAGGGGAAAAACAGGAACTAGCACTGGGCTCTGGGTTAATAGGTTAGTCCCAAAAATAATATAAAAGTGCATAGTAAAGCCCAATAAACATCCAAGATGGATAATATAATAGCATGAATACTTCATAAATTATAGATACGTTGGAGACGTATCATCCATCCAACGGACCCTACAAAAACAGCATCAATCGGGGCACAGTTAAACCCCACAGTAGACACCGCGCTACGGGAGTTCTTGCGCGCGAATTGGGACATCTTCGCCTGGCATCCTTCAGACATGCCAGGAATCCCACGCAGGCTGGCCGAGCATAACCTTAACATCCTAAAGGGATTCAAGCCGATCAAGCAAACTCTTCGGTGCTTCTCTGAGCCTAAGAGACAAGCCATGGGAGAGGAGCTAGCCAAGTTACTGGAGGTCGGATTCATTCGAGAAATAAAACATCCGGACTGGCTAGCAAACCTGGTGATGGTACCAAAGATGGACAAATCCTGGCGCCTATGTGTCGACTTCAAGGAACTTAACAAGGCTTGCCCAAAGGATCCCTTCCCCCTCCCTCGCATCGACCAAATTATCGAGGCTACCGCAGGACACAACTCATTGTGTTTCCTCGACGCATACTCCGGATACCATCAAATTAAGATCAAGCCGCAACGGCATTTATCACTCCATACGGCCCCTTCTGTTTTAACACCATGCCTTTCGGGCTCAAGAACGCCGGTGCAACCTACCAACGCATGATTCAGACATGCTTGGAGACACAGATTGTCAAAACAGTGGATGCATACGTAGACAATGTGGTCATTAAAACTAGACACGTCGAATCCCTAATAGACGACTTGAGGCTCACGTTCGACAATCTCTGAACATACGACATTAAGCTCAATCCGGAAAAATGCGTCTTCGGTGTGCCCGCCGAAAAACTCTTAGGCTTCATCGTCTCCAACAAAGGAATCGAAGCAAATCCGGCTAAAATACGAGCTCTGTCACAGTTGGCCATCCCAACAGACCTCAAGCAAATCTAGAAACTAACAGGACGCGTGGCTGCCCTAAGCCGCTTCATCTCCCGATTAGGAGAAAAGGCACTGCCTCTTTATCGCCTTCTTCGACGCACCGAACACTTTGAGTGGACGGATGCGGCCACGACCGGATTAGAAGAAATAAAATCCATTTTGGCCACAAACCCAATCTTGGCCGCACCTAACATCGGCGAACCAATGCTGTTATATATAGCGGCAACACACCAAGTTGTAAGCACAGTGCTCGTCATCGAACGAGAGATGGATGGACATAAGTTCCCACTTCAAAAGCCGGTATCCTATGTATCCATTGTCCTCACTCCATGAAAATCACGGTACGCACATTATTAAAAGATAGCATACACGGTCTTCATGGCATCCCGGAAACTATGACACTACTTTCAAGAGTGTTCAATTACGGTGGCCTCTGAAGTACCACTCAACGACATAATAAAAAACCGCGAGGCCGCGGGACGGATTGCTAAATGGGCTATTGAGCTCCTCCCATTCGACATAATATACAAGCCGCGGCGAGCCATTAAGTCACAAGTATTGGCTGATTTCGTCGCCGAATGGACAGAAGCCGAACTTCCTAAAGAGTACGGCGCGCACTCCAATTGGATTATGCACTTTGACGGCTCTAAAATGCTGGCGGGTCTGGGGTCAAGGCGATTCGACATCCCTCACCGAAGATACAGTTCAATATGTACTCCAAATACTATACATAGACTCCAACAACGCAGTAGAATATGAGGCCCTGTTACATGGTCTCCGGATGGCAGTCTCATGGGCATTCAACGCACGAGGTGCAGGGGACTCGAACCTCGCAATATCTCAAATAAATGGAGACTTTGATGCCAAGGATCCAAAAATGGCGTCTTATCGCAACGCCGTCCTCAAAATGTCAGCTCGGTTCGAGGGGCTTGAATTCCACCATGTGGCCAGGGAAAACAATCAGGCGGCGGATATCCTCGCCCGCATCGGCGCTAAGCGCGACCCTGTCCCACCTAATATCTTCTTGGAAAGGATGTTTAAGCCATCCGTGGTATGGGAAGGAGAGACCGGTAACAATAGTCCGGACCCAGCCACTACACCAGATACCGAACACTCTGACATAATCGGAGGCTCCACCACCGAAATAACACCTTCCGCCCACGTGATAATGGTTGTCGTCACCCCGTGGACAGAACCATTCCTGGCCTACCTAACTAGGCAGGAACTACCCGAGGACCCAAACGAGGTGCGCTGCATTGTGCGGCGGTCTAAAGCCTACAAGGTCCACGAGAGAGAGCTTTATAAGAAAAGCGCTACCGGAGTCCTTCAAAGGTGCATCTCAAGAGGAAGGGCGGCAACTTTTGGCGGAAATTCATGTCGGACTTGGCGGCCACCACGCCGCAGCCCGGCCCTTGTAAGCAAGGCCTTCCAGACAGGTTTCTCTTGGCCGACGGCCCGAAAGCAGACGTAACCTCGCTCAACGCTAAGTCGGTTGCCAGCTTTTTGCAAATCAAAGCCATATGCCACCTACCGCTCTCCAAACAATCCCCATCACTTGGCCCTTTGCGGTCTGGGGGCTTGATATGGTCGGACGCCTTAAAGGGGGAAGCCATAAGAAAAAATATCTATTGGTCATGGTGGACAAATTCACCAAATGGATAGAAGCCAAACCAGTTAAAACGGCCGAATCCGGACCAATGATAGACTTCGTATCCGGGGTTGTACACCGTTATGGCGTCCCCCACAGCATCATCACTGATAACGGCTCGAACTTCACAGCCGACAAGGTAAAACTTTGGTGCAGCAACATGGGCATCAAGCTCGATTATGCTTCTCTCTATCACCCGCAAACTAACGGCCAAGTCGAGCGAGCAAATGGTCTTATCATGAGCGGCATTAAACCCAGATTAGTGCGATCCCTGAAGGAATCCGATACGCACAGGGTAGAGGAGCTCGACTCCATACTATGGGGGATGCAGACCACGCCGAATCGCACTACCGGATACACACCGTTTTTATGGTGTACGGCGCAGAGGCGGTACTGCCCTGCGAAATAATTCATGACTCACCTCGAGTGCGCATGTATGAAGAGAAAGAAGCCGAGCTTGATCAGCAGGACAGTTTGGACGCCCTGGAGGAGGAGCGCGACGTGGCAAAAGCCTGTTCCGCATTCTATCATCAACAAGCTCGAAGGTATCAAAGCAGAGAAGTACGGGCCAAAACTTATAATGTTGGAGAACTCGTTCTACGCCTACCGGAGAAGAAAAAGAACAAGCTCAAGCCCAAATGGGAAGGTCCCTTCATTATTGACCAAGTTCGGACCGGTGGAGTGTACCGTCTGCGGGATGCATCGAACAATCGACTCGAGCCAAACCCATGGAATGCAGCCAGACTCCGAAGGTTCTACGCCTAGTGCCGGACTCTGTGTTCGTCTCCCTACCTCTATCAATTTTTTATATATTCAAGTATCTGCCTTTTCTTTCTTTATTTAATCTCCTTTTTTCTTCAACGCATTAAAAGGCTAAAATGTGTCTTGACTACACAATCTTGACGCGCTAGCCGCGCTCATGATACCTGGGGGCTTCTTATACAGAAGCTTAATATAGATACGTTCCGGGCTCTAGGCCCCACACATGTGTTACTTTTCACATGTACCTTTTTTTCACCATTATATGTAGCGATATGACTTAAGTTTTGGCCAAGCTGGGTTGCCTGTCTCTTGTGTTTATGCCCTACGTTCCCGTTAATTCGGCTAGGGCATAAGGGGAGCACCTCTCACATTGTTACTGCCGGTCAGCCGGATGTGTACCTCAGACTGGGTGAAGCCGAAAGCTAGCGTTCTTAAGGGAATATTCGGTCGGTGAACAAAAGACGATTTCTATTTATTGTACTACATGCCCCAGAAGTTTATATCCTCGCGCCTCTTTTCGCAGTCCGGACATGCACATTAATGCATGCGTACTCTGTGGAAAGGAACCCTTAATGTAACTATTCTCCCCGGAAGATGTTTCTTACTACCCATGTAATGTAACATAGCTAGTTGGGTACTTGTCTGTTCAAGCACTTATGACCCCTATGCCTGGTTTCGACGCATATCCTGGTTTTTACATAACTGAGCGGGTATTCGGATACACTCCGGACTGTCAGGTCCGGAGGTTGAAGCGAAAGGGTCCGCCATGACAAATGATTTACAATCCGGCTAGGGACAATATATGTCACTGGAAGTTCACAGTCACTTAGATTGACTAAATTCTTCTTTTATACCATCCAACAGGCTGTCTAGCTTACAGTCCTGTTGAGAATACTTTGCGGCTAATTCTACTTGGTCATAAACCAAACTGACGGGGATCTCTTTCCCGTCAGGTCCCACAGGTCCGACCTCGGCCATGTGGTTCGGGTCAGCCCTGGTATATCGTGTCTTCACCATGGCCAGGCTTCCCTTGCACCTTGTCGATAGGCTGATATCTTCCATAATCGGAAGCGCCACCGCGCTCCCTTGATCTTTTCTACAAGCTCTCTCATGCCTCCTGGTAGGGAGGCGGATGGCCACAAGGCTTGGGCAACGCCCTGCATCACCTGCCAGATTTGTTCGCGGCCAGCGAAGCTCTGGCAGAAGGTCGCCTGTAGACCCGGGCATCTCCTCCGCGGGACGACCCGTCAGCATACCTGCAGATATAACTCTGTCAGCCGGTTTCTTTGCCGAACTCTTTAAAAGTTTGCTCAAGCACTTACTAAAAATGCCGCGTCGAAGCCTCTTACTCTCCTTTACGGAGTCGGCAAGCTGGGCTCGAACATCTTTAAGTTCAACGCCCAGCCGGGTATTTGCGTCTTGGAGCTTGTTTTTCTCCCGCCTAACCCGTGTAAGCACGCACTCGCCAACCTTTAGCTGTCGGTTAGCATGTTGCTCATCCCCTCGCACGACCTCCGGTTCACCCCGGAGTCATCTGCAGAATCTATTATTAGATTCGCACGCATGCCGCATACCACCTGGTACATAACATTCTTTACAATAAAAACAAGTGTTACCAGACGGGGCCTTCGCGGACTCCTTCACCGCCGCAACTGTGGCCCAAAGTTGGGCTTTGCACTCCTCCAGCTCTTGAGACAACTGGGTATTCTTCTCCGTAAGAACCTATGCAAACAATGATCCTTAAATCAGTCGTGCCAACTATTTGAAGTCTCAGGGGCTACTGATATACATAATTATTAGATTTTCTTACCCGTATATCTTTTACATACTGGTCCGTGGCTCTGGCAAGACCATTTTGAGCAGCTCGGATGTACACGTCTCCTGAGTTGAAGGCATCGAACGCCTCTTGGGAGAAACAAGCGTCACGGAGTACGGCCCGACGACGCCTATGATTCATGGCGCTCTCCACTTAGGAATTTGTAGCGGATAGACTATCTGCATCCTCTGTAGGAGGAACATCCAGCGTTGGCCCCATGTTAGCGTCCGCCTCTAAGTCCGGCTCTGGAGCCCGACTGGTGGAGGCATGACCGGCAACCTCTCCGGATGTAGTCAGCATTTTTCCTACTAGGAAACATGGGCGTTATTATATTTTAAAACGATGACCACCACGGAGCGGAGTTCTCTTTCGTACCTCTGCGACAGCGTCTCAGTCCTGACCGTCTTCCTTTTAAGCCTACCCGACTTCGGTGCCCCTTGTTGATGAGTCACTGCGGGTTCGGCATGGCGTCCCGAGGGCCTTCCCTGTAAAACACCATATGTGTGCGGTAGGTGAAGTGCAGAAAAATGGATCCTTCTTGGAAGTTAGGACTCCGGTTTTACTTACATGCGATGCAGGGAGTAGCCCCGGATAATCGGCTATGATGGCCACCATGGCACCGTCGCAGCTTAATTGACAGAACTTCCAATCAATAAGCTCCTCAAATGTGTCCAGATCTTCTTCAAGTCCGGAGTCGAGGGCCCGGTCAGGGTCCTCCGGTTGTGGAGGCGGGCTGTGGATCTCCCTTACAGCTTTTCGCAGCTCCTGCTATGCAATGGCAAGGTAAATACTTATGAAAAAGAATGCGGGAAGGTTGGGAGTAAAGAGTAGCAGCTCACCCAGCTTGGAGGGTTGTACATGGAGAATCCATCCCGTGGCTTGATGCGGATGAACTCCTCTTCCTCCCCTTTGTACAAATCGAACATAATTTTTGCTAGAGCAGCGACCGAGTCCAGTCCCTTACGACCGCAACGGGTGGCATCGTCTTCTCCGTTGAAGTGCCACATGGGTTGCCCCCGATATTGAAGTGGCTGCACACCCTGCATTATACATATTGACATAACCTCGACATCTTGTCAATCCCGACCGGGCCAAGATCTCAGACGCACCCATCGTAAAGGACTTCCCGTTATCTTCCCTCCCGAGAGGGCTCCGAGGGCGCCTAGCCATGGGCGCTTTCTTCAAGGGAGTGTTGTCGAACTCGGGAAGGCCCATCCGAATGGGGTCCGGAAGGGGGACGTCCTCCATATCAAACCACCAAGGCCAGTCTTGGATGTCTTCTTCGAGTACCGACAGGTATCCTATTCCCGCGACGCTGGCCATATTTCGCTCCGCCAACTTGATATATTGACCCTCCTGTACGGGTACGAGGCGAAATAGCCTCTTCCATAGCTCGAAATGAGCTTCGCAGCCCAGAAACAGCTCGCAAAGGGCGACATAGCCAGCGATGTGTAATATGGAGGCGGGAGTAAAGTTATGCAGCTGGAGGCCGTAGAACTCCAGGAGCCCGCGGAGGAACGGATGAATTGGAAATCCAAGCCCTCTTAATAAGAAAGGGACGAGGCATACCCGCTCCCCCATGGATGGGTTGGCAAAGCTCTCCGCTTGCTCCCCGCCATTGTAGGTGGCGAGCCCGGCTCGAACGGGGACCATATACGCTGGAGGGAGGAATCCCTGGATTTGTAACTCTACTAGTTGGCTGTGAGGGACGGAACACTTCTTCCAATTGCCGGGCTTAGGGCTACGGGAGCAAGAGGAGGAGCTTCGATGGCCGGCCATGTTGGAATGGATTTTTCCGGGCGCGCTCCGATGGGTACTCACTGTGGGAGGATGGTGTGATTTGGATCTGAGAATTCCCCGTCTCTTTAATAAACGATTTACTCACATGGCTAGGGTGGCAAATGTAAAAATGCCCTGGCTTCTTGCATTCGCTCAACATGTGGAAGATGGCCATTATTAGGCGCGGAAGCCATGGAGTGCAACATTTATGGGAAGCCAGACACTACTAAACAGGTACTCAAAATTTGGAGAAGGACCTGCCTTGCAATGCCGAAGACAATCTGTGCGCCGGACTCATCGTCATTGAAGCCTGGTTCGGGGCTACCGAGGAGTCCCGGATTAGGGGTCCTCGGATAGCGGACTATATCCTTTAGCCGGACTGTTGGACTATGAAGATACAAGATTGAAGACTTCGTCCCGTGTCCGGATGGGACTCTCCTTGGTGTGGAAGGCAAGCTTGGCAATACGGATCTGTAGATCTCCTCCCTTGTAGCTGACTCTGTGTAACCCTAGCCCCTCCAAAGTGTCTATATAAACCGGAGGGTTTAGTCCGTAGGACAACAACAATCATACCATAGGCTAGCTTCTAGGGTTTAGCCTCTATGATCTCGTGGTAGATTAACTCTTGTAATACTCATATCATCAAGATCTATCAAGGTGAAGTAGGGTATTACCTCCATCGAGAGGGCCTGAACCTGGGTAAACATCGTGTCCCTCGCCTCCTGTTACCATCCGCCTTAGACGCACAGTTCGGGACCCCCTACCCGAGATCCCCCGGTTTTGACACCGACAGTGATGAACTATTTTCCAATTCGAGAGAAGGCACAACTACCTCATCAAGTTTTACTTTCCTACCACTCACTTCTTTTGAGAGAAACTCCGTCTCTAGAAAGGATCCATTCTTAGCAACAAAAGTCTTGCCCTCGGATCTGTGATAGAAGGTGTACCCAACAGTTTCTTTTCAGTATCCTATGAAGACACACTTCTCCAATTTGGTTTCTAGCTTATTAGGTTGAACCTTTTTCACATAAGCATCGCAGCCCCAAACTTTAAGAAATGACAGCTTAGGTTTCTTGCTAAACCACAGTTAATATGGTGTCGTCTCAACGGATTTAGATGGTGCCCTATTTAACGTGAATGCATTTGTCTCTAATGCATAACCCCAAAACTATAGTGGTAAATCGGTAAGAAACATCATAGATCGCACCATATCTAATAAAGTATGGCTACGACGTTCGGACACACCATTTATGCTGTGGTGTTCTAGGTAGCGTGAGTTGTGAAACTATTCCACATTATTTTAAATGAAGGCCAAACTCGTAACTCCAATATTCGCCTCCGCGATCAGATCATAGAAAATTTATTTTCTTGTTACGATGGTTCTCCACTTCACTCTGAAATTCTTTGAACTTTTCAAATGCTTCAGACTTGTGTTTCATCAAGTAGATATACCCATATCTGCTCAAATCATCTGTGAAGGTCAGAAAATAACGATATTCGCCATGAGCCTCAACACTCATCGAACCGCATACATCGGTATGTATTATTTCCAATAAGTCAGTGGCTCGCTCCATTGTTCCGGAGAACGGAGTTTTAGTCATCTTGCCCTTGAAGCATGGTTCCCAAGTATCAAATGATTCATAATCAAGTGATTCGAAAAGCCCATCAGCATGGAGTTTCTTCATGCGCTTTACACCAATATGACCTAAATGGCAGTGCCATAAATAAGTTGCACTATTGCATCTTTTGGCTTCAATATTATGAATATGTGTATCACTACAATCGAGATTGAACAAAAATAGACCACTCATCAAGGGTGCATGACCATAAAATATATTACTCATATAAATAGAACAACCATTATTCTCTGATTTCAATGAATAACAGTCTCGCATTAAACAAGATCCAGATATAATGTTCATGCTTGACGCTGTCACCAAATAACAATTATTCAGGTCTAAAACTAATCCCGAAGGTAGATGTAGAGGTAGCGTGCCGACTGCGATCACATCGACTTTGGAACCATTTCCCACGCGAATCGTCACCTTGTCCTTAGCCAATCTTCGTTTAATCTGTAGCCCCTGTTTCGAGTTGCAAATATGAGCAACAGAACCAGTATCAAATACCCAGGCGCTACTATGAGCATTAGTAAGGTACACATCAATAACATGTATATCAAATATACCTTTCACTTTGCCATCCTTCTTATACGCCAAATACTTAGGGAAGTTCCGCTTCAAAGGATCAGTCCTTTGGCAAAGAGAAGCACTCGGGCCTCGTGCTTAGGTCCAGACATGGTCTTATTCACTTGAGCAGCAACTTGCTTGCTGTTCTTCTTGAAGTTCCCCTTCTTCCCTTTGCCCTTTTTCTTGAAACTAGTGGTCTTGTTAACCATCAACACTTGATGCTTTTTCTTGATTTCTACCTTTGCCGATTTAAGCACCGCAAAGAGCTCGGGAATCGTTTTCGTTATCCCTTACATATTATAGTTCATCATGAAGTTCTAGTAACTTGGTGATAGTGACTAGAGAACTATGTCAATCACTATCTTATCTGGAAGACTAACTCCCACTTGATTCAAGCGATTGTAGTACTCAGAAATTCTGAGCATATGCTCACTAGTTGAGCTATTCTCCTCCATCTTGTTGGAAAAGTACTTTGTCAGAGGTCTCATACCTCTTAACGCGGCATGAGTCTTAAATACCAATTTCAACTCTTGGAACATCTCATATGCTCCATGTCGTTCAAAACATTTTTGAAGTCCCGGTTCTAAGACGTAAAGCATGGTGCACTAAACTATCAAGTACTCATCATACCGAGCTTGTCAAACGTTCATAACATCTGCATCTGCTCCTGCAATAGTTATGTCACCTAGCGGTGCATCAAGGACATAATTCTTCTGTGCAGCAATGAGGATAATCCTCAGATCATGGACCTAGTCCGCATCATTGCTACTGTCATCTTTCAACTTAGTTTCTCTAGGAACATATCATAAATAAAACGAGGAAGCTAAACGCGAGCTATTGATCTACAACATAGATATGCAAATACTATCAGGACTAAGTTCATGATAAATTTAAGTTCAATTAATCATATTACTTAAGAACTCCCACTTAGATAGACATCCCTCTAGTCATCTAAATGATCACGTGATCCAAATCAACTAAACCATGTCCGATCATCACGTGAGATGGAGTAGTTTTCAATGGTGAACATCACTATGTTGATCATATCTACTATATGATTCACGCTCGACCTTTTGGTCTCAGTGTTCCGAGGCCATATCTGCATATGCTAGGCTCGTCAAGTTTAACTCGAGTATTCTGCATGTGCAAAACTGGCTTGCAGCTGTTGTATGTGAACGTAGAGCTTATCACACCCGATCGTCACATGGTGTCTCGGCACAATGAACTGTAGCAACGGTGCATACTCAGGGAGAACGCTTATACCTTGAAAGTTAGTGAGGGATCATCTTATAATTCTACCACCGTACTAAGCAAAATAAGATGCATAAAGGATAAACATCACATACAATCAAAATATATGACATGATATGGCCATCATCATCTTGTGCCTTTGATCTCCATCTCCAAAGCACCGTCATGATCTCCATCATCACCAGCTTGACACCAAGATCTCCATCGTAGCATCGTTGTCGTCTCGCCACCTGTTGCTTCTACGACTATCGCTACCGCTTAATGATAAAGTAAAGCAATTACATGGCAATTGCATTTCATACGATAAAGGGACAACCATAAGGCTCCTGCCAGTTTCTGATAACTTTTACAAAACATGATCATCTCATACAACAATTTATATCTCATCACGTCTTGACCATATCACATCACAACACGCCCTGCAAAAACAAGTAAGACGTCCTCTACTTTGTTGTTGCAAGTTTTACGTGGCTCCTACGGGCTTCTAGCAAGAACCGTTATTACCTACGCATCAAAACCACAACGATTTTTCATCAAGTGTGATGTTTTAACCTTCAACAAGGACCGGCCGTAGTCAAACCCGATTCAACTAAAGTTTGAGAAACAGACACCCGCCAGCCACCTGTGTGCGAAGCATGTCGGTAGAACCAGTCTCATGAATGCGGTCATGTAATGTCGGTCCGGACCGCTTCATCCAACAATACCGCCAAATCAAAGTAAGATGTTGGTGGTAAGCAGTATGACTATTATCGCCCACAACTTTTTGTGTTCTACTCGTGCATATAACATCTACTCATAGACCTGGCTCGGATGCCACTGTTGGGGAACACAGTATTTAAATTTTTTTCCTACGATCACGCAAGATCTATCTAGGAGATGCATAGAAACGAGACGGGAGAGTGTGTCCACGTACCCTCGTAGACCGAAAGCGGAATCCTTTAGTAACGCGGTTGATGTAGTCGAACGTCTTCATGATCCAACCGATCCTAGTACCAAACGTACGGCACCTCCGTGTTCAGCACACGTTCAGCATGATGATGTCCCTCGAGCTCTTGATCCAGTTGAGTACGAGGGAGAGTCCCGTCAGCACGATGGCGTGGCGACGGTGATGATGAAGTTACCGGCGCAGAGCTTCGCCTAAGCACTACGACGATATGACCGAGGTGTTAAACTGTGGAGGGGGGCACAGCACACGGCTAAGGGAAGACTTGTTGTACTTTGGAGTGCCCCCTGCCCACGTATATGAAGGAGGGAGAGAAGAGGAGGCCGGCCAAGGAGGGGCGCGCCATAGGGGGTGTCCAACTAGGATTCCCAATCCTAGTTGGACTTCCCTTCCTTTTCCAAGAGGGGGAGAGAGGGAAGGAGGAGGAGAGGGAGAAGGAAAGAGGGGGGCGCCACCCCCTCCCTAGTCCAATACGGACTTGCCATGGGGGGGGGGGGTTGGCCACCCTTGTGGCCCTCCTCTCCTATCCATTAAGGCCCATGAAGGCCCACTACTTCCCCCCGGGGGGGGGGGGGGTCCGGTAACCTCCCGATACTCCGAAAATACCCGAATCATTCCGGAACCATTTCGGTGTCCGAATATAACCTTCCAATATAGCAATCTTTACCTCTCGACCATTTCGAGACTCCTCGTCATGTCTGTGATCTCATCTAGGACTCCGAACAATCTTCGATCATAAAATCACATAACTCATAATACAAATCGTCATCGAACATTAAGCGTGCGGTCCCTACGGGTTCGAGAACCACGTAGACATGACCGAGACACATCTACGGTCAATAACCAATAGCGGAACCTGGATTCTCGTATTGGCTCCTACATATTCTGTGAAGATCTTTATCGGTCAAACCGCATAACAACATACGTTATTCCCTTTGTCATCGGTATGTTACTTGCCTGAGATTCGATCGTCGTATCTTCATACCTAGTTCAATCTCGTTACCGGCAAGTCTCTTTACTCGTTTCGTCATCATCCCGTAACTAAATTCTTAGTCACATTGCTTGCAAGGCTTATAGTGACGTGCATTACCCGAGAGGGCCCAGAGATACCTCTCCGATACACGGAGTGACAAGTCCTAATCTCGATCTATGCCAACTCAACAAACACCATTGGAGACACCTGTAGAGCATCTTTATAATCACCATGTTACGTTGTGACGTTTGATAGCGCATAAAGTGTCCTCCGGTATTCGGGAGTTGCATAATCTCATAGTCAGAGGAATATGTATAAGTCATGAAGAAAGCAATGGCAATAAAACTAAACGATCATTATGCTACGCTAACGGATGGGTCTTGTCCATCACATCATTCTCTAATGATGTGATCCCGTTCATCAAATGACAACACATGTCTATGGTCAGGAAACTTAATCATCTTTGATTATCGAGCTAGTCAAGTAGAGGAATACTAGGGACACTCTGTTTTGTCTATGTATTCACACATGTACCAAGTTTCCGGTTAATACAATTCTAGCATGAATAATAAACATTTATCATGATACAAGGAAATATAAATAACAACTTTATTATTGCCTCTAGGGCATATTTCCTTCAGCCAATACAATCTTTGTCTGTGGAAGTCGATGCTGCTGGCTGAGAAAGCCAGGCAAGTGGCATTCAATAATAATGCTGTTTAGAGTAATTCTAATGCCTTTTCTCTCATAATATGCAAGGTATACACAAAGAGGGAGAATTCCGGCAGCTGGAAATCTGGATCTGGAAAAGCTACGTCAGGCCACCTATTCTGCACAACTCCAAACAAGCTGAAACTTCACGCATATTTTTTATGGAATATTTGAAGAATAATGGAGAAAATAACTACCAAAGGGGGCCCACCAGGTGGGCACAACCCACCTGGGCGCGCCAAGGAACCCAGGCGCGCCCTGGTAGGTTGTGCTCACCTAGGCCCACCTTCGGTGCCCATCTTATGGTATATAGGTCGTTTTGACCTAGAAAAAATAAGGGAGGACTTTCGGGACGGAGCGCCGTCGTCTCAAGGCAGAACTTGGGCAGGAGCACTTTTGCCCTCCGGCGGAGCGATTCCGCCGGGGGAACTTCCCTCCCAGAGGGGGAAATCATCGTCATCATCATCACCAACAACTCTCCCATCTTGGGGAGGGCAATTTCCATCAACATCTTCAATAGCACCATGTCATCTCAAACCCTAGTTTATCTCTTGTGTTCAATCTTGTTACCGGAACTATAGATTGGTGCTTGTGGGTGACTAGTAGTGTTGATTACATCATGTAGTGGATTGATATATGGTTTATTTGGTGGAAGATTATATGTTCAATTCCAATATTTTATTTAATACCCCTCTGATCTTGAGCATGATTATCATTTGTGAGTAATTACTTTTGTTCTTGAGGTCATGGGAGAAATCATGTTGCAAGTAATCATGTGAACTTGATATGTGTTCGATATTTTGATAGTATGTATGTTGTGATTCCCTTAGTGGTGTCATGTGAACGTCGACCACATGACACGTCACCATATTTGGGCCTAAGGAAATGCATTGTCGAATAGCAATTAGATGATGGGTTGCAAGAGTGACAGAAGCTTAAATCCCAGTTTATGCGCTATTCCGTAAGGGACTGATTGGATCCGAAAGTTTAATGCTATGGTTAGAATTTATTCTTAATACTTTTCTCGTAGTTGCGGATGCTTCCGGGAGGGTTAATCATAAGTAGGAGGTTTGTTCAAGTAAGAACAGCACCTAAGCACCGGTCCACCCACATATCAAATTATCAAAGTATCGAACACGAATTAAACCAACATGATGAAAGTGACTAGATGAAAATCCCGTGTACCCTCAAGAACGCTTTGCTTATCATAAGAGACCGTTTTGGCCTGTCCTTTGCCTCAAAAGGATTGGGCTACCTTGCTGCACTTTTGTTACTACTATCATTACTTGCTCGTTACAAATTACCTTGCTATCAAACTACTTGGCTACTTACAATTTCAGCACTTGCAGACATTACCTTGCTGAAAACCACTTGTCATTTCCTTTTGCTCCTCGTTGGGTTCGACACTCTTACTTACCGAAAAGAGCTCCAATTGATCCCCTATACTTGTGGGTCATCAAGCCTATTTTCTGGCGCCATTGCCGAGGAGTGATGTGCCTTTGGTAAGTGGAATCTTGTAAGGAAACATTTATATAGTGTGGTGAAATTTATTGTCACTTGTTACTACGGAAAGCAATCCTTTGAGGGATTTGTTCGGGGTATATTCACCTTGAACGGAACCATAATTAGTTACCCCTCAACCTACTGCACGTACTGAAAATATTGAATATGAAATTCCTTCGGGTATGATAGAACAACTGCTAGCTAATACTTAAGCAGGAGATGGCACCGAACATCCTGATATGCACTTGATATATGTAGAACAAATTTGTGGATTGTTCAAGCTTGCAGGTTTACGCGGAGATGTAGTTATGAAAAAAGTTTTCCCTTTATATTTGAAGGGAAAAGCATTGGCATGGTATAGGCTATGCGATGACATTGGATCTTGGAATTGGAATCCATTGAAATTGGAGTTCCACCAGAAAAATTACCGTATGCATCTAGTTCATCGTGATCAGAATTATATATATAATTTTTGGCCTCGTGAAGGAGAAAGTATCTCTCTAGCTTGGGGGAGGCTTAAGTCAATGTTATATTCATGCCCCAATCATGAGCTCTCAGGAGAAATTATTATCCAGAACTTTTATGCTCGGCTTTCTCGTAATGATCAAACCATGCTTGATACTTCTTGTGCTGGTTCTTTTATGAAGAAGACTATTGAATTCCGGTGGGATCTTTTGGAAAGAATTAAATGCAACTCTGAAGATTGGGAACTCGACAAAGGTAAAGAGTCAGGTATTAAACTTAAGTACGATTGTGTTAAATCTTTTATGGATAACGATGCTTTTCAAAAGTTTAGCATGAAATATGGACTTGACTCTGAGATAGTAGCCTCCTTTTGTGAATCATTTGCTACTCATGTTGATCTCCATAAAGAGAAGTGGTTTAAATATCACCCACCTATTAAAGAAGAAATCAAAGAACCAGTGCCAATTAAAGAAGAAACTATACTTTACAATATTGATCTAGTTGTTCCTACTACTTATATTGAGAAGCCACCTTTCCCTGTTAGGATAAAGGAACATGCCAAAGTTTCAACTGTGGTCAACAAAAGCTATATTAGAACACCTAAACCTGATGAACAAATTAAAGTAGAACCAAGTATTGCTATGGTTAAAGATCTCTTGGAAGAAGATATGGATGGGCATGTTATTTACTTCTGTGAAGAAGCTGCTAGAATTGCCAAACCTGATAAAAAGGATAAACATAGACCTGTTGTTGGCATGCCCGTCATCTCAGTTAAAATAGGAGATCACTGTTATCATGGTTTATGTGACATAGGTGCTAGTGTGAGTGCTATTCCTTACACCTTATATCAAGAAATTATGGATGACATAGCACCCGCAGAGATAGAAGACATAGATGTTACTACTAAACTTGCTAATAGAAATACTATATCACCAATTGGGATCGTTAGAGATGTTGAAGTCTTGTGTGGGAAAATAAAATACCCTACTGATTTTCTTGTTCTTGGTTCCCCACAAGATGACTTTTGTCCCGTTATCTTTGGCGGAGCTTTCTTGAACAGCGTTAATGCTACAATAGACTATGAGAAACAAACTGTCGGTGTTAGTTTTGGTGATGAGTCTCATGAGTTTAATTTTTCCAAGTTTAGTAGAAAGCTTCATGAAAAGAATTGCCTAGTAAGGATGAATTAATTGGTCTTGCTTCTATTGCTGTACCACCTACTGATCCTTTAGAACAATATTTGCTAGACCATGAAACTGATTTTCATATGCATGAAAGAAATGAAATAGATAAGATTTCCTTCGAACAACGTCCTCTACTTAAACACAATTTGCCTATTGAAACTCAAGGAGGTCCTCCTCCACCTAAAGGCGATCCTGTGTTTGAATTAAAACAATTGCCAGACACATTGAAATATGCTTATCTTGATGAAAAGAAGATATATCCTGTTATTATTAGTGCTAGCCTTTCAGAACATGAAGAAGAAAGATTATTGAAAGTTCTAAGGAAGCACCGAGCTGCTATAGGATACACTCTGGATGATTTAAATGGCATTAGTCCCACTCTATGTCAGCACAAAATTAATATGGAACCTGATGCTAAACCCGTTGTTGATCACCAACGTCGGTTAAATCCAAAAATGAAGGAAGTGGTAAGAACAGAGATATTAAAACTTCTAGAAGCAGGTATAATCTATCCTATAGCTGATAGTAGATGGGTGAGTCCTGTTCATTGTGTCCCTAAGAAAGGAGGTATAACTATTGTTCCTAATGATAATAATGAACTTATTCCACAAAGAATTGTTACAGGTTATAGAATGGTAATTGATTTTAGAAAAATTAAACAAAGCAACTAGAAAAGATCATTACCATCTACCTTTTATTGATCAAATGCTTGAAAGATTATCTAAGCACACACATTTTTGCTTCCTTGATGGATAATCTGGTTTTTCACAAATACCTATTTCTCAACCTGATCAATAAAAGATCAGTTTTACTTGTCCCTTTGGAACTTATGCTTATAGACATATGGAGCCCAGGCGCGCCCTGGTAGGTTGTGCTCACCCAGGCCCACCTTTGGTGCCCATCTTCTAGAATATAGGTCGTTTTGACCTAGAAAAAATAAGGGAGGACTTTCGGGACGGAGCGCCGCCGTCTCGAGGTGGAACTTGGGCAGGAGCACTTTTGCCCTCCGGCGGAGCGATTCTACCGGGGGAACTTCCCTCCCAGAGGGGGAAATCATCGTCATCATCATCACCAACAACTCTCCCATCTTGGGGAGGGCAATATCCATCAATGTCTTCAATAGCACCATCTCATCTCAAACCCTAGTTCATCTCTTGTGTTCAATCTTGTTACCGGAACTATAGATTGGTGCTTCTGGGTGACTAGTAGTGTTGATTACGTCTTGTATTTGATTATTATATGGTTTATTTGGTGCAAGATTATATGTTCAGATCCTATATCCTATTTAGTACCCCTCTGATCTTGAGAATTATTATCATATGTGAGTAGTTACTTTTGTTCTTGAGGTCACGGGAGAAATCATATTGCAAGTAATCATGCGAGCTTGATATGTGTTTGACATTTTGATAGTATGTATGTTGTGATTCCCTTAGAGGTGTCATGTGAACATCGACTACATGACACTTCACCATATTTGGGCCTAAGGGAATGCATTGTGGAGTAGCAATTAGATGATGGGTTGCGAGAGTGACAGAAGCTTAAACCCCAGTTTATGCGCTATTCCGTAAGGGACCGATTGGATCCAAAAGTTTAATGCTATGGTTAGAATTTATTCTTAATACTTTTCTCGTAGTTGCGAATGCTTGCGGGAGGTTAAAAATAAGTAGGAGGTTTGATCAAGTAAGAACAGCACCTAAGCACCGGTCCACCCACATATCAAATTATCAAAGTACCAAACACGAATTAAACCAACATGATGAAAGTGACTAGATGAAAATCCCGTGTACCCTCAAGAATGCTTTCCTTGTTATAAGAGACCATTTTGGCCTGTCCTTTACCTCAAAAGGATTGGGCTACCTTGCTGCACTTTTGTTACTACTATCATTACTTGCTCGTTACAAATTACCTTGCTATCAAACTACTTGGCTACATACAATTTCAGCACTTGCAAACATTACCTTGCTGAAAACCACTTGTCATTTCCTTCTGCTCCTCGTTGGGTTCGACACTCTTACTTATCGAGAAGAGCTACAATTGATCCCCTATACTTGTGGGTCATTAGGCGCGTCATCATGCGGAGGAGGTGTACGAAGACTGGTACTTCACGAGGAAGGTTAAAGGCGCTAGGTTCCTCATTGCTGCGTGGAGGTGGGCCGATAATTCCAGCGTGCCACCGACGAGGATCTCCTGTGGGCGCCCAACGAAATGGCAAGATCGTTGGTGCTCGTCCACCAGCAAGAGGCAGATCGGTATGTCAAGCACTGCAAGGTGGAGGAGGCGGAGTACTGCCTCCGCGCTGGGAAGACATCGCGCACCAGGGAGCTGCTAGCGAGGGCTGCCGGAATACTACCCCCGAAGGGATTATTAGTTTTAGTATTGTTCATTTTCAATTGTATGCATTCTACCCAGTAGTTAAGTATCATCACGTATATGTGATGATATTATATATATATATATATATATATATATATATATATATATATATTCTGTGATGAACTAATGAACAATTAATATATATATTATGAATTCCATTTTCTATCTGTTTTCGTATACTAATTTGTATCTAGCTGTTATCATCCACATATACAGAATGGAAAGCATATATACACACATTGAAACAAAACATATAAGAACAGAAAACAGAGTACACACATCGAACCAGAGCAATATTATGATTGTTGTGAATACATAGCGATCCATGTCGAAATGACTCAGCAAAATAAAACACGCTCATGAGACCATGACCAGCAGTCCTTGCCTATGGTAGCTCCTTGACTCTGCCTGAACTCGTGCAGGCGTTCGTCCAAGCGGTTGACATGCTCATGGTACATTTGGAGTGCATCTCGAGCTCCAAGCTGGCTATTTCATCGGAGATCATCAACTCGAGGATGTGATGGCCATGTTCCTCTAGTGCGCCCAGGTGACACCTGGGCCAAGGAGGTGGTCGAGCCTAGCGACCAGCGCATTGGCATCGAGTGGGCCGCGGACAAGGCGAATGGCACGACCCATGCGAATGGCACAGCGGGCGTCTGGTGCAAGTACAGCGCCGCCAACCTCTGGTGCAAGTACGACACAGACGGCCTCTACCCACTCCTGGCAAGGAATTGGGGTACTGACGGGACGTGTACCCAGCTGTGCCGCCCTGTTGACGGCAAGCAAGTGTTGATGGATCCACTCTTGCTATGCGGCGCGTCGCGCCTCTCGCTCTGCAGTGCTCCAATAATCTCGTTGTGCGGCGAGCCGCAGCCTATCGGCGTGGACGTGCCTAGCTTGCTCTGTGGCGCGCCATTGATCATGTTGTGTGCCGAGCTACTGCGGCCTCTGTATCATGCCTATCTTGATTCGCAGGTGGCCTTTGGCGCCATGCGCCAAGGGTCTGCTCAACCCTGGCGATACCGTGAATCACGACATCGTCCATCTCGTTGTTGGGGAGTGCCTCGGCCTCGACGGGCCGTGGCGCCTTCTCATTTTCATCATCGAGGAGGTTGGTGGCAGAGGGGACGCTTTGGTGGGTTGGCATGCTTGGAAAAGGTGGATGTGCTAGAGGTTGCGCCTGTTGCCTCCGCGCGTCGTGCGCCGCCTAGGTTTATGCGCAATATCGCTGGGTGGCGGCAGGAAACCGGTGAGGAAATGGCGGGAAATGGTGGCATGTTCATAAAACGCCATCAATTAATGGAAACTTAGCATAGAAGGAACATCAAGCTAGCACGACGCATGCGGGAACATTGCTCGCCCAAGGCTATGATCCATATACTTGTGTGCACAACAGAGCACACTATTCATAGTAAAGAATATTGCTCCGTTTATCCTATTAGAGCAGTGATGGCAAGCATCAAAAGAAGTAGATGATGATCAGATTATCGTTTATCCTAGTTAATTATGCATGTAATAGTTTACTTTGATGTGTGGAAATGTTATGTGTGTACTAGCCACATATGTAATTGGATGTTTGCCACGTATCACACACATCTTGTTTACACGAAACGTTTCTGTTCTCTTGGCTCAACACAAACAGTTTATCGGAATGACTGTATGCCCTTCATTGCACACACCTTGATCTGGCTGAACCGTTTCTGTTGCGTTGCCTAATCGAGAACAGTTCATCCAAGTGAATTGTATGTCGTATATCACACACACCTTGATCTGGCTGACCATTTCTTTGTGTTGCCTAATCACAAACAATTCATCCGAGTGAACTGTATGTCGTGTATCGGACACACCTTCATCTGGCTGCTCATTTTTTTGTCCCGCCTAATCACAAATAGTTCATCGGGGTGAACTGTATGTCATATATCGCACACACCTTGATCTGGTTGCCCGTTTCTGTTGTTCTGCCTCATCGCAAATAGTTCATTGAACTGAACCGTATGCCAAGCATCGCACACACAAGTAAAATCTGAACCATGTTTGATGTATCCGCCATCAAATTTGTTTTGCATATTTTTTGACGGGTTTTTTACATCACCGTTTGCGATTAATGCATCGCACACAGTTTCGTCGAAGGGTCTCTAATTGTAGTGTCGCGTT
The DNA here is from genome assembly GCA_021605145.1 of Aegilops bicornis. Taxonomy (NCBI): domain Eukaryota; kingdom Viridiplantae; phylum Streptophyta; class Magnoliopsida; order Poales; family Poaceae; genus Aegilops; species Aegilops bicornis. The sequence goes on along the minus strand of CM038670.1, from coordinate 431,124,952 downwards.
AGCAGCATCCTGCAGTAGTGCCTTGACCAGACTACTGATTATGACCACTATGGTTCCCTTGGCCCTGATAGCCAGAATTTGAGCCGCCACCATCAAATCCGGCTCCCTGGAAACCGCCTGAGCCTGACCCACCTGGCGGCCCATTACCGTTGCCATGATGCTGTTGAAACAACTGGTTCTGGTACTCCTGGATAATGTAACAATCCTTCCAAGCATGAGAAGATGGCTTGTTAGGATAATTGTGCTCTGGACACGGCCCATTAAGAGCTTCCTCATAATTCTTGGGCTTTCCCCCAACATATGATTGTTTTCCATATGATGCTGATTTTTGAACCCTACATTGGTGTTAGCCAAGAAATCTTACCCGCCATCGGGGTGTTTGCGTTTTCCACCATTACCATGGTTGTTGTGATTACCATTATGCGTCGAGGCATTCTGTTGCTGGCCCTTGTCGCCCCATTCTTCTTGCCCTTGCCAGATTTATCATCATCAGAGCTAGGATCCTTTGTACCATCAAAATTAGCGTATCTGGTAAGCACATCCATGAGATTACCAATATCCGTGCACTTGTGCTTAAGCCACCCTAGCTTCTACACAAGAGATTGAAAGTGACAGTTCTTCTCCAAAATCAACACAGCTTGAGTCGGCCCAATGCTATTAGAAGAGTGGATAATGCTCGCAACCCGGCGAGCCCAATGATGGGTCGACTAATCTTCACGCTACACACAGTGCCGCAAATCAACAATTGTCATCGGCTGCTTGCAAGTTCCTTGAATTTTTTGATGAAGCGCTCCTTCAACTCCGCCCAGGAGTTGAAATTGGGGGCATGTTCTTCAACCATGTGCGAGCCGTCCCTTCCAACATCATAGTGAAATACTTGGCACATACCGCATCACTAACGTCCAACTTATCCATGGCCAACTCGTAGCTCTCGAGTCAAGCCTCCGGAGGGAGATCCGCCGTTTAGTTGGGCACTTTGCGAGGACTCTTAAAATCTTTGGGCATGCGCTCGTTACGTAAAGCCGGCACTAGGCACAACACTCTGATGGTTCTGGCACTCGACCCAGCTCCCATCGAAGTTGAAGGAACTACCGTGGGTGGTTGATAAGCCCCCTGGTTTACTGCCTCTGCCTCGCAACGAGCCCTTGCACAGTCGACAATTGCTTGAGCATCAGTCCTCAGGTTATGGGGTGGGTTAATTGTGGAATTCTGTTGCCGGAAACAGTTAACCTTGAAGCGACTCAAAGCATGCCGATTGTAACTTCTGACTTGTATTTGGCAGCGGGTCGTGCTGAAGGAAATATGCCTAGAGGCAATAATAAAGTTATTATTTATTTCCTTATATCATGATAAATGTTTATTATTCATGCTAGAATTGTATTAACCAAGGAAACATAATACATGTGTGAATACATAGACAAGCCAGAGTGTCACTAGTATGCCTCTACTTGACTAGCTCAAGATTAATCGAAGATGGTTATGTTTCTAACCATAGACATGAGTTGTCATTTTGATTAAGCAGGATCACATCATTAGGAGAATGATCGATTGACATGACCCATTCCGTTAGCCTAGCACTTGATCGCTTTTAGTATGTTGCTATTGCTTTCTTCATGACTTATACCAGATTCCAGTAACTATGAGATTATGCAACTCCTGCTTTATCCCAGGAGGAACACTTTGGAGTACTACCAAAGCGTCCACAAGCGTAGCGGGTGATTATAAAGGTAAAGGAGGTACTACGGGTGTCTCCAAAGGTACATGTTGGGTTGGCGTATTTCGAGATTAGGTTTTGTCACTCGTATTGTCCATGGAGAGGTATCTTCCTGCAGAGCCTTCTCGGTAATGCGCACATCATATAAGCCTTTACAAGCATTGCAACTAATAAGTTAGTTGCAAGATGATGTATTGCCGAACAGTAAAAGAGACTTGCCAGAACGAGATTGAACTAGGTATGGGATACTTCATGATCGTAGATCTCGGGCAAGTAACATACCGATGACAAAGGGAACAGCCACGTATGTTGTTATGCGGTTTGACCGATAAAGATCTTCAGAGAATATGTAGGGAGCCAATATGGGCATCCAGGTTCCGCTTATTGGTTATTGACCAAGAATAGTTCTAGGTCATGTCTACATAGTTCTCGAACCGTAAGGGTACGGGACGCAAGGTTTTAGATCAAGTGCAAGGTTATATTATGAGTTTATGAGTTTTGATGTACTCAAGGAGTTAAGAGTCCCCGGATGAGATCGAGGATCGACATGTGAGGAATCTCGAGTAGTCTCAAATGAGATGTAAAAGATCGATATATTGGACGACTATATTGCGGAGTTAGGAAAGGTTCCAGTGATTCGGGTATTTTCGGTCACCGGGTAGTTACGGGGAGAAGCAATGGGGGCCTTTGATGTGGGCTTTAGTGGAAAAGAGAAAGGGCCCGAGGGGCTGCTGCGCCCCCCTCCCCTCCGACCAGATTGGACTAGGGGAAAGGGGCCGCCACCTCTCCTTCTCCCACTTCCTTCTCCCTTCCTCCCTCTTGGTGGACTCCTGCTAGGACTTGGAATCCTAGTAGGACTCCCACATCTTAGTGCGCCTCCTCCCTTGGCCGGCCACCTCCTCCTTGCTCCTTTATATATGGGAGGGCAGGGGCACCTCATGACACACAAGTTGATCTCACGGATCTTTCCTTAGGCCGTGTATGCGGTGCCCCTTCCACCATATATTCCACTTGGTCATATCGTCGGCGGGCTTAAGCTGAAGCCCTGCGCCGGAGAAGTCATACTGCACGCGGAGCTTAAAGGGCGAAAGCTTCACCGTCGGTGGAGCATCATCATCGCCAGTCCTGCTTGACCGTGCCGGCGTTGACGGAACTCATCCCCAGGAGCACTTTGGATCGGGATCGAGTCGATCGTCATCGAGCTGAATCGGTGCAGTAACTCGCGGAGGTGCCGTGACGTTTGCTTGATCGGATCGATCGGATCGTGAAGTCATTGCACGACTACATCAACCCGCGTTGTTATAACGCGCTTCGCTTTTCGGTCTCACGGTGAGGGTACGTGGTCGGATACTTTCCCTCTCGCTATGCCATCACCATGGTCTTCTTGCGTGTTCGTAGGAAAATTTTGAAATTACTTACGTTTCCCTAGCAAAGTGGCATCCGAGCCAGGTTTTGTCGTTGATGCTCGTGTGCACGGAGTGAGAACACAAGTGAGTTGTGGGCGATACAAGTCATACTGCCTACAGGCATTTTATGCTGGTTCAAGCGGTATTGTGAGATGAAAGCCCCGGATCGACATTAGCGGACGCTTCTGAGACGCGGTTTCACCGGCCCGGGCACTTTCGTTGTAAAGGTGACGGCGGGTGTCTGTCTCTCTCTCACTTTAGTTGAACCAAGTATATTCGACCGGTCCTTGAGAAGGTTAAAACGAGTCTATTTGACAAACTATCGCTAGTTGTTTTGATCGTGGAGGTAGAACGGTTCTTGCTATTCGCATTCAGCAAAGTACGTAAAACTTGCAACAACAAAGTAGAGGACGTCTAACTTGTTTTTGCAGGGCATGTTGTGATGTGATGTGGTCAAGACGTGATGCTATATTTTATTGTATGAGATGATCATGTTTTGTAGCAGAGTTATCGGCAAAGCTGGCAGAACCCGGTGAGCCATATGGTTGTCGCTTTATTGTATGAAATGCAAGCGCCATGTAATTGCTTTACTTTATCACTAAGCAAGTGAGCGATAGTCGTAGAAGCAATAGTTGGCGAGGACGACAACGATGTTCTCGATGGAGATCAAGGTGTCGGCGCGGTATACCCGGTGGCAGTGGTGACTGCGACGGTGCTTCAATGGAGATCTTACAAGCACAAGATGATGATGACCATATCATATCACTTATATTGATTGCATGTGATGTTTATCCTTTATGCATCTTATCTTGCTTTGTTTGATGGTAGCATTATAAGATGATCTCTCACTAAAATTATCAAGAAGTGTTCTCCACACAGTAGTAGTGCACCGCTGCTAAAGTTCGTGAGTACCCGGACACCCAACGCATTGATGATCGGGTGTGATAAGTTCTACGTCCATCTACAACGGGTGCAAAACAGTTGCTACATGCGAATACTCTGTGTTAAGCTTGTGAGCCTAGGCATATATAGCAGATATGGCCTCGGAACATGGAGACTGAAGATTGACGTGAATCATATAGTGTGCAGATATGATCAACATAGTGATGTTCACCATTGAAACTACTCCATCTCACGTGATGATCGGACATGGTTTAGTTGATTTGGATCCAACGTAATCACTTAGATGACTAGAGAGATGTCTATCTAAGTGGGAATTTCTTGGCAATATGATTAATTGAACTTTAATTTATCATGAACTTAGTCACGGTAGTATTTTGCAGATTATGTTGTAGATCGATAGCTCGCGTTGTTGCTTCCCTGTGTTTTTATATGTGTTCCTAGAGAAAATTGTATTGAAAAATGTTAGTAGCAATATTGCGGATTGGATCCGTGATCACGAGGTTTATCCTCATTGCTGCCGCATGTAAGAATTATGTCCTTGATGCACCGCTTAGGTGACAGGACCTATTGCAGGAAGCGGATGCAGGGCGTTATATGAGCGTTATGGCTAGCTCAATATGATGACTACTTAATAGTTTAGTGCACCATGCTTAGCGGCTTAGAATCGGGACTTCAAAGACGTTTGAGCGTCATGGACCATATGAGATGTTCCGAGTTGAAGTTAATATTTCAAGCAAATGCGGTTGAGAGATATGAAGTTCTCAACAAGTTCTATATAGCTAAAAGATGGAGGAGAATCGCTCAACTAGTGAGCATGTTCTCAGATTGTCATGAGTACTTCAATCGCTGAATCTAGTGGGAGTTAATCTTCGGATAAGATAGTGATTGAGAATTCTCAGTCACCATCACTAAGTTACTAGAACTTCGTGATGAACTATAGTATGCAAGGATGGCCAATTAAACGATTCCCGAGCTCTTACGTGATATTGAAATCGACGAAGGTAGAAATCGAGAAAAGAGCATCAAGTGTTGATGATTGTCCAAGACCACTAGTTTCCAAAAAGAAAAGGGCAAGGAAAGAAAGGAACTTTGAAGTAGAATGACAAACAAGTTGTCACTCCACGAAGAAACCCAAAGCTGAACCAAAAGCTGACTGAGTGCTTACACCTGCTTGCATAGGAAATGGTCATTGAAACGGAAATATCCGAGATATTTGGTAGATAAGAAGGATGGCAAAGTGAACAAGGGTATATTTGATACTCTGAGTTATTGATGTGTGCTTACTAGTGTTTATAGTAGCCCCGAGTATTTGATACTTGTTCCAGGTTGCTAAGATTAGTAACTCAAACAGGGAGTTATGAATAAGCGTAAAACTAGTTGAAGGGGCAAGGTAACGATGAGTGCTGGAAGTAGTTCCCAAGATTGATATGATCATCATCGCCATTTACACTCCTATACTTTCGGAGTTAGTGTTAAACCTAAATAAATGTTATTTGGTGTTTATGGGTTGAGCATGAATATGATTTGATCATATTTATTTCAAAAAACAGTTATTCATTTAAAGTGTAAGAATAATCGTTGTTCGCTTTAAATGAATAAAACCTGATGGTTATGCACCCAATGAAAATAGTTTGTTGGATCTCGATCGTAGTGATACACATATTCATAATATTGATGCCAAAAGATGCAAAAGTTAATAATGATAGTGCAACTTATTTGTGGCTTAACCCTTGCCGTTTAGAGTCATATTGGTGTAAAAGCGCATGAAGAAACTCCATGTCGATGGACTTTTCGTAATCACTTGATTATGAATCACTTGATGCTTCGCGGAACCATGCCTTATGGGCAAGATGACTAAAGACTCTGCTTCTCTAGGAACAATGGGCAAGCAAATGACTTATTGGAAATAATACATCTTGATGTATGCGAGTCCGATGAGTGTTAAAGCTCACTGACAAATATCGTTATTTTCCACCTTCACAAGATGATTTGAGCGGAATATATATATCTACTTAATGAAGCATAAGTCCGGAAACATTTGAAAAGTTCAAATAATTTCAGAGTGAAGTGGAGAATCATCAGTAATAAGAAAAATAAAGTTTCTACGATCGATCAAATGGAGGAGAATATTTGAGTTAATGCAGTTTGGCCTTCATATAAAAACAATGTGAATAGTTTCTGACAAATTTCACGCCATGGAACATAACGTAATGGTATGTCCGAACGTCATAACTGGGTACTTTATTTTGATATGAGATGCGATCAATGATGTCTCTTACCGATTTGGCTCAATGTCGTTTTATGAGGTTATGCGTGACAACGGCGCATTCACGCTAATAGGGCACCATCTAAATCCGTTGAGATGACACCCGTTATGAACTATGGTTTAGCAAAGAAACCTAAGTCGCTTGCTTCTTAAAGTTTGGAGTTGTGATGCTTATGTAAAACTTTTCACTGATAAGCTCGAACCCAAATCGGAGAAGTGCGTCTTCATAGAATACCCAAAGGTAACTATTGGGTAAAAGCACCTTCTATCCAGGAGATCCAAGGCAAGTTATTCGCGTTGCTAGATGGATCCTTTCTAGAGAAGAAGTTTCTCTGCAGAAAAGAAGTGAGTGGGGAGGAAAGTAGAACTTGATGAGGTAAATGTACCTTCTCCCTTATTGGAAAGTAGTTCATCTACAAACTGGGCCCGGTGATTCCTACACCAATTAGTAAGGAAGTTAACGATGATGATCATGAAACTTGGATCAAGTTGTTACTTCTCAAACCTCGTAGGTTTTCCGTTCAGAGTAAGATCCGCATCGTAGTAGTGTACGGTAATCATATTCCGGAAGTCATGTTACTAGACCATGATGAACCTCACGAACTATGAGGAAGCGATGATGAGCCCAGATTCGCCAGAAATGGCTTGGAGGCCATGAAATCTAATGGATAGGATCCATGTATGAGAACAAAGTATGAACTTTGATTGACTTGCTTTCGATGATCGAGCAAGCCATGTTAAATAAATGGATCTTCAAGAGGAACACGGACAACGATAGTAGTGTTACTTTATCTACAAAGCTTCGACTTGTCACAAAAAGGTTATAAACAGTTCAAGGTGTTGACTACAATGAGATTTTCTCAACTGTAGCGATGCTTAAAGTCCGTCCACCCTTTAATCATGTTAGCAAATTGCCACATTTTATGAAATCGGCAAATGGATGTCAAAACTGCATTCTTTAATGGATTTATTAAAGAAGAGTTGTATATGATGCAACGGAAGGTTTTTCAATCCTAAGGAGCTAACAAAATGTGCAAGCTCCAAATGATCCATCTATGGACCGGTGCAAGCATCTCGGAGTTGGAATAAGCGCTTTGATAGTAGTGATCAAAGCATATGGTTTTGCTATAGCTGAGACTTTTGAGAAGCACTGTATTTACAAGAAAGTGAGGTGGGAGCACTACAACATTTCGCTGATAAGTATATGCTGAATAACATATTGTTGATGGGAAATAATGTAGAATTATTACGCAAAGCATAAAGGAGTGGTTGAAAGAGTTTTTTCAAAGAAGGACCTCGGGTGAAGAAGTTGCTTACATATTGAGCATCAAGATCTATAGAGATAGATCAAGACGCTTGATAAAGTTTTTCAATGAGTACATACCTTGACAAGATTTTGAAGTAGTTCAAATGAATGGAGCTTTAAAGAAAAGTACTTGCACCTGTTGCAAAAGCGTGTGAAATTGAGTAAGACTCAAATACCGACCCGCAATGAAAAATAGAAAAGAGAATGAGTCATTCTATACCATCAGCCACATAGGTTCTATAAAGTATGTCATGTTAGGTACCAAGATCTATTGCATACCCTACCACTATGCTTGGCAAGGGAGTGCAATAGTGATCTAGGAGTAGATCAATGGACAATGTCAAAATTATCCTTAGTAGAATAAGGATATGTTTCGATTATGGAAGTGACAAAATGTTCACGTAGCGATTTTAAATCACGCCGATGCAAGTTTTGACACCGATCTCGATGACTCTAAGTCGATCTAGATACATATTGAAAGTGGGAGCAATTAGCTAGAGTAGCTCGATGAGAGCATTGTAGAACATAGAGATTTGCAAAAATACTTACTACGGCTGAATGTATGAGACCGTAATTCGTTGACTAAAAATTATCTCACAAGCAAAAACATGATCACACCTTAGTACTCTTTGGGTGTTAATCACATAGGATGATGAACTAGATTATCCGACTCTAGTAAACCCTTTGGGTGTTGGTCACATGTCGATGTGAACTATGGATGTTAACCACATATAGATGTGAACTATTGATGTTAAATCACATGGCGATGTGAACTAGATTATTGACTCTAGTGCAAGTGGGAGATCGAAGGAAATATGCCCTGAGGCAATAATAAAGCCGAGATTATATATTTATTTCCTTATATCATGATAAATGCTTATTATTCATGCTAGAATTGTATTAACCCGAAGCATAATACATGTGTGAATACATAGACAAACCTGTAGTGTCACTAGTATGCCTCTATCACTAGCCTGATTAATCGAAGATGGTTATGTTTCCTAACCATAGACATGAGTTGTCATTTGATTAACGGATCACATCATTAGGAGAATGATCTGATTGACATGACCCATTCCGTTAGCCTAGCACTTGATCGTTTAGTATGTTGCTATTGCTTTTTCATGACTTATACAAGTTCCCGTGAACTTCATGAGATTATGCAACTCCTGCTTTATCCCGAGGAGGAACACTTTGGTACTACCAAACGTCTGCAACGTAATCTGGGTGATTATAAAGGAGTACTACAGGTGTCTCCAAGGTACATGTTGATTGGCGATTTGAGATTAGGTTTTGTCACTCCGATTGTCGAGAGGTATCTCTCTGGCCTTACTCGTTAATGCAGCATCATATAAGCCTTTGCAGAAGCATTGCAACTAATAAGTTAGTTGCAAGATGATGTATTACGGAACGAGTAAAGAGACTTGCCGGTAACGTAGATTGAACTAGGTATGGGATACTGGCGATCAATCTCCGGTGAGTAACATACCGATGACAAAGGAACAACGATGTTGTTACGCGGTTTGACCGATAAAGATCTTACGTAGAATATGTAGGAGCCAATATGGGCATCGGTTCCGCTATTGGTTATTGACCAAGAATAGTTCTAGGTCATCTACATAGTTCTCGAACCCGTAGGGTAATCGCGACGCTTGTAAGGTTTCGATGATGCAGTTATATTATGAGTTTATGAGTTTTGATGTACCGAAGGAGTTGAGTCCCACGGATGAGATCGGGGACATGACGAGAGTCTCTCAGGAAATGGTCGAGATGTAAAGATCGATATATATGGACGACTATATTCCGGAGTTGGAAAGGTTGTCTGGAGTGATTCGGGTATTTTTACTTGAGTACCGGAGTAGTTACTGGAGAAGCAATGGGCCTTGATGGGCTTTAGTGGAAAGAGGAGAAAGGGCCCAGGCTGCTGCCCCCTCCCCTCTGGTCCCAATTGGACTAGGGAAAAGGGGGCCGGCCACCTCTCCTTCTCCTCCACTTCCTTCTCCTTCCTTCCCTCTTGGTAGGACTCCTACTAGGACTTGGAATCCTAGTAGGACTCCACATCTTGGTCGCGCGCCTCCTCCCTTGGCCGGCCCTCCTCCTTGCTCCTTTATATACGGGGGGGCAGTGAGGGCACCCCATGACACACAAGTTGATCTCTGGATCTTTCCTTAGCCGGTGTCTTGGTGCCCCTTCCACCATATTCCACTTGTCATATAAATCGCGGAGCTTAGCGGAAGCCTTCCTCACGCGCTGGAGAAGTCATATCGGCATTTTTCGCGTATGAGCTTAAAGCGAAGCCCTCCGCGTCGGTGGAGCATCATCATCTTTCTACCACGCCTGTCGTCTTGGTGGAACTCATCCCGACACTTTGGCCGGATCCAGTCCGGGATCGTCCATCGAGCTGAACGTGTGCAGAACTCGGAGGTGCCGTGACACGTTCGGTGCTTTGGATCCGGTCGGATCGTGAAGGCGACGACTACATCAACAACGTTGTTATAACGCTTCCGCTTTCGGTCTACGAGGGTACGTGGACGGATACTCTCCCCTCTCGTTGCTATGCCATCACCATGGTCTTGCGTGTTCGTAGGAAAATTTTGAAATTACTACGTTCCCCAACACGAGCATACATGATGACGACTGTAAGAGTAATTAGTGTGCTGAGCAATCACTGTCTACAAAAGTTCAATGGTTTTCCGGGTTTTGACCGCGACCGACAATTCACCAGTGATAGGAAGCGCAATAAGTCGGGTTACCGCTGCTACCATATTGTCCACCGGGTTGGAGAAGTGACCCGGCGGTGTTAACAGACGGTATGGCGGTGTCTGGACAAGGGAAGGGTCTTGGACCGACTCATCCCTCCGGGCCGGCTCTGGCCAATGAGGTCGAGCTGTCACCCTATTTCCAAGCGCATCATTGGTTAATTGGGCTATAACTAGTGCTCCTAGAGTACTTGGGCCTACCCCTGGCGTGTTGAAAAAACATGCGGGCTCATAACCCAGAGGTAAACAACTCTGGTATCTCGTTTGGTAGACTGCATTGGAAGCATTCTGATCGAGGTTTAGACGCCGAGCTTCTGTCTTCAAGTGTTCCCCTCTGCATTAACTTGAGCCTGCAACGCGACATCCGGGTTTTTTCAGCATCGATATCCTCCTGGGCCTTGGTCATCTGTTCCCGAAGTTTCGCAATTTCCGCATAGCGTTCCACTTGGTTTTCTGCAGTGACCTTAATCCCCAGCAAGGTCGTCGAGGCAGTCAACAACTCAGATAGAACTTGAGTCGGCGGCCTGGCTGAGCCGGACGATGAAGGGTCAGTTGTTGTCGTTGCCCTGGCTGCCATAGAAATGAGAGCCGGCGTCGTCCACGCCATGAAGATGGCGACTCGGCACGGCGGCTCGTAGGGGTCCGGAATAATGTTGCCATTGAAACAGCCCCCAAGCCCACCGTCATGAAGCTGGTAGATTGGCACCATCTCTCCGGTCGAGGACTGATACGTCTCCAATGTATCTACTTTTCCAAACACTTTTGCCCTTGTTTTGGACTCTAACTTGCACGATTTGAATGGAACTAACCCTTCGATCATTGCTGTTTTGCAAAGCATAATTGCTATGGTGTTATTTTTGTGCAGAAATAGAATTTCACCGGAATGACTTGAAACTTCACGGAGAATATTTTGGAATAAATAAAAAATACTGCGAAAGAATCAACACTAGGGGCCCACACCCCTATCACGAGGGTGGGTATGCGTGCCCACCCCAGGCGCCGCCTCCCTTATGGGACCACGAGGCTCCACCGACCTCAACTCCAACTCTATATATTCACGTTAGGGGAGAAAAAAAACGTGAGAGAAGGATTCATCCTGCTTTCACGATATGGAGCCGCTTCTCAAGCCTTAATCTCACTCGGGAGGGCTGATGCAGAGAGTTAAGAATTCGGCTCGGCTCGAGAGGGGAATCTGTCGCCGTCGTCATCATCAACCATCCTCCATCACCAATGTTTCTATGATGCTCACCGCCGTGGGTACATGAGTAATTCCATCAGAGGTTGCTTTGGATGGTGATGGGTTGGATGAGATTTATCATGTAATCGAGTTAGTTTTGTTGGGGTTTGATCCCTAGTATCCATTATGTTCCCAGGAGATTGATGTTGCTATGACTTTGCTATGCTTAATGCTTGTCACTAGGCCCGAGTGCCATGATTTCAGATCTGAACCTATTATGTTTTCATGAATATATGTGAGTTCTTGATCCTATCTTGCAAGTCGATAGTCACCTACTATGTGTTATGATCCGGTAACCCCGAAGTAACAATAATCGGGACCACTCCCGGTGATGACCGTAGTTTGAGGAATTCATGTATTCACTAAGTTTTAATGCTTTGGTCCGGGTAAGACTCTATTAAAAGGGAAGCCTTAATATCCCTTAGTTTTCCAATAGGACCCCCCCTTTGCCACGTGGAGGGTAGGACAAAATATCATGCAAGTTCTTTTCCATAAGCACGTGTAATGATTCTTGAATACATGCCTCATTACATTGATGAAATGGAGCTAGTTACTGTCACCCTATGTTATAACTATCGTGACGAGGAATCACATCCGACATAATTATCCATCACCGATCCAATGCCTACGATCTTTTCAAATATTGATGTTTGCTTAGAATTACTTTTCCGATTTGCCATTGTTGAAGCGCTTACTAGCCATTACAACACTCTTTATCATTGCATTTTGCCACGTTGCTACGTTAAGCATTTCCATACTAATTTGCTACTAAATACTTTGCTGCAGGTATTAAGTCTTTTCAGTGTGGTTCAATTGACAACTCAACCTGCTAATACTTGAGAATATTCTTTGGCTCCTTGTGTCGAATCAATAAATTTGGGTTGAATACTCCACCCTAAAAGCCCATTAAGCGATCCCTATACTTGTGGGTTATCAAGACTATTTTTTCTGTACTTCAAGGTCGTGTGAGAGCATAGCTCTATTCTTTGAGTCACTTGGGATTTATATCTGCTGATCACTATGAGGAACTTGAAATACGAAAAAACCAAGATTTATCCCTCAACTACGAGGGGAGGGAAAGAACTGTTGATCAAGCTGAATTGCTATTGAATAATATGTGAGTAATGATAATAATTGGACACTTCCTGAACCAATTCCTAAGCCAACTCCGAAGAAAAGGGGTATTCTATTTCTCAGTCTTGAAGATATGCAGGAGGCAAAGAAATCTATGAAAGAAAAGGGTATTAAAGCTGAAGATGTCGGTGAATTTACCAACTATTGAAGAAATATAGTGCTGGATAACCCGACACACGGGTAGTAAAGGTAAATTCTCTCTATAGATTTGATGAAGGTGATATTCCTCGTTATAAGTCCGCTGCTAGCCAATGCTTGGATGAGTTTGATAATTTGATTGTTAAACAAGAAAACTTCAATGCTTATGTTGGTAGACAATAGAAAGGCGTGAATGTATATGATTGAACACTTGAGTGATTATGTCTAGAGTTAAAGGTGAACTTAAACTTATTAGTAAACATGCTTCTATGGTTTACCACTCAGAAGTAGAACAAGTGCTTAAAGCCCAGAATGATTTGCTCAATGAATTAAATAACAAGAAAAAATGATAATGCTGTTAGAGTTGTGACTAGAGGGTAGAATGACTTTCGCAGGAACTTTTTTGTATCTGAGGGAGCCACACGATACGATCTCCAAACGTATCTATAATTTTATTGTTCCATGCTATATTATATTCTGTTTTGGACATTATTGGGCTTTATTATACACTTTTATATTATTTTGGGACTAACCTATTAACCGGAGGCCCAGCCCAGAATTCACTGTTTTTTTTTGCCTATTTTGAGCAGTTTCACGGAAAAAAAGAATATCAAGCGAGTTCAAAGCGGAATAAAACCTTCGGGAACGTGATTTTTGAACGAACGTGATCCAGGGACTTCTGACCCTACGTCAAGACATCAACCAGGTGGGCACGAGGTGAGGCGCCTACCCCACCCCACCCTCCGGTAGCGCCCCTCCACCTTTGTGGGCCTCTAATGCTCCACCGACGATTTCTTCCTCCATATATACCTACAATTACCCCCCAAACTACCAGACACGGAGCCAAAAACCTAATTCCACCGCCGCAATCTTTCCTGTACTAAGGAGAGGATCCCATCTTGGGGCCTTTTTGACAGTTCACGTGGGAGGGGCATCGATCACGCGGAGGGCTTCTACATCAACATCATAGCCTCTCGATGAAGTGTGAGTAGTTTACCTCGAGACCTTGGTCCATAGTTATTAGCTAGATGTCTTCTCTCTTTTGGATCTCAATACAATGTTCTCCCCCTCTCTCATTGGAGATCTATTCATGTAATCTTCGCTTACTTGTGTGTTTGTTGAGATCGATGAATTGTAGGTTTATGATCAAGTTTATCTATGAACAATATTTGAATCTTCTGAATTCTTTTATGTATGATTGGTTATCTCTTCAAGTCTCTTTGAATTATCAGTTTCATTTGGCCTACTAGATTGATCTTTCTTGCAATGGAGAAGTGCTTAGCTTTGGGTTCAATCTTGTGGTGTCCTTTCCCAGTGACAATAGGGGCAGCGAGGCACGTATTGTATTGTTGCCATCGAGGATAACAATATAGGGTTTATATCATATTGCATGAGTTTATCCCTCTACATCATGGCATCTTGCTTAAAGCGTTACTCTATTCTTATGAACTTAATACTCTAGATTGCATCTTTGGATAGCGGTAGCCAATGGTAATGTGGAGTAATAGTAGTAGATGCGGGGTGAAGGAGTCGGTCTACTTGTCTTTTAGGACGTGATGCCTATATACATGATCATACCTAGATATTCTCATAACTATGCTCAATTCTGGCCAATTGCTCAACATGATAATTTGTTCACTTACCTTAAATACTTATGCTCTTGAGAGAAGCCACTTTGAAGTGAAACCTATGGCCCCTAGGGTCTATTTTTTTCCATCATATTAATCTTCCAACACTTAGTTATTTTTATTGCCTTTACTTTACTTTGCATCTTTATCATAAAAAATACCAAAAATATTATCTTATCATATCTATCGAGATCTCACTCTAAGTAAGTGACCGTGGTAGTGATTGATAACACCTTTATCGCGTTGGTTGCGAGGATTTATTTGTTTGTGTGAGGTGCTTAGGGACTGTATGCGTGGCCTCCCTCTTGGATTGATACGTTGGTTCTCAAAAACCGAGGGAAATACTTACTTTGCTGCATCACCCTTTCTCCCTGCGGCAAGGAAAACCAATAGTGCTCAAGAGGTAGCAAAGAAGGATTTAGCGCCCCGCTGTCGGGAGTTTCTGTAAAAGTCAACATACCAAGTACCCATCACAAAACCTTATCTCCCGCATTACATTATTTGCCATTTGCCTCTCGTTTTCCTCTCCCCCACTTCACCTTTGCCTTTTCTTCGCCCTCCTTCCGTTCGATCTTGTGTTATCATGTGCGTTCTGTTTGCTTGCATCTTCGCTTGCTAAAAGTTAATGGATCCTCATCCCCTTGCTAATCTTTTTAAGAGATCCAATTACATGAACCAATTTCTAGTGATTTGAGTGCATTAGATTATCTTTATGAGGTTTTGCTTGAAATTCTTGAATCTGAAAATTGCGATGAAGAAATTTATGAAGTGATTCGCGATAGCTCCTTGAATAAAAAGCATGATTGCGATGATTTTACTATAAATTCTATTGATGTCAATTGTGCTAATAATATGCAAAACCCTAAGCTTGGGGATGCTAGTTTTTCTAGGTCCACTACTTGTTGCAATGATCATGATTGGGGTGATTCTTCTTATGATCTTGAAAATTTATTTAAGCCCCATGATGAATATGAGATTGATAATACTGTTTGCAATATTATTGAAAGTGGGTTTGGAAGAGTGTCAACTTTAGATCCCACATATTTGGAGAATGTTCAATCTTATGAAATTTTTGATAAAAGTGGGTTTGGAGAGGTCATGTGACTTTAGTTAATGTTAATCCCACTATTTTGGAAGAGTGTCAACTTTGCATGCATGTGGATCGTGTTGAGAATATGTTATGTGATAGCTATATTGTTGAATTTTCTTATGATCCTACATGTAATTATTATGAGAGTGGAAAATATGGTTGTACAAATTTTCATGTTACTAAATTACCTGTCGTCATGTTGAGATTGATCTTGTTTCTTTCCTCTCCTTTGCATTTGCTAGGATTTGCTTGCCTTGATAATTTGTTTGCCTATAATATGCCTATGCATAGGAAGTATGTTAGACTTAGATGTGTTTGTCACGTGTTTCATGATGCTCTCTTCGCGCTTCAATTCTTGTCTTTCATGTGAGCATCATTAAAATTATCAATGCCTAGCTAGGGGCGTTAAATGATAGCGCTTGTTGGGAGGCAACCCAATTTTATTTTAGTTTTTGCTTTTTTGTATACATTTAGGAATAAATCTTTGATCTAGCCTCTGGTTAGACTTGTTTTTTATGTTTTAATTAGTGTTTGTGCCAAGTTAAACCTATAGGATCTTCTTGGATGAAAGTTATTTGATCTTGCTGAAAATTCCAGAAACTTTCTGTTCATTTAAACTAATTGTTAAAAATCACCGTAACGTGATAAAATATTTATTCCAATTTCTGCTGATCAATAAACAAATTTTCTGTAGTCCGTCTATTTTGGCTCAATTTTTGGAGTTCCGTAAGTTTATGCGTTAGTTACAGATTACTGATTCTACGTTCTGTTTTTGGATGTATTCTGTTTTTGTGTAATTTGCTTATTTTTTGATGAATCTATGGCTAATAAAATAATTTATAAACCATAGAAGTTGGAATCTGATAGAGTTTAATACAAATATAAATAAATAATGAGTTCATTACAGTACCTTAACGAAGTGGTGTTTTGTTTTCTTTCGCTTAAATTGAGCTCACGAGATTTTTCTTCTCGTTAAGTTTTGTGTTGTGAGGTTTTTCAAGTTTTGGGTGAAAAGATTTGATGGATTATGGAACAAGGAGTGGCAGGGTAAGAGTTTCAAGCTTGGGGATTACCATGGCACCCCAAGATAATCTAAGGACACCTAAAAGCTAGCTTGGGGATGCCCCCAAGGCATCCCCTCTTCGCTCTACTTCCATCGGTAATTTTACTTGAAGCTATATATTTTTATTCACCACATGATATGTGTTTTTGCTTGGGAAGCGTCTTGTATGATTTGAGTCTTTTGCTTTTATAGTTTACCACAATCATCCTTCGCTGTACACACCTTTTGAGAGAGACACACATGTAACATCCCAAATTTTCAATTTGGAATGTTATACCTGAACATCATTGCATATCATATTTTGTTGCATTTTAAAACCGATCCTAGAAATTCTACACAACTCAAGGACCCACCTTGAGAGAGTTGGGGATTTCTTTGTTATTTTCATATTTGAGTTTTCTCAAATTTTGAAAATAGGATCATTTGATTTTTAATTATTTTATCTTAATTATTTCTATTACAAAAAATATGAGAGAGGAATAAAATGACTTTCCCAAACTAAAGAAATAATGAGGATTTAATAATAAAATCAAATAAGATTTTTATTTCGAGTTTTTCGCCTTTTTTATTTGAATTTAGGAAAAAAGCTGCGTTTTTCAAAAAATTAGCATTTAGGGCCCCTAAATAAATGTTCATCTAGTCGACTTGATTTTATGTCGAGAAAATTTATTTCGGGATTTTTGAGTCCTGCTTAGTATTTCTTTTATTTTTCTTACATGCGTAATTATTTTAAAAAAAAGCAGCGACCGACCTATACGTGGCCGTGTCCGTCTGAGGGACATCTACGGGTGCTTTAAAAGTCGGCTTCTCGGCTTTAAACCCTAACCTTGACAACCATGAGCCCGCCCAGCTTCGCCATGCTTACGTCTGCCGCCTGGCCAGCTGGGCGTTAAGTTGTCGCCATATGCCATGGCCGTCACGCCGATTTCATTGCCCAGCGCCATGCCTACCACGAATTTTGCCAATCCCGAGCCCGACTACCCATTCTGGCCGACCCGCCGCCCGCCCGGTCACGGATCCCGCCCTTACCACGAGGTTCGCCCGTGCATCGACTTTCGTGCCTTCGGTTTTTAAAAAAAAACCGAACGATTTGTCGGTTTATTTTTTCCTTTAGATCGGTTTTTTTTGGTTAAAATAATGAAAGCTGCGTTACGTTAGATTCGTTCGTTTTTTAGCGTAACGCGTTTCTCGTCAGATTAGTTTAGTTAACGAACGTCCGCTCGTTAACTTCTGTTAAATCGTCGTTTTCTTTTTCTCGGATTTAATCCGCGATTTTTCCATCGTGGATTCTGATCCGCTTTTGTTTTAGTATAACTTTTCACCCGTTTATCTCCGAATCGAGGCGATTCAAGCACACAGGTTTGTCTGAAACCCTCTTTCTGAATAACCAACTTAAACAAGTTTTTTGCTACATTGTAAAATTTGACTTAGATCCAGATTAGTAAAATGGAGCCAAGTTTTCAGTCGTTGACTTTTCGTTTGCTTCGTTTGATTTGTTTCTTTTTTTTTTGCAAACCGGAGTTCTTAAGTTGAACTATCTGGTTAGATCTATTTGAGTTTACCTGTGCATTGATGAGTGTTTATTGTATGTTGTTTTGTTTGTCTTGATGGTAGAATACCCGTGAGGCGCCCTCACCGTTACTTCGAAAGTCTCTGGTTTCGCTTGGATCATCGAAAGCGCAAGTAACACTTTGATCATACTCTTTTCTACTACCCAGGATTTTATTGCATTAGATCAATCCTCAAACATTGCATGATTAGGATCTAATTAAATTGTGGGATGGGAAGTAGATGAGGTAGTACCTATTACCTGATTTATATTCAAACCTTTGGGAGTTACTTCTACGTTTGCTCATTATGCCATGCTATGCTAGTAGACGTGGATTGGGTGAGTGTATTCCATGATAGATGTGAGATTGTTAAATTAATGGTTTATTTAAGGTGGCAACAAACACACATCTGGGTGGATTAGAGGCACTGGTTTCCATCGAGGGACTTTGCTATTCTGTATTTCTTCTGAGAACGCCACCCGGGCTCAAAGGGATCATGAGATTATTCATACTAGAAACTTCCGTGTGCAGCCTTACATGCTACTACGGGCTCTAGCATAGTTGATTAAGTTAATGCGAACTCTTACGGGTGGACTAGCTGATGTAGGGTTGTAGGTTGATGCGGTCCTACCCATTACGTAAGGTGCTAAGCGCTTACGAAGACTATGTCTCGGTCATCCGTTTCTCAAACACCATGTAGTGCGAGAAATCAAGCGGAGATCCCGAGTCTTGTGGGAAAAGTGCACAAAACCACTCGCAGTGTATAAACTAATCATGGTTAACTTACGTATTCCCGTTATGGACATCTTGAGTATCTAGTACTTGGATTATCATGTGAATCTCATCATGTTACTCTAATTAATATTGTTGGGTGTTAATGAGTACTTTAATTGGGATTGAGGATACATCCTGGCCAACCATTCTCAATGTTCAACAACCACCATGATAGTTAAATAAATTTATTCCTTTGGCATGAGGGAAAATTGGCTTTGGCATAACCCGTAACCATAGAGCTTTCCACCAGCCATATATATGCATGTAGTATAGGCTTATTCTTCCATTGTTTCTTCTATGTGTTACTTTGCTTTAGCATATTCCATGTCTTTGGCCCGTTTCTGTTGGGCTGCAACGCTTCATGTTGCGTACTTTTCGAACGACGATGTAAAGGTGCTTAGGTCGGGTTCTATACTCAAGATGCCGTTGGAGTTGATGGACTCTCTTATTCTTCCAAACCTTATCATTATCTGTTAGATGGCCTTAAGCCATATTTATTTTGTTAAGTTCCCTCTTGAGACCTTCGAATGTAATAAGGGTAATGTGATTGCTACTTTCCGTTATAAATCCTTCGAGTCTTGTGTGGTGTCGACATCATCGATCCAGGATGACACTTGAAACCTGGTCCAAGATTCCACCGCTGATTGAGAGTGATGCGGGTCGATACAAAGATGGTATCGAGCACATGCCGATCGTGTAGGGATTACGACCATTAAGGTAAAGCCCTAGATCACTACTCTCTTCTCATTTCTAACTCCTCATCTTTTCTATCAGATAGGATGGCCGGAAGCAAGGATCAAGTTCACCAGCCGATGAGGATACACCCTTTGGGCCGACACACGCTGAAGTCACTAAGACCTCGAACATCCGAATACCAAGCTTCAATTTGGGACCTACAATTCCACTTTACTCCGAAGAAGAGCTATTTGGAAGATTCAAGCTCAAGTTCCCGGAAGGGCGTTTTATCGCCCGATCCACGGAGCCCATAGAGTGTGTTTTAATGCACCAACTTGGAGATGCAGGAAGAGCATGGCAGCTCACATAACCATGGGACGAGCATTGGAGAAGTTTACAAAGAAGACCTCAAGGATACTATCTACCGATTTAGGCGAGATGAACAATGGGGAGATACAGTTGGTACACTAAGAAGGATCGATCCATTGCAGCTTTTCATCCAGGGAGTTAAATCAGCATTCTGACGCCTTGAGAGAGGCGGACCAGACAAAGCGCATGATGGAGTTGAAGACAGCAAAAGCCAAGATTTTCGAACTAGAAGGAGGTCAAGGCCACTAAGAAGGACTACATGGAGGAGATTGTTAGCTCTAGTGAGACAAAGCAGCGATCTTAAGGAGAAGATTAAGAACTCATGGGAAATTCAGCACCGGAGGAGAAGATGAAGATTGCACTGTCGAGAAATACATCATCATCAGCGACACGATTCTGATCCTAGTGATGATGACTTCGAAGATGGAAGGTGGAGCCGAGATATCATGGAGTCTTCATCGAGCAGTTTTTCTAGTCGACCACCATAACGGTGTAGTAGATTCCCCCATTAAAAAATTAGTTTTAGTTCCATGACTTTATGTAACGATATAGTTAGACGTTGTATGCCCTTGTTTGTATTGATTGGGTGATATTGTGTTTTTGTCTCATGTGCATATGGGTAGTGTTTTCTCCTAGACCTCATTCTATTCTTAACTCTCGCCTTTTTTCTATAAACCTCGGATGCCTCCAAGACGCGAACACTTTGGATTTGTTTTCGTCAATAAGATCACTTAGTTAATTCAAAGATTGTAATGCCTTTGATTCAAACAAATGATGCTGAGAACCAAGGCAACAACAACAACAACAACAACAACCCACCGCCACCACCACCTGATGACCATTCAATCTGACCCGCTTTTCTTAAACTAGATCCGCCCGCTGTTTTCCAGAGCTTACCCCGAGAGATTGATTGCGGATGATTGGCTCCATAAGTAGGGAGGAGTTGACGCTGCAGGATGTACGAGATGGGAAAAGGTGGTAGAAATTTGCCGCACATCGGCTTGAAGGACCCATGGCCGCATGGTGGGAGAATTTCTGCTACCACTTACCTTCAGACATCCGGCTACATGGGATCTGGGCTTGCTAGTCAGCAAGCTTTCCGTCTGCATGTTTTGGCGGGGAGCTATGGCCATGAAGAAGCGTGAGTTTCGCAACTTGCGCCCAGTTGAGGACCAGATACTTGGTTAGCCCGATGTGGATGACTTTAGTAAGCTAGCGTTATGCACCCCGGATGACGTTGCTACAGACGCAAAACTAAGCAGGAGAAGTTTCTAGAAGGACTGAATGATGGGTCAGAGTACGAGCATATGCGATTGATGGTAGCCACCTTCAATAACTACCAGGGGAGTTAGTATATCGTGGCTCCTTATGATTGAAGTGGAAGTATATTGATTGACAATCGCAAGAGAAGTATTGGCGGGGAAGAATAACTCAGCTGACTCAATTGGTTAAACTTCGCCATCTGCCGTGGAGACAGGACAATTTCAGCATACTCACGGAGGAGGTAGCTCGCACAACCATAATGTCACCAAGAGTGAAAACGGGGAATGGAGGAAGCAATGGACAAAACCGCACCAACCCGTCTGCTAACACCATCCAAGGTAGACTCGAGCCATATCACCTGTTTTAAGTGCCGTGAAGATTTGGGCATTATGCAAATGATTGTCTAGAAGGCCAAAATGGTAATGGCAATGGAAGCTAGGAAAGAAGCCGAACCCTTTCAACAAGGGACAAGTGAACCACGTGCTACCGCAGAGTGGAGGAGGTTGAAGCTCAGCCTTGATGTGATGACGGCAGAATAGGTAAGTTTTTGGTTAAGACATTTACTACGCTTGTTCTTTTTGATACTGTGCATCGCATTCATACATATCAAGGGGATTTGTGGATAAGTATAAATTACCAACCCAAGCCCTTAGGGTCACCCATGCTAGTAACCTCACGGAGTGCAGAATATATGGCAAGAAGTATGTAGATGCGATCGAAGCGCCATTAAGGATTGGACACTATGTATTTCCCTTGGACCTAATAGTTCTCGAATCATATGCGATTGGATGTGATATTAGGCATGGATTGGTTATCGAAGTATGGAGGGAACATAGATTGCGCCAGTAAATCAATTTTGCTTACCACCCCAGAAGGAAGGAGAATCAAGTTTGTATCACGGCATGAGCCGAGGAGAGCACATGTAAATTCCTTGAATGTGGAGATGCGGGAGGAAGTACCAAAGTGGTAAGGGATTACCAAGGCGGTTTTAAGAGTTGCCGGTGCATGTCACGGACAGAGACATTGAATTTCGATCGAACTACTGCGAGCCTTTGCAAGCCGATAGTATCTAAGAGGACCGTATAGGATGCAGCCCAAGATTTGGAGGAAATTAAGCGAGATTAAGGAGTTCTGGATAAAGTTTTATTATTATTCGCCAAGTTCTTACGCCTTGGGAGATCGTCAAAGATTCTAGTGGAGAAGAAGGATGGATCTTTAAGAATGGTTGTTGATTATCGAGGATTGAATGAAGTAACCATCAAGAACAAATACCGTTGTCGATGATCAACGCATTTGTTTGACCAATTGCAAGGAGCTAAGGTATTTTCCAAGATCGATTTGGCGATCGAGATACCATCCAGTTGAAGATTCCGGGAGCAGGATATACCCAAAACGGCTTTTACCACTGTATGCAAGTGTATGAGTATACCGTTATGTCATTTAATCCGACTAACGCCCTGAGCCTATTTTATGAACATGATGAACAAAGTATTTCATGGAGTTTTTGGATAAGTTCGGTCATTAGTGTTCATTGATGATATTTTGGTTTACTCAAAGAATGAAGAAGAACATAAGGAGCATTTGCGTTTGGTACCACCTCGAGAAGCCTCCGAGAGAACATCTGAGTTGTATGCCAAGTTCAAATAAGTGTGGGTTATGGTTGAAGGAAGTTGGATTTCTCCGGATATGTTATATATCCGGAGAAGGTATAGCGATGAGACCCACTAAAAGTTGCCCTTACGGTGACAACTCAAAGCGGGAAAGCGCCAACAACAGCTTGAGAGATCCGGAGTTTCCTTGGACTCGCGAGGATACTACCGAGATTCATTGAGAATTTCTCGAGATTGCGAAGCCCATGGAAAGAATTATCGTGAAGAAGGATGACCAAGTTTATTTGAATCGAGAGTGTGAGGCTAGCTTCCAAGAGTTGAAGAAGCGTTTGGTTACCTCACCACCGATATTAATCCTGCACCGGCAAAGCAAGGATTACTGGAAGTTTATTATGCACGCTTCACGTCGAGGACTTGGAGCGGTGCTTATGCGGGGAGGAAGAGTTGTTTCAGATGCTTCACGGCAATTTGAAACCTCCGCAATTAAACTATGCCGCATGATTTGGAGTTAGCCGTAAAGTGCATGCATTGAAAACATGGAGACATTTCCTCATTGGAAATCATTGTGAGGTGTATCGGATCACAAGAGTTTGAAGTACATCTTCACGCAAGAGAAGAGTTAAACTCTGCGAGTAGAAGATGTTTGGAGCTCATCATGGATTATGATATGATTGTATTGCATTACTCACGTAGAAGGCTAAAACTGCGTAGCAGACGCGTTGAGCCGTAAGAGTCATGTTAACATCCTAATGACCGAGGTTTACCAAAAAAGAATTAGCCCGAGGAATTTTGGGAGCTATGTTTGGAAATAGTTCCGCGAGGCTATGTAGCTTGATATTGGAGATTCAAAATCTCACTTTAATGGACAAAATCGGAGAAGCTCAAGGACGAGATAAGGAAGTTGCTTCTATTAAGGAGAAGATGAGCAAGGGGAAAGCAAAGGATTTACCGTGAAGATGAGCACGATACCTTATGGTTTTGAGGACCGGCGTTTCACGTACCAAGTGATCCCAGGAGATTGGAAGTTGATTTTGTAAGAGGCACATGATTAGCCGTGTTCGATCCACTGTTAAATACCAAGATGTATTTGGATTTGAAGGATACTTTACGGTGGACGGAATGAAAGAAAGATATCGCAGAGTATGTAGCGAGTTTGTGATGTGTGTAGGAAAGGTGAAAGCCGAACATTGGTGAAGCCAGCAGGATTGTTACAGCCATTGCCTATACCCGTATGGTAGTGGGACAAATTAGGTATGGATTTCATCACGGGATTGCCCAGGACCCGTTGAGGCTATGACTCGATTTGGGTTGTAGTCGATCGTTTAACAAAGGTAGCTCGTTTCATTCTAGTAAAGATACCTACAGTTTGCCAAATTAGCTAAGATATACATGATAAGGATTGTATGCTTTGCATGGAGTTCCGAGGAGTATCGCATCAAATAGAGGAACCTAATTCACCTCAAAGTTACGAAGCGGTTGCCGCGAAACTTTGGGAACAGGCCGGTGAGTTTAGCGCTGACCTTTCATCCATACGTGTACAGGATGGACAAAGCGAGAGAGAGTCAACCAGATCTTAGAGGATATGCCGAGAGCATGTGCTTTGGATTATGGATCAAGTTGGGATGACAACTTGCCCCTATGCGGAGTTTTCTTATAACAACAGCTACCAAACCAGTTTGAAGATGGCACCTCGAATCCTTGTACGGAAGGAGGTGCGTAACCCGCTTACTATGGGATGAAGTTGGAGACCGCCAGCTTGTTTGGTTGGATTTGATTAAGCGATGCGAGCGGAAAGTCAAGTTAATTCGCATGATAGGCTCAAGGTAGCTTTTATGATCAAGAGCAGAAGGAAAATATGCATTCAAACGCAAGCGAGGACAGAATCACGGCCGGAGACAAGAGTTTATCTTTCGAGTATCTCCGCTTCGAGGAGTTAAGCGCTTTTGCGTTAAAGGAAAATTAAGCGCCACGCTTTTTGTGGGACCATACAAAGTTTTGGAGCGCATGGGAGAGATTCGCGTACATGTTGGAATAACCCGAAGAGTTATGGGTGTATTCATGATGTGTTTCATGTTTCTCGATTGAAGAAGTGTCACGCAGAGATGGGCGATATACCACCGAGAGATACGTGCCACTAGAGGCGATTCGGTTGAATAACGATTTGACCTATGATGAGAAGAAACCAACAGATTCTCGAGTTTGCCGACCGCGAGTCACCCAAGCAAGGTCATTAAGTTTTACAAAGTTCATGGAGCCACCACGAGGATGAAGCCACCACCTGGGAGGCGAGAGGAAGATCTCAGCAGGACCACCTCACCTATTTTCTATCCAACCCCGAATCTCGAGGCGTAGATTCATCTTAAGGGGTATTCCAACGATCCCAAATTTTCAATTTGGAATGTTATACACAGTAGCATCATTGCATATCATATTTTTTGTTGCATTTCGGATCGATCCTAGAAATTCTACACAACTCAAGGACCCAATCGAGAGAATTGGGGATTTACGTTGTATTTTTCATATTTGAGTTTTCTCAAATTTTGAAAAAATAGGATCATTTGATTTTAATTATTTTATCTTCAATTATTTCTATTACAAAAAATATGAGAGAGGGAATAAAATGACTTTCCCCAAACTAAAAAGAAATAATGAGGATTTAATAATAAAAATCAAATAAGATTTTATTTTTAGAGTTTTTTCATTTTTATTTGAATTTAGGAAAAATGCGTGTTTTCAAAATTTCAATTAGGCCCCAAATAAATGTTCATCTAGTCCCAATTCTGATTTTAGAAGCCGGGGAAAATTTATTTTTGAAAGATCATTTAGTATTTTTCTTTTGTTTTCTTCTGCGCTGAATTATTTAAAAAAAAGACCATGCCGACCCTCCAATGGCACGGGGCCGGGACACCCAGTCATGGGCGAGGACATTTAAAAACCCAGCAGCCCCAAGACGGCCCTACCACATGTGCGCCCGACCCAGCCGCCCACTTATGCTCGCCCGCCGCCGACCCATTACCCGCTTGTGTCGCCGGGCGCCCGCCGCCACCGCGCCGCCATACTTACCATCATTGCCGCCGCGGACCCGCCGCCGTCGCCGGATCCGATTCGCCACGCCCGGTTTGCATCCCGCCTGCGAGGTTTACCGACCGCCAGGTTTAAAAAACGAGCAGTTTTCCGAACTATTGCTTAAAAAAACCAACGGCCACGGTTTATTTTTTTTTCCTTTAGATCGGTTTTTCAGTTCGGTTAAATAGCGGCGTTTCGTTGCTCGTTCATTTTTAACGAACGCGCTTTGTCGAATTAGTCTAGTTGATTGTGACGTCCCGCTCGTTAACTCGTTACGTCGTTTTTCTTTTTCTCTCGATTTAATGCGATTTTTTAAGTCGATGCGATTCGATCCGATTTTCGTTTTAGTATAACTTTTAAGCTGCGTTTATCGGAATCAGAAGCGATTCAAGCGCTCGGAGTTTCGGGTCTTAAACCCTCTTCAATAACCAACTTAAACAAGTTTTGCTAATGTAAATTTGACTTAGATCTAGATTACAGTTGCAAAAAACAGCTGTTTTCTTCAAATCGTTTGTTTCGTTGCCGTTTGATTTGTTTCTTTTTTGCAAACGGAGTTCTTAAGTTGAACTATCTCGGTTAGATCTATTTGAGTTTTACAAATCTGCATTGAATGAGTATTTGTTGTATGCTTACTTGTTTATGCACTATAGAATACACCGAAAAGGCGCCATGCGCCTTTGTTACTTTCTAGTCTCTAGGTTTACGTGGATCATCGGCAAAAGGCAAGTAACACTTTGATCATACTCTTTTCTACTACCCAGTTTTACTGCATTAGATCAATCCTCAAACATTGCATGATGATTGGGATCTAATTAAATTGTGGGATGGAAGTGATGAGGTAGTACCTATTAATTGATTTATATTCAAACCTTTGGGAGATACTTCTACGTTTGCTCATTATGCCATGCTATGCTAGTAGACGTGGATTGGGTGAGTGTATTCCATGATGATGTGAGATTGTTAAATTAATGGTTTTATTCAAGGTGGCAACAACTTAAACACGTTATCCGGGTGGATTGAGGCACCTGGTTTCCATCAGGACTTGCCTGTATTTCTTCTTCGGACCGCCACCTGTGCTCAAAGGGATCATGGGGATTATTCATGCTAGAAACTTCCGGTAATAGTACCACATGCTATGGGCCTCTAGCATAGTTGATTAAGTTGTGTGAACTCTTTTAAGGTGGACTAGCTGATGTAGGGGTTGTAGGTTGGTACTATCTACCCACAAGGTGCTAGCGCTCGAAAGACTATGTCTAGGTCATCCGCTTCTCAAACACCATGTAGTGCACAGAAATCAAAGCGGATGAGAGAGATCGAGTCTTGTGGGGAAAAGTGCACAAACCTCTGTACCGAGTGTATAAACTAATCATGTAGTTAGCCGTGTCCCGGTTATGGACATCTTGAGTATCTAGTACTTGGATTATCATGTGAATCTCATCATGTTACTCTAATTACTATTGTATTTAAAGTGGTTAATAGAGTACTTTTAATTGGGATTGAGGATAAGCGCTGACCATTCTCAATGTTCAACAACCACCATGGATAGTTAAATAAATTTGTTCTAACTGCGGTAGAAAAATTGGCTTTTCATGCTAAAACCTGTGAACCATAGAGCTTTCCACTGACCATATATGCATGTAGTATAGGCTTATTCTTCCATTATTTCTCTATGTGTTACTTTTGCCAAAGCTATATTCCATGTCTTGGGCGTTTCGAACCGCAACATTTCATGTTCGCAGGACTTTGGGCTTTACGGTAAAAGGTGCTTAGGTCGGTTCTATACTCAAGTGATGCCCGTTGGAGTTGATGGACAACAGCTTATTCTTCCAAGTCTTCCAAGATTGTTACGTATTAGATGGCCTTAAAGCCATATTTATTTTATTAAGTTCTCTTGAGACCTTCGATGTAATAAGTGTGATTGCTACTACCTCGTTATAAATCCTTGAGTACTGTGTGGTGTAAGCATTCTCTTTGATCCAGGTGATGACACTTGAGCACAGAGATCCAGTGATCGCTTTTAGGTGCGAGTCGCTACAACATGATTCGGAAATTATTAGAATACTCTATGTGCTTCACTTATATCTTTTGAGTTAGATAGTTTTTGCTCCAGTACTTCACTTATATCTTTTAGAGAACGGTGGTAACTTTTGTTTTATAGAAACTATTATTCTCTCATGCTTCACTTAGATTATTTTGAGAGTCTTAAATAGCATGGTAATTTGCTTAAATAATCCTAATATGCTAGGTATTCAAGACTAGTAAAAACTTTCTTATGAGTGTGTTGAATACTAAGAGAAGTTTGATGCTTGATGATTGTTTTGAGATATGGAGGTAGTGATATTAAAGTTGTGCTAGTTGAGTAGTTGTGAATTTGAGAAATACTTGCGTTGAAGTTTGCAAGTCCCGTAGCATGCACGTATGGTAAACGTTATGTAACAAATTTGAAACATGAGGTGTTCTTTGATTGTCCTCCTTATGAGTGGCGGTCGGGGACGAGCGATGGTCTTTTCCTACCAATCTATCCCCCTAGGAGCATGGGCGCAGTGCTTGGTTTTTGATGACTTCTAGATTTTTGCAATAAGTATGTGAGTTCTTTATGACTAATGTTGAGTCCATGGATTACGCACCCTCACCTTTCCATCATTGCTAGCCTCTTCGGTACCGTGCATTGCCCTTTCTCACATTGAGAGTTGGTGCAAACTTGGCGGTGCATCCAAACCCCGTGATATGATACGCTCTTTCACACATAAACCTCCTTATATCTTCCTCAAAACAGCCACCATACCTACCTATTATGGCATTTCCATAGCCGTTCCAAGATATATCGCCATGCAACTTTCCACCGTTCCGTTTATCATGACACGTTCATCATTGTCATATTGCTTTGCATAATCATGTAGTTGAAATAGTATTAGTGGCAAAGCCACCATTCATAATTCTTTCATACATGTCACTCTTGGTTCATTGCATATCCGGTACACACGGAGGCATTCATATAGAGTCATACTTTGTTCTAGTATTGAGTTGTAATCATTGAGTTGTAAATAAATAGAAGTGTGATGATCATCATTTTCTAGAGCATTGTCCCAAGTGAGGTAAAATAAAAAGAATAAAAAAAGAGAAAGGCCATAAAAAAAGAAGAGAAGGCCCAAAAAAAATGAGAGAAAAAGAGAGAAGGGACAATGTTACTATCCTTTTACCACACTTGTGCTTCAAAGTAGCACCATAATCTTCATGATAGAGATTTTCTTGTTTTGTCATTTTCATATACTAGTGGGAACTTTTCATTATAGAACTTGGCTTGTATATTCCAACGATGGGCTTCCTCAAATGCCCTAGGTCTTCGTGAGCAAGCAAGTTGGATGCACACCCACTTAGTTTCTTTAGTTTAGCTTTCATATATTTATAGCTCTAGTGCACCCGTTGCATGGCAATCCCTACTCCTTGCATTAACATCAATCAATGGGCATCCCCATAGCTCAATGATTAGCCTCGTTGATGTGAGACTTTCTCCCTTTTTGTCTTCTCCACATAACCCCCATCATTATATTCTATTCCACCCATAGTGCTATATCCATGGCTCACGCTCATGTATTGCGTGAAGGTTGAAAAAGTTTGAGATTACTAAAGTATGAAACAATTGCTTGGCTTGTCGTCAGGGTTGTGGAAGATGAGAGCATTCTTGTGTGACGAAAATGGAACATGACTAAACTATATGATTTTGTAGGGATGAACTTTCTTTGGCCATGTTATTTTGAGGGGTCATAATTGCTTGGTTAGTATGCTTGAAGTATTATTATTTTTATGTCAATATTGAACTTTTATCTTGAATCTTTCGGATCTGAATATTCATACCACAATTAAGAAGAATTACATTGAAATTATGCCTAGTAGCATTACACATCAAAAATTCTGTTTTTTATCATTTACCTACTCAAGGACGAGCAGGAATTAAGCTTGGGGATGCTTGATAAGTCTCCAACGTATCTATAATTTTTTATTGTTCCATGCTATATTACATTCTGTTTTGGACATTATTGGGCTTTATTATACACTTCTATATTCTTTTTGGGACTAACCTATTAACCAGAGGCCCAGCCCAGAATTGCTGTTTTTTGCCTATTTGAGTTTCATAGAAAAGAATATTAAATGAGTCCAAACGGAATGAAACCTTCGGGAACGTAATTTTCGGAACGAACGTGATCCAGAGGACTTGGACCCTATGTCAAGACATCAACCAGGTGGGCACGAGGTAGGGGGGCGTGCCTACCCCCAGGCGCGCCCTCCACCCTTGTGGGCCCCATGTTGCTCAACCGACGTACTTCTTCCTCCTATATATACCTACATACCCCCAAACTACCAGATACGGAGCCAAAAACCTAATGCAACTGCCGCAACCTTCTATACCCGTGAGATCCCATCTTGGGGCCTTTTCCGGAGCTCCGCCGGAGGGGGCATCGACCACGGAAGGCTTCTACTTCAACATCATAGCCTCTCCGATGAAGTGTGAGTAGTTTACCTCAGACCTTCGGGTCCATAGTTATTAGCTAGATGGCTTCTTCTCTCTTTTTGGATCTCAATACAATGTTCTCCCCCTCTCTCATGGAGATCTATTCGATGTAATCTTCTTTTGCGGTGTGTTTGTTGAGGCCGAGGAATTGTGGGTTTATGATCAAGTTTATCTATGAACAATATTTGAATCTCTTCTGAATTCTTTTATGTATGATTGGTTATCTTTGCAAGTCTCTTTGAATTATCGGTTTGGTTTGGCCTACTAGATTGATCTTTCTTGCAATGGGAGAAGTGCTTAGCTTTGGGTTCAATCTTGCGGTGTCCTTTCCCCGTGTGAGGGGCAGCAAAGGCACGTATTGTATTGTTTCCATCGAGGATAACAAGATGGGGTTTATATCATATTGCATGAGTTTATCCCTCTACATCATGTCATCTTGCTTAAAGCGTTACTACATTCTTATGAACTTAATACTCTAGATGCATCTTTGGATAGCGGTCGATGTGTGGAGTAATAGTAGTAGATGCAGGCAGGAGTCGGTCTACTTGTCTCGAATGTGATTCCTATATACATGATCATACCTAGATATTCTCATAACTACGCTCAATTCTGTCAATTGCTCAACAGTAATTTGTTCACTTACCTTAAATACTTATGCTCTTGAGAGAAGCCACTAGTGAAACCTATGGCCCCCGGGTCTATTTTCCATCATATTAATCTTCCAACACTTAGTTATTTTTATTGCCTTTTACTTTACTTTGCATCTTTATCATAAAAAATAACAAAAATATTATCTTATCATATCTATCAGATCTCACTCTCGCAAGTAACCGTGTAGGGATTGAAAACCCCTTATCGTGTTGGTTGCGAGGATTTATTTGTTTGTGTAGGTACGAGGGACTCGTGCGTGGCCTCCTACTGGATTGATACCTTGGTTCTCAAAAACTTAGGGAAATACTTACGCTAATTTGCTGCATCACCCTTTCCTCTTCAAGGGAAAACCAACGCAGTGCTCAAGAGGTAGCACCACCCCAAGATAATTGAGCAAGATTCTCAGAGAACTAATGTTGATGCACCTAGTCCTTCTAAAAAGAAGAAAAAGAAAAATGATAGGACCTTGCATGCTTCTAGTGAACCAGTTGTTGACACACCTGAGAATCCCAATGATATTTCTATTTCTGATACTGAAACACAATCTGGTAATGAACATGAACCTAGTGATAATATTAATGATGATGTTCATGATGCTGCTCAACCTAGCACTAACAATGATATAGAGATTGAACCTGCTGTTGATCTTGATAACCCACAATCAAAGAAAGAGAACCATCGGTTCAGAAACCATGGGTTCAGAAACCCATGCCTTTTCCTCCTAAATCATCCAAGAAAAAGGATGATGAGGATTTTGAGAGCTTTGTTGAAATGATTATACCTATATTTTTGCGTATGCGTTTGACTGATATGCTTAAAATGAATCCTTATGCTAAGTATATGAAAGATATTGTTACAAATAAAAGAAAGATACCGGAAGCTGAAATTTCCACCATGCTTGCTAATTATAGTTTTAAGGGTGGAATACCAAAGAAACTTGGAGATCCACGAGTACCAACTATACCATGCTCCATTAAAAGAAACTATGTTAAAACTGCTTTATGTGATCTTGGAGACGGTGTTAGTGTTATGCCTCTCTCTTTATATCGTAGACTTGATTTGAATAAGTTGGCACCTACTGAAATATCTTTGCAAATGGCCGATAAATCAACTGCTATACCTGTCGGTATTTGTGAGGATGTGCCTGTTGTGGTTGCAAACGTTACTATTTTGAGGGACTTTGTTATTCTCGATATTCCCGAGGATGATAGTATGTCTATTATTCTTGGTAGACCCTTTTTGAATATTGCAGGGGCTGTTATTGATTGCAACAAAGGCAATGTCACTTTTCATGTTAATGGTAATGAGCATACGGTACACTTTCTGAGGAAACAACCTCAAGTCCACAGTATCAATTCTATTGGAAAACTTCAATGATTACTATTGGAGGTTTCAAATTTCCTCTTCCTACTGTCAAGAAGAAATATAATATTCTTACTATTGGGGACGTGCATATCCCCGTTGAGGTAACCTAGTGCTATTCAAAAATTCTCCGGTTTCATGCGATTCGGAATGAGTTTGTTAACAAGACTTGATCAACCTTGTTAGTGGATTCCTTTTTGATGAGCATGAGATGGATGAAGTTAGAAAGCACAACTCTCTGTACCCTCCTTTACTTTCTGTTATTTAGATTAAATAAAGCAAAAATAGTATTTTCTGCATTTTCGAATTATCCTTGCAATAAAAATACCCCAAAATAAAAAGTTCTCCAAAAGTCCCAAAAATGAAATAAATTTTTTGTAGAATATTTAAGAATATCATGCTTGAGAACACACGGAGGGGGCAACCACAGCCACGAGGGTCCAGCGCGCCACCCCACAGGCGCACCCCTTGCCTCGTGGGCCCCACGTGCCCCCTCCACTTATTCCAGCACCCACACACTTCTTCTTCCTCCAGAAAAAAATGCTCCCATAGCTCAAACCCGTGTTCTAGCTCATCTTACTGCGATTTTTAATCTCCTTCATCAAAGCTCCATTTACAAAACTGCTTTGGGGGATTGTTCTTCGGCATGTGACTCCTCCAATGGTCCAAGTAGTCTTTGTTCTAGTGCTTTATTTATTGCAATTTTTTGCTGCTTAGGTGACCCTGTTCTTGAGCTTGCATGTCAAATTTATATGGTTCCAAGTAGTTCTAATGCATGATATAGCCTCTGGGCACTTGTGGGAGTACTTGCTATCAATCTTGTTGAGTTTGGTTCACTTTTATTTTGAGTCACTAAAAATTTCAGAAAATTTCAGAGGGAGAAAATTATGAAGAGGTTGTTGAGAGGCACTTCGAGCCGAAGCTCGAAGGATAAGCAAAGTGAAGAGAATAAGAAGCCCAAATATAATCTTCCTCGCACTGCGGAGGTTCGGCCATGCGAATGGCCTTGTGACGAGTTCTTGCGAGCTGCCGAAATTTATGAAGATTTTTATCACTAGGCTGAGAATGCAGGACTCACCGACTTCCTCCACGACCCGCACGAACAGTATCTCTTACTCATTAATATTTTTGTGCAAATTTTTTATTTTCATGCTAAGAAATCACCACCTTCGGTGGAGTTTCATTTATACGATGAGGTTAAGGAGATGTCACTCCGTGATTTTTGTCGGGTCTTCAGGATACCCTTTGTGGGTAGCATCGAGGAACCACATCGTAGTGATGTGGAGGGATTTATTGATGAAATTGTTGTAGGGGAAACGAGGAAAGTTTCCGATGCAAAAATTACTAGCACACATTTTCCTGTTCTATGTTACTTTGCAATATTTGCTAGTAGATGTTTAATTGGTCACGGGAACAGTGGAAATTTCAGTGCTCCTGCTATTGTTATTTTGCGCCATGCTTTGTTTCGTGATACAACTTTCAGTTTAGGCGCTATTATTGCTAAACGATTAAGTCTGAACCGTACAAAGGGCCCCATCTTGATGGCATCTTTGCTTCGCGCCTTGCTGCACACTTTGAGATACCTATTAGGCATTATGAGAAAGAAGAAAAGTTGTTGCCTCCTGTTTTTCTAGATTATAAGAGTATGGTAGCACATGACTTTATTTTAAAAAATAAGAAGCAACTGCTTAAGTATAATTTGATTTTGGGCAAAACTCACTATGGGGTTATTACCTTGCTTGCGCCCTCTTTGTTTAACATATTTTCAGGCACTACCTTATCTTGCCGGAGGCCGTTTATGCATACTGGAGTCTGACACCACTTCCAGAGCCCGAGCCGGAGCCACCCCTAGACCCTTATCGACAGTCTGTTTATCAGTGGGATCCTGAGGAGATCGCCAACCAGTGGCACCTAGAGGACACTCCTCCATACAATGGAGAGGGCAGCTTTGAGCCATGGCCATAGACCAACTTAGGCCAAAAAAGCTTGGGGGAGTACGTATTTCTCACAGACATTACATTGATGTTCACACACTCATGCCAGTTGTCAGTGCTCATACTTTTTCATTGTACTATCCATGCTAGTTTATTTTCTGTTTTAAGCTTTCTTCTTGTGTGTTTGAAAAACCTTAAGAAAAACCAAAAAAAATAGTTGTAGCTTTTAGCTAGTTTACTTTCCATGCCTGTAGTAGTAATAACTAAAAGAAAACCCAAAAAGATTTCTCATTCTTGTTTTGCTTTTTGGGAGCTCTCCCGTGTAAATAGTTTTATTTCCTTTCTTTTCTTTGGGGGTCGAGAGGAGAAGACCATGATGAAAATGTTGAGTGACTCTTATATGCATTATTGTTGATTTAACCAAGAGCCCATATTACCTTGTCTTCTCCCTTGTATTGAATGCTTGCAGATTCCAGCTTAGTCCAATGCACATGCACTATTATTGTTATCCACACCGTTCGGTCGTGCGAGTGAAAGGCAATAATGACTATGATGGACTGATTGAGATGAGAGAAGCTGGTATGAACTCGACCTATCTTGTTTTTGTAAATATGATTAGTTCATCGTTCCTAATTCAGCCTATTATGAATGAAAAATGTTTGCAATGACAATTAGAGATTATAGTTGCTCATGCCATGCTTAATTTGCTGGGAGTTTATAATGGTTTACCTTGCGTGCCAACATGCTATTAAAATGGTTGTGATGTGGTATGATAGGGTGGTATCCTCCTTTGAACGATTCGAGTGGCTTGACATGGCACATGTTCACGCATGTAGTTGAAACAAAACAAACATAGCCTCCACGATATGTATGTTCATAGTGAATTATGTCCTACTCATGCTTGCACTCAGTGTTGATTAATTTTAATGCATGTTCATGACTGTTGTCGCTCTCTAGTTGGTCGCTTCCCAGTCTCTTTCTAGCCTTCACTTGTACCAAGCGGGAATACTGCTTGTGCATGCACTTCCATAAACCCCAAAGTTGTTCCGTATGAGTCCACCATACCTTCCTATATGCGGTATCTACCTGTCGTCCCAAGTAAATTTGTATGTGCCAAACTCTAAACCTTCAAATGAAATTCTATTTTGTATGCTCGAATAGCTCATGTATCAACTAGGAATGTCTATATATTCCATGCTAGGTGGGTTATTCTCATGAGGAGTGGACTCCGCTCCTCACTCACGAGAAAATGGCCGGTAAAAGGGATGCCCAGTCCCATGCTCAAACCAAATCAAAATAATTGCAAACAAAACTCCCCCAGGACCGTTGTTAGTTGGAGGCACCCGTTATTTCGGGCAAGCAATGGATTGATGCTTGTTGGTGGTGGGGGAGTATAAACTTTACCATTCTGTTTGGGAGCCGCCTATAATGTGTGTAGCATGGAATATATCGAGATATCTCGGTTGTTATGTTGACAATGAAAGCATGCCGCTGAAAATATTATTTATCTCTGTTTCAAAAATCGAGCTCTAGCACCTCTACAAATCCCTGCTTCCCTCTACGAATGGCATATCTATTTAATTTTATGTTGAGTCATCATCCTCTTATTAAAAAGCACCAGTTGGAGAGCACTGCTGTCATTTGCATGCATTACTATTAATTTACATTAAGTATGACTATGACTGGATCTCTTTTACCATGAATTACAATGTTTAGTCAGTCCTTGATCTTCAGAGGTGCTCTGCCTTTATGTTTTGTAGTATTAGAAAGGGCTAGCGAGATACCATCTTATTATATCATATTATGATTGTTTTGAGAAAGTGTTGTCATCTGAGATTTACTATTATTGCTCGCTAGTTGATTATGCCACTGATATGAGTAAACATGAGACCTATATGTTATTGTGAATATGGTTAGTTCATAATCTTTCTTTGAAAACTTGAATCTTGGCTTTACATATTTACAACAACAAGAGCAAACAGAGTTTGTAAAAGTTTTATTTATCACTTTCAGTTTGTCAACTGAATTGCTTGAGGACAAGCAAAGGTTTAAGCTTGAGGGAGTTAATACTTCTCCAACGTATCTACTTTTCCAAACACTTTTCCCCTTGTTTTGGACTCTAACTTGCATGATTTGAATGGAACTAACCCGGACTGACGCTGTTTTCAGCAGAATTGCCATGGTGTTATTTTTTGTGCAGAAATAAAAGTTCTCGGAATGATCTGAAACTTCATGGAGAATATTTTTGGAATAAATAAAAAATACTGGCGAAAGAATCAACACCAGGGGGGCCACACCCTGTCCACGAGGGTGGAGGGCGCGTCCACCCCCCGGGGCGTGCCCCCTGTGATACGTAGCTAACCCAGTGTAGGCCGATCTTTCACGTTTGGAGTGGGATCCCTCGGAGAGCACGAAGAACACGGGGAAGAACGGGGAGAAATCACAGGGGGAAACACTCAAGAACAAGTCCGATCACACATCCACTAGACAATCAAACACACAAGATCCACAAGGTACATGAACAACGAGGGGAAAGATACAAGGTAGAGTTCATCTCCGTGAGGAGGTCTTGAAGGGTCCGCCCAAGAGGGGTCTTGATGATATATCCATGAGGATCTTCTCCTAGATGGGGGTCTTGGCCTCCAATGGAGTAGGGGTCTCTCTCTCTCTCAAGAGTAGAGGTAGGAGCAAAGCTCACCTAAGAATGAGCTATCATATTTGCTAACCCTAACTAGGAAGAGGGGGAGGAGTATATATAGTCTTAGCCGCGAAGGGGTAAGTGGGAAAGGGATACATGGGCCTTTGGCCCGACTCTGCGTGCAGGCAGGCGCCGGATGTCCGGGCTCTCGTGAGACGCCGGATGTCCGGGGCGGTTGGCCGGATGTCCGTGGTGGTATTCGCTTCCGGGTGCCTCACACGGATTTCGGCGCCGGATGTCCGGGCTGTGGCGTGGCGCCGGATGTCCGCACACGGGCGGATGTCCGCCGTGATGCTGGCCTTCTGCTGGTGCGATTCGCCAGGCGACGAGCGCGGATGTCCGCCCCTTGGTCCGGATGTCCCGTCAGAAGCTTTCCAAAGAAGACATCGTCTTCTTCCGCTTCGAGCTTCCCTCACGGATGGTGTAGTTGTTCCTTGGCGCTTGCACTCCTCCTCGACATCCGTGAAGCTCCAACAATACCTATGCATGCACACGGGAGAAGTGTCAAGTAGTATACCATCCTTGAAGGGGTCAAGTGAGCACGTGTAAAGGAGAAGATTCACCTTTATGTATGAGAAGTAGAGGTCGCATGTGTCACTTGCCAAACGGACTCTTGACATGGTGATGACCGTAGGATGCTCCGCATCATCCCCTCCCCCTTGGAAAAGATCCGACCTCGGATCGAAAACCAAATCACCATGGGAAAGAAATGGCGGTGCCGTGTCAAAGTGGTCGATCACCAAGCTCTCATCATCTTGAAGCTCGAAATGGGCACTCTCCAATGTCGCACCATCTTGTGATTCCTTCAAAAGGAGTAAATAGAACAAACACTTGGAAAAACAAATGTGGTTAGCGTTAGTGCAAAACCAAGCATTCAAGAGGTGATTCACCAAACAAGTGTTGTCATCAAGCATAGCATAGGGTGTGACAAAGTATTGTGACATGGCATGTAAGCATATCAATCGAGCACAAGCAAAAATATCATGGGAACAAGCATGTAAATGTGAGGTAGAGATGCAAATATGTGTGACAAGAGCATAAGCATCTACCTCGAGGTCATAGCAAGCATTCACAAATTGCTCAATGAAAGGTCTATGGTAGGCATAGGAAGGATTCACAACACCAAATAAAATGAAGTGTCTAAACACATGGGTCAAGTGCAAGACAATCCAAACATAACGTGCATAGGGTGTAGTGAATATAGTGTAGCACTCAACACAATATAAAGAGCAATTGTTCATCATGTGTGAGGCAATCAAGTCAAGCATGAGACAAGCAATGGGACATGGCATATGTGAAGAAATGACATTGGTGCAACCAAGCATATCATAGGGGCAAGTAATCCAAGAATTGGATGCAACACACAAGGTACATATGTCATGAAGAATGGAAATGTGGCAATCATGGGTGAAAGCAATATCTCGACCATGCGTGCAAATGGTGCAAGCAACACATGAAGTATGATCCACAATATCCAAGGTCAAGAAGGATGTCACCTTGAAAGCGTGTCCTTGTGCATTCTTCACAATGCCGAAGTGGTAGGAAATGTGGTGTAGAAGCGAGTCGTGGTAGAATGTAAGAGGCTCGTTCTCAAGAGCTCGAATGGTCAACTCACGTGAAGTGGAAGTCGATCACGAAGTCCAAGTATCCTACACATGCACAAAACAAAACAAAGAAAGTATCGCATGGTAGACAAACACATCATCCATCATGATGGTTCTCATCTTTGCACAAAACCATTAGAAGGACAAGTGCATGAATAATATGATGCAACAATGGCAATATTCATGGCACTAGGTATATGGTGCAAAGAAGTAAGACAAGCATGATTCACAAGAATTATGTCAAAATCTCCAAATATATGCGAGAATGCTATGGGGGCAATCTCATGAGCAAGAAGAGAATCATTGTTGCACTCAATACATGTCAAATCATCTAGCATGAGGGAGGCAACACATAGAGATATATGACAAGAAGCAATATGAATCATGTGCAAAGCATATAGATGGTTGTCATCAACCGCATGAAATGAGCAAGTATGAATCATTGGTGATGCAACATAAGCAAGCATTGTAATCAAGTCGTGCAAACTAGTGGAGCGAAGATGCAGACACACTAGAGTAAATCATGGCAATCATGTCATGTGAGCAAATAATAGGCAAAAGAAAATGCACATGACATATCGCAAGCATGAACACAAGGCAAGATGAAAGTATCATCATAGGAATGGGTCATGAATAGAACATGGCAATAACAAGTGATATCTCCACCAAGCTTGCAAATACACATACAAGTATGAGAGTCAATCATCATGTGTAAAGCAAAGCATGGGTCACAAATGCATGGAAAAGGCATAGGGATGGGCATATCATGCAAAGTGAACATGGCAAGATGGGCATAGAATATGTAATGGACAATAACCCATAGCCAAGTGAGGGCCATGTAGAAGAAATCTTGCCAAGTCTTTCTTGTGAGAAGAGATGGGAAAGACAATCCATGGGATCCCAAATCATCGTTGCTCTCTAGAGCTCGTTTTGTCAACTCGTGGGATTGCGAGGTCGACAAGTATTCATGGGTACCTACACAAAAGAGACACAAACCAAAGAAATTGTGCGCATGGTAAATGTACACATCATCCATCATGATGTGTATGTGCACATGTGAGTTAGCACAAGATAAGCATCGCTCAAAGAAATTGATGCATGGTATAAGAACATGTCATCCATCATGAAAGAATAGTTATTATGTATGACACGATCACGGACACAAATTGAGAATGCAAGTATATGGCACATCAATATCATGTTTATTCATGGGGAGCATATGGTGCACACAAGTATTGGGATCATGCAATGTATAGGATGAATCAAAATCTCCTAAAATGTATGAGGAAACTATGGGGTCTCCTCATGAGCAATATTGGAAACATTATATGAAGAAAATGGACAACATCCAAAACAATGCATATCCGAAGCTAGGTAGTTATGGCATGGCATATGAGATAAATGATGCAAAGGAAGCATATCAATATCATCACAAGAAAAACAAATGCCAATAACCATGGGCTTGTCATCTATGCCATATGTGCAAATTGGGTTCATTTTAATGGCATATGCATAGTCACTATGAAGAGATTGCAAATAAGACATATGGTTGATCTCATGCATAGCATATGACAAGTCAAGCGGATTATCAAACATGATGTGACCTAAAGAATTGTCACAAGAAATCCTATGTAACATGGCATCACTACTAATAGACTCCACATGAGAATCATCATATTCATCATAAATGGGCAAATCATCACATGGGGAAATCATACTAGCATGAAGCAAGGTACTAGGTGGATCAACATCATGCAAGCAATCAATGTCAAGAATGTCCACTAGTGGGACTTGAGCATCACCTTCACCTATGTTACCTTGTTCATTCCACTCAAGTGGTGTAGGTGAGGTGGGAAAGACCAAATGGTGGTCATCTTCATCTTGATGGAACCATGTGGGGGGTGCATCATATTCCACCATGGCCATCGTCTTGTCCAAAGGGAGGACGAAGTCGCCGAGGATCGTGGCGTCATCATAAATGGGACCTAGCACCAAATGAGAAGACACAATAGAGGTAGAGGTCAAGTTGTTAGAAATGGAAATGGCCTCACGAGACCTATCAACTATCTCACTCTCTCTCTATGTGGTGGTTCACTCACTCCCTCAAAGTAGGTGCACTCAATGTCACATATGGTGGAGTCACTCATCTCACTCAAGTGGTGGTTGTGGCTCTCCTCACATGGGATTTGTGGCAACACATCATATATAGGGCTAGTGGTGACGGCACTCTCACTCTCAATATGGTGGCACAAGTCACTCAAGTCATCATACGTCGCCGTGGTCGAGGTGAAATACTCAACCATCTCATCACCGTCGCCATGGATGAAGGCCGAAGATGGCACATCATCACTCTCCTCCATGACCGAAGGGAAAATCCCATGCTCGATCATCTCGTCGCCATCTCCATGGATGAAGGCCGAAGATGGCACATCATCACTCTCGCCTCCAAAGATGGAAGCATCATCCTTGCTCGCCACCTTGTCGCTCGCCTCCAAAGTTTGGTCCTTGAGGGTCTCCGTAGTCGTACTCGTCGCCGCACCATCTTGAAAAAGAGTCAAGGTAGACTCGGCATCATCAATGCCACAAAGAGGAATGGCGGTGAAGTCGCACTTGGGAGCATCGTCTTGGATCTTGTCGGGCTTGGACATCATGGAGGTACTAGCCTCCTGCTTGTCGTAGAGCTTGGTCGCTTGTGAAGTGTGCTTGGGTGGAGAAGCCTTGGCCTTCATGAGTTCTTGTTCCACCTTGAGAGCACCAATGTAGTAGTCGTCAATGGACTTGTAGTTCTCGAGGAAGATGGTCTTGGAGATGTCGTTGTGCAATCCCATCATGAAGTGGAACTTCATCGAAATGGGGTCGTCCACACCGGCTCGTCGCAAGGCAATCTTCATATCCTTGAAGTACTTGTCGATGGACTTGGATCCTTGGGTGGTGGTGTTCTCCAATTGGCGTCGAAGTTGTTCCTGTAGGTTGGAGGCACAAACTCGCCGCAAAGCTCTCTTGTCTTGGGCCAACTCATGTCGTAGTACTCCGAAGGTGTGAAGCCACCATGTCAAGGCGTAGTCGTGGAAGTTTCTTGTGGCGCACTTCACTTGATCTGGGAGGAACTTGATGTAGCTTGAGGTAGTGATCCATCAAACGCTCCCACTCGAGGTACTCCTCGGGTTCTTGAGTCCCATAGAAAGGAATCGCATGGTCAATGTCGAGGTCGTAGTAGCTCGGTGAAGTCGCGGACTTGAGCTTGGGGAGCTTCTCTTGAGCGTAGCCTTGAGGTTCTTGTTGGCGAAGATGCCAGTATGTCCGTGGCGAAGACGCTTGAAGTCGCCAGCGAAGATGCCAAGGGAGATGGTGAAGTCATTGAGCGGTTGTTGATGTAGAGCTCTTGACCTTCACGTTCTTGTTGGTGGTGGTGTCGATGCCGATGTGATCTTGCCGGAGACGGTAGCTCGGAAGCATGTGCTCTTGAGCGTCTTCTCGAAGATGAGGAAGATCGCTTGTAGGCCTTGATGAGGGCTTTGATCTCCTCCATTTGAGCTTGCATCTTGGCGTCGGAGTTGTTGTTCGTGGCATCGAACTCGTCGTTGTTGTTGTAGACCGAAGGTGAAATGCCTTGCCTATCCATCACAAGACTCGAGTAGAGGTGAGTAGGAAATGAGATAAACAATACCAAGTTACCTTTTCCCAAAGTTGAGGATGTATCCCGCTTTCACTGAATGTGAAATGAAAGAATAGTGGAATTGGTACGGACTTGTTCACTCCACACCTATCAATTAAAGCTTATGGTAGAGCTCGGTGAGGATAGTGGCACAAAATTTGATGCAAAATGTTAGCAAGAGTCAATAATGTTGAAAGAGATTCACAAATTCGCAAGCGAAACAAGTAGACCAATAGCAATATGTGGCTGCGGAAACACACACGGATAGATAAATGGGGTCGTGCAACCAAGGAATGAGCTCAAAATGTGGAATCCACCAAAATGCTCGTGTTGCACAACTCAAGAGAGACGCTAGCATGATTGCTCAATAGGCGGATACGACACTTGTGCACAACCTATAAGATGCAAAATGGATAAACTTTCTATCCCAAGTATGCTATATATGTATGGTTCCCGGTGTTTCTCACACAATGATCCAAGATGATCAAGTATGATACCATATGATGTATTGTGGTATGATGCTATGGCTCTTGCTTACCAGCTCTTTGTTCTCTCTCTTTTTTTGCTTAAAAGCTTATTCTCTTTTTTTTTTCTATGGCCACTTTTGCACAATGCACAAACCAAGATAGCTATTGTGTATATGCGGGAACGATATTGTGACACAATGGATGATATGATACCAATATGATATGGTATGTATGCAATGGATGGTGTAGATCAATGATCACTAATGTGCACAAGTCATGTTGCCGGCAATACTCAAATGGTTAGTCTCGATAGGCAAGTGACGCAAAATGGGATAAGGGGTTATCAATGCAATTGCAAGGGTAATATACAATAGTGTCGTCGAGGTTACCGTCCTTGGCAATGATGAGTGGCGGTGTTCTTGATGTCGAGCCGTTCCTAGTTAGTCGAAACACCCTAGGAAACGGAAAAACCGCAAACTCAAAATCTCAAAGGCAAATGTCAAATGGTGGTAGCGGAAAGCGGTGGTGGTTTGCACTTGGCAATGCGGAAGTGGAATGATGGGCTATACACGTGTCGGAGTTGAAGTTGCCGTCCCTAAGTAGCCGAAACACCTTAGGAGACACAAGCCACAACTCAAACAAGCTCAAACAACTATTGGGTTAAGTTGGGTTGTCGGAAGTGTATGGTGGGCACGCCTATGCGGAAGTGGTGGTGGTGGTTGATGAAGAAGCAATCGTCCTTAAGTAGCCGAAACACCTTAGGAGACTCGAATCACTACTCTAACAACCTCAAATGTAATGGGGTGCAATATGGGTTAGGTTGCGGAAGTCGGTGGTGGTAATGCGGATGATATGGTGGAAGGCCTAGGCAAACTTGCCAAATTTTGGAAAATTTGATGGAGTCAAATGATGTTGGTGGTATTTTTGTGGGATGGGGGATGTCAATAGCTTCAAAACGAGCTAAAGAACGTCAAAATCGGACTCCGGATGAATTAGTTATGGCCGAAACGGTGAAACGTGAAAAGCTGAAATCCCAGGGGCCGGATATCCGGGGGTCGGGCCGGATTTCCGGGACCTGATGTCCAGAACCGCGCGCAAAATGCGCTCCAGGAGCCAGATGTCCGGGCTAATGGCCGGATTTCCGGGCTGGCCGGATGTCCGGGGGTCGGGCCGGATGTCCGGGCTCCAAATCCGAGGATGAACTCGAGGAACTCGATTTGGGGGCGGAAATTGATGATTTCAAGGTCAAAATTGGAGAGATTTCGTGGATGGAAGATGGGGAAACTTGGGGAGATGCTAGATCCACTTGAAACCAAGCAAATCCATGAAACAAAATCAACAAAACATCATCAAAACCAACAAATCACAAAAAAAAAAATTGGGGGCTATTTTTGGTGGGGATTTTCGGATTTAGGACGAAAACAACAAAATCAAGCTAGAAAACACGGGGTAGGGGCTCCAAAAACGTGATCAACGTGGCTCATGATACCATATGATACGGGGCTAACCCGGTGTAGGCTGATCTTTCACGTTTGGAGTGGGATCCCTCGGAGAGCACGAAGAACAGGGGGAAGAACGGGGAGAAATCACAGGGGGGAAACACTCAAGAACAAGTCCAATCACATATCCACTAGACAATCAAACACACAAGATCCACAAGGTACACGAACAACAAAGGGAAAGATACAAGGTAGAGTTCATCTCCGTGAGGAGGTC
The DNA here is from genome assembly GCA_021605145.1 of Aegilops bicornis. Classification (NCBI taxonomy): domain Eukaryota; kingdom Viridiplantae; phylum Streptophyta; class Magnoliopsida; order Poales; family Poaceae; genus Aegilops; species Aegilops bicornis. The sequence goes on along the minus strand of CM038670.1, from coordinate 431,080,404 downwards.
TTGAAGGGGTCCGCCCAAGAGGGGGTCTTGATGATATATCCCAGGATCTTCTCCTAGATGGGGTCTTGGCCTCCAATGGAGTAGGGGTCTCTCTCTCTCAAGAGTAGAGGTAGGAGCAAAGCTCACCTAAGAATGAGCTATCATATTTGCTAACCCTACCTAGGAAGAGGGGGAGGAGTATATATAGTCTTAGCCGCGAAGGGGTAAGTGGGAAAGGGATACATGGGCCTTTGGCCCGACTCTGCGCGCAGGCAGGCGCCGGATGTCCGGGCTGGGGGCCGGATGTCCCGGCTCTCGTGAGACGCCGGATGTCCGGGGCGGTTGGCCGGATGTCCGGCCCGAGCGGGGTGGCCTTCTGGCTTCGGGTGCCTCACACCGGATTTCCGGGGGCGATGCCGGATGTCCGGGCTGTGGCGTGGCGCCGGATGTCCGGGCACACGGGCCGGATGTCCGGCCGCTGATGCTTTGGCCTTCTGCTGGTGCAGTTCGTGGGCGACTGCACAGGCGCCGGATGTCCGGCCCTTGGCCCGGATGTCCAGCCGCTGTAGCTTCAGCAGCATCGTCTTCTTCCATCATCGCTTCCAGGCTTCCCTCGCGGATGGTGTAGTTGTTCCTTGGCGCTTGCGCTCCTCCTCGACATCTGTGAAGCTCCAACAATACCTATGCATGCACACGGGAGAAGTGTCAAGTAGTATACCATCCTTGAAGGGGTCAAGTGAGCACGTGTAAAGGAGAAGATTCACCTTTATGTATGAGAAGTAGAGGTCGCACGTGTCACTTGCCAAACGGACTCTTGACATGGTGATGACCGTAGGATGCTCCGCATCACCCTGCCTCGTGGGCCCCCCTGAGGCTCCACCGACCTCAACTCCAACTCTATATATTCACGTTCGGGGAGAAAAAATAAGAGAAAAGGATTCATTGTGTTTTATGATACGGAGGCGCCGCCAAGGAATCTCTCTCAGGAGGGCTGATCTAGAGTCCGTTCGGGGCTCGAAAGAGGGGAATCCGTCGCCGTCATCATCATCAAATATCCTCCATCACCAATTTCATGATGCTCACCGTTGTGCGTGAGTAATTCCATCATAGGCTTGCTGGACGGTGACGGGTTGGATGAGATTTATCATGTAATCGAGTTAGTTTTGTTAGGGTTTGATCCCTAGTATCCATTATGTTCTGAGATTGATGTTGCTATGACTTTGCTATGCTTAATGCTTGTCACTAGGGCCCGAGTGAGGGAGTCCTAGATTAAGGGGTCCTCGGACGTCCGGCCTGTTGGACGTGGGCCGGACTGATGGGCTATGAAGATACAAGACAAAAGACTCTCTCCCGTGTCCGGATGGGACTCTCCTTGGCGTGGATGGCAAGCTTGGCATTCGGATATGAAGATTACTTTCTTCGTAACCGACTTGGTACAACCCTAGTCCCCTCCGGTATCTATATAAACCGGAGGGTTTAATCCATAGGGACAATCATAATCATATAGGCTAGACTTCTAGGGTTTTAGCCATTATGATCTCGTGGTAGATCAACTCTTGTAATACTCATATTCATCAAGATCACTCAAGCTGGAAGTAGGGTATTACCTCCATAGAGAAGGCCCAAACCTGGGTAAACATCGTGTCCCCTGTCTCCTATTACCATCGACCTTAGACGCACAGTTCGGGACCCCCTACCCGAGATCCGCCGGTTTTGACACCAACATTGGTGCTTTCATTGAGAGTTCCGCTGCGTCGTCTTCAAGAGGTTCGATGGCTTCGTCAATCATCTACAACAAAGCTGTCCAGGGGGAGTTTTTATCCCCGGCCAGATCTTTGTGTTCGGGGCTGCTGGGCCAACTAGCAGCCATCTAGAGCAGATCGTGAGCTCGCCCAGTCACCGGATTAGTTTTGGAAACCTGGATTATGTCGCTGATGTCCGGAGAGACTTGATATTCCAAGGATTCATGACCCCAACTCCCGCTCTGGCCTTAGATCCAGAGTGTGTTGCCATGTCCGAAGACGGACTTCTCGAGCCCGCCGGACTGTCTGCGGCCACCAAACCCAGTACGGGAGAGCCGGTTGAAGTGGCATCGCTGGCAACCATCACGAAGCCAGACCCTTCTCCGGACACTGGCTCCGGACCCTCAGAGTCAGCACCATGTGAGTCCGGCAAGGGAGTATCCCTCCTGCCGTACTCCGCGGACTCTCTTTTCTCTGGACAAACCTCGCCTTTAAGCGAGGCTCTAGACTTAATGCGATCCCTTGTCATTACAGGGGAGCAACGTCCGAACTATGCCTAGCCCAGACAAGGGGCTGAGAGGAGGGAATTTTTCCTCCCATCCATCACCCACCTTATAGCCACTGTCGAGGATTTAACCGACATGCTCGATTACGACTCTGAAGACATCGACGGTATGGACGACGGCGCCGGAGAGGAGCAGGCCCAAAGCCCACCGCATACCGGATGCTGGGCGGCCACCTCCACGTACGATATATATATATATGGTGGATACATCCAAAGATGATGGCGAGGACGGCTGTAGGATTCCGTTTAAGGACAATAACGCTGATAAACCACCGAAGTGGCGGCATCAGCAGCGCCGTTCAAAATCACGCCGTGACAAAGAAAGCAATACCGGCACCAGAGAAAATAATACTCCGGAGAACGCCGAAGACCCAGACGCCCTCATCGAACCAGCTACTGAACAGGAAGGTAGGGAGGAAGAGCAGTAACCTAGCAGGCGAGTTAGGAGCGGCGACTCGGAGGACAACAGCTATATGCCACCCTCGAAGACGAAATAAGTCTTGCAGCGAAGACATCATCGTGCAAGAACCCCTCGAGCAAGAATGCTTTAAGCAACAGCTCGCCAATCTGCGAGGAGCACGAAAAAGCGACAACGGCTTCAAGCCGAACAGGATACACTCAACGACAGATGGACTCAGGTCCTAGCAGCCGAGGAATACAGCCTCGAGCGCCCGACCAAAAGTTATCCGAAGCGCAAATTGTTTCCTCATTTTGACGGGCGAGGCTGCGCGCAATTGTACCGTAAGCGTACGTGCCGGTGATCGACCACCGCGGCGGGACAAAGCGACAATCAAGCCGAACACCAGCCCGTACTACCTCGCCGTAAAGGCAGAGATAAAATAGCTTGGGGTTATACATATGACCAACGGTAGGACCTGGACAGTAGAGCAGGTCAGACCAGATCGATCTACGGATAGCGGGGGCGTGCGCTGACGCGCGACGACGGTCATCTAGTCGGACGCGGCAAATATAACCACGCCCGAGCCGAAACCTGCAGACGAACTCCATCCGAGCTACCTCGCGACTTGGCCAGATATAGAGGCGCCGCACACCCCCTTTGCTTCACCAATGACGAAATGGAACACGAATTCCCAGAAGGGGTTTAACCCATGAATATCGAATCATGAACAACAGACCCCGCGGTATGAATTGAGGATTTTCTTCTCCATATCCACATGGCCTGCGGTGATGACCTCCATGCCATCAAATACCTCCCACTAAAAATAAAGGGACCAGCGCGACACTGGCTGGACAGCCTTCCAAAGAACTCCATTGGCAGCTGGGATGACCTGGAAGACGCCTTCCGTGATAACTTCCAAGGTACATATGTTCGGCCACCAGACGTCGATGACCTAAGTCACATCATCCAGCAGGCCGGAGAGTCAGCCAGGAAGCTCTGGACTAGGTTCTTAATCAAAAAGAACCAAATTGTCGATTGTCCGGACGCCGAAGCCCTCGCGGCCTTAAAACAGGATGAGTGGCTCGCCCGCCACCTCGGTTAAGAAAAACCAAAATCCATGGCAGCCCTTACCGCTCTGATGACCCGCTTTTGTGTGGGAGAAGACAGCTAGCTCGCTCGTAGAAGCAACAGCGCCAGCGATCCGGGCACTTCCGGAGTCCGAGACGGCAACAGCAAGCCACGACGCAATAAACACAAGCGTCGCAATAATAATGAAGGAACGCAAGACACGACGGTTAACGCCGGATTCAGCGGCTCCAAACCCGGTCAACAGAAAAATCCATTCAAGGCAAACAGAGATGGACCATCCAATTTAGACAAGATACTAGATCGGCCCTGCAAGATTCATGGCACCCCCGATAAACCAGCCAATCACACCAACAGAAGCTGTTGGGTCTTCAAACAAACCGGCAAGCTTAATGCCGAACACAAGGGGAAGGGGCCGCCCAGTGACAGCGATGACGAAGAGACTCGTCAACTGAACACCGGGGGTCAGAAGCAATTTCCCCTCGAAGTAAAAACAGTAAACATGGTATACGTGACGCACAACCCTATAGGGGAGCGCAAGCGCACATTATGGGACACCTACGCCATAGAGCTGGTCGCCCCAAAGTTTAATCAATGGGAGGCCTGCCCGATCACTTTTGATCGCAAGGACCACCCAGTTTTTATCCGTCACGCAGGTTCAGCAGCTCTGGTCCTCGACCCAATTATCAATGGGTTCCATCTCACGAAAGTCCTTATGGACGGCGGCAGTAGCCTTAATCTACTCTACCAAGACACTATCCGCAAAATGGGCATTGATCCTTCAAGAATCAAGCCCACCACAACTACCCTCAAGGGAGCAGTACCGGGCGTAGAAGCTCACTTCACGGGTTCCATCACATTGGAAGTCGTTTTCGGTTCGTCGAACAACTTTCGAAGCGAAGGCTTGATCTTCGATATTGTCCCATTCCGCAGTAGCTACCATGCACTTCTGGGGCGTACCGCTTTTGCTCGTTTTAATGCGGTCCCACACTACGCCTATGCAAAACTTAAGATGCCCGGTCCACGCGACGTCATAATGATAAATGGAAATACGGAACGCTCCCTCCGTACAGAGGATCATACTACAACTACTACAGCCGAAGTACAAAGCGGCCTCATCAAGCCACATATCTCATCGGCCATCAAGCCGTCGGTCTCTATTATACAGGACCGATCAATCTCAGAGCTGGATTAGCAGTTCGGCCTCCGTCGTTCACCTCATATACCTGCGAAGTTTGTACCGTGCATACATAATTATGCACTTAAAATACCCTAGCCATCGGCGGAGGCACAATACGGACAGGCCTACAATATGGTTCGCACTCCCATAGCCTCTTTTTCTTTTCTAACTGTTTTTTATCTTTTACCACAGGTGACTCAAGAGCTGGTCACCTGCCGGACTCTTTCGGAGTCCAGCTTCGTATACTTACCCAAAGGCTATTCCCGTTAAGGAGTCCTTTCGCTGAGGCAAGGCGGTGCAGACGTGCGACAGGAGGTCCAAATAATCTTTTGTAGACCGCACTCTTTATTTCGAGCATGTAAAGTGCCTTTTCTATCATCCTTTGACCCCCGACATGTCAAATAGCTCGGGTAGGGGCGTTATAATCTGTAAGATTGAGTTTACCGATTCAATCAGATTCTAGTGAACATAATCCATATTCAGTATTCGCTTTTTCTAGAAAAACTGAATTTTGCTTCTTCGGTTGTTCCACGCACGCACCTCGGCACAAATTGCCAGGGGCTCGATATGGGAATGAATGAGTTGCCGACAAGTCCGAACAGCTTTATAGCACACTTCGGCGTCACGAGTTTGGCCTTATATGCATCAGCTTCAAATCATGTCTTTGGTCAATAGTTGGGTTGCCCGGCTCCTTTGCTTATTACCTTACGTTCCACTCTATCGGCTTGGGTAGTAAAGGGAGAGCTACTACGATTGTGTTTCCGGTTCATCTGCTCAAGCACCTTAGTAGACAAAGCCAAAAACTGACTGTCATGATGCGGTGAGAGCTGGTCAACCACTCGATGACTTATCAGAACCTTTCGTGATTCCTTCCGTATTATATGAAGGACCGTTCTTCAGGTCATCTATATAACGCACCGTATTCGGATAACCGCGTACATACCAGGGGCTATATCATAGACCCACCGTCAAACTCCTATGGCTAAGTGAAAGTATTAAAGCCCTATAGTCTGATTGCCTAGTTTGCCGCATTGACACCTCCTTCATGGACCAAGACGTTGGGTCAAGAGTGATCAAGTGCTTTTCCGAACACCCCCGTATTATATGTGAGGGGGCCGAAGCCGACGACTGGAAAACTTTCAGATTATACAAATACAGCCGCACAGGAGGAACCAAAACTTTCAGGCAAAAAGTATAAATAACATAGCCTTAATATATCATAATATTGTTTTTTCAATTTCGGTACATTCACTCTAAGATCATATCCTTCGAGCACTGACCCTCTATCAAGCGGGCACCCTCTAGGACATCCTCAAAATAATGCTCCGACGTGTGATGGTCCTTCCCGCTGGGTGGACTCTTTGCCACGACGTCGGTGGCCTTCATCTTTACACAGTACGTCCTGACACGGGCAAAGGCCATCCGTGCACCTTCAATGCACGTTGACCTCTTAACGGCGGTGATACGCTGCACCGCATCAACAAGTCACTGCACCAAACCGAAATAACTATTCGGAATTGGCTCAGTCGGCCACAGCCGGACCACGACGTCCTTCATGGCAGATCTAGATATCTTGTGGAGCTCGGCCCACTGGGCCATCTGTTCATTTAGCAACAGCGGGCGCTTTGGTGTGCTGAATTGTGACTAGAAAAGCTTCTCCGTTGCATACCCTTCTTGCGCTTGGAAAAACTGCGTCGCATCGGAGACACCCTTTGGCAAGTCCAAGAATGTGTTTGGAGAGCTCCACATTTGATTAAGTGGGGCATACTTCAGATCGCCGAATTTTGTCTGTAATAGAAAGGGCTTACCGGCCGCTATCTCCCCGGCTTGCCGGATCTCCTCCCGAGCCGCTCTAGACTCGGATCGTGCTTCTCTCGCCTCTTGTAAGGCCTTCTCGAGTTCGGCTACTTTGGCCTTGTTCTCCTACTCAAGTGCTTGGCATTTGCCAGCGGCATCCTTTAGATCTCGCTTTATGGAAGATATTCTCTCCTCGCACTGGCGCCGAGCAGCCTGTTCAGCCTTTAACTCCTCAGCTGCCTTCTTGGCAGCCACATTACTCATCCTGGCTTGCTCCTTAGCTCGGGCAAGCTCGGCCCGAAGGTCTCAACCACGGCAGCACTATCTATAGTTGTGCATGTCTTAGTATGTAATCCTCACCTTCGTGCTCATGTTATTATACATACATATACTAGCCGCCCCAAAACATACCTTGCACCTCGTCGAGCCGCCTGTTAATAAGCGGGATGTCATCATCCGCCACGTCAAGTTTCTACTTCAGACCTGCAACCTCTATAGCATGGGCAGTCGTCATGGATGTAACAGCCTGTGTTCAAATTAATTGGGTTATCTCCTGGGAATATCTTTTTTTTATCCTCTGATCGCCTCCCTTTGGGTGCCAACCAGAGTCTCTGGGGCTACTATCTATACAAAGGTGCATTTTGCACGTAGAGTGCAATTGATGATATTTCATTGCGTACCTCGAAGCCTCTTAGCAGGCCCGTGAAGGATTCATTCAATCCGCTTTTCGCGGACATAATCCTCTCAACCACCATATCCATTAAGGTACGGTGTTCCTCTGAGACGGACGCATGTTGCAGCATGTCCATCAATGTATCCAGCGCCTCCGGATTCCTAGAAGCGGCTGCAGGAGTACGGACTCCCTTTGAAGGGATATGTTTACTTGACCCTAGAGTCATCTCCGGTAGTAAACCGGATAGTCCGGAGCCTTTATAGTTGGTCCCCGTAGGGGCCGCACACCCCGGACCCTGGGCGACCGAAGTTTCACCTTCGGGGGTTGTCTTCATTGTCCCCCGCACCACTTGTTGATCGGGAGAGATCCTCCGGGATGACACCTCGAAGTCATCCACCCTATTGGGCGAAGAGGCCTGTGTAGGCGTCTCGCTTTCCATCATCTCCAGAAGAAGATCCCCCGAGGAAGAGGATTGTTGAGGAAGACTGCGTGCCGGACTGCAAACATATATTCTAGATGTTACCCTTGTAATAGGAAAAGAACAAGATATGTTTAAGACACCCTTGTTCACTTACGATTCGGCTGAAGGCTTGTCCTTACGGAGGAACTGTGTGAAAACGTCGTCTTCCGAGCCCGAACCGCCTGACAGGGGCATCCTCCCTCGGTTAGGAGCCTTTACCTCACAACCTTCGGAGGCAGCCCTTTTCTTACCATGGGGAGAAAGGATGTCAGCTTCTCCTTATCTTTTGTCTTCGGAAGAGGGAGCCTTAATCTCCCCGAACACGTTGTCCGTGTACCTTCGTAATGGAGGCCACCAATGGCCTTCCTGCTCTCCCCCTTGTTCTCTTTCACCCAAGACTTGGTATGGTGCCGGAGCCAGCATCCTTGTTAGCACAGGATCAGCTGAGTCTTCAGGAAGAGGGGCCGAACACCTAATTCGCTCCGCCTTCTTTATCCAGCCCTAGAAGAAGATGGCTTTCTCAGTATCTTATTAAGGGATATTTAGCTAAGCTGTGTTCGGGAGTCGAGTGCTTACCGAGGTATCCGGATGGTTGCAGTCGAGGCCGATGTCCTCGGTGGTATCCGGCCACTGTTTTCGTGTCCCAAAAAATAACTTCCACATTCCTCTGTGCGTCGTGCCGAAGAAGTGATGAAGTATTCGTGGTCCTTCCGGATTAAACTCCCACATGCGGAGGGGACATCGCTGGCACGGCAGGACCTGGCGGACTAGCATTACTTGAATCATGTTGATGAGATCGGTGTCCTTCTCAAGGAGACTCCGGATGCGGCTCTGTAGATTCTGCACTTCGTCAATTGATCCCCAGTCCAACCCCTTATTGATCCATGATGCGAGCTGTATTGGAGGGCTAGATCGGAACGCAGGTGTAGCTGCCCACTTGGTACCACGGGGTTCAGTGATGTAAAACCACTCCCGCTGCCATAAGTTGGAGGATTCCGTGAAAGAGCCTTTTAGCCAAAGAGTGTTGGTAAGCTTGCTCACCGTGGCACCACCACACTCCGCTTGCTTCCCCTCGATCACCTTCAGCTTCACATTAAAGGTCTTGGGCCATAAGCCGGAGTGTGGGGGAATATGGAGAAAGGCCTCGCACAAGACATTGAACACCGAGATGAGAAGAAAAGAGTCGAGGGCTAGATCATAAAAATCTAGCCCGTAACAGAACATGTGTCCACGGACAAAGGGATGGAGAGCGAACCCTAGCCCCCGGAGGAAGTGGGAGATGAATACGACCCTCTCGCCGGATCTAGGGGTAGGGATAACCTGCCCTTTAGCAGGGAGCCTGTGGAGGATTTCATGCGGTCGTATCTTGTCACTCGAGCTCGCAATATCCTCCTCTCAGGATGTAAGAGGCCACCCACCGGCCTTGAGGGTTGGGTCTGGACATGACTGGGAGGCTCGTAGCAATTAAGTTGAAACCTGGGTGCTGGAACTCGAGGTTGGAAAGGTTGAGGAAGAGGCAGGCGTAGAGGAGAAAGACGGGTCTATGCCCCTTTATAAAGGCGGTGAATATCAAACGCCTCCTCATGGGCCTTAAAACTTGCATATTCCCAAGGAATCATGCCGACGGGGCGGTTGGATTACCCACGCCCGTATTGATGAGAATCACGTAATAAGGGGACACGATCTCTGCTTTGATAAGACGTGCCAATGAAACCGCATCTCAAAAACGTGGAGCGGCAGGCCGAAAAATGGTTTGAAATAATGATTGGGTGGTGACGTGGTGTCACACTACAAAGAGTTGTTAGTAGATTGGAGTCGTGAAATATTATACTCTCTGCGGTTGTGTGTGGTACTTGTTTTGCAGAGCCGGACACGTTCTTTGTGCTCGAAGGCTGTTTTGGAGTATTCGGAGGAGGAACCCGCCTTGCAATGTCGAAGACAATCTGCACGTTGGACACCTCGTCATTGAAGCCTGGTTCAGGGGCTACTGAGGGAGTCCAGGATTAAGGGGTCCTCAGACGTCCGACCTGTTGAACATGGGCCAAACTGATGGGCTGTAAAGATACAAGACAGAAGACTCTCTCTCGTGTTCGGATGGGACTCTCCTTGGCGTGGATGGCAAGCTTGGCGTTCAGATATGAAGATTCCTTTCTCTGTAACTGACATTGTACAACCCTAGTCCCCTCCGATATCTATATAAACCGGAGGGTTTAATCCATAGGGACAATCATAATCATACATGCTAGACTTCTAGGGTTTTAGCCATTACGATCTCGTGGTTGATCAACTCTTGTAATACTCATATTCATGAAGATCAATCAAGCAGGAAGTAGGGTATTGCCTCCATAGAGAGGGCCCGAACCTAGGTAAACATCGTGTCCCCTGTCTCCTGTTACCATAGACCTTAGACGCACAGTTTGGGACCGCCTACCCGAGATCCACCGGTTTTGACACCGACACCGAGTGCCATGACTTCAGATCTGACCCTATTATGTTTTCATGAATATATGTGAGTTCCTGATCTTATCTTGCAAGTCAATTAGTCACCTACTATGTGTTATGATCCGGTAACCCTGAAGTGACAATAATCGGGACCACTCCCGGTGATGACCGTAGTTTGAGGAGTTCATGTATTCACTAAGTGTTAATGCTTTGGTCTAGTACTCTATTAAAAGGAGGCCTTAGTATCCCTTAGTTTCCAATAGAACCCTGCTGCCACGGGAGGGTAGGACAAAAGATGCCATGCAAGTTCTTTTCCATAAGCATGTATGACTATATTCGGAATACATGCCTACATTACATTGATGAACTGGAGCTAGTTCTGTGTCACCCTATGTTATAACTATTGCATGAGGAATCACATCTCACATAATTATCCATCACTGATCCAATGCCTACGAGCTTTTCACATATTGATCTTTGCTTACTTACTTTTCCGTTGCCTTTGTTACAATTACTACAAAGTTGCTACTGTTACTTTTGCCACCGTTACCGTTACTTCCAACTACATATCTCTAAATACTTTGCTGCAGATATTAAGTCTTTCAGGTGTGGTTGAATTGAGTAACTATTTCCCTCAGTTTTGAGAACCAAGGTATCAATCTAGTAGGAGACAACGCACAAGCATCGAATACCTGCACAAACAAACACCAACTTGCACCCAACGCGACAAAGGGGTTGTTAATCCCTTCACGGTTATTTGCAAAGTGAGATCTGGTATAGATAGATAAATAGTAAAGTAATATTTTTGGTTTATGGAACGGAAAGTAAAAGATTGCAAAGAAAGTAAATAGGAAACTTAAATTGTAGATCGGAAACTTATATGATGGAAAGTAGACCCGGGGGCCATAGGTTTCACTGGAGGCTTCTCTCAAGATAGAAAATATTACGGTGGGTGAACGAAATACTGCCGAGCCATTGATAGAAAAGTGCAAAGTTATGATGATATCTAAGGCAATGATCACGAATATAGGCATCACATCCGTGTCAAGTAGACCGACTCATGCCTGCATCTACTACTATTACTCCACACATCGACTGCTATCCAGCATGCATCTAGAGTATTAAGTTCATAAGAACAGAGTAACGCATTAAGAAAGATGACATGATGTAGAGGAATTAACTCAAGAAATATGATGAAAACCCATATTTTTATCCTCGATGGCAACAATACAATACGTGTCGGTTCCCCTTCTGTCACTAAGATCGAGCACCGCAAGATTGAACCCAAAGCTAAGCACTTCTCCCATTGCAAGAAAAACCAATCTAGTTGGCCAAACCAAATCGATAGTTCGAAGAGACTTGCAAAGATATTAAATCATGCATAAAATAATTCAGAGAAGATTCAAATAATATTCATAGATAAGCTGATCATAAATCCACAATTCGTCGGATCTCGGCAAACACACCGCAAAAGAGTATTACATCGAATAGATCTCCAAGAACATCAAGGAGAACTTTGTATTGAGAATCAAATAGAGAGAAGAAGCCATCTAGCTACTAGCTATGAACCTGTAGGTCTGTGGTAAGCTACTCACGCTTCATCGGAGAGGCAATGGTGTTGATGTTGAAGCCCTCCGTGATCGAATCCCCCTCCGGCAGGACGCCGAAAAAGGCCCCTAGATGGGATCTCACGGGTACAGAAGGTTGCGGCGGTGGAAAATTGGTTTCGTGGCTCTCCTGGAAGGTTCTGGGATAATTGAGAATATATAGGCGGAAGAAATAGGTCGGTGGAATAACGAGGGACCCACAAGGGTGGGGGTGCGCCCTACCCCCTGGGTGCGCCTCCCGACCTTGTGGCCGCCTCGTGGCTTTCCTTACGTGCACTGCAAGCCCGCTGGATGTCTTCTGGTACAAGAAAAATCATCACGAAAGTTTCATTCCGTTTGTACTCCGTTTGGTATTCCTTTTCTGTGAAACTCTAAAACAAGGGAAAAAAGGAACTGGCACTGGGCTCTAGGTTAATATGTTAGTCCCAAAAATCATATAAAATAGCATATTAATGCATATAAAAGATCCAAAACAGATAATATAATAGCATGGAACAATAAAAAATTATAGATATGTTGGAGACGTATCAGGCATCCCCAAGCTTAATTCCTGCTCGTCCTCGAGTAGGTAAATGATAAAAACAGAATTTTTGATGTGGAATGCTACCTAACATATTTATCCATGTAATTCTCTTTATTGTGGCATGAATGTTCAGATCTGTATGATTCAAAACAAAAGTTTAATATTGACATAAAAACAATAATACTTCAAGCATACTAACAAAATAATTATGTCTTCTCAAAATAACATGTCCAAAGAAAGCTTATCCCTATAAAATCATACAGTCTGGCTATGCTCCATCTTCATCACACAAAATATTCAAATCATGCACAACCCCGATGACAAGCCAAGCAATTGTTTCATACTTTTGACGTTCTCAAACTTTTTCAACTTTCACGCAATACATGAGCATGAGCCATGGACATAGCACTATAGGTGGAATAGAAGGTGGTTGTGGAGAAGACAAAAAGAAGGAGATAGTCTCACATCAACTAGGCGTATCAATGGGCTATGGAGATGCCCATCAATAGATATCGATGTGAGTGAGTAGGGATTGCCATGCAACAGATGCACTAGAGCTATAAGTTTATGAAAGCTCAAAACGAAAACTAAGTGGGTGTGCCTCCAACTTGCTTGCTCACAAAGACCTAGGGCATTTTGAGGAAGCCCATCGTTGGAATATACAAGACAAGTTCTATAATGAAAAATTCCCACTAATATATGAAAGTGAAAATATAGGAGACTCTCTATCATGAAGATCATGGTGCTACTTTGAAACACAGGTGTGGCAAAAGGATAGTAACATTGTCCCTTCTCTATTTTTCTCTCATTTTTTTTGGGCTTTCTCTTTTTTTATTTGGCCTTTCTCTCTCTTTTTTCCTCACATGGGGCAATGCTCTAATAATGAAGATCATCACATGTTTATTTACTTACAACTTGATACTAGAACAAAATTATGACTCTATGTGAATGCCTCCGGCGGTGTACCGGTACCTGCAATGACTCAAGAGCGACATGTATAAAAATTATGAATGGTGGCTTTGCCACAAATACGATGTCAACTACATGATTATGCATAGCAATATGACAATGATGGAGCGTGTCATAATAAATGGAACGGTGGAAAGTTGCATGGAAATATATCTCGGAATGGCTATAGAAATGCCATAATAGGTAGGTATGGTGGCTGTTTTTAGCAAGGTATATGGCAGGTTTATGGTACCGGCGAAAGTTGTGCGGTAGAAGAGAGGCTAGCAAGGGTGGAAACGTGAGAATGCGTATAATCCATGGACTCAACATTAGTCATAAAGAACTCGCATACTTATTGCAAAAATCTATTAGTCATCGAAACAAAGTACTACGCGCATGCTCCTAGGGGGATAGATTGGTAGGAAAAGACCATCACTTGTCCCTGACCGCCACTCATAAGGAAGAAAATCAAAAAATATCTCATGCTCCAACTTCGTTACATAACGGTTCACCATATGTGCATGCTACGGGACTCACAAACCTTAACACAAGTATTTATCAAATTCACAACTACTCCCTCTGTCCCATAATATAAGACGTTTTTTGACACTAGTGTAGTGCAAAAAAACGTCCTACATTATGTGACGGAGGGAGTACTTATTAGCATGACTCTAATATCACCATCTTCATATCTCAAAACGATCATAAGGAATCAAACTTCTCATAGTATTCAATGCACTTTATATGGAAGTTTTTATTATATCCCTCTTGGATGCCTATTATATTAGGACTAATTTTATAACCAAAGCAAATTACCATGCTGTTTTAAGGACTCTCAAAATAATATAAGTGAAGTACGAGAGTTCATAAATTTCTATAAAGTAAAACCACCGTCGTGCTCTAAAAAGATATAAGTGAAACACTAGAGCAAAATTGTCTAGCTCAAAAGATATAATTGAAGCACATAGAGTGTTCTACTAAATCACGATTCATGCGTGTCTCTCCCAAAAGGTTTGTATAGAAAGGATGATTGTGTCGAACTAAAAATCAAAGACTCAAATCATACAAGACGCTCCAAGCAAAACACATATCATGTGGTGAATAAAAATATAGCCTCAAGTAAAGTTACCGATAGATTTAAGATTTAAAGAGGGGATGCCTTCCCGGGGCATCCCCAAGCTTAGGCTCTTGGTTGTCCTTGGATATTACCTTGGGGTGCCTTGGGCATCCCCAATCTTAGGCTCTCGCGACTCCTTATTCCATAGTCCATCAAATCCTTACCCAAAACTTGAAAACTTCACAACACAAAACTCAACAAGAAATCAGAAGCTCCATTAGTATAAGAAAATAAATCACCACTTTTGGTACTGTTGTGAACTCATGCTTTATTTATATTGGTGTAATATCTACTATATTCCAACTTTTCCATGGGTCATACCCCCCGATACTAGCCATAGATTCATCAAAATAAGCAAACAACACGCGAAAAACAGAATCTGTCAAAAATAGAACAGTCTGTAGAAATCTGGATATTTCGAATACTTATGTAACTCCAAAAATCCTGATAAATTAGGAAGTCCTAAGAAATTTGTTTATAAATCTTCTGCAAAAAGAATCAACTAAAAATCACTCTTCAGCTAAAAATGATAATTATTTTCGTGAGTGCAAAAGTTTCTGTTTTTCAGCAAGATCAAATCAACTATCACCGTAAGCTATCCCAAAGGTCTTACTTGGCACAAACTCTAATTAAAACATAAAAGCATATCTAAACAGAGGCTAGATTAAATATTTATTGCAAAACAGGACCTAAAAATCAAAAACAAAAATGAAGTTTGGTTGCCTCCCAACAAGCGCTATTGCTTAACGCTCTTAGCTAGGCATAAAACTTGAATAGATCTAGATATAATCGTAATAATGATAGGGAAAATCTCGAAAACTCATATCATACTCCCTTTGTTCAGCAGCAAGTTTTCTTTGTGGCAAGCAAAAGTAATCAAAAGGGCTAAATTTAATAGGGTAAGAATCGCCAAGCTCAATCTCGGGAGGAATTGGTTCCTCCTTTGGCTCTTCATATTGTATGACCAACTCATCATTATAAGCATTCTTTTGGCAAAAAGTCATGAGCTTTTGTCCAAGAAACCCAACCCATTGTTTTGTATATTAAAATCATCATTAAGCTCAGAAATCTTATCAATTAAAACATCGGTAGGGACCCCCTTTCTTAAATTTTCGTTATAAGCAACGTGATCTAAGGATCGTAGACGCATTATGTCCTCTTGATTAAAGAGAATTCCCTCTATGGGAGGACGGCCACCATCTACTTTATAATGAGCGAAAATTTCACTAGGTTCTTTCATAATAAATCTAAATTCATGAGCTAGGAATATAGTGGCGGCGCGCTTAACAGATGAATGCTCAATGTTAGAAAACTCTAGAAAAATCCTTTGTATGGATGGATGCATGTGAACAAGTTGTCTTTCAAGTTCAACCACAAGCAAACATATAGCATCCGCAAGACCACTAGTTTTATGGAGGATAGATGCACCCATAGTGGGGAGTGCACCTGCACAAGTAAAAAAATCTTGAATAACCCCTTTCCAATAATATTTCTGCTACCTATGCGGATTTCTTAGTGTGCAAGATAGTAGTTTCTTCATGTGGACCAGAATTAGAAAAAGCATCAAAGTTTCCCCCATCCTTACTACTATCCTTTTCAGCGATAACCTCCCCAGTTTCAGACATGGTGGCGGCAAATAAATCTAGCAAATGAGCAAACAAAAAGAAAACGAAGAAGACGAACGGAAGAGGGGCAAAGAAAAGGCGAATCTTTTCGAAAATCATTTCAGAAGTGGGGGAGAGGAAAACGAGAGGCAAATGGAAAATAATGTAATGTGAGGGATGAGAGTTTATGATGGGTACTTGGTATGTCTCGTCTTGGCGTAGAACTCCCCGGCAACAGCGCCAGAAATTCTTCCTGCTGCCTCTTGAGCTTGCGTTGGTTTTTCCCTCGAAGAGGAAAGGGTGATGCGGCAAAGTAGAGTAAGTATTTCCCTAAGTTTTTAGAACCAAGGTATCAATCCAGTAGAAGACAACACACAAGCCACCGAATACCTGCACAAACAAACACCAACATCCACCCAACGCGACAAAGGGGTTGTCAATCCCTTCAAGGTTATTTGCAAAGTGAGATCTGATATAGATAGATAAATGGTAAAGTAATATTTTTGGTATTTTTGGTTTATGGAACGAAAAGTAAAAGATTGCAAAGAAAGTAAATAGGAAACTAAAATTGTAGATCAGAAACTTATATGATGGAAAGTAGACCCAGGGGCCATAGGTTTCACTAGAGGCTTCTCACAAGATAGAAAATATTACGGTGGGTGAACAAATTACTGCCGAGCAATTGATAGAAAAGCGCAAAGTTATGACGATATCTAAGGCAATAATCATGAATATAGGCATCACGTCTGTGTCAAGTAGACCAACTCCTGCCTGCATCTACCTATTACTCCAGACATCGACCGCTATCCAGCATGCATCTAGAGTATTAAGTTCATAAGAATAGAGTTATGCAGTAAGAAAGATGACATGATGTAGAGGAATTAACTCAAGCAATATGATGAAAACCCCATATTTTTAACCTCGATGACAACAATACAATACGCGTTGGTCCCCC